>OZ010581.1:16468039-16485539 GCA_963932145.1 Acanthosepion lycidas | reverse complement strand
ACACGGCTACCAACTAAAATAAAATAAGAAGTGTCGGATTATAAATAAAATTTATATATATATATATATATATATATATATATATATATATATATATATATATATATATATATATATATATATATATATATATATATATATTCGACGTGCGAGTCGAAAAATCCTGGCAATGTGAACAGTACAAGCCTGAATTAAATGTCCTACAAAGTTTTTACTTGCAAAATTCTCTGGGATTGATAGACTCAGGAAAACTACCTTCTTTTATTTTTATTTTTCTAAGTACTTTCAATCTCATCCAAGATCATCTTCACGAGTGAACTACGGCGCCATTCTTGATATGTTTAATAACAACACTAAGAAATTGATCCGTGAATTTGAGAGGATGAAAACAAAAATAAATAGACATAGCATGCCTAAATTATTAAACCAATATATACATATACATACATATATATATATATATATATATATATATATATATATATATATATATATATATATGGTTGGATACATGTGAGCTTGTGACCCTGGGTTTCACGCTTTAGCGATCGTCAGACAAACAATAAATTATAATCACATATATATATATTTATTTATATTTATATACACACACTTTTCACACACACATATATATATATATATATATATATATATATATATATATATATATATATAAATGTGAGTGTGTATCCGCATACATAATTGTATTTAGCACTGATAAAATATTTTATGAGTAAATTGAAATGTGATCTGATTCCTATCTGATCTCAACCTATTACCAGTGTTGCATGGTTCTGCACACACGAGCTAATAAGGCACACGCATACACACACACACGAATGCATACACACACACGCATTTTTCTATATGAAGTGGCCTCCGTGGTCAATATTGACTAAATAATACATCGCTGGGTTCAAGGTCAAAGTTATTTTAAGCATCAAGTCGGACAAAATAGTCTGTGCGTGTGCAAAATTCATCGCATCATAGAATGTTTCCAAAACTATTTTAGACAGGATCTCTTGTATTTTGCAGGGAAGGGTTTGTTCTTTGGTACGTATATCTTAACCGCCTCCAAAAATCAAAGCGAAATTAGTTCAGTTCTTCTAGAATAAGAAACAAATAGGAAACGTTTATAAATCTAGCCTGTTTCGCTTTTATTAAAGCTTCATCAGAGAATGCGACCTCTGACGAAGTTTTAATAAATGTGAAACATCTTAGATTTGTAAACCTTTCCTATTTGTTCCTTATCCAATCATTCTGTCGGATTCCGATCTATATTTGATCCTAATTCACAAATATATATATATATATATATATATATATATATATATATATATATATATATATTAAGTATATATATATATATATTTCAAATTATTACTGTTGTATTCTACTCTTCCACGGATTCGATCTTACACTTACCGGTTTCGTAAACATCCGTGAATAATACGCCATTGGCATAACAAATGCACTGACACCTGGCGTCAGGAGATTGAGTGAAATAACTCTTTTTCAAGGTGAGTACTGAAAAGTTGTCTTCCTGACACTCTTCTCAAAATCTAATGAAATATCCATGCATCAAATGTTTTTGCAAAGTCTTCTTGGACAAACCAAGAATTTTTCAGCCCTCTTTTACTAGAATTGACTCATTTGCGTCAGTGACGCCGGGTAGCAGTGCTTTTTTTATGAAGCTGATTGGTGAAAGAACAGAGTACAACATCAACAGTTTTAATAAGTGGACTAAAACTATATTTAAAGGCTATCCTGTGAAACTATTCTAATAATAGTAAAAACTTATTTAAAGATAAATTTCAAAGATGTCGACATCGTAAGCAAGTATTGCTAATAGACATAAAATGGGTGATCGATTTTATACTGTTGTTATGTAATAGACTGAACCCTCGACGAATTTCTCCATACTGATATAATTGAAAAAATATATGTAATAAGAGTAAGGTCTTTAATAAACTATCAATTTCATATATCTTTTCAAAAATGACGGCATAGCTAAACTCCTATTAATAATAGATCCGATTGGAAACAAAAAGAGTGCGATTGACTTTTTACTGTCATTAATTAATGAAATGATCCCCTAAAAGAATTACTACATATATGATTGGAAACCTCTATTTAAAAACTCACCTGTGCAAACCTTGTAATAATCATAAGAATTTAATATATGTCATGTTTGACGGTATAGGTAAACGAATAAATTAAGAATATGGCAAACTTGGACCTTGGTGCCGACAAAAAAAAAACGGTTTTTCCATTGATATGATTAGAATTGTAATAAGACCTAAACATATGATGAAAGTGATTTTTTTTTTTTTTGGTCTCAAGAATTGACAACAAAAATAATAAACACTATTTATTATATTGCTTATTGGAATGGTTGGCAAAACGTTGGCTAATTGCCAATTGATTCAAACTTTATAAAATGGTAAATAAGGATTTCCATATAGTTGGTTCGCATATTTTAATAATTTAGTAAATGTCTATAAATTTATGAACAATTTTTTCATATTTAGTTCTTTATGAATTGGTAAATGATAAATATTGCATTGCATTAGTTTTAATTGTATTAGATTTTAGAATGTAAATATAAAAATATTCTTTAAATAAACAATCTAATAAATAGTGTTTAATATTTTTGTTGTAAATTCTCAAAAACAAAAAAATGTATAAATTCACTTTCATCATATGTTTAGGTTTTATTCCAATTCTAATCGTCGTCCAATTCTAATTTATTTTTAAAATAATACACATTGCTGAGGAGTGAAGGTAGTTAAAATAATAGCGGTGTCAGGGGAAAAACTGTCCTTTTGACACTCCATTTTTTAGGGGCAGCATGTTGTGGGCACGAAGGTCAAAGTTTACCAAGGATATTTATGAATAGTAATTTATGGGTCCTCTAGTATATCGGTATTTATATATAAATGCTTGGTTTACATAAGGATGCAAATACAGCAGCAAAATAGCGACATTCTCTAAGCTATTTCTGTTTTTTTTTTTTAATAGCACATCCCTTCAGGATGTAGACGATTAAGCCCTACCCAAATTTCTTTTCTTTATTATCTGTGAATTACCATGATTTCTTGGGGAAGGTAGTTGAGTGATTTCTCACAATGACCAAAGGAACAATGGTTGATGGAGGGGTTCTTTTAAGTTGGGAAGTAACTAATTGCCTGACTTGAAAATCTTTGTTTTTTACTCACCTCGAATACCAACCAGAGTCAGTGTATGAATGTGTGTGTGTGTGCGTGTGAGAGAGAGAGAGTGTGTGTGTGTGTCTGTCGAATTCAGTACGGGGAGGTCTGCATCTGATCATGTTTTTTGGGGAGAAGACTCGATATCTCCACAATTAAAACCATTGAAATATTTACTAAGTTTAACTTAAATTGGCGCAAGGATTCACAGTAATAATTAAATATGCCTTAATATAAAACGCCAGTATTAAAATATCTTCATCAACTACTCCCATTTTTTGCGAAGGATCATTCACAATTTGGAAAGAAAGATGGCTAAAACCAGTAGACGCAACAAAAATGTCCATGCTGTTTAATAAAACATGTTTGAAGGGGCATTTACTACCTAATTGCACTATATATATATATATATATATATATATATATATATATATATACACACACACACATATATTGGTAAAATGGTCATTGATAGTCACCATCAAAGATGATATTCTTTTATGTTGATATAGAAGATTGCTATGCGACGATAACGGTCGCGGAATAGCAAACACACGTCGTAAATTCATGATGCGATTCTATGACGTCGGACCACGTGAAAAAACGAAATATTAACAACAGAACTATATGTCTAGATGCAATGTAATATCATCTTTGATGGTGAATATCTTTCTTTAAATGTCCGTATAATCACCTCTAAAGATGGCTCATGTGAGCCTAAAGGAAGACAATAATAAAAAATATATCCAAATGTTGGACAATTTTTTTTCTATGAGCCATCTTTAGAGGTGATTATACGGACATTTAAAGAAAGATATTCACCATCAAAGATGATATTACATTGCATCTAGACATATAGTTCTGTTGTTAATATTTAGTTTTTTCACGTGGTCCGACGTCATAGAATCGCATCATGAATTTACGACGTGTGTTTGCTATTCCGCGACCGTTATCGTCGCATAGCAATCTTCTATATCAACATAAAAGAATATCATCTTTGATGGTGACTATCAATGACCATTTTACCAATATATGTGTGTGTGTGTATATATATATATATATATATATATATATATATATATATATGAAGAAATATAGTTTTAAGGTGTGCTATATCTATGGGATAAAGTGCTCAATATCAGAGATAGAGCATATAAATTGGAGATATTCACCCTATTGGATAAATATCTCCAATGTTATATATATATATATATATATATATATATATATACAAGAAGTGGACAAAGTCCGACAATTATTTTAAGGCATTTTTATGTTTATACATTCTTTTTTATAGACAACATTAAATATTTGTAAACATATTTTCTATGACAACTTCTCGGACATTCAGGCCAGTAAATGTTGTTAATACTGTTTATTATAAACAGAGCATTTACTTAAATATTTGTATTTATAAAAAAGAATGTATAAATATAAAAATGTCTTAAAATAATTGTCGGACTTTGTCTACTTCATAATGTGTGACGTCATTTGTTTACATTTGCCAACGCATTGAGCAGATATGAATGTACGTAAGAGAATCATAGAAGATTGTAGTTTATAAACAGTAAAATCGATCTTGCTAACCGAGCGGTCTTCTGTGGTGAAATCGGTAAAAGTACGTCAGGCATTATGACGGTTCCGTATAGGATACAGGTTAGATTCCTGTCAGAGGACGCATATTTTCTATAAAAATTTCTCAGACATTCAGGCCAGTGAATGTTGTTAATACTGTTTATTATAAACAGATCATTTACTTAAATATTTGTATCTATAAAAAAGAATATATAAAAATGTCTTAATATATATATATATAAGTGAACATTGAAGTCAATACTCTGAGGCGATAAACTATTTCAAACTAGACGCAATCGTCGTAACGATGAAACATCCAGTCAGCTATGAGTGTTGACTTCAATGTTAACTTTTTTATTTTATATATATATATATATATATATATATATATATATATATTTATCGTCTTTGTCATGTTGAATTGATAATGTTAATTATATTTTATGAATATGTCCAGAAGATGGTTTATTAGACCGAAACGTCCGACGTTGACATTATATTAACATTAAAACAGCATAATTGCATATAAGGATTTTGTTTGTTTTTTCCGTATATATTTTTCTTCATATATATATATATATATATATATATATATATTTTCTTTGATTCTACCAAAATTTTCTTGTTTCTTAATACTTTGCTAAGCTTTTAGAAGGCATCTTTCGCTATTCCAATACATTTTCGTATTTCTGTGTCACGTTGCCCGTTCTCCATTGCAACCTTTCCGATATCATGGAATTCCTTGCTTGAGTCTGACGTCTAAAATTCGTAGCTGCCATCTTAACATTAACAAAGAAACACCAGTCACCTCTGAGTGTTGATTTCAATGTTCACTATTATATATATATATATATATATATATATATAATTGGAGATATTCACCAAAGCAATTTCATATTTTAATACGAAGTCAATACTTCTTCCGTTTTATCAGTTCAAGAGTGAATTCCACTTTGTGGCGTTTTCTTAAATTCATGAAATAAATAATTAATATTATCGGTAATTATTTATAATCACTTTTCAAAAGTGAGTATTTCTCGTTAAATTATGAAAAACTGAACTAGAATATATAGAATTACGCTTATTGTGTTTAATGTAACGTTCTTCCGAACAAAATCGACCACGGCTCTCGATAGCTTCCGTTTCTTTTAAATATCAACAAATTGCCACGACTTCATCGAAAAGATACTGGAATAATTTGCCGTTTTCTATTTGAAAATCAAAGTACTTATTCTCTTAGCTGCTATACACGGATGGAGACCTCAGTCTACCCTGTTATTTTACCCATAGCTGAATAATGGAAAGTGACTTAATCATGTATGTTAGTGCGAAATGAACTCACTAAAATTTGAACTCAACTCTCCAATCCCACACCTATAACCATTAACCCACCCGCATATATACTTAATTCGGTTTATCTTGGTTTTGCCGGAAATATCCAGATTTTAAAAATCGGCTCCGCTTCCGGAAAGAGATATAAATTATCTCTATTCGTTTGCGAGCGTGCAAGTGTTTATGAGTGTATGTATATGAATGAGAGCGCGTTTTGTGTGTCTGTGTGTGTGAGTGAGCCCCGAACCTTAGGAGTTATTTACCCATTAATATAAGAGAACTTTAAACTATAATATGAATTGAAAATAAGGGTCTCGTGTTATCCCACTCCCCATCCATGATATGGGAACATCACTATAGTACATCTCAATTTTTATTGTAACTCAATTATGTACAATAATGGATCATATGCAATATAGATGAACAATTAAATTAGAAAAATTAAAAAAAGGTATCATTTATCATGCAAGTAGCACAACTCACTCAAAACATATCCAAAAACTCAAAAATGCAAACCAAAAACGAACCAAAAATGACATTGTAAATAAAGTACCAGTTTGCAATGACACCTCAAAATGAAGTAGCCTTTGTCCAAAGTAGAAAATAACGAAAGTGTCCTTTCCAAAACAAAATAAACCAGGCATCATATCTCATTTCCAAATGGAGACGCGAAAGCAAATTCCTACTACGCTACTTACAAGCGGAATAAAATCCTGGAACTAAAAGCTCTATTAAATAACAAAATTTAGAGCAGAATAAAATATTTAAATAAAAAATTAACTACAATATGAAAATTAATATGTTTTCAATAATAAAACAATATATAATCAAAGTAATGATAATAATCAATAAACTAAATCCTCACCCCCTCCCCCAAAATGAGAAAGGTCGGTTTTGTCCGTTTCCGACTTGATTTAATTCCGCAATGGTCTATTTTTAGAAAAAAATACCGACGAGACGATGAGTGACAAATGATGGGAACATCGCTTGAGGCGACAAAATGCCAATTACTATGCACTGTTGATTTCTATATTGACATTGCCTATATGTACAGGCGCTCAATCTCCGATACTGAACATTCTTCCACCATAAATTTAGCCAATTTTAAGCAATATATATGTGTTTGTGTTTGTGCGTGTGTGATGTGTGTGATGCGTGTGTGTGTGTGATGCGTGTGTGTGTGTGATGCGTGTGTGTGTGTGAATCTGGATACGTTATGGTATAATGGATAACCGAGTTCGAGTTCCAGTCAAATTCATTGCATTCCGTTAAGAGATGTATTCCAACATTTGGAAAGGTAGGAATCCATTTCTTCTCCCACAGAAATTGATAAATAGCAAGATGGAATGGTACCTACAACCTTGTTTGTCTACCAGTATGGTAGGACAACTCTGAATTCAAAACCTGAGACCGGTCATTTGGAGAGCTCCTGGCACATTGTGTGCATGAGTTCTCTATATTCGGTTCTTCCGAAAGGTAAGGATGATTCTATACAAGCCTTCATCAATGTAAGCAAATCATGTATGCGTATAGTTTTCCTTTTTGGTTCTAAAAATTGAGCTCATGTTATAGAAAAATAGTGGCGCTATATCGAGTCTAATTCGTTACCTCTTCGTCATCGAGGCCTCTTGGTGCAGTTGGTATGGCGTTTGCCACCTATAGTAACTGTTCGGATTTCAATTCTCGGTAGTGAATGCGCACTGCTGATGACTCCCAAATATAGGACGAAACGTTAATCAGACCTTCAAATTCCAAAAGCCTTTTGAATCTGTAGGTCTGAAGAATTAGATCATGATTATAATTCCAATGTTATAAATTATAACCATGGCATATTAGTGTTTAGCCTTTTATATTATATTCTTGCTCTGTCCTGGACATTAAGCTCTACCTGAATTCTATCCTCTTGGAAATATATATATATATGTGTGTGTGTGTGTGTGTGTGTGTGTGTGTGTGTGTGTGTGTGTGTGTTGAACACTAAAAGAATCATAAAAGTCACGAAAATATTCAACAGAAAATATTAGTCTATTTAAAGTAAACTTTGAATATATGTTGAAGTTAGAAAAACAGAAAAATGCTATACAATGAAACCGCTCTCAGTACTGAAGACATCCTAGATGCTGCTTCAAAAGAGACTGCATGCTCAGATCAAGTGGCTCGAGTTCATGTTGGCCATCACCTGAAAGACAGCGGTCTTCAACGGGTCCTTGATATTGTGGCACCATTGGTTGCTCTCCGTCTCGATGACGCCCCAAATGTAATAATCCAAAGTGAGTCAAACCAGGAGAACAGGGAGACAGCAAATTTTTCATCAGGAAGATTCTCGGCCTGTCTATTCCTGGGCCATGTGGGTCATTTGGAAAAGAGCAAGGACTGCGGGAATAATATATGGTCACCTGTTCGATCTAGGGCTTGACCACGGTGTTCAGCACCTCGATGTAGGAGGTGGCATTGATCCAAAGGTCCTACAAGAAGAAAAGAGGTAGCATGACATGGCCTTCGTTGCTCGTGATTCCCAAGAACATCACATGACATGAAATGTCGATATCATCGGTTGTAGTATTTCTATAAGGTCACCGCTCATTCTTGGCCATTTTCAAAAAGCTGGTTATCTCCGAATTGCTGACAGTGGTTAGTGTAACGAGCACGGGGTGCCTTTTCATTTCCAGGGTAAAATTGGAAGTTGACATGTTAATAATCTCCACATGTCTGAAAATGAAATGATAATGTAACTTCACGTTCTGTCGTTTTTCTATATAACTTGTGAAACATGGGAACTCAGTCACCTGATATAATCGGAATATATATATATATATATATATATATATATATATATATATATATATATATATATATATATATGTATGTATGTATGTATGCATGTATATTTAAATAAAAAATGAAAGAACAGTAAGATATGTAATCCGGTGTTCTTATTGATATTTTTATTTTTACAAAATAGTGCTCAATGTAAATTTACAGAGCATTAATATTATAAATTAACTGATTTAAAATGTTTTTCTCTACACAGTAATAACCATGTTTCAAAAATGGAAGCTAAAAACTTTAAATTTAATTTTGTAATTAAATTAAAAACATTAGTTCCATTTCATCCTCAAGTAAATTTTGGAGTAACTTTTAACTGCAGCCATTTTTCGAACATAACAAATAACTGATACAACAAAAATTAATAAAAATGAGGACGCTACCACCCCTTGTCTGGATAATTGGATTTCTCTGTATCCTTGGTAACCGTAAATTATGAATTTCCCTTGCAGTTAAACTCAGTAATTTTTTTAAAAAAATAAGTTACTCCAAAATTCGCTTGAGGATGAAATGGAACTAATGTTTTTAATTTAATTACAAAATTAAATTTAAAGTTTTTAGCTTCCATTTTTGAAACATGGTTATTACTGTGTAGCGAAAAAACATTTTAAATCAGTTAATTTATTATATATATATATATATATATATATATATATATATATATATATATATATATAGTCATCCACACATAGACAGACTTTCGCTGTATCGGAAGTCCAGCTTCTCAGCTGGGCTTCCGATTGTTTCAAGCTGGGATCGAAACCTGACTGTTTTGATATGTCAGTTATTTTACCTCTAGCCCACGAACGAAGGGAATATTAATGTTTTTCGCTATACGAAATACGCCAGCGGCTCGGACACACACACACACACATATATATATATATATATATATATATATATATATATATATATATATATATATATATCTGTGTGTGTGTGTGTGTGTGTGTGTGTGTGTGTGTGTGTGTGTACGATGAGAACGAATAGAGTACACTTCCAACGTTAGTAACATTTACAGTCATACACACGCATATATTGGTTTGGTTTGTTTTGCTTTGTGTTATATTCACCTCAATGGGTTATTTAATGCCAACAAAATTTTTATTGCTGGTAATTTTTATTTCAAAAATGTATTGCTGCTAATAATTTTCCTTCAAAAATTTATTGCTGATAATTTTTTTACAAAGTATTCTAATATTAAAACCTATTTTTTCACTATCCATAGTGTTTTAACCCTAGTTTGTGGGATTAACTATTTACGCATAGCTGGGATCCTAACAGGTGCTACCCACCCCGGGTCAGGGAGGACCTGTGAAAACCAACAATTAAGTGTTGGTTCCACGCTCCTCAAAACCTCCTGATCAGAGGCCTTGCTATTTGACGTAGTTTATCTTCTTAACAAGGACGTGGATATAGTTTATCACCATGCCCAGGACGAACGGACGGACACACACACACACACACACACACACACATACAGACACACACACACACACACACACACATATATATATATATATATAACTATTTATTTAAAAATTATAACATAAATATGTTATAAAATCACTACAAAAATAGCTATTTTGTTTCATCACCTCCGGAGTCTTATCAAGTGATATATATATATATATATATATATATATATATATATATATATAACTATTTATTTAAAAATTATAACATAAATATGTTATAAAATCACTACAAAAATAGCCATTTTGTTTCATCACCTCCGGAGTCTTATCAAGTGATATATATATATATATATATATATATATATATATATATATATATCAAGTGATATATATAAACCACTCAGATAGGTTCTGGCTTTTTGGGTTTTCTAATTTTGCTCTACTTAGTGTATGGAGCAATTTTATGTATCACCTTAGGTAAATCTGTCGGTGATTTTTCTTTTGGCTAGGCATTGCGATGCTGATTGATTATTTTCAAGCAGTACGGATATTTTTAGTCTTTTCTTTTTTTGAATTTTTTTCTCAGATATCAGTTTGTAAAATATTTTTTTTATTTACAAATTTCATCATCAGGGTTTTTTTTTTTACATCGCCAGTATTATAGCATAGGTATAAAAATAAAAGATAGAATACACCCACACACACATACATAAGATATTGTACATTGAATGCTGATGTTAATAAAATAGTGCTCCATATAATGTAACAGAGCTATTAATAAATATACATATTATCCCTCACCGGTAGCGCGACTCGGACTTTCATGTACAACACCATCTTTCGGTGCTGAATAAACGTTATTTTTAGTGGATACCCATGTTTGAGTAGACGCTCCGTTTATTTTTTAAATAGTTTATATATTTTCGCCCACCAGCCTAAACATTCGAGAAATCACATTAGAGAAAAATGCCCGCTTCGGCAGGATTTGAATCTGCATCCTCCTTAGCCGGAGAAACCATTGTTAGATCCGACGTGCTTTTAGACCATATGTTTTGTTTATCCGACTAAGTGGGAACAGGTTCGAATCCTGTTAGAGCGAGCATTTTTTTCAGTAATGTGACTTTTCGAATATTCAGAACGGTAGACAAAAATAAATATACTGTTTGAAAAATAAACGGGTTATACAGTAAGCTTAGTTTTGTCACAAATAGTACTGGGGACTCTCTCTCTCTCTCTCTCTCTCTGTCTCTCTCTCTATGATATGTTGACCAATGGTAGGTGCACACGAAATTAAAATCTCTCTCCCCCTCTCTCTCTCTCTGATATCTTAATTGATAATAAGTGTTCTGTATCTCTTTCTTTTTCTATATCTTTTTCTCTTTCTCTTTCTCTATTTATTTCTCTCTCTCTCTCTCTCTCTCTCTCTCTTTCTCTCTCTGATATATCGACCAATGGTAAGCGTACACGAAATTTGAATCTCTTTCTTTCTCTCACTCTTTAATATGTTGACAAAGATTATTTTTTTATTACATAATTTTCGTACTTTTTATTAAAATTGAAGAAAACAGTCCTATATTTTACAACACCTTCCGCCCAAATCGTCATTTTACGATTTTGATAAATTAATTACATTTTGTGTCACGTTAAGTAGAGACTTAAATAAACATTCTATTAGAGCAAATTAGAAGAAATTTGAATTATGATTTTTCAATAAAATAATGACATATAGTATTAAAAAAACAACAAATCAGGCTGTATTAAAAGACTTCAGTTTTAATCTAACAACAATTACGCAATTTTAGTTTATCACTCTCTAAATAATGAAGTATGTGATATCACCAAGTAGATTTTTAAAATGTCCTATTTTTCCCGAAGCACCATGCCGTTAAGAATAGGTTTCAATTTTGCTGCAATATCTGGTCTGGTGTTCCTACTATATATCTCTTGAGATTCTTGAAAAAAAAAAAACCTATACGCAAGCCACCAATCTGCCACTGGGTGGCATACCACTAGCTTTTACCGCTGGTGGTCCGCTCTCGGACCGCTGACGTGATCCTCTCGGCAATGATCCTCTCGCTAGAGGCCCAACTATGGTCCGCCGTTGACTGCCACTAGAGGACCTATGGCGTTGCCATCGGCGGCCCGCCAGCGGGCCACTAACAGATTGCGTGTAGGAAGAGTCTATAATGTAATCGATCCCGATCTGGTATTTCGACTTCATTCACTTTCTCACCGATATGACGTGGATTTGCTCCGCCTTTTCTACAAATATTCTCATGGTAATTGTTGTGATGAGCCTTCTTCCTTGGTGCCTCAACTAGATTGGCAGATAGGTCTCACCGTTTTACTGTTGAACTAGCTAGATGCAACCGTATGTTCTATTCTAATAGTTTCTTTTCTCGCATTTCTCTCGTCCGTGGAACTCTCTTCCGATTTCTTAAATGCAACGCCAATCGCCATCTTCTGTCTTACTGTCTTATTGAATCCTGTCCTTTTATTCTTCTTTCTCCTCACTAAAGTCTTCATTCTCTTTCACTGCCAGTAAGTCCTTGCGTCCTAGTGACATTATCACCTTGCTTGGGGTGAAAAGATTAAAAAAGAAACTGGGTGAAACGTTTGACTATCGATATCTTACCTGATAACGAGCAATTTATTAGGTTGGTGCAAAAATAATGACGTAATAATGTCGTTTTTGACGTATTTTTAAACGTCAAAAAACGACGTTATTACGTCATTATTTTTGCACCAACCTAATACAATAAGTAAAGAGTTGCAAATATCATGTTAATGGTTTGGTTTGATTTGTTTTGTTTTACGGTATATCGACCTCAATAGGTTATTTAATGCCGACAAGATTTTTATTGCTGGTAATGTATTGCAGATAATAATTTTTTACAAAAATGTATTGCTGGTAATAAAACCTATTTTTGACCCCATTTTGGGGTTAACAATTTGCCCATAGCTGGAATCCTGACAGGTGCTACCATCCGGGTCAGTGTGGACCTGGGAACACCAGTAATTAAGATGTGGCTTCACGCTCCTAAAAGCCTACTGATCAGAGGCTTTGCTGTTGGATGGAGTTTATCGTCTTAACCAGGACGGTATTATTTTAATAATCTTTATGTAAAATAGACGCTCCGTATTTTGGTAAGGACAGCAGGTTTTAAGATAAAACAGTACTCAGCAACGATATTAAATATGTTTTAACTAAAATTAATTAAAAAAAAAGATATTTTTATAGGATTACGTTTTTGTCGCAACCCTCAGTTATGTGCCAGCCATACGTGATACACACTTAGGCAATCATGTATCTTTCGATACATCACTGACGAGGTAGATTTTTTCCCGCAGTAGTTTGCCATTTCTTTCTGCGGTAGACCAGTTACCATCCAAGGTTATAGAACCCGGTCTGTCCTGCTATTTACCCATAGCTGGGTGGTAGAAGAAGAGGATTCATACCTTTCCCAAGGGTATTAGCACGTAAGTGAACGTAATGGATTCGACTGGAATTCGAACTCGGCTCACCGATTAACAATTCCGAGTCATTATCCATTACACCACCCGCACATCCAAACTTACAGTACCTGATATTCCCAAATGGTCAGCCATCAACGTATTGACCAGAATAGACGTTGCTTAACTTCGGTGACTAATTATAATGTTTGCATATATAAGCAATTCACTTTTGGCAAAGTCATCAAAATTTTCACAAAATCAGTATGCAACAACAAAGGAAACGTACGTATCTATCTATCTATCTATCTATCTACCGGGCTGTCTGCCTAATTGACTAACTGGCTGGCTGACTGGCTGTACGTGTGTGTATATGTCTGTCTAACTACCTTAGTGTCTACCTGTCTTCGTCAAATTGTTTAAAACCAGCATATACGACTGATTTTCAAGACATGCTAGCAGGACCGTTACCAAGCCGTGGGGGGGATGTATGAGAGCTGCTCCCCATCCCGCTATCAAACATCACTTGGCTCCCACTATGAAAAACATGTGAGTTAATTTTATTGAGTAAATTCTTACTCAACGTCTCCTGACTTAAAAGCCGACATCCCCAGCCGCACACAAAGAACACCCTGCAAGCAAGCAAGCAACAATTTAGATTGTCTGCACACAAAATCTCAAACACATTGATGCACACACACACGCGCACACACACATACATACATACATATATATATATATATATATATATATATATGTATGTATGTATGAGTGTGTGTGTATGTGTGTGTGTGTATATATATATATATATATATATATATATATATATATATATATATATAGCATCAAGCGTTATTTTTGGTAGATATCCGTATTTGAAGAGACTCCCTGTTTTTTCAGTAGTGTGTATTAGGTTTGCCGGCCTATGCACTCAACAAAAACTTAATAAAGAAAATGTGCTCTCTTAATTAAGTTTTCTCGAGTTTTAAAAAGTGGAACGTCTATTCAAATACGGGTATCCACTAAGAAAATAACGTTTGGAGTAATAAGAATCTCGGATTCGAAATAAACCCTTTAATTCTTTATATATATATATATATATATATATATATATATATATATATATATATATATATATATATATATATATATAAGGTATGCTATATTTATGGGTTCAGGTGTTAAGTGCTCAATATCAGGAATACAGCGTTTGTAAATATAAAAGTATTTAAGTAAATGTTCTGTTTATAATAAACAGTATTAAATAACATTTACCGGCCTGAATGTCCGAGAAATTTTCATAGAATATATTCGTCCTTCGACAGGATTCATATAGCCTGACGTGCCTTACCTCTCGACCACAAAGGATCGTTCGGTTTGTCCATTTCATAATTAATATATATATATATATATATATATATATATATATATATATATATATATATATATATATATATATATATATATATATATACACACACAAAAGAGAGAAAGAACAGATGGAGTAAAATTACACTGTTCGTAGCGTTTACTTTTTAAAAGTGCTCAATACAAAGTGGACCAATGTATTATTATTATTTTTATTGTAAGTGGTTATAGTAAAAACATGTTGCAATTGCTACACGAAAGCTTTTATACTTCAACACTTAGATTGTACTTCTTCAGGCGATGGTAAGTTATTTACCATCGCCTGAAGCTTTTTGTGTAGCGATTTCAACATGTTTTTATATTATCACTCATTATATATATATATATATATATATATATATATATATATATATATATATATATATATTGGGTGTATATAGGAAACAATTTTTCATTTATGCATTCTTTAATAAAAACAAATCAAAGTTCATTGTACATTATTTTTAGTTAATTTTTCGATGTTTCTAATAATATTTCGGGTTTCCGGTTCGCATTTCTAAATATATCTTCCCATTTCTATGCACTTTCGACTAATATAGCCATTTTCATAGACGTTCTTCTTCTTGTTGTTTGCAATGTCGTCAATTTAACTTTTTTTAAAGTATTACGTATATCTGTGTGTAACCCTTCATTCGTATATACAATGAGTGTGAATATGTTTGTGCTATTGTGCATTTGCACATACACGCGCGTATATACACACAGTCCTATGAGTATGCCTGCTGCAGATGTGATAAGAAATATGCATAACCACTGCTATATTACGCTGCATAGTACACACCCACATAAATATACTGCTATCCGAGACCCCCCCCCCTTCATCAAACCAACTAAAGTACATTTTTGGCGATTTTTTTAAAACTATAAGCAGTATACACGAAGGAATGTTGAAAAGTTCCCAGGCAAACCAAGATTTGATTTTAAAAAAAAACAACATGTATTTGATCAGATTTTGGAATGTACTGAGAACTTTTTGGCATCCTATCAAATATATAATATATAAACTCAACATCCTCTTTCAATTGTTCCAAGAAATAGAACTCAAGATAGACTTTCCCAAAACAGAAATTATGCATCTAGAATTGGAATGAAATCAGTGATAGCATATACTCTGAATCCATCATAAAAATTCAGGATTTAGATTTAGTAAATACCAAACAGTTCAAATACCTCGGTGTATGGATCAGTTATAACAAATTTGGCATAGGAGACAAGGAAATTAAACAGGGAATAAACTACGCTAGAGACATTTTCAACCAACACCGCAAAGTGCTATAAAACCAAAACATTAACCAGAAAGTTTGAGTCATCATCATAAATATACTCGTTAATTCGAGACTCTCATATGGATGCCATCAGAAATATCTAATTGGCCCTGATCTGGCATCTCGTCTGCAGTCGCTCTCTCACAGACGTGCCGTCACCTCCCTCTGTCTTTTTTACAAATACTTTCATGGTAACTGCTCCGATGAGCCACTTTCGCTGGGTCCCAGCTGGCATCTCGCTCTCACCCAAGAAACGGTTTATTTAATAGTTTCATTAAATAAAGCCGTCTCTTCTACTCCAATAGCTTCATGTCTCGCACATATAGCCTGTGGAACTCCCTCCCCTTTTCTTGTTTCCTTGATAGCTATAATCTCCAACTTTTCAAATGTAATGTCAATCGACGTCTCCAGATGCCTTGATCTATCCCCTATCCTTCTCTTCATCCTTTCCTCTATCACTCCTCTTTGCTCTCGTCCAACTCTCTGTAACCCCTTGCGTGCTAGTGGCTTCCCGCCTTGCTTGGGGTGAAACGCTTAAAAAAAAATGTCGTTTGTATATAACTGATTTCTGAGACCAATAGTTAAAAATGGCTTTAAGCGAGTGAAGCCTCTGGATCTTGGTGAGGTTCACACTTCTTCGAACCTTCTTGACTGGTGCTACAGAATCACAAAGAACTATACTAAATAATAGACAAAACATCACTTGAGGACTTTCAACAGCAGCAACAGCACAAATGAATAGCACATGAAACTCGAAAAGAAAATAATGACATAAGAAAAATGCTGATACTTCACACTACTTCATACAAAAAGTTAGGAAGCAACCCCACCCCCCGGTCAAAGGCTATTTTTCTGAAAAATTGTTTTAAGAGAAATATTATATTCAAGTTAACCGAAACAATTACTGGCTGCTCGGTCAATGAATACCGAGTGTTTCCTTATAAGGAAACGGCTAATATATATATATATATATATATATATATATATATATATA
>OZ010581.1:16460539-16465539 GCA_963932145.1 Acanthosepion lycidas | reverse complement strand
AGAGAAATCTTTTTTACGAAATTATCTACTTTACCGATTTTTTAATATTGGCTAAGACAAAGAAAATCTTGAACAAAATCCTTACATGTGTTTCAATGTTCTTCTAATTTAAGTACTTTAAAAAAAAATGTTCTGTTATGTAAATGCATAAAAATCTTGGTCGAATGTTTGATAGTCACCGAAAATAGCAGTAACATACTGTAAAAATATTTCATAGATTTCTTTAATTCTGAATAAAATTGATATTTAGGAAAATTTGCCGAATTTGCCTCACAAGACAGTAATATTTGAATGCATCTGCGCTACCTCCCCGAATAACCAAAAAAGCAAAACCTTTTCAAAATTGTCTGTAATTTTAAACAATTTTGTTAAAAAATTGATTTATGGGAAAATTTAACAAAATTGCTTGTCTCCGTATGCCATACATCCCAATTTAGACTTTGGACTGATCGGTTTTGCAATTTTGATTTTTTTTTTTTTTTTTTTGTCTCTTCCGTTTCCATCTTCTTTAATAAATCAAATTTAATATTCGTCGTTAGAAATATTTCTGATCGTATCCAAGTTGATTTTATTACTGAAAAACGGAAGTAAATATATATATATATATATATATATATATATATATATATATCAGTATGTGTGTGTGTACGCGCGAGCGCGGGGTGGTGTCTGTCTATGTGTCCGTGTGTGTGGATATGTAACAGAACTTACGCACCATTTGAAATAGCACAACAGAAATCCTTAAAATAGCTAAATTAGCCGAAAGTGTTCGGAACGAGTAATGATTTGGACAATTTTGACACTCACTAAGTGCCAAAACACTTGTCCGCATACAAGACGAAAAGAATAATAAAAAAAAAGTAAATACTTTGTCAGACATTTTGAACGAAATATGTATTAGAGAGAGTCTGCTGTCCAAATACACAACTCTATCCCTCTGTTTCTCTCTCTCCCCCGCTCTCTCAACATCTCTCTCTCTCTCTCTCTCTCTCTGTCTATATATATATATATATATATATATATATATGATGCATTGAAAATATATAATAAATAAATAGTACATACATACATACATACGTACATATATATATATATATATATATATATATATATATATATATATATATATATATATATTCACTGCTACTAACAAGCAGATTTTTTTTCTCCTGATGATGGCCTAGTTGGCCGAAACTAGTCGAGGAATCTAACTGAAATAATAAAAACGAAAGAATATTAATATACAATCCAGTGTGTCTGAAGATTTTAATTTTTAAATATTTTTTATTGTTCAAAACACACGCACAAACACACACATATATATATATATATATATATATATATATATATATATATATATATATATATATATATATATATTCCTGTTTAATAATTACACGATTAATTATTGTGGTTATAGAAAATATGAAGTATTAGGTTGGTGCGAAAATAATGTCGTTTTCTCACATATGTTACTATGTGAGAAAACGACATTTGCACCAACCTAATAATATTCATACTATAACACCGAATGCATCTGAATATGTAGGAAGATTTTTGTGTTTTTTTCTTGTCACATACACCGATTTTATCTTTATTCCATAAATCCGGTTTTGCTGGAGGAGGATTGTTTGTACTAATAAAATAAATATTTACAGCAGAAGGCGAAAAATGTCGGTAGAACAAGATAGATTTTTGAAATATTTTTCGCACTTCCATTTAGCAAATTTTAGCATTCATTTTGTATGTGATACATTGAAAATCGAGCAAAAGCAGATAAACAATTGTCAGTAATTAATATAAGTTCTACTCCCTGTTTATATCTATATCTATATAATAAACACATATATATATATATATATATATATATATAGATATTCAAACAGGTTTGCTTAAATAATTTAGACATATTATGTCAATTAGTTTTCGTTGTGATCTTTTCAAGTTCAAATACCAACATTTTCTTTCAAATAATTTTTATTTTCCCAAGTACTTTCAATCTCATCAGAGACCTTCTTCAGCGGATTACGTTGTATATATATGAGTTTATATATATATATATATATATATATATATATATATATATATATATATATTACAGTTATTTTCTTTTTTAAAAATATGATTCCATCGCGACACAGAAATTTCTATGCTTCAAAACTGAAGCTAAAATTGTAAATTTCATTGTAAAATTAAACTTAAAATCCAGAGTTTCGTTCCATTGTGAAGCGATGATAGGAATAACCTTCTAAGAAATTTACTTAATTTATAAGCGTAGACAATCTTAATATTTTCAGTTGTTAAGGTTAAGGAAAATTCAATCTATTTTGATTAGGGGTGGTTGGGTTTTAATTTCCCTAGAGAACTTATACATAAAATATATGTTACTTACAAAGTCATATATATATATATATATATATATATATATATATATATATATATATATATATATATATCATAAACAATTTTAGGAGAAAGAAGTATGACAAAATAGTTTTCAACTAACCAATGCCGAAGTAAAAATAAGGAATAAAAAAAGAAAGAACTAAGAACATGTAATTCAGACAAACACAATCGACCAGAATCCAAGCTCAGAGTCCAAAAAAAAAAAAACTCCGGCACGAGTAAAGTGAAAATAACTAAGCAAAGTGCTCAATACACTAAGTAGAGCAAATCTAACTATGAACCTAAAGAGCCAGGCAAAGCTACCTAGGTTTCACCTACGCGGATCGTCAAGGTACGCTGGCGTACCCTGACGATCCGCGTAGGTAAAACCTAGGTAGCTATTCCTGACTCTAGGTTCGTAGTTATGTGTATGTGTGTGTGTGTGTATATATATATATATATATATATATAAGAATAATTCTTAGTTAATTTACTCTACGGAATGAATTGATACGTTGCCTGTCTCGTGTCTGATATTTAATTTTTAGATTGTGCCAGTCGCCGAGGTTCGAGCCCAAGTACAACCTAAAATTTCTGATGCTGATTCTCTGACAAGCTTATCTACATACAGTCTACTCTATTGTTTCCAAGTCATTACTTTGATTTAATGCCGTACAATGCTTGACTTATCGAAATAATTTCCCCGTTCGTATATTCTTCAACAACAATCTCAATATAGAATCCTTCCACCTTTGTGATTCTTTGACAGTCTGACGGAAGTTCTGTTTTATAAAGCCTTACTTTTTTATTTTTCTCCTAGCCTTCCCGTGCCGTCGTCTGGAGAAATGTCGGCGATATTACAGTATTCTTATATTAGTACGGTACTTGTAAAATAACAAACAACTTTATATTGCTCTACATCTAAAAATTATACCATTTTATTTATTAGTTTCTACTACGTCACCAGCAGAGTCCACTACATAGAAATGATAGACTACGTCAACCAAAGAGTCCACTACATGAATAATGTTGGATGATAATCCGATGGAATGGTATATTATATAGGACAATTTGGAAAATTACAATTTGACTTTTGAAGAAAAAATAGCAATGAAAATAAAAATAAATTGCAATTAGTTAAAATCTAATTTCTACAATGATACAGTTGAATTAAAAATCAAATTTTCATCCGCTTAAAATGAATCGGGTTTTTTTCCTCGTTAATATAGATTTTGTTCTTAGGAAAAAAACTATTTTTCTGATAACGCCGATTCATCGGTGAAGTATAAAAAATTTAATTTTTCCCAATTTGGCTGATATATTTACCATAGATATATATAGGTAAATAATTTCTTATTACTATAAACGTACAGGTGTTTGAGTAGTAATCGCTGATATTTTTAAGCAGTTAAATTAATTTCAACCGGCCTAGAAATGGAGAAGTTCTTATAGATAGATAGATAGATAGATAGATAGATAGATAGATAATGAAAGACTGAGAGATAGATAGATAGATAGATAGATAGATAGGAAGGAAAGCTTCGTTTTTTATTGTGGATTTCTTTGAGTGGAAACTGGTATTTTTCGAGTTACGAAATTTGTTTTTTTTTTTTTTATAGGACTTGATTCATATCGCAATGACTTTTAAAAAAATTTTGTAAAAAATTAAAATTAAACAATATTTTATTGTATTAATTTTAAAATTTGCCTTATATTTTGTACATAGGGTTGTGTGCTTTGCAGAAAGAGTTTAATTTTTTATATCAAAGTTTCAGTTGTTTGTCTGGTTTTGCGCACTGAGTTACTTAATTTAAAAAAAAAAAAAAAAAGTTTTCACATTTTCGAGGTATGAAACAAGGTCCACTTGGAAGATTAGTGTAATATAATCTTCCGTTACCTATTCTGTCATATTTGAATTTGTGCCGTAAAAAGTTCAGTCTTATAAAAATGTCTCAAATAGTTCATTCGATACTTTAAAATGGAATATATCATGATCCAAAAACAAAAACAAAAAAACATTTTATAAACAAATTCTTTCTTTCTTTCTTTCTTTCTTCATTCCTTTCTTTCTTCATTCCTTTCTTTCTTCATTCCTTTCTTTATTAGAAAGGAGAGTTTGAAAAATCAGGTAAATTTAATAATAATTTTTGTATTATAAAAACTTGGTGTATAACCAAAAATACGGCCCTTTTCTGATGCACGGAGTATTTTTCTTAAATACAGCTTCAGTCATTAATAAGCGTGACACACTCTCTCATCTGTGAGAGAATTTATCTGACGTCAGACGCACGCCATTTATAAAAACCAGTATAATTTTGTGTTGGTTACTTTTTATTTACTTTAATGCTACATAAACATGTCATTTTTACATCCGGTTTTAAGTTTTGCATTCATTGTTGATAAAAACTTAGTCCAGTACTTGTTTAAATGAGAAGAAATGTAGAATAAATTATGTTGCCTTCCTTGAAAATCAACATTCAAAATCTACGTTTTTACCTGAGTTCGAACATCAAGCACTGACATCGGTAATAAATACGCAATTAACTTATCTTCAAAATAGCATACCTTATTATGTTCTTTAATTATTTATTATTATTTGTTTCATCTCTTTTACA
>OZ010581.1:16435539-16453039 GCA_963932145.1 Acanthosepion lycidas | reverse complement strand
CATCTATCCAACCATATATATATATATATATATATATATATATATATATACAGGTGTATGTATGTTAGTTCGTACAAACATACCTATATAAATAATCTGAAGTATATATATATATATATATATATATATATATATATATATATATATATATATATATATATATATATATATATATATATCCGTCTCTCACTTTTCTCTCTCTTTCTTTATTTCTTTTTTGTCTTCCTGACAGATGCAGAATTAAAAAGAAAAACTAATAACAGAAATAACGATTCCACTGAACGGATTTATGAATAAATGAATGATGCTTTAAAGTTCGTCGTTGGACAGAAAATGTACTTAGAAATTCGACTGCTTTTTACTGGTCTTTTTAGTGTCTTCATCTTCTTCTTCTTCTTCTTCTTCTTCCTCTTCATCTTCTTCTTCTTCTTCTTCTTCTTCTTCCTCTTCTTCTTCTTCTTCATCTTCTTCTTCTCTTTTCAATTCTATTATTCTTTTTCTTTTTCATGTTATTATGTTACTACTTGACGTTGGTTATTAACATTCAATGGCTACTCAAGCCTGGAGAAAATTGTTTATTTCACAGTCCAAAATACCAATTTAAAAAAAAAAAAATGACACACTTCTTTTTCTTAACTGATTACAAAAAAATCACGCGAAACTTCTTGACAATCGCATTAACTTTTGACTGGATTTCTTTCGTCTTTATTGTTAGATTTGACAGAATATTCAGGTCGTTACATTCTACTATCGCTAAAATAAACAGTGTGAATCCGAAATGAATTCTTATTAGAGTTAAACACGTATAATTGGTTAGTCAGTTGATATTATTTAGCGGCATATCAACATCTCTATGGGTTATTTAATGCCGAAATCTAAATATTTAGAACACATTGTTTTATGCCTTCAACTACAGATATTTTGTACATAATTATATACTTTCAGGGCAAATATATTTAAACACGCATAAGACTAGACATTTTCGACATTTGCTAAGTATAGCTTAGACTGGCACAAGGACAAGTCTTGGAACGGTTGAAAAGAAAGATTGGTTTGGTTTGGTTTGTTTTACGGTATATCAACCTCACTGGGTTATTTAATGCCGGCAAGATTTTTATTGCTGGTAATATTTTTTTCTTCAAAAATGTATTGCTGACAATAATTTTTCTTCAAAACTGGTAATATTTTTTTACAAAAATGAATAGCTGGTATTGGAACCTATTTTTACACTTTCACTGTTTTGACCCCAACTTGGTGGTTAACTATTTGTCTATAGCTGGGACCCTAACAGGTGCTACCACCCCGGGTCAGGGTGGGCCTGGGAACACCAGTAATTAAGAGATGGTTCCACGTTCCTCAAAACCTCCTGGTCAGTAGCCTTGCTGTTGGATGTAATTTATCGTCTTACTCGGAAGAAAGATTGTATTGCGTCATTGTTCCACTTACCTTGAAAATCAGCATTCACAATCCTAGCTTTGATCGGTGCTCCAGTTCCAACTCTTTATAAACCAGTTCATTTTTTTTTTTTCAATTATAAATAAATTTTAGGGAAAATAGTTGGAATTTGAAGCGTAAGAATAGACTATATAGAAGAATATGGCTGGATGAAATAATTCTATTAGGTTGGTGCAAAAATAATAGCGTTAATGTCGTTTTTTGACGTATTTTTTAACGTCAAAAAACGACATTATTACGTCATTATTTTTGCACCAACCTAATAGCTTATCATTACTTCTATAGAGTTCTATCACAAGTGGGTGCCATATTTTAGCCTTGTGCCAGGCTATGTTTTTACGTATTTTTTTACAAACCTTCTTATAATGTTGGCTGGACATCTAGCCGTTAGGTAGTGTTTTCAGATGGCTAGTCTAAACGATTTATGGGACTTATATCCGCTCTTGGCTGCCTTATATTGTGGCCTTGTGCCAAACTTAATAATTAAATTTTTACAAACACAGAAACTGATTTATCAATCACCAATATTTGAGTTGGTTTGATTATGGAAACAGTTCGTTGACGTTATATTCAATGGATGAAGCATGATTATTATTCACTGTTTAAACAAACATACATACGTACATAAATAAATGTCTACGTTGTATAATCACATTCTAAAATGTATGTTTAGAAGTAAATACATTTAAAGAATCAAATGTGTTTTATGTAAATAAATTGGCAATTGATTAAGGCCGTTGGATCACACCTGTGAACGAAGCAAGCTGCTCTGCAAATATTTACCTGAGAAGCTTCGCACCTAAGTATATTTTTACACAGCCATACATGTTTAAATTGTTATCTTAATACCGAAGACATTTTTCAATTCATTTATATAGTTTTTATTTTATTTTCAAGTTCGGACTTTTTGTTGTTTTTGTTTACTCCTTAGAAACAAATAGTCTGTTGTTCCTTAGAAAAATGTATTATTATTTAATAGATTTTCCATGACATGAAGTGGGGTGATTATATTCAATCAATTGCTGCTAGGGAAATTGGTTCACTATGGCGTCTCAGATAATTTTTCTTTTCAAATTCCATCTTGCACATTTATAAATCTACCATTCGTCCACGGACAGAATATTGCTGCCATATCTAATCTGGTGCCCCTGTTTTATATTCCGAGATTCTAGACTAAATTCAAAGAATGGTCTGTAATATTATCGGTCCTGGCCCGACATCTCGAATTCAGTCACGTGACTCCCCCCCTCCTTTTTTTATTTCTTTCCCCATTTTTCTTTGGTTTAATTCCCCATCCCGATCCCTCATTAGGTGGTCAGTGATGTCAGTTCTCTGGTGGATGCAGGGCGCCTTTCGTTTCGGGTGTGATTTTCATATTTGCTGTTGTGTCGGAATGAGTGTATGTTTGAGTGAGTGCTTGGAATGAATGAATGTTTTATATTATTAAAGTTTCGCATTGATTTCGTCCAGTTAACCGATGTTTCTGCCACGTTTAAGGATGGGGGGGTATTACATATATTATTTTGTTTAGTTTCTTGTATATAGTTTTGTTCATTTTTGTAAATATTCATTAAAATTTAGATTTTTAAATTGTTATTTTATTCCCCCTCCCACACACATAGACAATGAATTGTACATATGAGGACTAGTTAGGACTTTCATAGAGACAATGAGGTATTGTGATGAATGTAGTAAGAATGGTAAGTAAGAATGCGTTGTTTTGGTTGTTAGGAATATTGTTGTATGTTTGGGTCAGTCTTTGTGGCTAGCTAAGTTTAACGTTAAGACAGAAGAATACCGTCCTTTTCCCGATTCCCCTTTTTGGTCTTCAGCCATATTTTGTATTTTTACAAATAAATATTGCTTTCCTGCTTGGGATCTTGACCTCATGAATTTAAGCGTACTACAAAATTAACAACTAGGTATCATCTTTATTTCTGTTGAAATGCAACCGCAAGTTCTATACTAATAGTTTCTTTACTCGCATTTTTCACTTCGACTTTCTTGCTTCTCTGTCACATACAATCTTCAAAAATATAAATGCGACGTCAATCGCCATCTTCAGTCTTCCTGAAAATCCGTTTGTTTATTGTCCTTTCTCCTAACTAATGACTCCTCATTCTCTTTGACTCCCACAAGTCATTTGCGTCTTAGGAGTATTATCACAATGCTTAAGATGAAATGTTTAAAACAAAAAACAACTCTCTCTCAACACTTTGGATTTTTTTAAAAAACTAGCATTTGCAGTTTGATGCAATCATTTATGCAGTTTTCTAACTGAAACCGATAAATGCATATTTTGCTTAGAGAGTTAAGCAAAGATTTTTTTTCTAAAGGATGTAGACAAGTAATCATCAACACAATCCTTCAAGCTGGATTTTCTGGGATATTATTTATATATATATATTTTAAGCGTTTCACCCCAAGCAAGGTGGGAATCCACTAGCACGCAAGGTGTTACAGAGAGTTGGAGCGATAGCAAATAGGAGTGATAGAAGAAAGGATGAAGAGAAGGATAGGGTTTAGATCTGGGCATCTGGATACATCAATTGACATTACATTTGAATAGTTGGAGATTATAGCTATCAGGGAAACAGAAAAGGGGAGGGAGTTCCACAGGCGAGAAGTGCGAGACATGAAGCTATTGGAGTAGAAGAGACGGCTACATTTAACAGTTTCGACAGTGAAAGGGTGAGAGAGAAATGCCAGCCTAGTTGAACGCCTAAATTCATGAAGTCCGGGAACCAGCGAAAGCAGGTCATCGTAGCAGTTACTATGAAAGCATTTGTAGAAAAGACAGAGGGAGGCAACAGCACGTCTGTGAGAGAGCAGCTGCAGACGAAATGCTAGATCAGGGCCAATTACATTATATATCCGTTTTTGGATTTTATCAAGGACCTTGAGACAAACAGAAGGGGCTCCAGACCATATATTATTATTATTATTATTATTATTATTATTATTATTATTATTATTATTATTAATAATAATAATAATAATAATAATAATAATTATTATTATTATTATTAATAATATTTCCTTTGATTTCTGTTGTAATCACATTACATTTCGGGTCCCAACCAGAAACCTAAGACCAGAAACGGCATCATGACATTCTCCAATGTACATTTTTGTTAATAAAAAAAAAAGAAAAAATAAAACTAAGGTAACACACATTTTACACAGGTAAAGCTCTTCGTAATGTGTGAGCTGTATTTGTGAATACAATCTTTTGTATTTCTTTTAGGCATATACTACCAGGAATTCCTTTCCGTGAGTCTACTGGAACCTTTTCCATTTAATCCGAGGGCTCCAACTACAACTTGGGAATTTGCTTGGGGATTTCCAATGCTTGCTAGAAATTACCAAAACATACATATTGAAAATTCTGTTAACCCGAAATGCAGATTTTATTATTATTATTATCATCATCATTATATTTCGATGTCTGCTATGGTCACACTACCTACCAAATCTTCAGGAAGGCCTAAGGCAGGTGCTGATATGTTGTTATGGCGACATTTCATGATTTGTTTTTCTAACTCCCATAACATTACTAACGTTACATGGACAAAGTTCTTCTTAGTGGGTGGGGCTGTACTTATCAAGACAATTTTTTGTATTTCTCTTAAGCTGGGATTTCCAGGGATTTTTCAATCTATTGTTGTGTTTCTTTTTTATCATTCCAAGCGCACCTACTATGACTGGAACTATTCTTGTTTTCAACTTGCACATTTTTCTATTTCGATTTGCAGGTCTTTATACATCCATAGTTTTTCAAATTCCTTGGTTTCTATGTTACAGTCCGTTGGTTAAGCCATATCAACTGGTAGGCAAGTTTGTTTTTTCTCTTTTCGGGTTTTGACAATTATGTCCGACCAACTTGCTTCAATCTTCCTGTCTGTAAAAATGGTCTTATGCCATAGAATTATGATGTCTTCTATTTCTGTGATGTAATGAATATGCATACACCTGGGTTCCCCCTCACAGTAATATGATTGGCTGGTGTCAGCCATAAATAAAGACTGATGTGAAGGTACGAGAATGCCTATTGACTACGCCTATTGACTACGCCTATTGACTACGCCTATTGCCTACCACTACGGCGAGGACAAATCCATTACGGTTACCTGCTAGATTGTCCTACCCGATTACAATAGACAACAACCACTTTACTACTTCGAACAAATATATCCCTTTCCGGGACATATCATTCTGTAACCAGTGTTTATTAACATCTTTTCCGAAGTGTTTGCACATTGTCCAGTGTAAGTATTGCCCCACTCAATCGTGACGATTTTTATATTCATTTAGCGCAAGTACAGAACATCCTGAGATTAGATGCTCTATATTTTCCTGATATTTGTCACAGAATCTGCTTTTTGGATTCACATTATTATGTATGATATTCGCTTGAAAGTTTCTAGTGAAAAGATTCTGGTCTTGCGCTGCAGAAATAAAGAGTTTCTTTCTAGCTTTAATCCAGATGTTCGTAACCATTGACGAGTGTTAACTTTATCAACATCGGCTTTATTAGCCTCGTTCTGGATATTGACCATGCAGAGGTTTGTCTTTCCAGTGTTGTTTTATCTGTTCAAGAGCTTTATCCTTGGCTTTTCTTTTCATAATTTTTGTTGCAACAGTTGGTTCTTGGGTTCTGCTTAGGTTTTCTACAGAATCTACTAAATGCAAATTTCGTTTGTATTTATAACCTACTTTCATGATTGAATATTTTTCTTTCTGTTTTCGTGTTGTTTGACTAATTGTACCATCTAGTCCTTTCTTGTACCCATGTATGTTAGTAAGACAATAGTTGTCTTGTATGACAATTCTAGCTGAATAAGACATCTTCCATCGGGGTATGTATAGATGGTTTGCATCACTCTTTTGATAATGAATGTTTTGTTTAGAAAGAAGCTTTCTTGTCTTACAATCTATTCGTATGATAATCATTTAAAGTCCATTTCAAGATGTTGAAACTATATTGAATCACTGGGATGGTAAGGCTATTAATCGCCATAATTCTTTTCTGAGAATTCAATTCAGTCCTTAATATCAATCGCACCCTTCTCTAGTACTCTTTTCGCTCTATTTCTCTTATTTTTTTATGGTGAATCACTTCCCACTTATTTGCTCCAAGGTACTTATAATCTTCTTCTTGCTCTAAATCTTTGATTGTTATCCCAGGGTCTAAGCTAATAAAGGAGGTTTGTTGCAGGGAATATCGTAGAATTGTGGCTTTAGCACATTTATTCAAACCGAATTTCATTCCAATGTCATCACTGAAACATTTTACTGTTTTCAGGAAATCTTCTAGCTCACTGTCATTCTAAGCATGCAACTTTAAGTCATCCATGTAAAATAGATGGCTTATTTTCTTTTGAGATATCTTATAGTCATATTCCGGCCTGTTGACTTTGCTGGTTAATGTTATTAGTGATATACAAAATAGTAAGGGAGACAAAGAGTCACCTTGAAATATTCCTCTATTGATGTTTATGTCACCAGAATTATAGCCCCCCACCCCCATTTATGTCATTGAGGTGAAATGTTGTTTTCCATTATTATTAATATTAATATTATTATTATTATTTCCTTTGATTTCTGGTGTGTTCACATTTCTTTCCAGGTCCCACCCAGAGACCTAAGGTTAGAGAATGGCATCATGACATTTTCCATTGACAAGAAAGATATTTTACATATATAAAGCCCTTCATAGGGTGTGGACTGTACTCGTGAGAACAGGTTTTTGTATTTCTTTAAGGCATGGAATTCCACGAATCCCTTCAATTAGTCTACTGGAATCTTTTCCAACCAATCTTAGGTCTCCAACTACAACAAAGATTGTTGATGTTCCCATGTGCCACATTTTTGAGATTTCGATTTATTATTATTATTATTATTATTATTATTATTATTATTATTATTATTATTATTATTTTCCTTCGCTTTCTATTTTGTTCAGTCCCTTACTGAGTCATAACCCGAGACTTATAAGAAAACGATATAGTCAATATTTTCATTGTGTTTGTAGAAATTCTGATGTTAAGTGATACTTAACATATACAGTTTTTATATTTTCTTTACATTCATTCTTTGAAAGTCATGAGTAGTTGAGCAACTCGGCACTATACTATTTTCGAGTTCTCTTGTAAACAAGTACAAGATCTTTTCTCATTATACCCAGTGCTCCAATTATTATCGGTAAAACAGTAGTTTTAACGTGCCACATTTTTTTCAATTACAATTTCAAAATACGTTTATTTATTTTGTCATATTCTTTAACAGATACATATTTTTATCTGATGGCACTGTCCTATCTATGAGGTTTGTTTCTTTTTATCTTTAATTCTAATGTCTTGTCTATTAGTTTTTATATGTTGCTCTGTCTGTATGAATAGTAAAGTCCTAAAGAATAGTCACCTCATAGTTTCTTAGGGTTGGTTCCATTTTTCGGCATCTGGCACATTATCATGATGATATATCTTCAACCAGTGTTATCGTGAAGATCTTTGTATTTCTTCAATGTCAAGATTGGGCAGCCAGACATTGAAAATCATTAAATGGTCACTATTATTATTATTATTATTATTATTATTATTATTATTAATAATAATAATAATAATAATACTGTGACTAAGTAAATAGTTAAAGAAATAACAAAACAAGTGTTTCAGATATATCATATATTAAACAGTAAGTACGACAGAAGAGTGATATCAGACTAGTGAGTGTGTGTCGGTTGACCAAGCGTTAAATCTAATCGACTGTTAATATTTAAAAGCCCCCCCCCCATGAGGGATGTATGGGGCACAAGGCCAAGTTTACCGTGGGTTCTCCTAGCTCGTAGACTCGGCCAAAAATATTCCCTTATAAACGGGTTCAGGATCTGTCTACCTGTCTGCCTCGTCCGGGTTCCTCTCTCCCAAAGACAGAGAGTTCGACAGTTGAACAATCTATGCGACTGTTCCCACAAGGCCTTCTCTCCTACTAATCTTATAGTAGGCGGAAAAGTCTAACATATACTCTTTAGAGAGAGGACACAGCAACAATTTTATTACTATTATTATTTCAAATTAAACACCTTAAAACCTTATATAAATATATATATATATATATATATATATATATATATATATATATATATATAGCAAGGGGTGCTTAAAATTCGTGACTGGACATACTTTTCATTTCAATCTCTTTTTATTCAGGTTGTGAAATTTTTATCACTCCCTTGGATAGAGACTGTTCCATCTATTTTAAACTTATTCACCGTTCTCTCGATGGTTCTTGAATGGACTTTGAACGTGGAAGCCAGAGTATGAATGTTGATACCATTACTGAAGGACTGAATGATATTTTATTTTATGGGAAGACATAGTGGGGCTGACACAAAAGGACCTGTTCTCTTTGTACTTGAATAACTTAAAATGGTTTTTCAGTGATTCTTACGACAAATGGTGTCAAGAAGGCTAAACGTTTTATATGGAAACCTAGGAAAAAACTCAATTAATTTAGTGTTTTTTAGATATTAAACATTTTGTATGATGGACAGTCACGCTATTATACTATTTGGACAATTTTGTTGTAACCACGGGTCTATATATATATATATATATATATATATATATATATATATATATGTATATGTATATATATATATATATATATATATGTGTGTGTGTGTGTGTATGTGTGTGTAGAGAGAGAGAGAAATAAGAAAGCGTAATAATGAACACATCATTATCCTTGTCAATGCACTTAATTCAATGAAGAATAGAATATGAATGGCATTATACAGAGAATATTTCAAAGTTTCAGTTAATAATTATTTGCCAGCCTACTGACTTATTTAGACTACTGAATTATACACGAACGCACGTACACACAGACGTACAAACACACACATACACACACACACACACATATATATATATATATATATATATATATACATATACACGGATGAAGATGAATATAACATCAATCACCTAAGTGACAAATTACATTTATTTGTATTAAACATATATATATATATATATATATATATATATATATATATATATATGTGTGTGTGTGTGTTAATATCAGTCATGGTTATTATGTGAAAGTCAATTAACTTCTCAGAATATGAGGATAAAAGGAGATTGTTTTTTTGTTTGTTTTTTAAAACAAAAGAGCATTAATTAATGTATTTGATATAATTTTATTCATCTTTTCATAAATGTATTGACAAAAATATAGGACATAGTTTATTAGTTTAAATGTATTTTTCTCTTTTTCTCTGCACATGCTTAACCCTTTAATTGAACATAAAAAACGTTTCCTTTGTAAGTTTTGCCCTGAAATTATTTCTCACCTACAACAATGATGTATTTAAATTTTAAATAGTTTTTGATGTTTGGTCAGATTTTATGATGTAGGTCTGTCTTTATCAATCTGTTACTATAGAAGAAAATGTGTATGTAAACATCTTTTTTTATATATATATATAAAATTCACTAGCTATCTCATTCCGATACTTATATGCAGTAGATAGATAAAGTGAACAGACTGAAATACACAGATACATAATGTAGATATGAACAGACTCAGATAGATAGATAGATAGATAGATAGATAGATAGATAGATAGATAGATAGATAGATATGAATAGACTGAGATAGATATGAATAAACTGCAATAGATAGATAGATAGATAGATAGATATGAATAGACTGAGATAGATATGAATAAACTACAATAGATAGATAGATAGATAGATAGATAGATATGAATAGACTGAGATAGATATGAATAAACTGCAATAGATAGATAGATAGATAGATAGATAGATAGATAGATAGATACTGATATCTGAATTTAATCTGTTACATAGGCTGTGATGTACTCATTGAGGTTCGTACACATTGCACTTGTGAACTGAACAGTGAAACAAGTTTAGTAAATACCACGCTACAACCGACACCCGGTTTTTTTTCTTCTCTCAATATTATGACCTTTTTTTCTTCTCTCAATATTATGACCTTTTTTTTCTTCTCTCAATATTATGACCTTTTTTTTTTCTTCTCTCAATATTATGACCTTTTTTTTCTTCTCTCAATATTATGACCTTTTTTTTCTTCTCTCAATATTATGATCTTTCATGTAGAAGTTAGTTCGGAAATTAATGTCGCATTTTTAGGACCTGTTCAGATGCAATAACAGTTAAAATTAATTTGTCCAGATCAGCAATCATCATAATTATCAATGGCAAAATTCTGGTGGGAGATTAATTCTTTTAATGTTTTTTAATGAACCGTGGACACTGGGCATAAAGAATTCTGATAAAGTTGATTTAAACACCGAAGGTATGAAACTGCAAACGATTTTGGTTGTAATGTGGATTTTTTTTTTAAAAATATTATGCTTTTCCATGATTTTGCTACACGTGTTTCCGGTCTCAAGACTTTCACCGGGCAAAGCGTGGAGATTTCCACATATTATTAAAAATACAGTGTGTATGTATAGAGAAGGAATATACATATATACACGCATTCTGACAAAAACAGGAAAATGGAAATAGATCGAACACACAAGGGTCATTAAAAAAATATGAATGTCGATAACTCTTTCACCATTTCTTGGACCAATTCTAATTGTTTTATAACCCTTCACGCAGAACTTTTCACTGCCAGGTCAAGAAAGACATTTGGGTCACTAACACACTCAAAAGAGAATGTCTCATATCGAGAATATTTAACATTGAAAAACATAAAAAAAATGAATTATTTTTAATTAATCTCCACGCTTTACCTGATGAAAGTCGCGAGACCGGAAAAACGTGTAGCAAAATTATGGAAAATAAAGCATAATATTTTTTTTAAAAAATCCAGATTACAACCAAAAACGCTTGCGGTTTCTCTCTTCGTTTTAATACATACATACATATATATATATATATATATATATATATATATATATATATATATATATATATATATATATATATATATATATATAACTGTTTTACTTGGTGGTTTAACAAGTCTGCTACCACTTTTCGATGTTTCTATCTACAAACACTTTAATAATTTAATGAGAGAACAATTTGATGCAGCAGGAAGTTTTAGCTACAACCCCTACTGTACAAACCAGAATTTGTGGAAAAAATAAGAAGTTATATAGTGATGAAGTCATTTAAGAAGTGTGGTATCAGTAACGCAATGGGTTGAATCGAGTATGGCATTCTTGTTTATCATAATATTGGAATCAATGATGATTCCTGATATATAATATTGGAGTCAAGTCTATAATCGATAGTGAAAGCAATAGAAATTTTGTGTTTTGAAAAACACCCAAAGATTTCCTCACCAAATATGTTATAGTCAAATATTAGACCATCTTACAGTTTATAACTTTGAATAGAGTCAATAACATGTACAACATTATTTGGATGCTTAAATCTCAACGTCTCCAGCATCAGAACTTTAACTGTATTTAGTTAAAATGAAAAAAAAAAAAAAAGAAAACTTTCCCATCCCAAATTTTAAGAATTTTACTGAATATATTCATCTTTATGCGTTTCTAAAACGCACATTATTTCACTATTTGAATATTCTGAGGAATCATAATTCCTAATGATTAAATAAGCTATTTGTGAGTTCCACGGCTATAAATTACCCAATAGAATTCTTCTGTTGCATCGTTAAATATTTGAGCTTACCAATTATAAGAAAATATTGCAATGACAATTATAAGTATGAATGCAGGTCATTATTTAGAGAAGTAAGGGGGTACAAATGAGAAGTTTCAATATTTGCAAGGTTTTCCATTTCACTGAAGCAGACGTTAAATATATGACAGCATTATCGCCTCTCAATCTTCCTTGTTTTTCTTCCTTTTTTTTATTATTATCATGGATGCATTATTTTTCTCACTAAAACCAAGCAGCGTCAGTGATATATCTTTCTCTTCAGGTTTTCCACGCAGTCAAAACCCAATGGTCTATTATTTATCTGGGGTAATGACAGAGTCTAACACACGGGCTAACAACAAGTAGAAAACATGATTTTACAATTATCTGAGATCTTTGGTAATATCCAAGTAAGTTTAGAATTTGTCAATATAAGAAAATCTCGAATGCATTTCCACGTGTTGTTTTTAAGCTTGACTCGATTATAACTAAAATGTGAGTCCAATACTCACTAGATGCTCCATACTTGCGGCCTTGTACCACATCTGAGCTACGCTTAGTAAATCACTATAAGTAAATGTCGGCGATCGCCTCATTGTAGAGTAGTGGTTAGTGTGCTAGTCTAGTAGACTACAGTTATTATGTAGTGTGTTTGATCCGCACCAGGTGCCCTATATTTGTGGACGCCTTCTAGACTAAGCTGAACTTTATAAATAGCTGAGAAAGGCACAATATGTAATGTTCACTATACAGCAACTATTTTTGAGTGATGAGGGTGCGGTTCTAAACTTCACAGGGCGTCGACAGGTTCGACGACCTGCAGACTCTGCAGTAGGGATCGAACTCACTAACTTGGCAAAATGGGTCAACAACACAAACTAGCTAAATATGGTCCTACAATAGGCCCGAGATGAATTAAATTGAAAATTATAATTTTACAGATGTATTTAAATTTTGAACATGTATTTATTATTATTATTATTATTATTATTATCATCATTATTATTATTATTATTATTATTATTATTATTATTATTAATATTATTATTATTATTATTATTATTCCCAAACAATAATTATATTTAAGGGAGAAATATTGTGCTGTAGTAGTCTTCCAAGTGATAAGCCCAGCATTCTTACCTTGAAAATCAGCATTCGAAATCTAGGCTTCTATCTTAACTTGAACATTGCAAATACGACGCGGCTATCTATAAACACTTGATATTTTCTCATTCGGAAATGTTTTCTAATTTTGTATCCACGAAAAAAAGGATTAGTATTCATCAGTCCGAGATCCGATTAATTCTTCAGTTTTGACGCCGACCATATTTTAGCAAAAAAAAAAAAAAAAAAAGGCATATTTTAGCAAAAAGATTTTTACAGGGCGGAATTGCCAGCCGAAAACTCCAACATCTTTACTATTTTTATCTATAACTAAGGAGAATAGTGGATACTAATCCTGGTTTTGAATTCGGTTGGAATAGTTTCTAACCAATGCCAGAGAGCTCAGTCTACCTTGTAATTTAATCCATAGCTGGGAAAAAAAGAGAAGATTCATATCGTTCCATTAGTGTGAAAGTAAACTCAAATCGTCTCAGCTGGAATTTGATCTCGTTTCACCTTTTCCATTTTTTATGTTATTAAACATTAGAACAATGACATCCGATTTCGTTACTACTTGAATCTCAAATACAGAGATGGAAACTTTCCACAGAATTTAGATATTATTATTAAACAAACCATTCTTTTCCGCTTGAAAGAAAGCAGGAATATAATCTATATGCAATAAATATTCAGTAAATTTTTTTAATGTTTCCTCTCCCAAAACGGTTCGTTTTATGTGATGTGTGGTATCTTTTAATTAAAATGGTATTTTCGATGAGGATTTTGTAATATCATTGCAACATTCTCCCAATGTATTTAGGAATATAGTATAGTATACTGTGCCAAATTCTAACCTGGTCTCTAAATAAAAAATCTCTTCATAAATTTATCTTTTCTTTTTTTTTTTTTTGGAATATTTTTGTCAGGATTTGTTAAAGAATCGAAAAATTTTGGTTAAAAAAAAGGAAAAATAATTAACACTTCCTGTATTAAAAACTTAATAAAATTTTCATTTTAAAAACGAATTTTCTTGAACTGATAAAGAAACGTAATCTTATTTCTAACAATATAATCCAAATTGATTCGGAGAGTAAATATTTTAACTGTCACTATTTATGTAAATCTTAATTTCATAGATATGAAAAGTAACTTATTTAATAATCATTTTTTTCTTTTTTTATATCATCTTCTCCTACACCTCCTCCTCCTCCTCTTCCTCGCCCACCTCCTTTTTTGTTTGTCCCTGTCGTTTATTATTATTATTATTATTATTATTATTATTATTATTATTATTATTATTGCTTTAGCCATTTACATGTTCGCACAAAAACGTTTTGGCGACCGTCGCTGAGGATCAAGTGACACAAAGTTTCCTCAAATCTACAGCACTCGCTTCAGGATTCTTACCAGGCCCAGAAATGGCGTTTTTTTTTTTTTTATTTTTTTTTTTTTTTAATACTCTTAACCTTTTTCTGTTTCTTCATTATTATTCTTGATTTATTGAGTGCTCACAAAAGTTTCAACGTTCAACACTTATCGAAAATCAACTCAAAATTTCGTAATTATTTAATCACTCATCGGGACACACTATAAGAATATATATATATATATATATATATATATATATATATATATATATATATATATATATATACACACACACATATAGCTTTCCTCAGTAGATTAAACATTAGTAAAGGAAATTTTCTTTTTGACATTATTATTTACTTTTTACTGATATATTTTATTTATATCTGAAATTTTGCATATATATATATATATATTATTCATATCTGAATTTTTACATATATATATGTACATTATATATATATATATATATATATATATATATATATATGCATATATATATATATATATATATATATATATATATATATATATATATATATATATATATATATATATATATATATATGCATATATAGTAGATTTGTAAAGGAATTTTTCTTTTTGTCATTATACGTATTTACTTTTTACAGATATATTTTATTTATATCTGAATTTTTGCATAAATATATATATATATTACTTATATATGAATTTTTACACATATATATAAATATGTACATATATATATATATAGATATACATATATGCATATGCATATATACTAGATTAAACACATTGGTGAAGGAAATTTTCTTTTTGTCATTATATGTATTTACTTTTTACAGATATATTTTATTTATATCTGAATTTTTGCATGTATATATATACACATATATATAGAGATATACATATATATAGAGATATACATATATATATATATGCATATATACATATATATATATAGAGAGAGAGAGTGAGAGAGAGAGATTACTCTATTATATAACTATGAAATTATTTACATCTGTAAATAAAACATTTACTTTGGCATGTGTTATAAAACAAATGTAAAGTGACCCTCGATGTTTGACCCTCGATATGCTCTCCGCACTTGTAGCCTTGTGCCAGACTCAGGTAACCTCTTTGAATAATTATAAATGCAAATACATTAAAAATAAACGAATGCCATCTGTAGTACTTCTTAAGGAGGAATGTCTTTAACAGGAGATATCAGGCGTTATTTTAGTTTTGAAGGTTTTGGGGAATAGTTGCTCGAAAATAATTTGCAACAATGGAAATAATTCTTCCTTATCTATTTCTTCATTTTTGTTTTTTATTTTATTTTAATCTTATTCGTTTTTTTTTTGTTTCACCACATCCGCCCCTCTCTCTCTCTCTCTCTCTCTCTCTCTCTCTACACACACACACACACACATATATATATATATATCCCTCACTCTCTCTCCCTCCCACTATCTCCACCCTTTTTGACTATCTCTTTCTCTTAATTACGATTGTCAGCTGTAATGAGTAAATTACTTCTAGATCTTTTGGGGTTTTTTAATTAAATTCTTACAAAACTTCCCTGATAATTTTTTTTTTTAAATCAATTATTCTTTCTGCGGTTCCTGGGGAAATTTTTTTTCAAAATATATTTTCTATTTTGTAGTATTAAGTCAAATTATATAAAAAGATCAATTAAGCAATCTTTCTGTCTTTGATACGGAACGGTTTATGATAAAAACGGGTGGAATTTGACTTAATACTACAAAATAGAAAATATATTTTGAAAAAAAATTTCCCCAGGAACCGCAGAAAGAATAATTGATTTAAAAAAAAAAATTATCAGGGAAGTTTTGTAAGAATTTAATTAAAAAACCCCAAAAGATCTAGAAGTAATTTACTCATTACAGCTGACAATCGTAATTAAGAGAAAGAGATAGTCATATATATATATTACTTATATATGAATTTTTACACATATATATAAATATGTACATATATATATATATAGATATACATATATGCATATGCATATATACTAGATTAAACACATTGGTGAAGGAAATTTTCTTTTTGTCATTATATGTATTTACTTTTTACAGATATATTTTATTTATATCTGAATTTTTGCATGTATATATATACACATATATATAGAGATATACATATATATAGAGATATACATATATATATATATGCATATATACATATATATATATAGAGAGAGAGAGTGAGAGAGAGAGATTACTCTATTATATAACTATGAAATTATTTACATCTGTAAATAAAACATTTACTTTGGCATGTGTTATAAAACAAATGTAAAGTGACCCTCGATGTTTGACCCTCGATATGCTCTCCGCACTTGTAGCCTTGTGCCAGACTCAGGTAACCTCTTTGAATAATTATAAATGCAAATACATTAAAAATAAACGAATGCCATCTGTAGTACTTCTTAAGGAGGAATGTCTTTAACAGGAGATATCAGGCGTTATTTTAGTTTTGAAGGTTTTGGGGAATAGTTGCTCGAAAATAATTTGCAACAATGGAAATAATTCTTCCTTATCTATTTCTTCATTTTTGTTTTTTATTTTATTTTAATCTTATTCGTTTTTTTTTTTGTTTCACCACATCCGCCCCTCTCTCTCTCTCTCTCTCTCTCTCTCTCTCTACACACACACACACACACACATATATATATATATATCCCTCACTCTCTCTCCCTCCCACTATCTCCACCCTTTTTGACTATCTCTTTCTCTTAATTACGATTGTCAGCTGTAATGAGTAAATTACTTCTAGATCTTTTGGGGTTTTTTAATTAAATTCTTACAAAACTTCCCTGATAATTTTTTTTTTTAAATCAATTATTCTTTCTGCGGTTCCTGGGGAAATTTTTTTTCAAAATATATTTT
>OZ010581.1:16225539-16433039 GCA_963932145.1 Acanthosepion lycidas | reverse complement strand
AAGATTGCATAGTTCATAGTTCAGCACAATTTTCTTTATTACTTTTAATTACAGAACTAGTGGAATCTGCTACTTTAAAACTGCAAGAAAATGCATATAAAATACCTAACTTACATTGCCATAGTTTAAAACAATGTATTGATAAATAAAAATGATTTTCCGACTAGAATACAAAAGCTCGCATCAATGTTTTGAATTTGCTTTAAAAAAATGACTAATTTTGAAACTAAATATCAATTTTCTAAAGAAAAATATATATGTTGAATATTATTTTTGTCATATCTAATTAATTGAATTTTACTAAAAAAAATATGGACGATCCGTATAAATCTCAAACAAGCAATTTGCATAAAATATTATGTTTTACCAAACATTTTCCCTCATTATATGGAATCAATATTCAAAGCTTTCTTTGTCCTCCTAATATATTGTTTGTTGATTTAATTTAAGGATTGGCTGCATCAAATAAATTCTACATTTTCAAATGGTCTCATTTCTATGTTCGTAGCACCAAGAAAATGCCAATAAAACTGAATAATCTGGTCTAGTCCCAACTGGGAAGAAAAATCCCTAAAAAAATCATTAAAATATATTTCTTGAAATCATTAATTAATTCCTTCAAATCAATTTATTTCGATCACGTTTTATGATTTTCCTAGAATCTTTAAATCTTTAAACATTAAATTTAAAATATTATCTCGGGAAAAATGGAAGATCTTTTTGCGTTAAAAAATAAGACACATTTATTGCAGCTGTAAGTTAAGAATTTTTAAACATGTCAGTTATTTGACGTAGCTCACATACAATATATATATATATATATATAGAGAGAGAGAGAGATAGTGAGAAGAAGAGAGAAATAGAGAGAGATAGATAGATAGAGAAAGAGAGAGAGAGAAAGAGATTAAAGAAATCTATGATAAAGTTAGTGTCTAAAATTGTTCTTTGATCTATATATAGAATTCTGCGACTTCCGTTAGTCTGTCCGTCACACCCTTTAAAATAGCCGTACACTGACCGATCGAAACTAAATTTCATGGAGATGTGCTAACTTGTAAGGTGTTATAAAGTACAATTGGTTTAACTAATGTGCGTAAAAACCGCGAAGTAGGTTTTTTTGTCAAAGTATTTTCCCAAACAAATTAGCTTTATCAAATTTCATAGATTGGTTTGCGAAATTGAACAAAACGTACAGTTTGTAAATCTGAACAAAAATGTTAGCGGTAACTTCAACAATACTAAATACTGTGACGATTTCAACAGGCGTTAGCGTGTTTTGTAAAAAGATTCTAGTATATAAAAATCTATATATCACTTTCCCATACATATATATACATACACACACACACACACACATATATATATATATATATATATATATATATATATATATATATATATATATATATATACACATATATATACATACATACATATATATATATATATATATATATATATATATCCAGAGCAGCATTGACCAAAATTCATGTTAAAAAAAATAAAAAACAAATGAAAACTAAAGACAAAAGTTCATTTTCTTTCCCCATCAAGACATTCATTTCTGTAGTTCACTGCTAGCAGCAAGCAGAATTTTTTTTTCTCATGATGATGGCCATGTTGGCCGAAACTAGTCGAGGAATATAAATGAAATAATAATAAAAACCAAAGAATATTAATATACAACTCAGTGTGTCTGAAGATTTTAATTTTTTAATAGTTTTAATTTTTCAAAATATATATATATGTCTATGTGTGTGCGTGTGTGTGTGTGTGTGCGTGCGTGTGTGTGTGTGTTGAGGGTGTCAAAATATATATGAGAATTTTGAAAAATTCTACATGGAATCTTTCACCAAAGAATCAGTGACATCGGCGAAACACGTTCGATTTGAAGTTTTACAGGTTGTATTTTGCAAATTTGCCATTCAATTTGATTCTTATCCATATTTTACACACACATGCACATACACGCACGCACGCACGCGTGCGCGCGCATTATATATATATATGCATATTCCGTATATATATATATATATATATATATATATATATGCAAGATTCAAAAATTCGCTTGAGGATGAAATAGAGCTGGTTTTTTAGCTTCTGTTTTTGAAACATGAGAACTCTTATGTACCGATGCAATCATATTTTTAAAAAATAATTATAATTTAGGTTCTACTTTTGTATTAAGCACTGTTTTTTTTTTTAAATAAAAACAAAAATACTAAAGAACTTTGGATTATTAACCTAACGATTTTTTCTTATTTTCCTATATATTTACACACACACACACACACACAAACACACACACACACACACATATAACCTAGGTAACTGTTGTTAATACTGGAACGCTCCGGTAAATGTTGTTAATACTGTTTATTATAAACAGAGCATTTACTTAAATACTTGTATCTATAAAAAAGAATGTATAAACATAAAAATGTCTTAATATATATATATATATATATATATATATATATATATATATATATATATATATATATAATTTCATTTTATATTTGAATACCACAGATATAGGGGAGAATATAATTTCTAAACATGTAATATCTAATCATGAAAGCCTCTTCAGGTAAAAACTAATACCTTACTAGGTACTTATAAATATGCATAATTTAGAATTTAGTGTGTGTGTGTGTGTGTGTGTGTGTGTGTGTGTGTGTGTGTGTGTGTGTGTGTGTGTGTGTGTGTGTGTGTCTGTCTTAAGATTGAACAAACTGTTCAATTTGTTCGTCTTTTATGCATCTCCCGAAATTACTCCAGAAGTAAAGGTATATTTTCTATTTCTTCTTTCTTGGAGGCAGTCATTTTGTTTCCATAAAGTTAAACAGCACACACACACACGCACGCATACACACACATGGAAACACACACGCAGACGCACACACGCACAATGCTCTCGCTGGGTGTTGACTTCAGTGTACACTTTTATATTTACATACGATCTATTCCTGATATTCAGAACTTTAACCAATAAATGTAGCATACCTTAAAATTATATTTTTATCGTTAAAAAATACGTCAAAAAAACGACATTATTGCGTCATTATTTTTGCACCAACCTAATATATATATATATATATATATATATATATATATATATATATATATATATATATATGGTGAATATAATATCAATCAAGTATATGACAAATTTTATTTGTATTAATCCTATAATTGTGTATTTGGGGAGCAATCCCTCTTTTATAATAGTATCGTTAAAAACGACTGACAGAACATTTTATATTTGAATAGCACAAATATAGGCAAGAATATAATTTCTAAAATGTAATTTTTAATCATGAAAGCCTCTTCAAGTAAAAACTAATACTTTTCTAGGTACTCATATATATATATATATATATATATATATATATATATATATATATATATATATAGTGTATTGGGACAGATGATCATTATTTAAACATATATTGTTAAATATAACATACAATATTATGAGCCATTCTAAACCCCGTATATTTGCTTTAATTTCGGGAGAAAATAAAAACAAATATATATATATATATATATATATATATATATATATATATATATATATATACACACCCACACATATATATATTTAAAATTTGTGTATTTAGGCAGCAATCCTTTCATGCACATTTCATTGAAAACGACAGACAAGGTGCTTTTATTTAGTTTTTTATATAATTTCTCATGCGGTCTAATAATTTTTTTTTTTTTCGGATGATAAATTATATAAAAACTGTCCGAATGTTCTTTATATCCGAGCGCTTTCGGCTATACATTTAGCCATTTTCAAGGATTATATTTTAACTCTTAAAATAAGAAATAGCTTGGTGTATGTATGTTTTATGAAATGTTTTCATTTTTTTTGTTTCAAAACACGGTCAAGATATTATGTCCATGTTCAAAGTTAATATTATTAAGTGTTGGTTTGTCTGTTTTTATTAATAAGGCTTCAATTATTTTTAACTTTTTTTTGCAAGTAGATGATGCTATTATATTAGTGTTGTCGACAAGTATGTTCCGAATAGTTTCCGGTAGTTCTTCATGAATATTTAAATGAGATCTAATTGAGCTATTGTCAGAAAGGTATAGAGTGAGTATATTAAATGTACGCACAACCACTTCGAAGACAGCTCATGTTAACCGAAAGCTTAGACAATTTTTGTCTTTATTTTTATTTTTTTGTGTGCGTGTGTGTGCGTGTGTGTGTGAGAGAGAGAGAGAGAGAGAGAGAAAGATAACGTATATATTGTATATATTTACGGCATGGATACACAAATAGAAGTTAGCTGATGCAGACATCGGAAGTCCCAATAAAAGATGGGAATTTCATAGACGGGGGTAACTGAGCTGAGCTCATCGGTTGAGGCACCCATTGCCAAACGTGTAAATCACGTCTCACTAAAAGCTGTTTCCCCAGGAATAAAAGGAGTCCAGGTTCCATTACACCCCAGGGGTGCATCTTCGTTAATAAAACCTTTATTTTCTCTTGACCGGTGAACATTAATTGATTAAAGTATTAAAAAAAACGGCGATATCTACTCATGCGTGTATGCAGTAAATATAATTTATATAGCAACACACACACACACACACACACACACATATATATATATATATATATATATATATATATATATATATATGCACGTTGAAGAAGCTGACAATGTAGTTTTGTTAAGTATTTATCATATTTTTCTTGCGTATAGTTGTTTAATGAGTCTAAAAATTGTTCAATGTTTGTTGATTCCGAATGTTTTTCGGCTAAAGTATAAGTCATTTTCAAGGATTTCATATATATATATATATATATACATATATATATATATATATATAATAATAATAATAATAATAATAATAATAATAATAATAATAAAAAGTTAATGATCAGAGTTGAAGTAGACCACGAAACAGTAGTATTAAAAAGTGCCCAATACACTCCTGCTCCCCCCTTTCTATCACACTTCTCGTCGTGCGTTTATCTATTTACTTTTAAAAAATAAAAAGTTCATTTTTTTTTTTCTTACAAAAATAAAGCGTTAGGAAATCAATTGACCGAAATTGCCTGAAGATACCGTAAGGCCGAAACCAAGGTTGCACAATCAGCCGATCTCCTGTATATATATAGTTTTAAGATGAGCTATATTTATGGGATAAAGTGCTCAATATCAGAGATAGAGCGTATGTAAATATAAAATTGAACATTGATGTGAACACCCAGAGTCGACAGGCTGTTTCATGCTAGACGCAATCGTCATGCGGCCTGACGATTGCGTCTAGCATGAAACACCCTGTCGTCTCTGAGTATTGACTTCAATGTTCAATTTTATATATATATATATATATATATATATATATATATATATATATATATATATATATATATATATATATATATATATATATATGTATGTATGTATGTATGTATATATATATATGTATATATACAGGTATAAGATAAGGACAAATGCCGTATAATTGGACGGTCGATGGCATTTAATTTTAAAACAGGGTAGAGTAGGGTTTTATATTATCAGGTTGGTGCAAAATATATATATATATATATATATATATATATATATATATATATATATATATAGATAGATAGATAGATAGATAGATAGATAGATAGATAGATAGATATTGATAATATTAGTCGTCAATATATATATATATATATATATATATATATATGTAAGCAAAAATCCGACAGTATGAAGAAAAATATACGGAAAAAGCAAACAAAAATCCTAATATGCAATTATGCAATTATATTAACATTAAAACAGCATAATTGGATATTAGGATTTTTGTTTTTTCCGTATATTTTTCTTCATATATATATATATATATATATATATATATATATTTGCAAGAGGATAGAATCCAGGTAGAGCAATATATATATATATATATATATATATATATATATATATATATATATATTTGCAAGAGGATAAAATCCAGGACAGAACAAGAATATATATATATATATATATATATATATATATATATATAGTTTATTCATAACTAGGTAATCCGCATGGGTAGACCCAAGCAGGATGATATCCAGAAAGCTCAATGTAAAATTCAGAGCAGATATTGGTCTGTTTTTATTCAAACAAATATATATATATATATATATATATATATATATATATATATATATATATATATATATATATATATATATATATATATATTGGGTGTATTTGGGTAGCAGCATGCATATATATATATATATATATATATATATATATATATATATATATATATATATATATATATATATAGTTTATTCATAACTAGGTAATCCGCATGGGTAGACCCAAGCAGGATGATATCCAGAAAGCTCAATGTAAAATTCAGAGCAGATATTGGTCTGTTTTTATTCAAACAATATATATATATATATATATATATATATATATATATATATATATATATATATATATATATATATATATATATATATATATATATATTGGGTGTATTTGGGTAGCAGCATGCATATATATATATATATATATATATATATATATATATATATATATATATATATATAAGATAAGATGAAACTGCCTCAGGAATAAAAAGAAAGTCTGTGGTAATGGCTTATAAAAACGAAACTACTCAGATGTTGGGTAATTCATGTTTAAAGTCACACCAGAAACACTCAAAAATTATCCGAAAAATAGAAAAATAATCAAAAGAAAATCCGTATTAAAAGATTTTGTATTGCCTTTAATCAAACTTGTATTTCTATTTGAATTTCATATAAACACACAAAAGTGACAGAACGTATCATGTTATTTTTTGTTGATAATCAAAAGCTTAGATGCGACATACCATGTACCGGATTAAGCTTAGTAGCTGTAATTTTTCGAGCGTTCCGCATTAAATACTTTCAGGTTGTCTGGTGCAATCACCATCTTACGTTTTGCATTCTTAATGTTTACCTGTCGGAGAAGCTATATTTTTAATTATTCATTATTTCAGGTAACATTATACCACAGCCATTAAATCTCATTAGAGTCATTTGCCTCATTTTTTTTCTGGATTTGTTTATTTTGGTTGATCGAAGTTCAATATTTACCTGTTTTATACCCAGTGGCTCATTTATGATTTTTTTTTTTTTTGGTATATTTTTTAAAGACTTAATACCCCCCTTTATAACCTAAGCTATCATCCCTGCTCTAGTTTAATCGGGTTCTGGATATACGTTTCATATTTTGAATACATAATACCAAAACTTATCTCAGCTAGGTAAGGACTAAAAACGTTATGCATTTTAACAATAACTTTAGAACTTTTTATAAAAAATATGTCAGACATATTTCAATAATTTAAATCTTTTATCGAAGTTTTTGTTTTGCTTTTAACCACAGAAAAATAAGATGGCAATGAAAAATTGATTTTTTGTACTTAATGAGGGTTTTAGATTGTTTTTAAAGTTATTTTCTGTTATCCAAAATTAACTCTGATTACACCTTAAATAAAATCTACCGACAGAATAACTTAAAATTTTAAAAATTTTAAATTTAAGCTCGGCAATTAAACATCTTCCCACCCCCACAAAAAAATGAAGTAACTATTATCGAAATAAATCCGAGAAAAATTAGTCATTTAAATCATTACTTAATTAGATTTTGAAAAATTATTATTTATTTTTTTACTTAAAATAAATTGAAAAAAATAATCCATCTGTTTCCAGTAGATGTCAAAAGTCAAAAGTCACGTAACTATTGAATCTGCTTTCCTTAATCATATGAAATCCCGTTTAATCCTTTGAGCCCTGCGTTCCTGAACAATGTAACCCTTCTGCCTGAGCTCCTGAGTCAAAATTCGCAAATAATTGGTATTTAATGTTTCACGGTAGATGTAAAAAATAGTTACAAGTGTTTACACACCGTTCAAACGGTGACTGGGCATTATGTCATTTTTCTCTACCACGGTTCAACCGGTGGCTGGGTATTAAGTCATTTTTCTCTACCACGGTTCAACCGGTGGTTAAGTATTGCGTCATTTTCCTCTACCACCGGTAAAGCGGCGTTCGGGGTTCAAAGGGCTAAATTTACAGGACAGTTGATGTATGAATGACCAAAAACACCAAAAGTCGATATTACTCAAAATGGCGAAATTATATTCCCAACATGAAAACACCTTTTTATGACGGGTTACAGTCTTAGATAGATAGATAGATAGATGCATGCATTTTAAGAGTGTAACATGTGTCTATGTGTCTATGTGTCTATGTTGAATATTTAGTTAAATGAACAATAATTATATAAGAAATCTCCTGCTTATTGTTAGATTAAAATAACAAAGTAAATCGCAAGTTTTGAATGACAGGTAATTTTTTGTTAATATTCCCAATGGAATCCTGACAGGGCTGACAATAGCGAAGCAGATAGAAGAATGATCGTCACGTCAATGATATGTAAAAGATATTGGCGGAATGTGGACATTGCTGGGGATAATTTTATTTTGAGTGACTGGAGAACGAAGAAGGGAAAAAATATAACTGATCCGTACACATGTTGGTAAAAAAAAAAAAATTTTTTTAAAAATAAGAGGAAAACGCATTCCTGCAATTAAGGTAGATTTGTACCGATATATAAGCTTTAAAACTAGGCGCGTTCAATGAAATGGCGCGTAACAATTTAAACGTAATTGGTTGAAGACAACAAAAACAGCATCAACAGCAACAACAACAATAATAATAATAATAACAATAATAATAATAATAATGATAAGAAGAAGAATAAGAAGAAGCTTTGTATTACATACAAAAATATTGTATTACAAAAATGTTTTTGGGTTTGAAGAGGACTTGGATTTTAGCTATTCAATTTCTTTCTTACTTTCTATCTTTCTTTCTTAATTACTTGCTTTATTTATTTATTTCCTTCTTGCCTGCTTTTTTTAAGATTCTAGACAACGTCCAAGATAAGAACATGGGATAGAATTAAGGAAATACAGGAAAAAAAGTGGAGAATTCATAAAATAAGTGAATTTAAAAAAAAAGAATAAAATACGAAACGCTTCTAAGCCGTGAGTGATGAAGACGGGAATTAAAAAAAAAAAAAAAAAAAAAAAAAAACAATTCATATACGATTACTTGCTAATTTTCTCGTATTCAAATAATTGTAGAAAACGAAGATCTACAGGAATTATTATTGACCCCTGTCAGATTTCAAAGGAATATTCCCCTTCCCGATAATTGTTTTTTTTTTTTGTTTTTTTTTTTTGCGGGGGGGGGGATATAACAATTATATAAAAACAATAATAAAGAATAAAGATTGTGTTTCGCAAAATAAATAAAATAAAAAATAAAACTAGTGTACCTAGAAGATCAACGCTATTAAGGCAGACAGTCAATGTAATTAAATTGCTCAATTACGACACAAAAAAATAGTATAAACTTTATACTATAAAGTAAGTGGGCATTTAATATTATTTGTTACTATAAAAGTTATATAAAAATACATATCTATAAGCAACAAATTCTTTTTAACAAAGCTACTCATGAAAAAGACATTCTTACCTGTTTTCGTAGAGAAACGGGGGCTGAAGAAAAACACTTCATTTTTAATCTTCAAATTATAATTTTAAAAACGGAAGTGTAAAACATTAAAAATTATTTACAAAATTAGTTTTAAATGCAACTGTAACAATTAATTTCTTCTTCCCTTGTCATTACGCAATGTAATATCATATAACTAACATTGAATCCTGAAAACCTGACAAAAATTGTCAGATTGGTATGGGCCCGACATGATGCACACAGTGATGCGATGGGTAAATTGTCGCCATTTTATTTTTAATTTTATTTTTAATTTTGCTCATACGTGTTTGTTTTTGATTTTGTCAACTGCACACCATAGTAGGGTTGATGACAACCTGAGGACTGTGCAGAGTATTCGGAAGGAGTTGGATGAGTCTTATGGCGATTACAAAAGTTTTTGGAGTGATCACTAGTGATGGCGACGTTATGCCTCCATTCCATTCCATTCATATTCCACAGGGCCTCAGACTCAACACGAAGGCCTACATCAAGTGCCTTGAGGAGACAGTGCTGTCCTGGATCAAGAGGGTGATTGCTGGAAGACCGTATGTCTGATAACAGGACTCTGCACCATGCCACACAAGCAGGAAAACCCAGTCATGGCTGTCAGACAATTTCTGCACCCACATCACCCCTTACATCTGGTCCCCTAACTCCCCAAACCTCAAATCCTTTGATTATTATGTGTAGGGTACAGTTGAGCGAGAGACCAACAAAACTCCTTGTAACACCAAAGATGAACTGAAGGCAAGCATTATGACAGCATTCACCAACTTAAACAAGGAGACCATCCAGAATGGCTGCAGGAGATTCTGAAGTCGTCTGAAGGCTGTGGCTGAAGCCAACGGCGATTTTATTGAAAAGTTTACTATTTAGTATTTCAAGATATTTTTGTGTAATTTTGGTAAATATATTTGTTAAAATGAGATGTCAGTGTTATTTTCATTTCTGAATCACTTAGACGACGATTTATCCATCGCGCCCTGTGTATGTGTCTGTGTGTTAGACGACAATTTATCCATTGCACCCTGTATATGTGTGTTAGACGACAATCTATCCATCGCACCCTGTATATATGTCTGTGTGTTGGACGAAAATTTATCCATCGCACCCGGTATATTGTAGCAAGACTTAAAATTTAAAACAGTTTATCATTTTATCACTTTTTTTTACTTCAATTTTCTACGAGTTTTAAAAACATTTTCTACTATTTCGAATCATTACATATACTACCAGTACTCTTGTTAGTAGCAAGTGACTTTTAAGGAAAATGGAAACAAAAAAGGACACGTGTACATAGAATTAGATAGAATAATTGACATGTCTTAATAAGGAAAGAGGGCTTGGAAAATTTAACACTCACAGGACATATTGAAGATGAACAGAGTGAAAACAGCGAGTAACCCACCAAACGAGTTTGTGTAAATGGATAATAGTATATGGGCTGGGAGGGATCGTTAAGTGGACAGCTATGAAAGATAAGATGTTGTGGAGAGCCATGATGTTCCACGTCATGAAGAACACGACATATAAAATAACTCTTTTTAATCAAGATATAAATTATTCATACATCTAAATGTTCGAGATATTTTATTATCGTGGAAGTGCGAATAACAATAACTCCTCAAGACTAACCACACCCTTTCTCCATATTTTAATGGAACCTAAAAAAGTTTCAACCTGTCTTCGGTTTCTCAATTAAACTTGATTCCAGGGATTTTGGTATGGTTCCAATTTCCATTTTTTTTTTTTTTTTTTCATCATTATCAGCTCCAGTGGTCCTGCTGTCGAAATCCTTCAGTGTTTGCTTTTGTTTTAAGCCACCCGCGAAGATCATAGATCTTGTTGAACACTCTGCCTTCGGGTAGAGAGGAACCCAGACGAGGCAATGCCGAAGGGCAGAGTCTTAACAAACGGGGAATTTTTGCCTGAGCCTGCAGGCTCGGATTTACCCCACATAAAAAATCGGCCTTGTGTCACACCCCACCTTGTAGGGAGGTTGGTAAATACCGCTTTTTTTTTAAGTGACAGGACAGATTCCATTTTGCGCTGCTACCATTTGTCAACATGACTGAACCCAAATCATTTGCACAGTTCCAAATGTATAACTGGTTCTACTCTGTCATGCTTATTCTTGTATTCTGTATGGCACATTCTCTTACAGTTAATCTTGATGAAATTTCATCAGCTTCTTCTTCTATTTGAGATGAATCGTCAGGAGTTGCGTGATCATGGGTCTTCACAACTTCCTATCCTTTAATAAGGTTTGTGTTTTCACTATCGCCCCTGCTGCCTTCCCTGCTGCCTTCCCTGCTATCCATTTAAACAAGTTTGTTGGGTAGATTACTCGCTTTTTACGTCTGTCTGTCTTATCTTCACTATGTCTTATGAGTGTGAATTTCTCCAATCCCTCTTTCCACATTATGTGTGTTTTCTTATATTTTCTGTCCTTGTCGCATTCTTTGGGACTGCTTCATTTAATATCTTTCACTGTTGCACTCGCTTTATACATTTACATGATCACAACAGAAGATGATCGCTAGAGACGAAATAACATCAAGTCAGTTCAAATGTCCATCAACTTCCTCATTACAGACCCCAGTCACCTCTGGACAGTCTATTATTATTATTCATTCCTTCTTTCATTCCTTTCTTCCGTCCTTCCTTCCTTCCTTCCTTACTTCATTCATTCTGTCCTTCCTTCATTCATTTATTCCTTCTTTTCTTCCTTCCTTCCTTCCTTCGTTCATTCATTCTTTCTTTCTTTCTTTTCTCCCTTCTTTCTTTCCTTCCTTCATTCCTTCCTTCCTTCCTACATTGCTTTCTACATTCATTCCTTCAATCATTTATTCATTCATTCTTTCTTTCTTTCTTTCTTTCCTTCCTTCATTCATTCCATCCATCCTTCATTCATTCATTCCTTCTTTCCTTCCTTCCTTACTTCAATCATTCATTCCTTCTTTCTTCTTTCCTTCCTTTATTGATTCCTTCCTTCCTTCATTCATTCATTCATTCCATCCTTCCTTCCTTCATTCATTACTTCATTCCTTCTTTCCTTTCTTCTTTCTTTCTTTCTTTCTTTTTTTCCTTTATTGATTCTTTCATTCATTCCTTTCTTTCCTTCCTTCGCTGCCATGTATGTGCAGGCTTGGGCGATCATGTCTCTTTCGGATCCATGATTGACTTGGCAGAAAAATTCCAGCAGTAGGTTGCCGTTACTTTCTGCGGTAGACTGGTTGCCAACCAACACTATAGGACCCAGTCTATCCTGTTCTTTTACCCATAGCTAGGAGGAGAGATGAATTCATACTTTTTCCAAGGATATTTTGCGCATAAATGAATGTAAAGAACTCGACTGGAATGCGAACTCGGCTCTCTGATTTTTCATTCCAAGCTGTTACACCACCCGCATATCCAAGCTTACACCACCTGGCATTCGCAAGCGTCACCTATCTAGGTACTGACCAGACTCGACGTTGCTTAACTTTGGTGATCGGATGAGAACAAGCGTTTCAATATGATCATAAGCTGCTTATTACTATTATTATTATTGGAATCTGTCAAGTTTGCGTATAGAATAAACAGTTTTTTGTTGCTATTGCTTGGACAAATTAGATAGTTATGGAAGAGCGGTTGGCGTAAGTACTCTTCGCCAGTTCGTTCCTCAGACAACTATAGTGACATGCCAGTAACGAGATATTTTATCGAGACATCTAACAATGAAACAAAGACACAAAAACGAAGGTACATCATCATCATCGTCATCCTTCGACCTTCCTGTGGTTGGTCGGAAATCCATTAACAATCCCTTCCCACACTTCTCGGTCCTGCATTGCCGTCCCAGATTCCTAATGTCTAACCCTCAGTCCCGAACCATGGGGTCTGAGAAAGTCAACTTGCCATAGAAGTAAGCATGGGACGATTTCCCTGTTCGCTCGGTGGCAGTGGCCAGCAAAATGCAAAAAGCTTTTGTTTGGGCTTAAGAAATATTGGTCTCAGTTCTCCGTAAATTGTATTAAGCGTTGTGTGGGATCTCCAAATGATGTTCTGGATATTTCTAAGTAGATTTTTATATGTTCCATCCAATCGTTTTTTAAAACGAATGGATAGTATCCAAGTTTCTGATCTATACAGTAGGGCTGGTCCATCAGTTTTCGAAAAGTTTAGACTTTTAAAAAGGATGGAATGTTCGAGCGCCAAATCTTGTAAAGTTTTTTCCACGCAACCCATACATCCATTGAACGAAGACTGAAACCAAATTCATTATACACTGATTTACTACTGGACCCAATCCATTTCTCAAACGGAGGATAAAAGAGGTGGGGTTTCTGCCTATTCCGCCTTCGTTAGATTGTGAATAATTTTGTTGTTCACGAAAATGTTTATTTTTTTCATATATTTCTCGAGACTTTGTTATTTTCAATGTATGAAGTTGGGAAAACATTTTACATGAAAACCGAAAATCTTTAAGTTATACATCTCTCTCTTTCTCTACCTCTCTATTTCTCTTTCATCTCTCTATCATATATATATTCAGGTCAAGAATAAAGCAGACTGTCGCCATTCGGTGTTGAGCTCGATGTCCACACTGCTTATATCTACATACGTTCTATCCTGGACACTGAACACTTTTAACCTATAAATATAGCATACCTTAAAACTATTTTTATTTTATCATATAAATATATGTGTGTGTGTGCGTGTCTATGTGTGTGTGTATGTGTGTGTGTGTTGTGTTTGTCTTGACTTCAGGAAACTGAATGACTGACTACCACATTCATCACTGTATGAAGTGACATCACTAAGAGGGCGTAACATGACTTCAACTCCAACAAAGTAAGATAATCACCTTTTGTACCCCTACACGCTCTTTTTGGCATTTAATTGAAATGTTGACGTCCAGTGTATATCCAAATATTTAACTTACCTACCGCATTCAGCTTTTTACAATTTTTTTTTAATTTTAATTTTATCGTTATTGTTTTAGTTGTCTAATCTTACATTTTGTCAATAAAATCATTAATCTGAAAGGGTTCCTTCTTGAAACGAAACGCGTCACTGAAAGTTTTTTCCATTTTGTCATTCACTTACCCACTATTAGTTATATATATATATATATATATATATATATATATATATATATATATATATATATATATATGTGTGTGTGTGTGTGTCTGTGTGTGTGTGAAAATATATAGAAAATAGGAAAGAACTCGTTAGGTAAATAATCCAAAGTTCTTTAGTATTTTTGTTATTATTTACAAAAGTAGAGCATAAATATAATTATTATGCGTGTTGGAATCATATTTTTTAAAATAAATAATTATATATATATATACATATATATATATATATATATATATATATATATAATTTCACCGCAAGCAAGCCAACGGTGTCACTAACATGCAAGGAGGTTATTGAGTGCAATATAAGAGAAACATTAATAAGGAGCAAGAACAATAAAAGAATAGAATTAAGAAAGCTGAAGATAATGATTGACATTGCATTTAAACTTTTTAAGACTAAAATTGACTGGAAAACACGAAGGCGGAAGATGGTTCCACAAACGAGAAGTGCGAGAAAAGAAACTGTTAGAATAAAACTTTCGATTGCATCTAGACATTTCGACTGTAAAATGATGAGACCTAGTCGCCAATCTAGTACTGCGCTTAAATTCATAAAAACTAAGTACCATAGAATAGAGTTCCTCAGAACAATTACCATGAAAGTATTTATAGAAAAGGCACGGGGAAGCTACATTACGGCGGTGGGAAAGGGATTAAAGTCGAAATGCCATGTCAAGATATATATATATATATATATATATATATAAAAACATGTTTCATTCAGACGCCTTACGTTACACCTATGTGACCACAGCTCTATTAGAATCCATTTAAACCCGCACACACAAACTTACCAGACTTTACCCGAAACATATTAGGTTGGTGCAAAAATAATGACGTAATAATGTCGTTTTTTGACATTAAAAACTAGGTCAAAAAATGACATTATTACGTCATTATTTTTGCACCAACCTAATACTAGTAGAAAATATAAACATAATAACCTCATCCACGTGTAAAAAAAGATTAAAATAATGGAAGCTTTAATACTAAAAAGGAAAAAGCCAACACTTACCAATGTTAACTACTAACACGGCCTCAATGTGCTGTGTTCGGAAAATAAAATATCTCTATAACACTAAAAACATACACACAACCCACACAGACAATTATATTGAAAAAATAAAATCATACTTGATAATGGCTAAAAGTATATCCGAAAGCGCTCGGAATTATAACACATTTAGACAGTTTCTACATACTGTGTCCAAAAAACAAAACACTTGTTCAAAAACAAGAAAAATGAAATAAAAAGATTAATCGTAGTACCTTACCTGTCGTCTTTAATGAAACATGTATAAATGAAGGATTGATGCCTAAATACACAATATATACATATATGAGTATATGAGTATGTGTGCGACAGGTAATTGAGAAAGATTATATTAAAAAGAAATTCCTGACAAATTGCCGACAAACTGTCAGAATAGGCCACCCACTCTCCCCTACTCTCATGCTCGACATCGGTGCCCCCTCATGGATGTGCATTAAGCCCTCTTCTGTTCCTCCTCTGCACTCATGATTACGTTCCTATCCATTCCACTAACACGTTCATTGTTTGTGTACGACACTACTGTGTTTGAACACATTTCAGGGCCTGGTGAAACGGACTGCAGGCGTGAAACAGAAAGACTGGCTGCATAGAACTCTGAGAATAATCTTGCCTTGAATGCCTTAAAGATAAAGGAGCTGGTGGGGAACTTTCAGAGTAATGTTCCAGAACTTCTCCCTTTGGTTAACTGCTGGTCCTGTGTTGGGAGAATGGATAAAATTAAGTTTTTGGGACACGCGCATTGTTTAGGATCTCTCTGAGACTAGCAATACTCCTGCCATAGAGAAGGCGCAGAAGTGACTCTATTTACTCAGAAAAAAAAAATTACAAAGGAAGCTGCTGATGATCTACTGCTGCCCTGTTAAGAGTGGACTGGCGTACGACATCACTGTTTGGTATACCGGTTGCTCTACAGCGGACAGGAGAGCCCTCTAGAGGGTTATAGATTTTGCCCAGAAAATAGTCGGATGCTTGTTGACCTCCTCGGAGGACATTTATAATTCTCGCTGTCGCAGCAGAACAAAAATATTAACCAAAGACAGCAAGTATCTCGAGTACCACTTCTTTGATCTTTTACCCCCAGGGTGAAGTTTTAGATCTATTAATTCTAGGACAAAGCACTTGAGGGGAAACATTTATATATGGGGTTTGCGTAAGATGATGACAATTTTATACGTCATTACTTTCCTATGTTCGATGTAGTGTGTGTATTTGTTTCATCTGTGTTGCGTGTGGCTGTGTGTATATGTATATTGTGTGTGTTAATGCGCCTGAGAAATGTGTATTGAACAATGATGACAAGAAGAAGAATGTAAAGAAGAAGAAAAAGAGGAATCTGAAGAAGTCGTATCAAAGTATAAGAATCGGAAGTAGAAAAGAAAGGAGAAACTGAAGAAGAGAAATCTGTAGAAGAGTCTGAAGAAAATAAGAATCTGAAAAAGAAGAACAAGAAAACAATCTGAAAGAGATGAAGAATCTGAGGAGGAAGAAAAAGAAGAAACTGAAGAAAAATAAGAATCTGAAGAAGAAGAAGAAATCTGAAGGAAAATCTGAAAAAATAAGAATTTGAAGAAGAAAAAAGATCTGAAAAGATGAAGAATCTGATGAAAAAGAAAACGATGAATCTGAAGAAAAAAAGAATGTGAAGAGGAAGATGAAGAAGCGTGAAAAAAATGATTGATAACGCACCTCTAAATACTGATACACACATTAAGAAAATCCCTTGAAACCCAACTTTATCTGAAATACATCATATTGTCGTAATGAGTACTGCTCATAAACCTTTTAATCTAATATACCCAGTAGTTTTCTAAGAAAAAAAAACCTTCATTTACTTCAGGTTCCAAGTGAAAATATTGGTAAATGATTGGATCAAACAGCAAATCTAAAGAAATAAATAATTGTGGCTGTGAAGTTGAAACACTTCCAATTTCATTAATACGTTTCCACATTCTTACGAAATATTTTTAAAAAATCTCTTCAGATGTTGGTCTTATTCATATTTTTTTTTATTATATTTCTTATTTCTTATTATTTCATTTAATTTCCCAGAAAATAAAAAAAATTCCGATCAAAAGAAAAGAGAAATAGAAAACATGCAATGATATGGTGTCATGATATACGAGCTCTGATTAAAAAGTATCAGGACTGGTGATATAAAAAGAAAACTACAACATATATTAATTCGGTATTTAATTTCTTTCGAAGTAGTTCTCTTCTGAAACAACTCACATTATCCAGCATCGTTTCGATTGATGGAAACATTGCTAGAACTCCTTTTCTGAGATAACGAGCAGTTGCCTCGTTACATTCTCTTGGATTTCCTCGAAATCTTGAAATTTTGTTCCCCTTTCAAGGGGGATTTGATTTTTAGAAAAAGGAAAAGTTGCAATGGGCGAGATCTGGGGAATATATTGGTTGTTGGGCCTGGGTAATGTAATACTTGGCCAAAAACCGCTTCACAAGCCATAGTTACTAATGAAACATCTGAGGTGTCGTGAGATGACCACACTCTACACACTTTCATTCAAAGCATTGTTATAAAAAACGGAAATGAACGAGAACATTATATGAATTTTTTTACTTTGTCGGACATACCCCCCCCCATATATATATATATATATATATATAAGAAGTCTAATCCCAAAATATCGGGAAAGTTGCTATGGCAAAGGAGCTAAAGTATGCAGAGTGAAGACGCTTAGCACAGGTCGATCTTGAACTTGTTATACTGTTCTTGATATATAAAAAATTATATATCGTTATCTTATATATATATATATATATATATATATATATATATATATATATATATATATATATATATATATGAGTGAGCATTGAAGTCAACACTCAGATGCGACAGGCTGTTTCATGCTAGATGCAATCGTCAGGCCGCGATTGCGTCTATCATAAAACAGCCTGTCCCCTCTGAGTGTTGAATTCAATGTACACTTCTATATTTACACACGCTCTATCTCTGATATTGAGTACTTTATCCCATAAATATAGCACACCTTAAAATTATATTTCTTTACACACATACACACACACATATATATATATATTGATGTGTGTATGTATAAAGAAATAATGGATTTTTATTTATCAATCCGACATATCTTTATCACTTTAAAATTTATTTTTAATGGATACCCATATTTGAATAGACACTCCGTCTATTTTAAGGAATATTCTATTTCGTCTACCGAACTGAATATTCTAGATATTTCATTAAGGGAAAATGCGCTCTCCGTTCTTGATGAAAGCACGTCTAATCTAATGACGGTTTCTCCTGAAAATTTGAGGTGTTTTATAACCATCATCAGTCTTGATCTTTGTCTGAATATTGTTTTCCTTTTTCATATCTCTCTCCTTTAATAATCGATCATAAAGATCTATTGAATCCCTATCTGGAGATACTAGAGGCAATTTCTTTAATCTAGCATTTTTTAAAGAATTTCGGTAAGGTGGACAACATGGAACTTTGCAAATTTTTAAGGAGCGCTGTTTTGCTTGAATATACTCATTAGCTTAAAGGTTTCTTCATTTGGACCGGTGCCATTCAAAAAAATCTCTTGTTCAAAAACAATAATTCTCCATATTTATCCTGACTCTATCATAAGCATTGAAGACAGTCACAGTTTTACTGCCTACAGCATTAGCTCAAAGAATTATTTCACCTTCCCACTGTTATTGGTTGGTTGAATTGAACCATTTTTTTAATAATAGGAAACGCTGGCCGTAATAAAATTGGAGAGGTACAATTTATAGGGTTTGATTACCTAACAAGGGGTGTGTATTATGTGAGAGTAGAAGCATTTTCCCAGCATAATTTTAGGTGTGCGTATTATGGTCGAAGGCATATTATACATGGGGAATTACGGTACATAATTATGCATTTTTCTTTATAAAAAGCGGTAGTCTTTTTTTTAATTATTTTATCCGCAGCAAGGTGATAAAATGTACTAAGATACTAGGTGTTACTGATAGTTAAAAAAAAAACAGAGACCAATAAAGGAACAGGAGTCAAGGAGACGGAAGATGACGTTTGATGTTGTATTTAAATTTTTGAAGATCGTAATTGACAGGAAAATGGGAAGCCACCAGAAAGAAACATTATGGCATTATTATTTTTTAAATCCTTTCACCCCAAGCAAGACGAAAAAGCCACTAAGATGCAATGGGTTACTGACAGTGAAAGAAACAAAAAAGCTAATAAAAGAGATTTCAATGAGACAGAAAATAGCGATTAACATTGACAGAAAAACAAGGAGCCAGAAGAGAATTCCAAAAGCGAGATAAGAAATTGTTAGAATAGAACCAATGTATGTAGCAATTCCAACAGTAAAATTAAAGTTTCAATGTAAGGTTTCACTGTTGATATTGCTAGTTCTGACCGTAAGTTACGTGCTAATAGTGAAAGAAGAAACTATGAAACTATTAGAATAGAACTTACGATGACAATTGTGAAATTATGAGACCGAACAGCCAATCTAGTACTTCAATTAAATTCGTGAAGTCGAAGTATCGAGGAGAAAAATTTCAATTTAAAATTAAAATTTAAAATTAAATTAAAATTAAAATAAGATTAAATTAAATTAAAATTAAATTTAGATTAAATTTAAAATTGAATTAAAATTAAAAATTAAAAACAAAAATTTTTAATTCGGCGTTTCCACAAAGTAGATAATTATGACCGACGCTCCCGTTTACACCTCCCATTTCTCCTACACATATATAATTCCATCAATAAAAACATTACTTTGGCCTAATGAAGTCCGTCTAGAAGATGAAACGCGTTACACAAAATTTTTCCACTTTGTTATTCATTTTCCTAATATTGTCCTGATTTATAGAATATAAATAGAGAATAGTCTCTCAAATATAAGTATAGACTGAAAATTTTACTGAAAACGAATTTCATTTTCAAAAACTGATTTGCATCGAAAAACTGGTATCATGAAATGCTATTTAGAATTTTACGATAAAAGAATTATTTTTATAAAAGATTTGTCTTTGGGTGTCGACTTTCAGATGAATTTTCTTTGTTCATACTGACATAAACATTTTTTTTAATGCTTCGTAGCGATTTAAAGAGGATTTAAAGTATACAGGAAGATTTTTGGAGGTTATATGCAAATTCTGCACTAGTCTATATAAAGGATTGGTGTGGATTTTGGCATTGGTGAAGAGTGTGCTGAAACTCACTTTCCATAAATACCGAAAGATGACTTTTAGAATTTTGTTGAAATCATTCAGCTTTTGTACAAATCTTGTTTCTTAGGGTAACCAGTTAAGATCAAACTTATATGCATATCCAAAACTTGCATGTATAACTTGAATTTATGCCACGTGCTCCAAGCATAAAATACAGCTAAAAATCAATTTTTGGTATAACACAAATGCTTTTATCACCATTTTTATTAGCATGTATCTCTACATATTAAGTTAATGATTATTAGGTTAGGTCAATTATTAGATTAATATATTATATTATGAGGTTTGTATTTACTTGATTCCCCACTGAATCAGGTTGTGACACAAGGTCGGTTTTTAACGTTGGGACCCGAGTGTCTTCACTCGGGCCGCTGACTTTAGCTGGTCATAGCTTGTCCAAGCTGGTCAGAGCTGGTCTAATCTAGTAATAACTGGTCATAGCTGGTCCAAGCTGATCAGAGTCGGTCCAAGCTAGTCATAGCTGTGATACTACCAGCGCAGGGATGGATCCCTGTGACCAGTAAATATCCGAATGTGCATACCCCTCGAGAGAGATTTACGCCAATTATATTATGAGATTAACTAAAAACTTTCCAGCATTTTTTGTGACTAAATTTTTTAATACAAATAATTTCATGGCATTATCATAATTATCACTGGTTTTCGATGATCTTACACGAACTTCCAAATAAATTGTGTCTTCTATTATAAAAGAAGGATTCAGTTATTGATTCGATGAATTCTTCAATGAACTTTTCGTTATCTTAGAAACAAGGATTATTCTGTGGTGTGTAACAAATGGCATTCTGAAAATGGCAGATATGAAGGTGGCGGATTCTGAAGAATAAATTAAGGAACCTGTATTAAGCATTGGTTAGCAAACGCGTGTCTCACAAACTAATTCCTTCCAAGCATTTCAGCCTTTTTGTTCCCACTGAGTTAACCCTTTTTAAACTCCTATTAAAAGGATCTGGCTCCTATTAAAAGGATCTGGCTGCAGAACAAGAGCTAACAAATCAGTCTTTCAGACAATTATTTCTGTAGAATTATTCCTAACTTACCAAAATTTAGCTATCTGCCAACTGAAGTTAATATTTCTAGTGTATCTTCAGGCAATCACAATTGTTGTGTGAGATTGATGTGAGGTGCAAGTGGTCTAAACCAAGAACAGACTGGTAAGACAATACAAACAAGACAAATTCAAACTTCCACTACCTAACAACCGTTATAAGCGCGGAAAGTGGAATCGATGCGCTGAGTTCAAATTCCGATGGAGTTAACTTTCGCACTAATTTCCTTAGAAAAACAACTATTCTCCCTCTAGCTATGGGTTAAATAGCAGAATAGCCTGGGATCTCTAGTTTTGGGTGGCAACTAGTATAAAAGAAGGAAAGCCCTGAATTCAAAGCCATGAAGAATCATCGGGAAACCACTCCACTATTTTTCCTAATAAACTATAGTTATTTCCAGATAATAAAGAAATGGAAGCTGTGGGGAGTCATGATCACCTACGTCCTGATGTGACTCGGTATATAAAAGCTTTAAATCATAAATATTAAAAAGACAATAAACTGTGAAAGGCTATAAATACCTACACCCTGAAAGGACAGAGAGGAAATCCACAGTTGATGTCCTTGCTTGAGTCCCGCCAAGAGGCTGATGCTGTCTTCAACTTCGTTTTTGTCAATTCCTACGATGACGCTGGTGCCTAACAAGATCAATACTCGGCATTCTCTTGAATAATATCGGTGACATGGAGACACAGACCTGACGACACAATCAAAACTAAAGACATCAAAACGGAGCGCCATTAAAGAAAGTCTCCTATACATACAGAGGAATTATATATATATATATATATATATATATATATATATATATATATATATATATATATATATGTAAGCAAATATATGGATATAGATCCGACAGTATGAAGAAAAATATACGGAAAAAACAAACAAAATCCTTATATGCAATAATGCTGTTTTAATGTTAATATGTCGACGTCGGACGTTTCGGTCAATAAACCATCTTCAGGACATATTCAATATTATTATTGAATAATATTATTGAATATGTCCTGAAGATGGTTTAATGACCGAAACGTCCGACGTCGACATATAAACAGCATTATTGCATATAAGGATTTTTGTTTGTTTTTTCCGTATATTTTTCTTCATATATATATATATATATATATGTGTGTGTGTGTGTGTGTGTGTGTGAATAAAGACAAAAGCCGACGCGTTCTATCGTCTGAGAGACTAATAGCAAGGCAAATACAAGGATTTTATTTTGTAACATGTATTTATAGACAAGAACAAAAAATGTCAGTTTTTCCAAATTTAAGAAACGCTGATAAATATTCACCAGGTTAGTTGAAAAATCTAGGTTAGTTATAGAGGAAGCTGACATAATTTAATGTCTAATAAATGAAAGTCAGTAAAAGATGTTCTTGATTTTTTATGCAAATTAATATTTAAATGATTTTAGTTTCAGATTAATTTATGCTTTATATATTTTAAATAACATAAAGTTATGAATTTAATCGTTTTTTGTTTTTTTGTTTTTATTTGTATACAGAATCCACCAAAAATATACACTTCAGGAAAGGAAAAAACTTGTATAGATATTGTAATACTAAATTTATTCAGACATCATGAAATTAATACAATTTACCTTTGGACTCCATAATCACAAGAGATACTCAAAATGGTGGGCTTTAGCTTCCAGACATTTATTAGTACGACGAACATCTGCTTGGGCAACGTTGGCCAAAATGTCCAGTAAGATTGCTGCGAATGCATTTTCAATTTCTTGTCTAAAAGCTGCCAATGTAATGCCATCTGTCGAAAATATATCGTACTACAGTCAACGGTGTTATCGCAATTTGATAAAACTACGAATGACAAGTTTTCCTTTCCTGAAGAGCATATACATTTTTTGGCAGACTCTGTATATATATATATATATATATATATATATATGGGCTTTTTTCTTTTGTTAATGTTTTCAAATTTTTCTGGTGTTATAGTTATTTCCGTTAGAGATCTGATTTATTGATATATTTTTAAGATAGCACGTGAAACCTACCTAATAACAGTAAGGGCTTACCAAAATATATCGTAATATTTGACGTCATGTGGAAAGTAATATAATAATAAACTCAACAATATTATATTTAGAAAATTTAAATTGTAGATCTTTTCGCATCTCTCTCTCTCTCTGTCTCTCTCTCTCACTATATATATATATATATATATATATATATATATATATATATAATTGTCATCTGGCCGTTAAAATCGTGATAGAAGAATGGTTTGCCCTTCTCTATCATATATCACAAAAGCGCCGTGGCATTTTTTAAGTTGTTTGGCAATAAGACATAGCAACCTCTCTTTCCCGTCAGATTCCTCCTCACGTCTTTTCTCCCTATTTTTCCCTTTTTCTCGATGTCTAAATTTGAACGTTTTGGCGGGAAGGGGAGCCGAGAGAAAGACTGAAACACATACATTTTATTTTTCCCTTTAAGAAAATATACATTTACACACACACACACACATACACACACACACACACATAGATATATATAGAGAGAAAATGAGAGAGAGACAGATAGCTAAATGAATAGATAGATAGATAAAGAGTGAGAATGAGTTATATAGATTGATAGAGAGAGGGGGAGAGAGAGACAAAGAATTGAATGATGGAAGGAAGGGGAAGCGTGAGAGATAAATAAAAAGACAAGGAAAGATGGAAAGGAAAGTAAGGGAAAGGGATATACATATATCTATCTATATATATTTATATATATGTGTGTGTGTGTGTGTGTGTGTGTGTGTGTGTGTGTGTGCGTGCGTGTGTGTGTGTGTGTGCTTGTGTGTAGGGTGTGAAGGGTAAATTGTCACCATTTTCACGCATGCGTATTGTCTTTTCTATTTTGTCGACTGCAGATTATAGTAGGGTCAGTTCGGCACCGTCTGTGAGAAAAACAGCATCATGACGCAATTCACTCCATCAAAGATTTAGGGACAGTATTCTATACTGCTTGGCATTCGCGCCGGAAGCTCCAATACGAACATTTCGCAGTGTTTGGGTGCCAATCTGAAAATAAAGCAGAGGATTCGGAAAGAGTTGGATGAGTCGGAAAATTCACTCTGAAGAAAAGAAATCCCGAATTTGTTGGTGAGGGCCTCAAACTTAGCACTGAGGACTACATCAAGTTCCTTGAGGAGCTAGTGTTGTCCTAGGTCAAGAGTGCGCCTGCTGGAAAACCCTGTGTCTGGCAACAGGACTCTGCATCATGCTACACAAGCAGGAGAACCCAGTTATGAATGTCAGACAATTTATATGACCATATCACGCCTTACATCTGGCTAACTAACTCTCCAGACTGCACCCCCCTTGATTATTATGTGTGGGGCACAGTTGAGCGAGAGATCAACAAAACTCTTTGTAACAGCAAAGATGAACTGAAGGCAAGGATTATGGCAGCACTCATTAACTTAATGAAGAGGACCGTCACGAAGATTTGCAAGAGATTCCAAAATTGTGTGGAGGCCGTGTTTGAAGCCAATAGCGATTTTATTGAAAAATATTCCCTTTAATATTTCAAGATATATTTATGTAATTTTGGTAAATATATCTGTTAAAATGAGATGTCAGTGTTACTTTCATTTTTGCATAATTTGGACGCCAATTTATCAATCGCACCGTATATATATATATATATATATATATATATATATATATATATATATATATATATATATATATATAGATATAGAGAGAGAGAGAGAGAGAGAGAGAGAGAGGGAGAAAGAGAGAGAGAGCGATAGTGATAGTGGAGGCACGGTGGATAGCATAGCGGCTTGGATTGAGGAATCGGAGAGCCGAGTTCGAATTCCAGTCGAATCCATTACATTCACTTACTTGGGAAAGGTGTGAATCCTCTTCTTCCTACAGCTATGTGTAAATAGCAGGACAGACTGGGTTCTATAGCCTTGGATGGCAACTGGTCAAAAAGAAGGACAACTCTGAATTCAAAACCTGCGGAGGGTCGTTTACGGACCTTGTGGCACTTAATGCACCAGGTCTCTGTATTCGTCCCTTCAAAAAGTGTGGATTGTCCTGGACGAAACCTTCACCACGATAATCAAATCTCATGTGCTGCTGTCGGGCTGTCGGTTTCCTGGGAATTGATCTGCTTGACCCTCATACGTCGAATTCAACGGGAGAGTCGAGTATATATATATCGTACATGTCAGGTATATTTTAAGTATTTTGCCTAAATTGCCGTCTCCTTTACATTGACAAGGTGGTATTTTCTTTGTTGAAATAATGGTGAGCTTTTCAAATATATTTGTGAAACCTGGAGGTAAAAAGAGTGAATTCGTGAAAGAGTTGAATGTAATAGTAATTTGCAAATTAACTGCAAAATATATATTTTAGACTTAGCAAAATATGCTATCATTATTTACAGCATAGCTAAATTAATATATACATATATATCCAAAGTATGCTAACGTTTTCAGCAATATATTATACGTGTAATAATAGGAATATATTAGAAGTATTTTAAAAATTTATTCTATTTATTGCTTTTATATGCAGTCAATAATAGCAAATCATTTAGAAACCATAAGAAAAATGAATTTACAACAAAGAACACGAGTCAGATATTTAAACACTTGTATTTCTATTCACACTCGAAATGAAAAAAAAAGTAATTTTTGGACAAGACAGTATTCAATGATAAAAAATAAAAATGAATTTATTACGAGAATCTAAAAGGAAAACATCGTGGCTACATGCGGGACAAATTTCAACATCTCATCCTTCTGAATGAAAATATTCTCTATATTTGCTTGAATTCAAAATTGATGGAAACTGTATAAAAGATATGCTATGGTGAGCAATTGACTCGTTTGAAATACGTGCTAAAATAGAATGTTCTGTGTAAGGAAGTCACTTATTGATTTTGCTATATAAGAACGTATGTATTCTAAATGAGACAATATAAATGCTTATTGAACACGGATAGGAGGTTTTTCCTTATGTAGGAGAAATTATATCATTCAGTTCAATAATTCTTCTGCATTTCAAACGATCCAATTGCTCACTGTATCATATCGTTTATCCAATTTCCATTAATTTTTAATTCAAGCAAACATAGAGAACTTTTCATTTCAGAAGGTTGAGGTGTTGAAATTGTCCAGGAAGATGCTGAGATTTTTTAAAATTATTACACTCCAAGCAAGGCAATAAAGCCACTGAGACACAAGGCTTACTGAGTGTAAAAGAAAAAGAAAACATTATTAATGAGCATGAAGAATAAAATAACAGAAATCAAAAAGACAGTAAATAAAATTGACAGTGTATTTAAATTTTTGATGGTCAAAGTTGACTGGAAAGTAAGAAGCCGGGGGAGAGTTCCACAGGCGAAAAATGCGAGAAAATAAACTGTTAGCATAGAATGTATAGTTACATCTAGTCATTTCAACTGTAAAGCTAATGAGACCTAACTTTCAATCTAGTAATGCGCTTAATTCCGCAAAGTAAAAGATTTTAGCGAAAAAATTCTTAGAAACTATCATTCTGGGAATTTTTCAGCAATCCCAGGTATTTAACATAGTTGTACCAAAATTGCCTAGGGTGAAAATGTGAAGTAGTCAGTGAATCTACTATGAGCCCTGTCCCTTCAGGACGTGGGCGATCATGGCTCTCCACAACCTTCTATTCCTCGTGGGCCTTAGCAGTGTGTTATATCTCGTGCAAGATATAATAAACAAAGTAACCCGAGTGTAGGTTTTCAATAATAGATTTATAATCGGATGTATGTGTGACAAGTACAGAGACAGAATCGAGAGTATCCTAACCTCAATAGGTGTTACAAACGAAGTTGCCCACTGTCCGCTTTGGTCGTACTTAATCGGCAACCAGTCCGTCCATTATCGTGAATGGGAAGTTGGGTTATATCATCACAACACAGTGTTTCTCCATTTGCTAAGCCTCCTGCCCCCCTGTTCCACTATCAATTCAAACAAGCTCATCAAATAGGTGGCCTCTCTTGCCTTTGATATGCCATGTGAGTGTTAAGTTTTCCAAGCAATTCTTCCACATTATGCTTTCAAGAAATTTCAGCTCTCTCTCTTTCTGAGTCTTCTTTATGTTACCATATTCTTTAAAATACCTCATTGTTTACTCGCTCCGTCTGTAGAACCAAATTGCCTCCAGTTTCCTCTTCATAGAGATTAGAAAAGCCGAAAACCCATTTTCGTATTTCTATGTGCCATATCTGTTTATGATGTGGGTGATCATGGCTCTCCACAATTTCCTCTCTGCAGTCGCTCTCATTAATACTCATGTCTGATAGCTTTTTGCCTTTATAGTTCTTATTCAATATTCCATTTATCCAAACTGTAAGAAAAGAAAAAGAAGTCTTGAAGAATTTAGCAATCACAGGACAAAATTGAAAACACTGAGAAATTTGCTAAAGAATTAAAATCTGGTATCGTTCTTTTATCATAAAATACACAATTTATCTAAAAAGCGACGTAATCTCAGAAAGCAAGGGAAAAAGTTTTAATAAAATGCGAGGAAAGTGCACCAACCAAATACACAAAAGCATATCACCAACAATACAAAAATGCTATTTTTGAATGGAGATTGCTCAAATTTATTTATGTGTACGTAATACACACAGATTGAAGTATGCGTTAGAACGGAAACGTAATACGTAATAGCTCTCGTCACGCTCTCTCCCTATTTATGTGTCTCTATCTTTTCTCTCTATATCTATCTATCGCTATATATATATATATATATATATATATATATATATGTGTGTGTGTGTGTGTGTGTTTGTGTGCGCACGCGCGTGTATTATCCTGAAGCTAAATGTATATTACATACAAGGATGAACAAAGAGAAAAATATTTTTGAATATCTAAAATAAACAATTAGGCATTTGCAAGAAGAGTAAAAGACGTTCCTCCATCTAGAGGCAAAAAGTGTTATTAAAGCAACAGACAACTCATGCGAAAAGAATCAAATTATTTGAAGCCGCTTAGACCGCACTATGCCCTCTTTTTCTCTGTGTATCAATTCCTATTTCACAAAAATATTGTCATAATATATGATCGTGAAAAAAAAGCTTTCAAAAATAAAGATACATCAAAAAATAGATCTAATCTATATTTCTTTTCAAGAAGTTCTTCAATATATTTTTACTTCGTCTCCGAACTTTTAATCTTTTCACCCCAAACATGGCAATAAAGTCACTAAGACGCAGAGGCTTACTGAGTGTTAAAGAATATGAGAGAATGAAAACATAATTAAGAAGAGATAACAATAAAAGAACGGGAATTAAGGCAGAAGATAACGATTGATATTGCATTTAAATTTTTGAAGATCAAACTTACCTGAAAAGCAAAAAGCCGGAAGAGAGTCCCATAACAGAGAAGTGCGAGCGAAGAAGCATAGAATCTACGGTTACATCTAGCCATTTCAATTATAAAATGAGGAGACCTTGCCATCAATCCAGTATGATGCTTAAATTCATAAAATCTAGGTGCTACAGGGTTACCCTCACTTACTTTCCTTAAAACACCATCACTAGGGGACGCTCCCTAAGCCTATAAATAGGTACTGACATTCTCTGTCTTCCTCTCTTTTCTATTAGTCATATAAACGGTAAGATGTAGATTGAACGTGGAGAAACGCTTTCCACACTGGATCTTTCACGCACGCGCACACACACACACACACACACACACACACACACACACACAGAGAGAGAGAGAGAGAGAGACAGACGCCAGGACCTTTCTCTTCACATGCCATTACTTTTCTATAAGACTTTTACACCAACATCTTCACTAGTTAATGTTTTTTCTTTCATATTCATTGTTTGTGTCACACGCAACAATCTATCCATTGTCTATGTATACACCTTTGTTTTGTTAATACATACTTATCGTTTGTTTATGTATATACAGTTTTGTTGTTACTTTAATATTTTATTACCCGGACTCACATTCGAGTCTGCCCTTTTCGTTGTGGGATCACAGGATACCAGGAGACACCTGTTTTCCAACTTAAGCACAACCAACATCCCCGCATCAGTACGAAAGAGGAAAGCTCATCAGAACAATGACCATGAAATTATTTATACAAACATCACGAGGAAGCTACATTACGGCGGTGGGGAAATGACTGAAGCTGAGATGCCAGGTCATGGCCAATATCATTGCTGTTTTAGCTGCAATGTTATTGGTTCTGTTCAGAATTTTGATTGGCGATCTTAAGAGAAATTACACAAGACATAAAACAGATCAAAATGGATAAAGCATTTTATTGGTCAACGTTGGCCAAGTTAAACTACTTCTGTTGGTGTATTTTTCAGCGATCCCTCGTTTCTACTGAATGTGATACAAAGTCAGTTTAAAGTGGTTTTAACGGCAATACCGTGGAAAAATTCGTTCAATCCCCTTTGCAATTCCCCTTTTTGGAAACGCCCCAGTCGCAGGCTAATGACCTAAACCCCCACCACCACCAAATAGAATTTGAACACGCAGTGTCACATCCTAGCATCAAAGAAACCAGGTGCATGAAGGGGTTTACAATCGTGAGAGAGTGGTGGATTGTTTGCTGACTGTGCCGGTCGATAATTCTTTTTAGTTTTACTGATCATTGATTGACCTTAAAGGTTGTCATCTTGAACCAACACTCGTCCGACCTTGAAATGCACATGCCACTCAAAATCCTGTGCTCGCCCTAGAGCACGATGGTCGTGCAAAATTTGATTCAAGTATGTTGTTCGAATTTTCGTGCTATTCTTTCGTGTTCAATTATGATGCGATATTTTGTGATACTGTGTTGAAACGGCTCTGTGATCTTTACGGTAGCTGACAAACTTACAGATCAGATCAGCAAGGGATCAATGAGTGCTAACTGCGGGAACATTGCCATTCACTTTCCTAAAATTTGCAAAAATATTGGGGAGACTTTCTGTCATTTACTCCTTATCGAATAACACCAGATATGTCTCATATAAAATTTTATTTTTCTCTAATAATAGCAATAATTCAGACAGTTGAGTTATTTGGAGACCAAGAATATAACAATCGTGCCAATCGTTATCAGCGCGCTAGAAACAGTTCGAAAGAGACAAAGAACAAGAGCAGAGGAAACGGAAATTAGTGGAAGAATGTGACGCATCAACAACAGTTACTGAAAAACAAAATACTGAGAAGAGTTCTGGATTACTGAGAAGACTTCTCCAATGTTGATAACTGGTTACTACTGGTGTGACTATTCATCAATTGACATAATAATAATAATAATAATAATAATAATAATAATAATAATAATAATAATAATAATAATGTTCCCGTAGACCACAAAGGAAAATTGAAAGAAAGTGAAGAATTGCAAAAAAAAAGCTGGCCCTTCTAACAAACCGTGAAATATGAGGATTTATACTAAGCTGTTTGATTAATGTCTTTTAGTAACTAATCACCTAACTGAAAGTATCAAGATGAACATGTCCGCATCATGTCACTCGCATTTAAGTTGCATTCCATTCACACTGGCTGCATTTCATTCGCTTTATTGCATTGGTTACCAGTACAACCGCTTTTCTCAGGACAAGCGATGTTTATACAAAGACTTCTATTTTATATTTTTATACTCGTATGCAATTTTAAAACATAACTTTAAGACAGAGATAATGTCGAAATATTGTTGGCTTTTATTGGAAATGTTAACGTGTATATGTTTTCTCTTGGTGAACTAAGATGGGTGACTGTAAATATCCCATTCAATACTAAAGATTTGCTTGTTAATTGCTTGATCTCAATCAGTTTGACACGTCTTCTAAGGGCTGATACACTGTGTATTTATATTCCTGGGACAGGAGCAATCATAGCCGTGTGTAGCGGGTTTCTTTTTTCAAGTTTTGAGGGTGATGTAGCTTAGGTGATTTGAGAATTACATCTAGATAATTGGGAACAAATTATTCCGTTTTTTTTTTTCTCGCAATCTAAACGGAAGGATTCATTATTTAGCTGAAGTAATGACAGAGCATAATCCTGTGCTAACTTGCTAACTATACTAACGAAAGAACAATTATTATTATTATTATTATTATTATTATTATTATTATTATTATTATTATTATTATTATTATTATTATGCGGTGTATCATCTTTCCAGGGAGTAAATGCCTAATTACTATGAGTAAAATGGGCACTGTAGGTGTTATCTATGCACATTTTGGACGTTTTTTTTAAATGGAGAGGGTTTCACGAATGAAAAGTAAAGTTTCACACAAATTAATCTTTTGTAGCTCTGACGTGTCCAGGAATTTTATTCTCATGATTTTCGGTAGCCATCTTTATCATACCCAAATCCCCTGTCACAACAGTCATAATTGTAATTTTGTGCTTTCATATTTTTGTTACTTCGATTTGGAGGTTCTTATAATTTGACAGTTTCTGATATACATTTTTTTTTTTTAGAAACATTGGAATCCTGTGAGCAGTTCATATCAATTATTTGGCAGGTTCCTTTTTTGAAATCTTTTATAACAATTTCTGGTGTACTTGCAACAATTTTCCTGTCTATGAGGATTGGGAAATAGTCACTCCATTTGTGGCATCGTCCAGGTGGTGTTTGTACCGTGGATCCGGGATTTCCATACAAAACTCCTTTGTTGTATAAAAGATATTCAAGAAGACAAATATTCTGAACCTCTCACCGTTGAAAGCTGCTAATATGAAGACTGTTGAACAAAAATGGAGATATAAACCTTTGTATGGAAAGCATCCAAGCTGTGTGGATGAACCAGACATCGATACTCGTCAAACCCATCAATGGCTTAAAAGTAGTGGTCATAAAGGGGGAGACAGCACAAGACCAATGGCATCCAACTAATGCCTACAAGGCTAAAATCATCAAAGCGGTCTTCAATCTCGCCTGTCGCTTATGCTATAAATTTATGAAACTATTGACCACATAGTATCAGGGTACCCCGTCCTTGTTGAGAAATAATACATTATTAAACATGTTATTTTAGGATAATATGTCAGCATGTCTGTTCGAACTATGTTATTGTTGTTGGTGTTGTTGTTGTTGTTGTTGTTGTTGTTGTTGTTATTATTAATATTATTATTGTTTTTATTTCCTTTGATTTCTGGCGTTTACACATTTCTTTCCGGGTCCCGCCCAGAAATCTAAGGTTAGAAATGGCATCATGACACTTTCCACTGACAAAAAATAAAGAAAATAAAATAAAAAGTAAAGAAAATAAATAAAAAATATTTTACATAGATAAAGCCCTCCGTAAAGTGTGGGCTGTAGTTGTGAGGACAATTTTTTGTATTTATTTGAGGCATGGGCTTCCAGGAATCCCTCCAATTAGTCTACTGGAATCATATCCAAACCAATCTTAGGGCTCCAACAACAACAGGGATTGTTGATGTTTCCATGTGCCACATTTTTGAGATTTCGATTTCTTCTTCTTTTTTTCTTCTTCTTCTTCTTCTTCTTCTTCTTCTTCTTCTTCTTCTTATTATTATTATTATTATTATTATTATTATTATTATTATTATTATTATTATTTCCTTTGATTTCTGTTTTATACACATTTCCTCCCGGCGCCCAACCAGAGACCTAAGGTCAAAAATGGCTTCATGACATTTTCCACTGATCGTTTTTATAAAATACTAAGATCACACACATTTTAGACAGATAAAGCTCTTCATAATATGTGAGGTGTAATCGTGAGTACAGTTTTTGTGTATTTTCTTAAGGCATGGGCTACTGGTAATCCCTTCAATTAGTTTATCGGAACCTTTTCCAATCAATCCGTGGGCTCCAATTACAAGTGAAATTATTGATGTCCTCATGTGCCACATCTTTGAGATTTCCACTTCAAGATCCATGAATTTTGATAGTTTTCTTGAAAATCTTCAAAGGCACATTACAATCTGCAGGAACAGCCATGTCAATAAGAAAGCACATTCTGTTTTTGTGATTTTTTATTACGATTTCTGGGCAATTAGCTTTGATTGTTCTGTCTATGTACATTATAAAGCACCATATTATTATTATTATTATTATTATTATTATTATTATTATTATTATTATTATTATCGAACCTCAAATAAAGTCTCTTCAAACAAAGATATGATATATTAAGAAAGGGAGTTGGAATTTATTTATCGTGAAAGATTATAATTTATTATATAAATTAATTTAATGATAAATAATAATATTAATTTTAAATATTAATAAAATAAAATAATAATATAAATTATTTAATATAAAATATTAAAAATAATAAAGTATTAATAATAAATATTAATAATAAAAATTAATTTTAATACATAAAACTTTATTTATAAATAATCCTGACATAATGTCAGGATTATTTATAAATAAAGTTTTAACAGTATTAACCTCTTCAGCAGCAAGTGCAATTTCTGGGCAAATCGTCCACCCTGAGGTACAAGTGCACATAAATGTTCCATAGAATTTAGTTGTTAAATACAAGTTTATTTTCATTAAATTAGTTCCTCTTCAAAATAAAACATATACATTTACTATTTCTATAATATAATACCTAAACTTAACTATTATTAAAAAATAAAAAAAGCTTTGTTTTTCATCGAATAGTTATGGCGGTGCACCAAAAAAATTAAGAGTAAAAGTAGTTCATGGGTAAGAAAAAGGTTGAAAACCACTGATTTAGATAACTGGCGCAATACAATCTTCTTTTCCTTGTTTCTTTTCCCTCTGTGTTCTCATAAACAAAAGAAAACATCGGATATGATTTCAAATAAATGACAAGTAAATTGGAGCCCCAATGGAGGATAGATGGCGTATTGCAATACCTCCCCGCAACAATTAAAACCCTCACTGCTTCGTGAATATCTTTAAAGATAAAGAGTAAATTCAGCACAAATTTTGATTGGAGACGCGAAAGTGGATGGATGACGTACATCGCCACCTTCTGGCAGCTGTAAAGTGAAACACCTAGTATCTGAGAAAAGATGATTTAAGGGTAAAACCTATAAAAATCTGGACTGGAGCTGTGATGGCATACTGGCCAACTTCCGGCAAATGTGACATAATAAAATTCTTTGAGGAAAAAAAAAGGCGAAATTGCAAACTCTACACAAACCCTGATTGAGGCTCCGAATACGGATGGATGGACGGCTGCGTCACCTCCAGGCAACACATTCAGCTGTTCTAGTACGAAACTGTATTGCTTTTTCCTTTTATTGGGGGGGTGGAGGGGGGGTCTACCGGCAACGCCGAAATGAGGATCACGTCATATGTACAGCCCAATACGTCCATATCTCCTGCTCGGGTTTTTAGCACATAGTGCTGTATCATCGTCTTCCGAAGCGGACAGATATTAACATACAAGCAAGCCAATGGCACAATTTTTCCATTCGGTAAAAACTCGTTTGGCCTTATGCCGTTCTTAGCTGAGACTAGTAAATAGCAATAACAACTATTTATCTTCTTCCTCAACAATCTGAGCTACACACTTGACTAATTGAATTCAATAAATCGTCACGCATTTAATAAATTCATTCAGATTACCTAATTTATGCGTTTATTGAAAAATTCGAGATTTCTGTAATAACAGTGCTTATTATGACGTTCATATTTCTTTCCATTTCCGAAGACATAATTATTTAAATAAGTCACTTAATTCTTCAAAGATAGCGAAAAATCCTTTGCATTATTTCGTCAGTCGACTTAGCTTTGGAAAATGTCTGTTTTTAATAGAACATGTAACAAAAAAAAAACTCTTCTTTTCATTTGGCCGCTGGTTTCAAGCTAAAAGATGCTTATTTGTATTTTCACTGGAAAATAGATTTCAATTTTAACTATTAAAACAATAAATATATCAATGAGCATATATATATATATATATATATATATATATATATATATATATATATTTATATATATATGCGTGTGTGTGTGTGTGTGTATGTATGTGTATATATATATATATATATATATATATATAGTGTGTGTGTGTGTGTATGTATGTATATATATATATATATATATATATATATATATATATATATATATATATATATATATATAGTGTGTGTGTGTGTAAGGTACACTATACGATATAAAATAATGTATTATAAAAGGGGGCATCCATTAATTCCACCATTATTCTTCGTGTGCTTTATTTGTTAAAGCAAAAACTAAACCAATGATGCTTTTATGGTTTAAGGAGTTTTATATTTTTCTATTGGCACTTGTTATTGGTATTTAAGCTCAGATAAAAAGCTAGAATTTGGAATGCTGCCTTCTGACAAGGCGAGGGGTGCTTCTTTACTGAAAAAATAAGTCTTCTATTTATTTTTTTTATTTATTTATTTTTTTTTTGTGTGGTATTTACCATTTGGTCAATGCTTTGAATATTACTTTCTCGAGATTCTTGATAAAATCCAAAGAAGATTCTGTAAAGTTATCGGTCCTCACCTTGGATTTCGGTTTCAGTCACTTTCAAACCGATGTAATCTGCCTTTCCTGTGTCTTTTCTATAAATATTTTATTGTTATAATGAGCATTCCTCTTTCATACTTAGACTTCATGAATTTAAGTGTACTACGAGATTGCTAACTAGGTCTCATCATTTTGCTAACCGTCAGTTCTATTCAAATAGATTCTTCTCTCGAACTTCTCGCCTGTGGAAATCTTTTTATGCTTCTGTTAACTCCATGTCAACTACAATCTTCAAACATATAAATGCAGCGTCAATCGTCATCCCGTCTTTTTAAAACTTATCCTTTTATTTAGGTTCCTCCATTAGGTCACGTAAAAACAAGCAGCATATCACGATTAAAAAAGGCTCATAAATCAACAAAAACAAATTTTTGTCTGAATATGTTGTTATTAATTGAAAGCTAAAGCATTAAATTTATTACTTACAGTAACATATTCTAGTGTATTTCAGATAGGAATTATATAGATTGGAATGTCAAATATATGCTCGATTTTTGTTTAATTTTCTTAAAAGCGGCCATTTTCTTAAATTTCTTAAATTTTAAGAATTTGTAAACAAACAAAATTTTGATTTTAAATTTCTTCCTAAAATAAATTTATATATTTTTGACACGTTATTTGAGTAAAATTAGAAAAAGTTAAATTAATCTGATATGAAACAAACAGTACTTACTTATAGCATAAAAATTTGTATCCAAACATTTCTTAACGATGTGTCTGAATTTTTCAAAGAAATCGATTGTGACGAGGTGATGACAGATTACTATGGATGATCAAAATTGACAATTTTTGCAAAGTAAGCGAACGCGGTTTTTCGTTTTTAACTAGTACTTTTTAAATATTAACATTTTTATTCAGCAATTATGTAATATCTATTTTTTATTTCATACTTTCTTAATTAGATAATAGCTTAAAAAATTTTATTAATTAGATAATTGTTTAAAAATTTTAAGGATTATTTCATGTATACATTTCCATACGTAGAAATTATGAACGTTTTTTTCAATAAAATTTTTTTTAAATTTATTTTAAAAATATCTCGGGTCAAACGACTGTTATGTGCTTTTAAAATTTCGATTCGTAAATTTACTTCTTCATTAACGTTATCATTGCATTACGTGCTTGAAAGCAATAAAGAATTTTAAACGATTTTTGAATTATTAAGAAGTTAATGAAAAAAATTTTTTAAATGGGAAAAAAATTTGTAAAAATATATTATTCATCGAAAAAATTTTATTTCTTCACAAAATAATGTCCTTAGTATAACGTATTTACAAAAACAGGTGAAAGCTTTTCTAATTAATTAATGTCATAGTTTTTTACATTTTTTTTTATAATTCAGAGCAGATTTTCTATGATATGGTGTACTGTTTCAAAAATAATTTCATTCATTTGTGAATAAGTCCTGAAAGTTTCATTAAAATCCGACAATTATTTGATTTTTGCAAGAATTTCCTAAATTAACGTGTGTTTTCGTCGGGAACAGCGCAAAATAAAACAAACCTTTTTTAGTCTTTTCGCGCAGTCGTAAAAAAAAAGAAATTTTTAACCAAAATTTTCTACGTGCTAGAAAGGAGTAAAAAATTTCAAAAAATACTTTAGTCTTTCCTCTTCATAACAACATAGACATATTGATACAAAACTTTGTTTTCGTTGATTTATGGACCTTTATTCATCGTGATATGCTGCTTTTTTACGTGACCTAATGGAGGAACCTACTTTTATTCCACTTTCTCCTCACCTCAGGTTTTCTCATCTTCTTTCACTTACAGTAACCTCTTGCGTCTTAATGACTTTATCGCCTTGCTTAGGTTGAAATGATTTTAAAAAATGTAACTATAATTAAAAAAATTGGATATCTTTAGAACACCCAAATGATCCAATAGGCAGAAATAAATACAAAATAATTTCGTTATGCCGAAAATATTTCTGCATCTACTTCTTCCATGTGTCTACGAAAAATCAAGCCTATAAATAAAAAATGAAACCTCCATTAAAAAAAAGTGTCTCTATAAAGTTCTTTGTGCACTTCGTAAAGCAAGTGATTTGATCAAATAATGGTTTGAACAATGGCAGCAGAATAATGAAGAGTTGAAAAAGAACGTATTCTCCCCCAGGTGACGATTTTAAATATTTTATTCTAATGAATAATAGATAGATAGATAGATAGATAGATAGATAGATAGATAGATAGATAGATAGATAGATAGATAGATCAGTTTTATTGCAGGTGGAAATTATTATTAAAATTATTATTACAGTTTAACTTTATTGCAGAAAAAATATGTTTAATGCAAATAACATTTTCAAGCTCAAATTATCGTGAACATATTCGAGTTATTATTTTCATATTTTCTACATTTTGACCTACAGTAAACTTTTTATTCAATATATATATATATATATATATATATATATATATATATATATATATAGAGAGAGAGAGAGAGAGAGAGAGAGAAGGACATGATATATAAATTATTATATTAGGTTGGTCCAAAAATAATATCGTTTTTTGACGTATTTTTTAACGTCAAAAAACGATATTATTTTTGCACCAACCTAATAGTTGCCCACCGTAATGAGTCTGGCCATAATTTCGATTTAAAAATGATGCTTTAATTAAAAGAGGAAGTCATTTACTAAGATGATAGTGTATAGAAAGTGCTTTGATTGCTAGATCATCAACATTAAAATTGCGTCCAGGTTTTCACTTTTCTTGGCAGATCTTCTGTTATCACAATGTGAGATACGGAATACTAAAAGTGATAAAAAGCCATAAAGAAACTAAATTATATTGACTAGACTATTTACACATCTAAAAATTTATTTTAAAAATTTTATTTTCAATATTCCACCAAAACTAGGATCGTGAGCTTAAACCAGATTGCCTGAATATTTAAGGTGTGAAGGGCTAACCGTCCCAAGGTGTAATGTTAAAATTCACCAGTCTATAGGAAACGCTATCTATTTCTGATATAATGGATGACATCGGAATGCCTGTTTTGTGTGTTTTAGGCAAACCATCAGTCAGTTATGTGCCATGCGTGATACACGCTTAGGCGATATTTCGATACATGACATGACTGACGAGGCAGTTTTTTTTTTCCTGCAGTGGGTTGCCATTTATTTCTGCGTTAGACCAGTTGCCATCCCTGGTCTGTCCTACTATTTACACATAGGTAATACCCTTGGGAAATGTATGAATCAATATGAATTCATACCTTTTCAAATGGTATTAGCACGTAAGTGAAAATAATAGATTCGACTGGAGTTCGAACTCAACTCTCTAATTCCTCGCTCCGAGCCGCTATCCATTACTCCACCGAGACAATGTTTCGGTATTTTATGATGGTATTGTATCTTCATTACTAAGCTTCTAACTGCTTCATTATATTTATGCGTTTTTGAAATTATTTTACATCATTTATTTTCTCATAGGTGTTAGTATCGTTGCCTAGTAATCTAATTTGGTCATTGTATATATTTTTATTCATTATATTGATTCCACGCCATTTGTCCGAGAAGGTGATATAAATTTCACTATTTTTGTTTCTTTCTTAATGTTTTTATGTCATTCTGTGACAAAGTTCTTTCGCTGTTTGTTTCTAAAATGGCAGTAATTAATCCTTGAATGAAGTCTTTGTTAAACTCGTTCTTAACTATTGTATCTAGAGACTCTCTATTTTGAACCCCTTTCAGCTAAAATTTTCGACCGGAAGACATTTTTTTTTACCAAGGAATAGCTTTTCAATATTGTAGTAAGAGAAAAACATCCGCCAACACCTTTTTCCTTTGTTAGTTTTAGTTAGAAAGGGAAATTCGGAAAAAGGTTTATTTAATCCCATTCAGAAAAAGGTTTATTTAATCCTATTTCAGAAAAAGGTTTATTTTATCCTACTCGGAAAAAGGTTATTTTCTCATATTCGGAAAAAAATTCATTTAATCATACTCGGAAAAAGGTTTATTTAATCTTACTCGAAAAAAGGTTTATTTAATCCTATTCAGAAAAAGGTTTATTTAATCTAATTCAGAAAAAGGTTTATTTTATCCTGTTCGGAAAAAAGTTTATTTAATCTAATTCAGAAAAAGGTTTATTTTATCCTGTTCGGAAAAAGGTTTACTAAATCTAATTCGGAAAAAGGTTTATTTAATCCAATTCTGAAAAAGGTTTATTTAATCTAATTCAGAAAAAGGTTTATTTTATCCTGTTCAGAAAAGGTTTGTTTAATCCTATTCGAAAAAAGTTTATTTTATCCTGTTCGGAAAAAGATTTATTTAATCCTACTCGGAAAAATGTTTATTTACTCTTACTCGGAAAAAGGTTTATTTAATCTAATTCAGAAAAAGTTTATTTTATCCTGTTCGAAAAAAGGTTTATTTAATCTAATTCGGAAAAAGGTTTATTTCATCTAATTCAGAAAAAGGTTTATTTTATCCTGTTCGGAAAAAGATTTGTTTAATCCTATTCGCAAAAAGGTTTATTTTATCCTGTTCGGGAAAAGATTTATTTAATCCTACTCGGAAAAAGTTTTCATTAATCCATTTCGGAAAAAGGTTATTTAATCCTATTCGGAAAAACGTTTTGGCTGCGCAACGTAGTAAAAATGAATACCAAATATTTTCTGCTAAGATGAATTTTTTTTGTCTTTATTTTTTACAATAGGAAAACAATTAAGATTAGTTACTCCTGTACCATCAACATGTATAAAATTATCAGCTTACACAATAATCATATTTTAAGAAATTTCTATGGGATAAACAATAAACCTGGTATTGAACCATCTTGTAATTGTAGATCTAAAGAAAATTGTCCAGTAGAGGGCAAATGCAGATCTACCAGGTTTCAAGCTATCGTTTTCCCCCAAAGAAAATATCAAAAATTATAATCTTTACATTGGAATTTCTACGGGGGAATGGAAGAGGATTTTATATTCATAGGCACTCATTTTCTAACCCTAAACTAAAACACCAGACAGCTCTTAAAAAGAAATTTTGGGAAATGAAGGAGAAAGGTTTGAACCTACAGATAGTTTGGAAGATTATAGGTTCCTCACGTACTCCTAATAGCCTTAGAGATAGGTGTGGTTTGGTTTGGTTTGGTTTGTTTTACGGCATACTAACCTCAATGGGTTATTTAATGCCGGCAACATTTTTATTGTTGGTAATATTTTTTATAAAAATGTATTGCTGGTACTATTTTTTTGCCAAAATATATTGCTGGTAATATATTTTTTCAAAAATATATTGCTGGTAAAAAATTTTCAAAAAAAGGATTTCTGTTTAAAAACCTATTTTTATAATTTGATAGAGTTTTGACCCCAATTTGGGGGTTAACTATTTGCCCATAGCTGGGACCGTAACAGGTGCTACCACCCCGGGTCGGGGTGGACCTGGGAACATCAACAATTAAGAGGTAGTCCCACGCTCCTCAAAACCTCCTGATCAGAGGTCTTGTTGTTGGATGTAGTTTATCATGAGATAGTTGTGATTTATGTTTAGAAGAAAAAATTAGAATAATAAAATACAATAATCAAAGCTAACTATTGAATGAATTAGTATTAACATTTCGACATAAAAACAAATTACTTAGATGCTTTTTTTTATTTTTTTGAAAGTGTTTATTAACTTTGGAACTGTCCGATATTAATATTTGACACTTTGTTGAAGTGGGGGTGGGGAGGGTGTAACCATATAGGGATTAGATAAGACAATTTATTTTTAAAACCACTTTTTTGGAGAGCATTTTCATACAGTTCTTTACTTTTCTTAAAAATGTTTATGTTGGATGATGATCGACTACTCCTAATACCAACGGTGGTGGGTATCTGTTTCATAATGGCATTTGGGGTGATTAGAATTAACATTAATATAGGCGGGGGTTTCGTTATCTATATGATATGGTTTAAACGTTTTATTATTAAGGTTAAGAGTGATGTCTAGACAATCAACTATATTAAGGTTAGAAGAAATATCAATCCTAAACCCTAGTAATTTAAAGACCCTAATGATTTTCTTCTGTATCCTTGCTCTCAATGGACTATTACTATTGGGGATGAAAATGAGTCCATCATCTCTATATAGTCTTATCTGTTTGGGATATGTCCATAGGGACATCAAAATCGTCATTAAGGCACTTAGTCCTCCATCTCCAGGGATCTCTTGGTAAATAGTTTTAACTTTGCAACAAAAAAAACTTATGGTGATCACGGATGAGGAGACTAATATCATCTTAACAGCTAGGAAATCACTTCTAGCTCTTAACAATTCCACTTGAACTAACTGCCTTAATAACGATTTCGATGTCCATATGGGTGCCTATGACTCAGCCATGTTGCTGATTTAGTATGTTTTTATATTTTAGATACCCTTAGTAAAATAGTAGATCCCAATTCACTGCCTGTTACCTCTTGAATCTTAGGGCCATTATCGCCTTGCTTGGGGTGATATTACACACACACACACACACATATATATGTATATATATATATATATATATATATATATATATATATATATATATATATATATTGAAAGCATGTTTTCATTGAGACATGTTTCGATGAATGATTTAGGCATGTTCTGTCTACTTATTTTCAGTTGTATCCTTTCATATTAACAGATAAGCTTTTTGGAGTCGTTATTGAAGGACGAGAGAAAATTGCCGTGTTCCGTCAATAACGACACCAAAAAGCTTATCCGTGAATATGAAAGGATCCAATTGAAAATAAGTAGACAGTATATGTCTAAATTATTCAACGAAACATGTCTCATGGTTTTTTGTTTTTATTTAAAGTGCCTGATATCAAAAGATAATGATAGTGTGTTAATAGAATTTCTCTGCTATATCTCACCAGAGCCTTCGCGATAATGGTTCACCACAGTTTCTATCTTTTAGTTCTTCTTGCAAAATCTGCTCTTTTATGATTCCTCTTTCTATGGTTTTTCTTCATATTTATGTTTCATACTCATCACTTTCGTTTTTTTTTTCTCTTGCATCAAAGTGGTCTGGGATTGTTAATTTCTTTCACTGTCCCCAAAAATCTGTCTATATATCTGAGATGACGTATTATGTACAATATTTACATTGTTTGGACTATCATCCTCTAATTTGTTGGCATATTTATCACGTTTCGGCCGTAAATAACGGTTTCAATTCGACATTCCAACCAACTGAAGAAGGCCGGAGCGTACAACGGCCGAAACATTGTGATAGTCCGAACAATATAAATAGTGTACCCTAAAATGTTTCAATTTATAAGAGTGTTAGTTGCCAAAATTGCTGATTCTTTTTCCGTTGGTTACTGGTGGAAAGGCATTTTGAGCAAGGAGGTGTTTCTTGGGCAAAATAGCCTAAGTAGAGGAAGCCTCTCCAGGCTGGTTTTGAGATTTTTATACCACTCTCGGAAAAATCTGTAGAACCCAGTCTGTGCTGCTATTTAAGAATAGGATTCATACCTTTCCCAAGATGAATGTAACGGATCTGACCGGAATTCGAACTCGGCTCTCCGATTCCTCAATCCGAGCCGCTAACCCTAACACTATCGTGCTTTCCCATAAAAATATATGAAAAATAATAAAGAAACAAAATCCTTAACAAAGGACTTGCAATGGTATTTAACCAAACTTATATATGTTAGCGTGTGTGTATGTCTGTGTTTTTGTTTATGTGTGTGTGTGTGTATCGAGCTACTTTAACCAAGTTCTGACTTTGATATATATATATATATATATATATATATATATATATATATATATATATATATGTTGCTCATCTAAATTTAAGAAAAAGGGATTGTCAGCGATCAGGAATTTAAGGCGGGCGTTATTAAAAATTAGCATGTATAATGGAAATGCATTGCAAATAAATTTACTGTAGAAATGTAGTGTAATATTTTCTTATAAAAGGCATTGAAACTCAGGAAAGGAATGTGAGTTGTTAGCAATAGTGCGAAATGTTACTGACAGAATATGGCTACAAGGCATAAAATAAACGACACTAACTCCTCTCTCTCTCTCTCTCTCTTCACGTGACCCTTTGTTGGCATACGTGTGCGGTCGATAGTATATATATATGCTGCTATGTTTTGTTCGTGGTAAGTAAAAACATATAATGTACCTGGTATAAAATATTACGAGTGGCTGTATTAGTACATTTAGCCTGGATACTTGCTCATTTATTATTTATTTCTTTGAACATTTTTTTTTTTTATCTGGCTCAGATTGAAATAAAAGCGTCCTCTACTTATACTTCCTTGCAAATAAAAGAACGCTTTCACTTAAGATAAACACGAGAAACAACATCTTTTCAATAAGTCCACATTAGCCACTTGTCTTTTACGCTTATGAAGTTCTTGGTCACAAATGAATCAGACAAAAGAGATTGAAAAATGAAAACATCAATTACCTTCGATTCTCTTTGAGCAAAAAGAAAATTAAAAAACTGCTATTCAGTTTTTATTATCACTTAAAAATTTTTCCATAAAGAGATTTTCATCATTAATATTTTACTCTTTTTGTTTCTTCATTTTATTACTTATTATGATGCCCTGTTCTTGGAACCTGTATTCGGTTTCAAGTTTGCTTCAGACCTTAAGTGGAAGGTGTATATACGACCTATTCCTAAAGGAAGATGGTCAGCTCATTCTATCGCTCTTGGAAGTACCTGACAAATCCTGCAATACTTTATCTTAATAAGAGTTAGATGAGACCAAAAATAGAGCATTATTGCTATATATTAGCTGTGGCTGCACAATCCTCACTTTCCAGCAGATAGTTTAAAATCGTTTTCTGGAAAAGATTTATTCTCCACAGACTCGACATTGCAATCCCATCGCAAAACTGTCGCTCTTTCCATGGAAAATAATCAGATGAGCCCCATTCTTTAATTTTATCAGTTCAGACCATCACGATTTCCTCCGTATTCCGAATGTAATGAGAAAGTTGAACTCCGACAGCTTCCAAGAACGGTTACTTTGTTGTAATCACTTCCCCATGGATGATTCTGCTCGTTATGCATCTTCCTTATCGTCATGATATTCCCTTCATTGCGCCATATTTTTCATTCATATCACACACTTCATTCCTCATAACTATTTTAGCAATAAACTTGTGTGGTTCTCAACACTTTATTGGGTGAACTTTAATATAAAAATTTTATCATAAGATTCTTGCCCAAAACATCCCTGACTCCTTGAATATCTGAATTTTTAGATGGAGCAATTTCAACATCATTTTTTGTCGACTTTACCGGATACCTCAACTTTGCATATAAGCCCCGAGAGTACCTCAAAATATGCCCCTTGGAAACTCACATTCTTATCCCTTCCACTTTACAATGCAGTCAACAAAGACCTCTTTAGCGATCAATATCAACTGCATCGTGCTGGTCTTCCAGGCTTCTGGGCTTCTCTTGAAAGACGAGTGCTACTAAATTTGGAAGTGACCTTCTGCTAATGCGTAAACCAAATTAACCCAGGTAATTTTTGAACGCTGCAAATAGTAAAATGCAAAATTTAGTAGCGCTGGACAATTCTTGCCTCGTCGCGTTCTCCTTTTTGGGGGTGGGGGGAGAAACACCAGAAGTTGCAGAACTCTAAATCTGGGTGATGTGATGCTTTGCAGAAAAAAAAACTACATCATACTTCACTGATCTACACATGGTCATTGTCACACATCATACAAGCTCATCTAATGATATCTCATTGTTGATTTGGTAGCCCGACGCAAGAGAGCCAGTTCATGCTTGTGCCGTAAGGTCCCCTCTAATTAGTTCCCTTGACTGTTTCATCAGGCTAGTATCAAGTATTTGACATTAGCCTCCTTAATAGCGCCAACTTGGTTATAAGCCCGAAAGTACCTCAAATTACACCCCTTGGAAATTCACACTCTTATGCATTCCATTTCCGAATACAGTCTGCAAAGTCCTTTTTTAGAGATCGCCATCAGCTATCTCGCCTAGGTTTTCCAGGCGGGGCTATAAATGAGATGCCGATTTATTAACCAGACGCATAGTGGCACTGGATAATTATTGCCTCGTCGCCTTCTCCTTTGGTTGAGAAACACCTGAAGTTGCAGAATGCTAAATCTGGATAGTTTTGATAGACCTGGGTGATGAAAAATGCTTTCTTAAGGGTAAAAGAGGATATATTTCCTGATGCGGTGTACTTTTTCTTTAATCTGACTCTCTCTAGGCCAGTTGATATTTATTTCGCAGTTAAAAAGAAGAGAAAATCGGAGATGTGTGCAGACAAAATATAATCTTTATATATATATATATATATATATATATATATATATATATATATGTGTGTGTGTGTGTGTGTGTGTGTGTGTGTGTGTGTTTGTGTGTGCGTGTGTGAAATGTATTAAGAGCGACAGTTATTTTAATATATTTTCCGTTTATACTTTATTTTTATAGATATAATTTATTTAAGTAAATGTTCTGTTTTTTAATTAATTAAACAGTATTAATTACATTTACTGGTGTGAATGTTCGAAAAATGTTCTAGAAAATATGTGTTTCTCCAACAGGAACCGAACCCGTAACACTAAGGGGAACCACCATTTGATCTGCGTTAAGCTTTCAGCCACAAAGAAACGTCTGATTAGCAAAGTCCGATTAACTGTTTATAAACAACAAATCTTCGACGATCTTTCTCGAACGATCATATCTGCTCACGAAATATATTTTAACGTAAACAATGACAACAAAATAGATTAAGTCAAACAATTATTGGGGTTACAGGTTCGATTCTGAGAAGCACATATTTTCTACGAAATTTCTCGAACATTGAGGCCGGTAAATTTAATTAAAACTGTTTAATTAATTAAAAAAAACATTACTTAGATAAATTATATCTATAAAGATAACGTATAAATGTAAAATATATTAAAATATATATATGTGTGTGTGTGTGTCTGTGTGTTTCGGAGCAGTTTTTAATTTAAGTAGATTTAGTAGACCGCTATGTTTTGAAAATTGGGCAAGTAGATCTTGATAGTCATAGTGGGCATAAAAATTGTCTAGTCTGTTTATTTTATAGCGCTTTCAATCAGTGTTGGTCATTTTCAAGAACAGAATGTTTTATGGTTTAGAAATTCAAGAAACATCGATGCATTTGATTTCTGTTGCAGTTTCTTTTTCATCACAGTGTCTTTACACACACAAACACATATACAAACACAAATATATATATATATATATATATATATATATATATTTAAAATTTAAATTCAAACTCAGCGTTGCGACCGCACGTTCCAAAACAATAACACATTTCTCATAGCATTTTTTCGGATTACATCTCTATTTTCGTTGTCCTCTTATTACTGAGAAGTAAAAACAAGAACAAAATCTACTTCCATACCTGATGCTTGTAAAAAATTAAAAACACCTTATGCAACTGGAATTTATAAACGGGGATCATATCATTCATATACAGGTTCGGGCTTGATGTATCTTATTTATATAGTTTGCGACGATATATTCTCGCCATTTAAATCATTAACCTCTATATTTTTTTTTGTATGAATGATTCATGAATTTATAAATATATATATATATATATATATATATATATATATATTGATGCATGTTTCATTAAATAATATACACAAGTTTTGTCTATTTATTTTAAGTAAATTCCTTTCATAAGCTTAATAACATTATGATTGAAAGACGAAAGGAAATTACCATATTGATAGATGTTTTAATCCTATCTAAGCTTTCGGCTTACATAAGCCATTATCAAAGATGACAATTACATTTCAATATATTAAACAATACACTGACAAAACAATAATGATTTCCAAGCAACGACAAACTCGTGTATACGAGACCCGAAAAATTTTGAATCAAGATGCCAGGAAACGTCAACTAACCAATACTTCGGGCTCTGCTATTGCAGAGCATGTAATAAATAGCAGGAATTGTGTAATTGATTTTAGTGCGAACCGTTTTTCGATTTTATCTAAGTCCCACTCCACATATCACCTTGTATATCAGATCCCGTGGGCCTTCCCTTTGTAAACAATGCTTTCTGGGTTTTAATCTTATTAGACTCTAGTTTCTTGAAATTCATATTTCCCCACCCCCATTCTATTCGTTATATTAATTTATTTTACACGCTTATATATTTTTTTACATCCCAGAAAAACAAAGTTGATAAATCCTGGGACGAAACCGGTTGTTCTTTTTTAGCTTTTTAAAAAATGACATATAAATTCTGCTTTTTCCTAGCCATATATATATATATATATATATATATATATGTGTGTGTGTGTGTGTGTGTGTGTGTGTGTGTGTGTATGTGTGTATGTATGTATGTATGAGGATGACAGAGTCTATGCTTGTATTCTGTTGAGTACATGCCAGAAACTAGTGTATGTAACCTCTTCGTTTTTCTCTTCTACTCCGACATTCTATATCGATTGCTTTTAATATAACTGACACTTGTCAGTTATGCACTTTTATCTGGTGCAGAAGCGAGCATGTGTGCATTAAATCTTTAGACACGTGATCACATTCTTAGACACTCATTTACTGTTAGAGAGCAAGTTCAGACCATTCTTCAAATCTTTTACCGACCGCGCTGTCTGGTTGTCTTAAATAAACAAAAAAGTCTGGTACAAGGCTGCAAGTGGGGCACACATCAGCGATCGACGTTGCTATTTTAGAAGCATTAGAAGTAGTCTGTAGTCTGAAAATGGCGCTTCTCCTCTTCGAGACTGGTTATATTTCGTCTTGTTAGTACACCATAGCATTAAACACTGAAAGGGTAACATCTTGCATACGTAAAATATTTTAAATTGGTCTTTTAAAAGAATCTAAAGCATAAAGGAGAAAAAATATGACCTTACAGTTAATATACAGAATGAACATGTCTTCCCATGATTTCATATATTATGCAAAACTTAAAAGATAGGATTTATTGAAATTTATACCTTAACACAAAAAGATTATTTTTTTCTGGTTATCCTTAATTTCAACGTGTATTCCATTTGCTTCCTGCAGAACATCCAAGCTATACGCACTGTTATTTCTCCTTCATAGACGCCATTTTATACTGGTTATTGCAGCGCCACCTATGCAGAAAAAAGAAACATCATATTAATTCGTTTATGCAATGTCACGAAAATAATTATTTTATGAAGCATAATTTTTAAGATAAGATTGTATTTAGTAAAGGTTTTTATCTTATCTCGTATTAAGTAAACCAAAAGGTTTGCATGCGTTTGTTTTACAGATGCAAACGTATACTTTTGTCGCTTTTATTAAGCGTTAATGCAAGCAACTGACAGTCTTGAAGCAGATTCGATTCAACACAAGTCCTCAGTTGGTTATCACTCTTACCAGTCATCCGTGTATTTTTGATTGATTCATTTCCGGTTGAAAACCTACCAAATCCACCAAGCAGTATAGTCACTAAAATTACTATTATTAAACGTTGCACTTATTGTGCTAGCTGTTTCTGCTGCTTTTTGTACCCAATTTAGATTCTGCAAAAGACAAGCAAGTAAAATCAACCTTTTGGTCGTTAAATTGATTTCATTATTTACTAATATATCTACGTGTGTCATCTCCCCTAAGGTTGAGGGCAATCTTTGCTGTCAGCTTTCTTTTATTGAAAATGCTTACCGGTCGTTTTATCGTTGTTTTTTTTTGGGGGGGGGGGTTAAGTTTGTAAAAGAGAACATCGAAAGCTCTACGAGCTCTTCCGGTTATTTATTTTAAGATTCATGAAATTCAGTGAAATATTTTTTTTAAAAATACACTACCTGCAGAATGTTAAGCTAGTTCTACGGAAGGCCGGATTGAGACTTTTGGCTGAAATAAGCTAGCGTTGATATGACACCTGCATCTATTGAATCCTAGCTGATTTAAAAATCAACAACTCATGGATCACATTGAATTTAAATAGATTTCATGTACCCATATTTTTCGTATAAATCTATCCGTTCCATTTTTTATTGAATCAATAAACATAACACCGAATGTGAGGATTTATAAATGAATACCTGATAGGAAAATAAAATCATGGACAAAAAGGCCATAATTATCTTCTGGTTATAAAAATTTCAGTTCAATGTCTACTTTTTACACTTAAGAAAAAAGATAGGATTTCGTTCAGCTAACCTGATGGACATAAAGTAAGGTTTCAGGGGTTTTTTTGTTTTTTGTTTTATGGGGACTTTCTTGCTTTTTTTTTTTTACTAATGTTCACTCAATAGAAGAACCAAGAGCCACTCAAGGTAGAGGGTTAACATAGGATCGAACAAGCTGAAGCAGACTTTAGAAGGAACCAGAAACCCAATCCTAAACAAGAAACAAGAGGTAAACTTCTACTATTCAAAAGCTCGGGGAGCAGTGTGAACCGGACGACAGACGAGCATATCTACTCCTAATGATAGAGGAGAAAAAATGAAATAAATAATTAGTAAATAAAATTTCAGAATTCAGGCGCAGACGTTAGGAGTACATGACTGAAGCAGACTTTAGAAGAAATCAGAAACCCAATCGTAAACAGAAAACAATGAATAAAAAGACGGAGGAGGAGTGTGAACCGGATAGGCGAACCTATCTACTCTTATTGGTGGATGAGAAAAAAAAAATGAAATAAATATTGAATAAAATTTCAGGTTTCAGGCGCAGTCGTTAGGAATAAAGAGCTGAAGCAAACTTCAGAAGGAATCGGAAACCCAATCCTGAACAGAAAACCAAGGATAAATCTCCGCATGTTTTCAAAAGACCGAGGAGAAGTGTGAACCGAACGATAGACGATTAGCATTTTCTAAAGCCATGTCCTTTCAGGAAGTAGGCAATTATTACTCGCTACAGATTCCCTTTCTTTATTATCTGAAAATTGTCACACCTTCTCGAGAAAGATGGTGGAGTGGTTTCCCGTTGCCTCAACGATTTGCAATTAAGATTTTTCTTTCTCCTAAATTGGTTGCCATCCAAGTCTAGAGAGCGCAGTTTACACTGCTATTTATTTAATCCATAGAAAATGGTAGAGAAGAGAGGGTTTCATGCCTTTCCTAGGGGTATTTGTACGAAAGTGAACGCAACATACGAGCCTGTGATTTGAACTCGAATAGCCGATTTCACTTTCCGTCGTAAAGGCTTGTGCAAAACCACCCACACTTTTTGGAAGAACTGATAACAGCGGAATCGTGCACGTAGTCTTCAAACACAACTTGTATTTGAATTCAAAGTTTTCTTCTTCTAGACCGGCTACTACCCAAGGCAAAGAGGTCGGTCTACCCTGCTATTTAACGCATAGCTGGTGAAAGATTCGTGCCTTTTTCAAGATTATTAATGGGAAATGATAGAAATGCAAGTGTAATTTGAACTCAGGCTAAAAGTTTGAGACTCACCCATATTTGTTTAAAAAAACTTTTCGTATTTTTAAGTAAAAACATAGACAAAAACATTCTCATAACTTTCCAGAAAATAAAAACAAAAAGCTGTATTCACTCTTGACAAATTTCAAAGAGGACAACCAATAGATTCCAGTACCACAAGAAGTGCTGACCTCGCTGGTATCCAAACCCTTAACTTTTCAATCACTCAATCCTTCCCACAAGTGGCTGATTTTCCTACGCATTTCCCCAGTAACCGTGACGATAACGCTTCCCTTCCCAATCTCTGTTTTACCTCCATCCCTAACTCTTGTCGCACTATACAGCTCTGCCCTCTTGGCAACTCTGATCACACGGTAGTGTCTGTTAACATCTCCTTCCACTCCCTCTCCAGCCATGGACCTCCTGCTGACAGAATATCCTTCTGTTGTCAACACACAGACTGGGATTCGTTCCATGATTTCCTTTGCGATGTCCCTTGGAATGTGGTTTTTAATCATTCCGTTCAATAATGTCCGTCTGACGTCTCCTCCTGGATAAAAGCCAACATTGAGATTTTCATCCCAGCAAGAAAATACCATTTATGTTGTAGGATTTATATTTTTTTTTTTTATTTCTTCAGTATCATTTTCCTACTAACCCTTTCGTAACATTGGTGGACAAAAGAAATGAGAGACCTAACAAAAAAATCTACTATTCGTACATGCATTTAAAATGACTGTCATATTTGTCTAGTCCTCTGACTATATATCCCGAGATTCTCGACAAAATTCAAAAGAGAATCTGTAATATTATCTATCCTGACCCGGGATCTCGACTTCAGTCCCTTTCTCATCGCCATGACATGACTTCCCACTGGCTTTTCTATAAATATTTTCATGACAGTCGTTCCAATGAGCTTTCCTTTTTCGTACTTCGACCACGTGAATTTAATAGATTGACAACTCGATCTCATCGATTTACTGTTGAAATGTAACCGTAAGTTCTATTCTAATAGCCAATTTTCTCACACTTTCTAACGCTCTTCCGTCTACTTGCTTCCCTGACACCTACAATCTTCAAAAATTTAAGTGCAACGTCAATTGCCATCTTCCGTCTGCCTGAACTCTGTCCATTCTCCTCAGTAAAGTTTTCTCATTCTCTTTCACCTCCTAGTAACCATTTGCATCTTCGTGGCATTACCGCCTTTTGCGGGGTGAAATGATAAAAATAATAATAATAATTTCATTGTTACTAAGAAGTTTTGAGTGATTTAAGTGTATTTCGAGGTTAGTATTTGTGGACATTCGTCCCTGCAGCATTCACATTGATGCGGTACGAGGGGTGATACAGAAATGATTAAACGAGGAAGCTGAAAATAGGCCATGAAAAAGTTATGACTGACTAGATGAAGATTAGTATTGCATTTTATTTTTATATTTAGGGAGATATAGTCATTATTAGTCATTAGTATGGCTCCCATTGGCAGGAATTATAACCTTAACTATAGGTGGGACTGGGAAATAAAAATTATATGTCTTGGGATCAATGACAAACTTATTGCATGTGGTGCATGACAAGGTCCTCCATCGTGTTGGAATAGTTCACCTTCTATATCTGTCCATAGATGGAATTTGTAAATAAAAAAAAAAAGTAATACATTTTTCGATGTTCCATTAATTCTTAAGAACTATTCTCTGCGCCGTTATCTTTGATTTCGGCCTCCAAACCATTTGACCTACAACCACGAAATTTACTATTTTCGTTGTGTATTTTGGATTGTTATTTGTAACAACTTGGAAAGCATTTATTACTAAATATCTTTGTTGAACAGTTTTCATGATCCCATAGCAGTGGTTCTGTTATTTTCTTCAATGTTTTTGATTAATGTTAGCTTTATTCTTGCAATGTACCTATCAAGATTATTTCTACACATCATTTTTAATATATAAACTGACATTTCATTGGAAATAGTGAAACATTCATTGCTTGATTTGCAGTTAACTTTGAATTATATATATATGTGACATATTGACGATATGCATAACAAACTGGTTGAGAAATATCTAAACTGTCAGTTGTATACAACCGCTTTCTCAGATTAATTATTAAAAACGCCTTTGAGCAAATGAAGCCCGTTGGTCTTAGCAAAGACTATCCTTCTTTGAACCTTGTGGACTGGCGCCACACAATACTGTACTAAATATCAGGAACCACATTGCTTGAGGATTTTCAACAACAATACATGAATAACGCGAAGAGAACATAATGACATAATTAAAATGTCGATATTCCACACTACTTTAAACAAAAGTTTAGGGAAGAAGTTCTCATCAATACTGGAAAGAGCGATAACAGTTAGTGAACTTGAAAAACTTGTTTTACTGAAAAATTGTTTTAGTAGAAAGACTCTGGGATTACTCAAATATGGATCTGAATATGACAGAATGATAAGATAAAAGAACAAACAGGAAACATTTATCAATCTAACATGTTTCATTTTTAGTAAAGCTTTGTCAGAGAATGCGACATGGAGAAAAAGAAGAAAGAAATTCTGGTGTTTTTATTTTTGCGTTGTTTGATTTTCATTGGTCAGTCATGTATTAGAAACATTTTATAGATTTCAACCTTAAGTGGCACTGGCTGTCCGCTCAATGAATGTTAAATGATTCCTTATAAGGAAGTGGATAATATTACCAATACTATTCTCTACTTCAGAAGGCGGAGTAGGGTTTTTTTTCTTCTACCCAAAACGCTCCATTAATCATCGTGTTTTTATTTTTGTTTCTTTTTTTGTTTTTTTTTTCTTAAACGGAGAGCCTTGATATTCCAAGTTTCTTCGCAAATTTATCATTGATTCAACCTTTGTGACATTTCCATGTCCCTTATCATCTCTTCGAAACTCAAACTTGTCATGAGGAAATTTAAATCAACTCCACTAAAATTTCAATTTGACAGTTCTTTAAAGAAATGTTTCTTTTTTTTTTAAATTGACAAAGTTCGGGCAGATACATCTACCGACCGCTTTTCGTATGTTTTCATATATTTCCTTTTGTTGTAAACCATTTACATTTATTTACATTAGTTACTGCTGAACGATTTTACTCAATAATGTACTTCGACTAATTATTATCCAGTAACAATTTAGATAACGGTAGCTCCTCATCTCAGAAACTCAGACAGAAATAATCTAACTTTTGTTAGATACGCCCAAACTCGACATCTCATTTCGATAAAACTTATATTCAGCCATGACTTAAATCTTCTTCTCCGAGTGTGTGTACTTGTTTTTGAATGACTAAATGAATGTGTGTGAAATTATATATTTGTTTGTTTTCATTTAGATACAGAATTTGATTATATCATTGATTTATTTATTTCTACGGCTTAACGACCATTTGAACGTTATTTAAAGCCAGAAAATAGTTTTAGATTGCAAGAATTCATTTAATTATCTATTTGGAAACAATAATGATTTAATTACAAACATCTTACTAATTAACCCATAGCTGGGGGAGAAGAGCGGCGTTCATAATTTTCCGAACGGTATTTACACGTAAGCGAATATAACGAACACAATGGCTGTCCGAAAAACAATTCACTACACTACCGGCACATCAAAGCTTACAGCACCTGGTCTTCCCAAGCGGTAACCCATTTAAGTACTGACCAGGCTCGACGTGGCTTAACTTTGGTGATCGTACGGGAGCCGATATTTCAGTGTGATATAACTGTAAGCCCCTTGCATACAGGAGTATGTGTAGTTATATATGTACCTGTATAAATATAAAATATATGCATATATTAATATATATGTCGGTGTGTAGAGATTTTCCAAGCGTTGCTTAGATGTGGCACAAGGCCGAAAGTATGGGGCATCCTGTGAGAATCGAACTCACTTTTCAGTAGTAACTGATCTAGCAAGACAAGCTTACTAACCATGACATCACGCCGAGGTGCCCATATATATCGGTGTGTATGTGTGTGTGTTCGTGTGTGTGTTTATGTTTATTTGTTATATGTGGGTGTTTTTATTTATATATAGATATATATGTGTGTGTGTGTGTGTGCGTGTGTGCGCGCGTGTGATCATTGCAATCAGTATTTACACATTTTTTTGTATAAGAGATTTCCTTCGGGGCACTGATCGCTTTTTTTTTTTTCTTTATTTTTTTTTTTTTTTTTTTTTTTTTTTGTAAATGAAGACAACATTGAGAAATGATGCAATCTCTGTGTGGATTTTATACCAATATTTGCATGGCTTCCGGTAGAAAAGGAAATTGCTTCTTTTTTTTTTTAATTTAAAATCTTTTTCTTTCTGTATTTTTTACCTTAATTAGTTTATGTCAAATTTTCCTAGCGAAAATATCGAACTCTCGAAAGTTACTAATTTAACTAAAAATGACTTTAAAAGACATCTTCAGATACCGAACTTCGATTAGTGGAATTTCTGAGAAAATATGATGTATCAAAAGTATTTTCGTTTCTTTTCACAACACTTTACTCTAAAGTTTATTTCGTGCATACATCTAAAATCGATCTATGACTCCACTATATTATTGATATTATATATATAAAAGTGGACATTGAGATCAACACCCAGCGGTGACAGTCTGTTTCATGCTTAAACACAATTGTCAGACTACGGACAAGTCGTGCCTTTTCATTTCGTATGGCTGACTGGGAGCAGCCATCTTAATGCCCTTGATGTGTCTGAAAAAGAAATGAGAATTTTTAATATGGCGTACACCGTGTATCGTTACTTTAAATCTTTTTCATTTTATTTTATGGCGCGCTAAAAATATGTTCTTAAATACCTGGTGTATGTTGTTAATATGTAGAATAATAATAAAATGGCCAGACGATTACGGTTAATCATTAAACAGACTGTCGCCGCAGGGTGTTGACCTCAATATCCACTTTTATATATACATACGCCCAATCTCTTAAATCTATCAATCTCTTTATCCCTAATATCTTAAAACTATATTTTATCATAGTATAATACTAAATATTGATGACAATTTGGAAAACTTCTATTTTGATAGGTTTCGCCGATCTACCAGTATCATCATAAAATGAATTTTGTTTCAAGAAAATCTCGTGCGTTAACGAGACAAAACGAGATTCACGTTAAGCGACTGAATGCATAATTTTTATTTTAATTCCATCGTTATAAAATCAAATTTTAATTAATTTGAACTCAGTTTATATTTATATTTTTTTTATTTTAATGTTTACGTATACCACTTTGTTTCAGTCCTAATTTAGGTGATAAGTTGAAATAGCCCGTGGAGGTGAGACATAGCTCGTGGCATTTCAATACATCGTTCTCTTTTTGTTATACTAATGTCCACCCAATACAAAGCTCAAGAGCTACTCAACTTAGTAACCTCTTTTATCTTAGTGGCTTTATTACCCTCCTTGGGATGAAATGATTATTATTATCATTATTATTATTATTTTTTTTTTTATTTTCTTTGCTTTCTGGCGTTTACACATTTCTTTCCGGGTCCCACCCAGGGACCTAAGGTTAGAAATGGCATTATGACACTTTTCACTGACAAGAAAAAAAATAAAATAAAATAAAATAATTACATAGATAGAGCCCTTCGTAAAGTGTGGGCTGTACTTGTCAGAACAATTTTTTGTATCTCCTTGAGGCATGGGCTTCCAGGAATCCCTGCAATTAGTCTACTGCAATCTTTTCCAACCAGTCCTTGGGCTCCAACTACAACAGGGATTGTTGATGTTCCCATATGCCACATTTTCGAGACCTCTATTTCAAGGTCCTTGTATTTTGACAGCTTTTTGAATATCTTCAAAGATACATTGCAGTCAGCAGGGACTGCCATATCAATAAGGAGGCACCGTTTTTGTTTGTGGTCTTTAATAACAATATCTGGGCGGTTGGCCTTGATTGTTCTGTCAGTGTGAATTGTGTAGTCGCATAGAATTGTAACAGGTCCTATCTCCGTAACTGGGTCTGGGTGGTGTTGGTACCAGTTTCTTTATTATTATTATTATTATTATTATTATTATTATTATTATTATTATTATTATGTTAATGTCTATACTCGATTGGTGTAAAAAAAAAACTCGGATAGTACAATTTGCAAACAAAAATATATTAAAACGACTCGGTATCTGGGGGAAAAATTGTGAAAAAAAAAGAAAAAACTAAAAATATCAGAGTAGGTCGAAAAAAATCGCCTAGTGTCAAAATCAACTTACCCTGATGATACATTTAAATGCAAGCTAGGTAGGTAGTTTCTGGATCACTAGTATTTTTATATTTATATATATATATATATATATATATATATAGGCACGTTCGAAGTGGAAATTAAGTTCCGTTGTTCTACCAACTCATCGGGAACGAATTATGACTAGATTTAAAAAATATAAACTGGGTCTCATGGGAGGAACGCTAAACTAAACGCAGATTTACAGCTCAAAATGTAAAATAAGCTAAAGGTAATATTGAGGTGTAAATACAGAAAATAGGGTGTAGTATTGTAAAAAAAAATGCAAGCTTAAAGTTTAAAAGAGGAACGCCGGGTAACTCGTTACGTAATAATAGACGTTTAAATGGTTATGTTACGTATATACGGTTGCTAATATCTAGTTATTTGATTTACCCACCTCAGTACACACACACGTATATATATATCTATATCTATATATATATATATATATATATATATATATATATATATATATATATATATATATATATATATAAGTTATATTTAGGTAGTAAGTATTCTTCCATATAATTTTGATTAAAAGGAACCGAGAAGGTCTGTCTGTGTGGTAGCCAGATTTCCTTTGTCTACACTTCGGTAAAGGATACCCGGATGTAAACAAAGGGATCTTGCTTAACCCACAGTCACTCCACATTGTTTCTTGAAAATGACTGATATAGTCGAAGGTAGAAAACAAAAGCACGAACATGAATTTCAGATAACTTATCCGTAACTTGGATCCCAATAAACAACAATAAGAAAACAGACCGTGTCGGTCCTTTTTTTAATACACACACACACACACACACACACACATATTAAAAAGGATTAAAGTTCGATTAAAAAGCATTAGAATTTGCCAGAATGATAGGATGAGGAACAAAAATAGGAAACGTGAATAAATTTACACCGGTTATCTTATCTAAGATCTGTTAACCAACACCTACAACCGGTGTAACTTAAATTATTTCACTCTCACACAAAACATCGACCAATCAACATACGGACAACCATCAGACACGGATGAAAATGCCTACCAAATGCTCAAACGCACACACATATACACCGAATCCCGCATACATCGACTAGAATTGTGATGTATAAAGATACATGAATTATACACACTAACGACGCCTGACTGGACATGTACGTACGGTTTGCCTAAACAAAACACTACATAAAAATACCAGAATTTTCTTTTATTCTCCATCTTCTTTCATTAAATAAAAGCTAAACATGTTAAATTTATAAATGTTTCCTATATGTTCCTTATCCTATTATATGTGTGTGTGTGTGTACGCGCGTAGTGTATTTAGCGTAATACATGTATCTGCACATTTTTGTATGTTATGCAAGTTTTTGGTGTAATGATGACGTCAGTGTAATTAATATGACATTCGACATTTCCAAGATACTTACGAAGACGGACGGTGAAAAGACCGACTCCATGAAAGAGCCCGTGGTGACTAAAAAATGAAATGTCAATAATGAGTTAAATATCCTTTGTAAAACCACAAGAATCAAATGTTTCAATGTTGATGAGGTCGTAAGGATCTGTCTTCTTGGCGTATATTAAACAACCTTTATTTCCCATTAAACTATCCGATATACACTGTAACAATATATTTCTGGCTGACTTGAACCGTAACACCTGTCATTAACTATGTGCCACTCACAACAACTTGACTCATCAAATCTATCACCACTGATGTCACTCAGCTGGAGATGATCAGTCAAACAGAAGTGGCAGGAGGTAATATCACAATAGCAGTAAATGCTGTCTTCATTCAACTATAACATTTTAAATAAGAATAAAGTACAAATATGAAAATTAAAACTGAGCTTAAACTAGTAAGATGAAGTTGGTTACTTTAATGATATATCAACTTTTGTTGGGTTATTTTATGTCCAATATAAGTTTTAGAGTACAAAAGTCAATTGAATTAATAGATAGGTAGACGTAAATCAAGTTTACATCTTGAAACCCCAAAAAGTAAATACAGATGCACCTTGCACGAGAATAAAAAAAAGGATAGACACATTTCCCGTTTATCAGCCAGTTATGTGCCATGCGTGATACACGCTTAGGCGATCATGTATCGAAAAATACATGACTGACGAGGCAGTAGATTGCTATTACTTTCCATTCAAGGCCATCCAAGTCTGTCCTACTATTTACCCATAGCTGGGGGAGAAGAAGACGATTCATACCTTTCCCAGTGGTATTAGCACGTAAGTGAATGTAATGGATTCGAGTGGAATTCGAACTCGGCTCTCCGATTCCTCAATCCAAGCAGCTATCCATTACTCCACCGTGTCCCCTATTTTATAGTAGAGAAAAAAACAAAAAAAGAAGGCATACACAGACCAGGTTTGCACCTGAATAAAATGAAAAGTTCGGTTTACAAGAATCAAAAAGGTAGACATTCCCTTAAATCAAACGGTAGACATTGGTTGAGTTTATACCTGAGTCCACAAGTATACACGCGGAAGCTGGTCCTTTTTGAGTGGAAGAGGAAAGGGTCTTAAGATATTACTGGGGATTCAGTTGGGACATTCTAGAATATTCATCCTCGAAAAAGCAACAATAAAATCAAGTAAAGACTAAAAATGATAAATATATAGTTAAGTCATGTCTTTCATTTTTTCACAAGCATTTTGCATTGACGACAGATTTTTTAAAAAGAAAATGATTTTCAACACGTTGCATACATCTTGTTAGACAGACCAAATAGATAATTTAAAATGTTTATAAAAAGAAATTATCACCATTAGTCCTATGGCCATGCGTGATCGTAGGGTCATTGCGCAACATAGCACCTGAACAGTTCACTGGTCTGTGTTGAAAACCGAAGTATTCTTTTCTGCATAGCGTCTCTTGGGTAAGTAGACCATACGGATCCTATCCTACTCCACTCTCAACTGATCTCCTCCTAAGTCACTGATACGTGGCCATTATTCCACTGAGGGATTAATCCGCGTTGGCCGTTGACTTCAGTCTCGGAAATCCTCTACCCATCCTTAACTACACTGGCTGCATATGCATAGCTATGGAACCCACTGTGTCCCATTGTGCTAGATGGCCATTGACCCTAGAAGAACCCGAGAAAAACGTTTATCCACCCTCTGTCAGGTCTTGTTCCTTGGGTAAGTAAAATTGGCAGTACCAATGCAAAACAAACCACCGCTGATATTCTCCAACTTGAAAGCTTGTCTTGTTCACAGACACGTGCCGGTTAATACCACCGAGGGATATATATATGTGTGTGTGTCTGTGCGTGTGTGTGTGTGTGTGTGCGCGTGCGTGTGTGTGTGTAATCGAGTAAGCAATAATCGTTAATAATATTCATTAACTAACCATTAATTCATCATTATTCGCAGTTTCCTCCTCGGGCAGACGACGAACTAACATGACTTATTTCCCACCATTTATTACGATCTTAAAGAAACTTATTTATTGTTTGTCACTGATAAGTTGGTGACCACAGAATTGTGTCATAGACCCCCAATCCCACCCCTGTTACGTTTTTCCTCTATTTCTTTTCCTAGTAATAATACCCTCTCGAAACCAATTTAGAGAAAACAGCACTAAAACTTTTAACGTGTTCAAATAGTTTCAATGATTTGCTACGGGATGGCACAGAATAGTGAAGGTAAATTGTTTCCATTTCTAAGAATTGGTCATTTTCCTTTTATCTATTAGCTTGTGATCCGTGAGGATTACGCATCATATGGTTTTGGAATGTTTTTGAGTTGAGCTTTTGAGCTTCGTTCCAGTGTGGATTTGTATCATAGCTCAATTAGATTGGAGTTCCTTGGTGCTGTTTGTTGCTTGAGCACTATACGTTTTCATTATGTAGGTTTCTGTCTTTTTTCATCTTTGGCAGACTTCGTATATGTAGGGTGGTTCTTTGACACTTTAACGATTATTTGGTTTACACTCACACACACAAACGCACACACACACTATATATATATATATATATATATATATATATATTGTTATTGTTATTATAATTTACCCACGGACGCATGGAATCTCCCAGCTATAAATATATAGAGAGATTTATATTTGTGTAAAAGTCGGTCTGATGAGTTGGGGTCGAATCTTCGATTCTAACGAAATAAATATCACTATGGTCTTTTAAGTGTTCGTTTTCATTATAATAATTATTATTTGCTCTGTTTTTGACATTGAGCTCTCTCGATTTATATCCCTTTTTTAATTTCCAGACGAATTACCAACCTATTATTAATAAGGCGCACTACACACACACACACACACATGATTTGCCTATATTGATGAAGGCTTGTATAGAACCAACTTTACTTTTCGGGAGAACCAAATATAGAGAACTGATGCACAATGTGTGCCAGGAGTTCTCCAAATGTCAGCGCAGAGGATTCGGAAAGAGTTGAATGAGTTTAATGGTGATTACGAAGGTGTTTGGAGTGATCCCTAGTGATGATGACGTTATGCCTCCATTCATCTTCGCACAGGGCCTGAGACTCAATAAGGAGGACTAGATCAAGTGCCTTAGGGAGATAGTGCTGCCGTGCGTCAAGAGTATGGCTGCTGGAAGACCCTACGTCTGGCAACAGAACTCTGCACCATACCACACAAACAATTTATGGGACCACAAAGGTCCTTACATCTGGCCACCTAACTCCCCAGACTACAACCTCCTTGTGTGGGGCGCTATTGAATGAGAGATCACCTTGTAACACCAAAGATGAACTGAAGGCAAAGATTATGGCAGCATTCACCAACTTAAACAAGGATCTGTCTATATTTCTGAGATGAGTTATTATGTACACTATTTACATTATTCGGACTATCATCTTTGTTGCCATATTTATCACATTTATTGTACTCTCCGGCCTTCTTCAGGTGGTTGGAATGTCGAACTGAACCCTTTATTTCGCTCGCTGGGGTAGACTGTTCTAGTTCCACGTGCCATGTTATCAGTTATCTCCTGTTAATTCCCATTCCCGTCTTAACCAGGTATTGAACTCACACTCTTTGGATCCTGTCACTGGATCTAACTAACGCCTTTATCCACTGTGCCACCGTCATGTGTATGAATTTCTGGGTATTATTAAAGAAGGAAACTATCCAAAAGAGTTCCAGGAGATTCTGAAGTCATCTGGAGGCCGTGGTTGAAGCCAACGGCAATTTTATTGAAGAAATTTACTCTTTAGTATTTAATAATATTTTAGTGTAATTTTGGTAAATATATCTGTTAAAATGAGATGTCAGTGTTATTTTTGCGCCATTCAGACGAAAATTTATCCATCGCACCCTGTATATATGTCATAAATTTTAGTAATGTCTAAAATAAACTCACGTGTTCAAATGCCACCTATTGAAAATGCTACGAACTTTTGTTCCAATCCAATATCTTATTATTAGTTTTATCTGTTTGATTATTGATGCAATATTCTAAATCGATACATTCTTCTCCAACACAAGCAGAGAGAAAAATAAAAAATCATGGTATGGATCCACATTGGGTTTCATTCTATTGGTATCCTTGGATAGAGTGACTTTCAACCGAGGAAATACCATTTTGGCTTCATTGTTGTTGCGTATTTGAGACGATGGTCAGTTTGCGTCCCCATAAACAGTGGAAATTTCGAACGCTGATTTTAAAGAGACGCAAGCCATTCCCATTTGGAAAATTGGTGCAACACAATCTCCCTAATAGGATTTTGAATTGTAATAAACCATTCTTAGTAAATATCAACAACCAGTATAGGTGTTCATATATTCATACACAAGAATGTACATGTGTGTACATATATATACATACACAAAAATATTCAAACCATCCGCAATTTTTTTTATCATTCATAGACAAAGCCATTTCACTTTGAATCTATGACCATTTTGATTAATCTTATCATTGTTATCACAATTATTCTCGTATAATACGCATTTTATGGATTTTTATGCACAAAGCTAAGGCTGCATATAATACATAAGAATTACCATACTTGCCGGACGCACCCACGTATGGGACACACCCAGATTTTGGCATGGAATATTTAGGGAAAAATGCACATATCACAACCAAAAAATCAAAATTATAACCTTACTTTTATGTGACCTTTTCACTAACCACGAAGAAACACTGGTATTATATGACTGGTACTTTTTTTTTTAATAGAATTGATGTAAGGTTTAATTACCTGGACATTTTTTAAGAAAAGATGAATTTTAGTTCATTTCAACTTGCATTTAATGGAAAATTGATTCGGTTGTTTTTTGGGAAGCAACATCTACACATAAAGTAAATTTATAATAGCTAGAAAGAAATCTACTGATATCAGTGAACATATGGTAATAGGCAAAGAATAGAAACCTGGTATTTGTTGGCAAATGAAGTTGCATATGATACATTAAGGAAAGCAAATTCCAATCGCTGTATATCAACAAAAATACACACACAAAGCAAGCAGCAATTTACAAATCAAAGGAAATATTTTTGTAAAATTTGCTATTTCAACAAAAAATATCGGCAAAATATTTTGCAATTCCATTAATTTCTTAATTTCTTTTTTCCTGGGTGAATTTTTCAGGGAAATTTTTGTTCATATCATGTTTGTTCACTTCCAGAAATCCTAGTTGCTAACTTCTATGTGTACAATGGTTTCTGGTGAACCCCACTTTTTTTCTTTTTTTTTTTTTTTTTTTTTTTTCGTGGTTTTCATGTCCCTCTCATACATAATACTGCTGTCTTGGACACAGTGTAATTTTTGGTGCATTTAAAAAAAAAAAAACTCCGCGCCCAATGGGCCGGCAAATTTGGTAAATATTATTAAGTTGGTGCAAAAATAATGACGTAATAATGTCGTTTTTTGACCTTAAAAAATACGTCAAAAAACGACATTATTACGTCGTTATTTTTGCACCAACCTAATAATTTCCTCGGACCACATGCTTTGTTATATTTAGGAGGATATGACCGAAAGTAAGTTATATCTCTAGTCCAAACAAACTAATATGTAACAAAGAGTTTAAACCCCTAGCTAAGCGCAACATCACCATCCTCTTCATCATCCTCATCATCACCAGTTCCATGACCAAATATTCTCCTAGAGTCGCTGCTCAAGTGAGCAACTGACCAGCTCCCTCCACATGTCTCTGTTGTGTGACAATGTCTCAGCCTCTGTGAAAGATCTTCCAATCGACTCAGTGACGTTTTCAGCTCATTTTTTCCTCTATCGGCCTCTTCTTATTTTGAATATGATGGTATCTTGTAGCATAACAATGAAAAGTTGGGCCAGGTTTTTTATTTAGTGGCATCTTACACGGCGTTATTTGTTATGAGGCCCATGTAGGAAACGCCTTTGTTGGTTTTGTAACATCTCATTTCTAATTCTATTAGGTTGGTGCAAAAATAATTTCGTTTTCTCACATAGTAACATATGTTAAAAAACGAAAATATTTTTGCACCAACCTAATAATTACTTGGACTCTTCTCTGTTATTCTACTATGAATATCCAACAGAAAAATTGAGAAGCCCAATACACGCAACATTTGGATCTCTCATTTGTTTTATTATTATTATTATTATTATTTCCAGATGCTTCTTAGTACTACGACAGCAACCACTATGTGTTACTCTCGAAATTATTTCTATTCTGGAGCCTTCTTCGCTGATAATCGAGCCAAGATATTTGAATTGTCTCACTACTTTAAGTTCCTGTCCATCGACTATTTTTCATTCATTTTTACTGGCACTAAGCTCCAGGCCATATCTAGAGGACGTTTCATCCTGGTTCTTCATCAGGCCGAGTTCCTTTTATTTGTCAGAAAAGAAACACGTCAGTCTGGTGTAGAAACTGGATGAAATATCCTCCGAACATATCATTTGTTTTTAAAATATTCTCTTGGATTTTAGCTTGCTTCTCTTCGACCAATGAGCAGAGATGTGTCGTGGCTAAATGTCAGTGACTGGTAAATGATATAAATTATTTCGTTTATACATATATATATATATATATATATATATATATATATATATATATATATATATATATATATATATATAATCGGGTGTAGTATTAATTTCGACTTCTGTCTTACGCTGCTATAGAGAAATACTCACTAACCACTGGAGCGTGTATTTGTTTATAATTTCGTTTTTCCAATTGCAAGTTTATTTTTATCACATGCTTGTTTTTCTTGTTTGTTTTTTGTTGTTTTTTTTTGGGGGGGGGTTGCCCCTCCGTTTTGTGCGTATATCTCCACGAGTTTGCTTGAAATACTCTACAAATTTTATTTCAAATCATACAGTAAACTATATAAGTAAACCTTGTATCAATGAGGTATTGCACCACAGCCTCACCACACTAAGCATTGTTTCCGTGGTTTCTGTGGCAAGTAGCTTTTTATGGAGTGGAAATACTAGCTTCACGTTCGACTGGTTTTGAATTAAACGTTGTCCTTCTTATAGGTTAGTTGCCAACCAAAAGCTAGATAGCTCAGTGAGTCCTGCTATTGGCCCTGAAGGTGGGGGAGAAGAGACTGATTCAAATATTTTCAAGTTTATTTGTGCGAAATCAAGCAAGACCATTTTCTACGCTTAGAACCACTACGCTACACGCACATACTTCTGTCACCTCCCCTAGCCCACGTTCTGTCATCCACTTGCCCGTCAGGTATATCATGCATTGATTTCCCTTCTCTCTTTTCCCCTCTATTCGACCTATGAGTATTAGATTCTCCAGGCCCTCCTGTCTCATTACGTGTCCCTGAAATTTCAGCTGCCTAATCTTGATGTTAAATATAAGCCTCTTCCTTGTTTGCATCCCCTCCAAAACCTCACCGTTGCTAACACGCTCGGTCCATGATATCCTTAGCATCCTTCTGTAGAACCATACCTCCGTTGCCTTGAGTCTCCTCTTCATCTTTGATGAGACCGTCCAACATTCGCTGTCGTAGATTATAAAATTTCAGTATAAAGTTTAATACACAGAGATGTATTTTTTACAGAATTGGATTACAGCTGCCATATTTGAGAAGGAGCTGTCCACTTTCCAGTCTTGATAGAATCCAAAAGCGTCTACTCGGCGAAGTAGTGATGAATTGTTTTCCACCCTACAGCCCTATTCCCATAGTCGAAAAGTTGTAAGACTCTCGCTACTCTCTCGCTATTTTCATAGAAAGGGTTTGGACGAAATACATTCCTTAGTTCCACCAGTTCTAACCTTCACAGCTAAGACCCCCACCGTGCTACAGACATTACAGCCAACAATCCTCATTCCCTTTATATTCCAATGGTGAAATGTAACTTCCACCCGAGCAGCTTCTTCCGACTAACTGCTGCTTTGAAGAACCAACACCCAAGAGGATACTTTCCCTGATCATTACAATCTTAACCTGTTGAAGTATTTGGTTAACCATTATTTTTCCTCTTACTCTGTAATCCGTCACCTCGAGTGGCTCTTAGGCCTTATACAGAGTAAACATTATTTCTTTGAAAATGAAGAAATTTTAGCTGTGCATGTTAATAATTTTGAATAGCTTTTGGTGAAAATTAACAAATACACTTCTTAAAGAAAATAATTCACATCAATATACACGTGGTCTGCGCATGCATATATTTGTAAAGATGATAATAGTAATCATATATATATATATATATATATATATATATATATATATATATATATATATATACACGCACACAGACACACACACACACACACACATATATATATATATATATATATATATATATATATATAATGACAAGATTTCGGTTTCCTTTGCAATAAGATTTGATCATCAATCATGTTTGGGTCTCAAGAATATTTTTGTTTTCTTTTTAGAAAACATCTTTTTTAAATTTCTTTGTTTAATTCCATTGAAGTTGTTTATAATGTAAAAGGTGGGACTATGTCAAAAAGTGGCAAGAAATATTGTCTTTTACTCAAAGTCTCTATTTACTTGTTTTGTTCGTTATTTTACGAGTTTAATATATTCTTACTGTATTTTCAAATATTTTAAAATATTCTTGATTGTATTTTTCTTCGTTTTCGCCTTTTTCTTTCTTTCTTTCTTTCTTTCTTTGTATTTTGTGTGGTGGGGGGGGTGCGTCGTTTTCAAACGAATGCTAAAAATTTGACTTTTGACTCCTGTAATTAATAGAAGACTGAATAACCCTTCGCACATAATACCGATTCTTTCTTTAATTCAGGATTAATACGTTAAATTTATTATTATTATTATTATTATTATTATTATTATTATTATTATTATTATTATTATTATTATTATTATTATTATTATCTTTTTTCCCCTGATGAGCTTTCCTCTTTGATGCGTCGATTTAACGAATTTACACGCAGCTATTTATTGGCAGTTATATCTCATCCCTTTACTGTTGAAATTGCAAAATGTAACCGTAAGTTCTATTCTAATAGGTCCTTCTCTCGCACTTCTCGATTGTGGAACTCTCTTACGGCTTCTTGCTTCGCTGATCTTCAAAAATTTAAGTGCATCTTCACTCGTCACCTTCCGTTTCTTTGAATCCTGTTCTTTTTATTGTCCTTTCTATTCAATAAAGTTTTTCCCGGTTTCTTTCACACCCAGTAACCCCTGGCGTCTTAGTCGCTTTATTGCCTTCTTGGGGTTGAAATAACATGTGAGAAATGATGCAGCCAGCCAACGCCAACCAGATCTGTTCTGTCTCACGAAATAGCGTCAGAGTGTCCATCCTGGCCTATTCTTTGATGTTGTTCCATCCAACTTTTGGACTGTCTCCTCCTACGTCTACCCGCTTCCAAGGTACCTTGAAGGACCGTCTTGAATGGAGTATTGTGGTGTATGACATGTCCAAGTCACAACAGCTTTCTCATCTTGAAAGGCCTCTGGGGGCATGCTAGTTGTGTCAGTTGTCACTGTACCGAGTTATTTTTCTTATGCTCTCACCAGGAGATCCAGCGAAGGTGTCTGAAGCATTTCGATTCAAATGTTTGAACTTTCTTAGGGGTTTCTGCTATCTGAATTCAGGTTTCGCATCCATAGAGTTCAGCTTTTACATCCATAGATTTCAACTTTTACATTCATAGTCCAACTTTCGAATCCATACAGTTCAGCTTTCACATCCATTGTCCAGCTATCACATCCATAGAGTCCAGCTTTCGCATTCATAATCCAGCTTTCGCATCCATACAGTCCAGATTTGACATCCGTAGAGTCCAACTTCCGAATCCACAGAGTCCAGTTTTCTCATCCACAGAGTCCTTCTTTTACATCCATGGAGTCCAACTTTCGAATCCATACAGTTCAGTTTTCATATCTATAGAGTCCAACTATCACATCCACATAGTCCAGGTTTCGCATCCATATAGACCAGCTTTCGCATCTATATAGTCCAGCTTTCGCATCCATAGAGCCCAGCTTTCGCATCCATATAGTCCAGCTGACTCATCCATAAAGTCCAGCTTTCGCATCCATAGAGTCCAGCTTTCGCATCCATATAGTCCAGCTTTCGCATCCATGGAGTCCAGCTTTCGAATCCATAGAGTGGAGCTTTCACATCCATAGAGTTCTGGCTTCCCATCCATAGAGTCCAGCTTTCACATTCATAATCCACCTTTCGCATCCATAGATTTCATGTTGTTTGTCTATAGAGTCCAGCTTTCACATCCGTAGAGTCCAGCTTTCGCATCCGTAGAGTCCAGCTTTCGCATCCGTAGAGTCCAGCTTTCGCATCATTCATTGCTCATTAAATCTCATTAAATATCAGCAAGAATTATAACCCGAAAGATAAGAAATATTCAATAAAATCTGTTGAAGAAAATTTATGGAAGCCTTCAGACGCTAACTAACGAAAAGCAACATTAAATATCCTTGGGATAAAACAAAATATCATTGAACAAAATCCTTAAAATAAAATTGAAAACTACGTAAGCACAGTGTATTTAGTTAGTAAAGTTGTATGTTTCCTAACGGTTAGGAAGCTCTAAAAATGAAATCGGCGCTCTAGATTTCAAATTTCAGCTGCGACTGTTTCTTTTCACTTTTTCCTTAATTCAGTGGGAATAGTATGAATCTATCTCGTCTCCCTCCATGTAAGTAAAAATAACAGGGTAGACTTGGCTCTATAGCCTTGGCTGACAATAAATCTAAAAGAGGGAAAAATTAGTTGGCAGTAGAACGAGCAACTCCACGCCGTAAATGTTACATGTTTGGTCTACTTGCCTATTCTTCATTCTTTGTCAATTTTTTTACCACTTTTTTAACCTTGTGCCACCCTTGAAATATTTTTCATGTATCAGGAAATCCCTGCATAAAAATTATTACATACCGTTATTAATGTCTATCTCTTCTATATTTTTATTAAATAACCAATGAATTTGCAACAATATGCCGTATGTGTATAGTAAAATTTTGAATATAAAATTAAACAAAAATTACTCAAAAATACATTAATCTATTTATCACTGTTTCTCACAGAACCCCTAGCAACCGCTTGTAGAACCCTAGGGTCTCGGGCAACACTATTTGACACTGCTCTAGAATATTGTCCTTAAGCTTCAGAATTGTTCCATAAACCCTTCCATAAAAAATAATTATATACCGTTATTAATATCTGTCTTGTTTATGTTTTTTTATCGTAGGTCACGTGTTAAACATATGGACAGCGTACATGCGTCCTGTACTCGAGTGATACACGAATCTGCTATGTACAGGTCTTTGTCTACTAACCAGCGGAGGCGGTTTCACATTGACGCCATACAGGCATCTTCAAATACATTCCCTATGATTGTTATAATTTTTAATAATATAAGAGACTGAAGCCTTTATTATAATAACCAAGGATTTTCTAACAATATGACATATGTGTATAGTAAAATTTCGAATATAAAATTAAACAGAAATTATTTAAATATACATTAAACCTACTTATCACACTTTCTCGCGGAACCCCTATCGACATTTTGCAGAACCCTAGGGTTCTGGGGAACACCAGTTGAAAAACACTAGTGTACAGCTTTTAAGAGAACTTTTTTGAGACTTGAGAAAGCAAACCAAATCATAATAATATTAAACATAATTGGGAGAATAAAAAATATCTTTATGAGAAATTCTTTTGAATTATCATTCAATCTCGGTTACAAGGTAGAGTGTCAAAATCTGACTAAATTCATTAAACGTTTAATCAAAGAGTCATATATAAAGATTCCAACAGATCTTACATCCGTTTCAGCAATAGCGTTTAACGTTGGTTCCAAATCAATGCCACTTAATGGTGATTCCAAATTAATACCACTTAATTTTGATTCCAAATCAATGTCACGTAATGTTGATTCCAAAACAATGTCACTTAATGTTGATTCCAAATTAATACCACTTAATTTTGATTCCAAATCAATGTCACTTAATGTTGATTCCAAAACAATGTCACTTAATGTTGATTCCAAAACAATGTCACTTAATGTTGATTCCAAAACAATGTCATTTAATTTTTATTCCAAATCAATGTCACTTAATGTTGATTCCAAAACAATGTCACTTAATGTTGATTCCAAAACAATGTCACTTAATGTTGGTTCTAACACAATCGCATTTAACTTTGTTTCCAACCCAATTAGATTTAACATTGTTTTTAAGACAATCCTATATAAACACTGATTTGAAAACAGTTTCATTTAACGTTGTTTCTAATACAATACCACTTAATGTAGGTTCAAAAACACTTGAAGAAGGCCGGAGCGTAAACGGCCAAAAGATTGTGATAAATATGGCGAAACAGATGAGAACAATAGTCCGAATAATGTAAATAGTGTACATAATACCCCATCCCAGAAATATAGACAGCTACAAAAACAATCCCTTTTAATGTTTATTGTAATACAATACCACATAATCTTGGTTCAAAAACAATTCCAATTAACGTTCAATTCCAATGCAATCCCAATTGAGTTTGGTTCCACAATGCTACGTAGCGTTGGTTTCAACTCGGTTCCATTCAACATTGCATCCAGCACGATTTACCGTTGCTTCAAATGCAATACCATTTAATGTTGGTTTTAATATACAGTGTAACCCGGATATAAGAGAGTTGTCGGGACCAGAGAAGAAGTCTGTTATATCCGGGTTTCTCTTATATCCGGGTTTGGTCTATTTTGTTTAGGTAGTATGGCTCTAATTTGGAACCAGAGAAAATCTCTCTTATATCCGGGTTGCTCTTATATCAGGGTCTCTTATATCCGGGTTAAACTGTAATACCATTTAACAATTGTTCCAATATATTAATATATATATATCAAATCTAATATAAGCATAGTAAAATGTCTATCAGTTTAAAGGCCGCAGAATGCTGTAACATGACAGCAAAAAATTACTCAACTAATTGGAGAATAAGAAATATAAATGTGCCACCGTCATTCCTACCGGAAGTATTATTTGACCCATTGTCATTAAGAAACGTCTAAATCCGCCTTAAGAATATAAAGATATAAAGACAACTACACGCAAAGATGGAATTACAGAATTCCTGCGCTGATTCTTGGGCATATTTCAGATCATTTACTGAACCATCGAACAACCACCCCCCTCCGCCCTCACCAGGTTTAGTCCAACCTCGTCAGATTATGTATGGTGTCCAAACCATTCAAAAATGGCTAACCTATTAACTATATGCAACCGTTTTCTCAGATTAATAGTTAAAAAGGTATTCAAGCGAATAAATCCCGTGGGTCATGAAGAGGATTGTCCTTCGTCAGATCTTGTAGGATGGCGTTAGAGAATCACAAAGAACTTTACCACATAACACAAACTACATCACTCGAAGACTTTCAACTAAAATGTATAGCATACGTAATTCGAAGAGAAAATAATGGTATAATCAAGATGTTGACGTTCCACACTACTTTAAACAAAAGGTTGGGAAGGAAACGCCTATGAATACTAGAAAGAGCGATCACTTGAGAATTCTATTTTCCTGGAAAACCTTTATTTCGCAGAAATATTTTATAAATTTCAACCGACGATAAAACTAACTGAATACCGAATATTTCCTTATAAGGAAACGGTTAATCTCAACTTATCATTTCTGGCTTTCAAAATTTGCAAGTTTTGGAAGAGAAGAAAATTCGGACGTGATGTACCAAATGTATTTAACTCGAATGTGTGAAATTTCATTTCTATTTTCTGTGAAACTTTGTTGCTGCTCATACATTCGGCCCATGGTATTCTCAACATCCTTCTGTAGAAGCATATTTCTGTTGCTTCACGTGTCTTCTTCATCTGTGAGGAGATTTCCCAGCATTCACTGCCATGTGGGGGGACTGATATTACATAAAAGTTCAGTACCTTTTTCTTTGTTTCTAACGAATTTATTTCTGTTTCTGAATATTTTGCTTAACTTTTGGGAGGCTATCCCAATGCACCTTCGGATTTCAGTGTCGCACTTTCCGTCCTCTGTTAAAAAACACTTTCAAGATATTTAAATTGTTGTACTTCTTGTTTGATTTTGATATCTCCGATTTGTAATTTATATGTTGGATTGTTCCTTTTGATAATAACACGTATTTTGTTTTCTTGCAATTGATGTTTAGTCCTTTCTTCTCGCCTTCCTTCACTCTCTTCTGTAGGAGTTCTTGTAGTTTCCCTTCTGTGTCTGCTATCAACACTGTGTAGTCTGCATGTCTTATGTTGTTAAGATTATGTCCACCAATAGGGAATCCTGATAGGTCTTCATATTCTCTCAGAATCGTCTCCCTTTAAGTTCGGAGAGAAGATGCATCCTTGTCTTAAACCCCTTTCATGTGAATTCATTGAATTCATTTTCTATCCGTATGCAGACTGTTTGATGTAGGTATAGGTTCTGATTTATTCTAATATACTTCCAAAATATGTCATAGTTATCTCCTAGTTTCAACACTTCTTTGTGACGTTTTTCGTATAATCGATAAAATACAGGCTCACATCCTTCTCTACGTTATCTTATTCTTAGTTAATTTCTTTCGTGAATGGTTTGGTTTGGTTTACGACATACCAATCTCAATGGGTTATTTAATACCAACAACATTTTTATTGTTGGTAATATTTTTTCCAAAAATGTATTGCTGGTAATATTTTTTCAAAAATGTATTACTGGTTTGGTTTGGTTTGGTTTGGTTTGTTTTACGGCATACTAACCTAAATCGTATGCCGACAAGATTTTTATCGTTGGTAATATTTTTTCCAAAAATGTATTACTGCTAATATTTTTTCAAAAATGTATTACTGGTTTTGTTTGGTTTGTTTTACGGCATACTAACCTAAATGGGTTATTTGATACCGACAATATTTTTTATTGCTGGTAATATTTTTTTTCAAAAAATTATTGCTGGTAATAATTTTTTTCAAAAATGTATTGCTGATTTTGTTTGTTTGTTTTTTTCGTTTTTGTTTTGTTTTTCTTTTTCAAAAATGTATTGCTGGTAAAAATTTTCACAAAAAATATTGCTGGTATTAAAATCTATTTTTATATTTTCATAGTGTTTTGGCCTCACTTTGGGGGTTAACTATTTGCCCATAGCTGGGACCGTAACATGTGCTATCACCCCAGGTCAGCGTGGACCTGAAAACACCAGCAATTAAGAGGTGGTTCCACGCTCCTAAAAACCTCCTGGTCAGATGCTTTGCTGTCGGACGTAGTTTATCATCTTACCCAGGATGCGGATGTAGTTTGTCGTCATACCCAGGACGGTCCTTTCGTGAACCATAGACTTTTGTTTCTTGTACTAAAAAAAAATCAGTTCTGTTGGTTTAATTCACCAAAATACCGCATTTACTTTTTAAAAAAAAAACTCATTCATCTTTCCAAATTTGCAATTAATCAATTGATGCTGTTAATTGAATTGTATGTTTAATTCTCTATCGAAAAAAGAAAGCATATAAATTTTCTAATATTGTTGATATAATAATTTAAAGGAATTCAACTCCTTACTAAGCGGAAAATTTACTATATTTAACATAAAGGAAATAGGATCAGAAAGATTATATTACGCCAATATTCCAAGGAAAGATATCTTGTTTCTTTTGAAAAGCAGCATTCAAGATTCTGGATCTTTCTCGTGTTTGAAACCCAAGTATTGATTGAAACTAATAATGTATAAGAAACCACTTCAACCACAAAATGTTCAGCATAGTCGGACACAAGGTGAAATTTCGGAGGAGACTGTGTTATGTTAATCTGTCCAAGGTGGACTGTTTGCCTATTTTGAAAATCAGTTTTCAAAATCCTGACTATTTTTTCAGTCTGGATACGAAAGATAGACCAGTAAATCTTTCAAACTTTTCTTTAACTGATATTTTGTTTTTCAAGAATTTATTTCCCGTCTTTTTGTAGTAAATTTAGTTTTGTAAAGATTCACTTTGTTGTTGTTGATTTTATCATTAAGCACATTTCAGGTGAAATTGTTTTCACTAATTGTTTATGAAATAAAAATATAATTATTTATAGAATTTTTTATAGAATTCATAATAACATAAGTAAAACTGATTAAAGAAATTGCATCAAAACAATTTACTTTATAGAAGTGAATCGATATTTTGATTCGTATGTAATTTATTTTTATTTAATATCATTTTTCAAATTATCTTCTTCCTTATTAAATCTTTCTTAATCACTTTGATCGAAAAATATGCTATACAGATTACCGGATAAAATTATAAATTTTTCATGACATGGGTAAACTAGTATATATATATATATATATATATATATATATATATATATATATATATATATATATATATATATATATATATGAATTACTCATATATATATATATATATATATATATATAGAGAGAGAGAGACTTCGTATAGTTATTTAACAATATATGTTTGAATAATGATCTGCTGCCCCTATATATATATATATATATATATATATATATATATATATATATATATATATATATAGTTTTAAGGTATGCTATATTTGTGGGGTAAAGTGCTGAATACCAAAGATAGAGCGTATGTAAATATAAAAGTAACTATTGAAGTCAGCACTCAGAGGCGACAGACCGTTTCATGCTAGACGCAATCATCAGGCCACATAGATAGATAGATAGATAGATAGATAGATAGATAGATAGATAGATAGATAGATAGATAGAAATGATTGGTAAGACAAAAATATTTATTGTATATTTTTATTTAGTTGAAATGTAACATCAGTATAAAGTATTAGAAACAAAATCACAGCTGCAAGCCTCGTTGGTGCTTTCTACTTGATTTTAGTTTTAAAATTATGAATTCTTTACGCCGGAAATTAATTCAGATTGTTACAATTAGATATACTTTAAAAATTATTTTAAAACCGTAAATTATATATGGCTAATTTCTAAGCGTAGCTTAGATGTGACACAAAGTCGAAAGTATGGAGCACCTAGTTAGGATCGAACTCACTTTTCAATCGTAACTAGCAACCTTGTCAACCATTACACCACGCCCTAAACGCATTGAAGTAAATATGAAAACAAAAAGTATAAATAAAAAGGAAAAGTAAAAGAAAAGGTTCAGAAAAAACACACGCACACACACATATATATATATATATATATATATATATATATATATATATATACATACATATATATATATATATATATATATATATATATATATATATATATATATATAATCCTAATGAGCCAGATACTACCTACCTAGATTTCACCATATGGGGTGATCAGGGTGAACTGGCTCTCGCTGTTCTATCGCTACTTCCACGGAAAGTGCTCGGACGAACTACATTCAATGATCCTGCCATGTCAAACCTTCAAGAACATACCATGCCACTTACGTTGTAGCAAACCACCCACATTCCCTCCATATTCCATCAGTGAGAAGAAAGTTCCACTCGAGCAGCTTCTTCCGGTGAACTATGTGGAGCCGACTCCCAAATGGATGTTTCCTCGATCGCTACAATCTTAAAGGCTATGGTTAACCGTTAACTTCCACTCCTATACTCACAAATAGCCTGCTGACGTAACCCTCTACCTTGAGTGTCTCGATATTTAGTCATACCCCCATGAGGGCATCATGTGGCACAAGGCCGGTTTAACGTGGGATCTCCGAGCCCGTGGGATCGGCCAAAAATATGCCCATTGAACCCGTATAAACGGGTTCAGAGTCGGTTTACCTCCCCGAAAGAGAATCCGCCCTTCGGCGTAGCCTCTTTCGGGTTCCTCCCCGCCCGAAGGCAGAGAGTTCAACCGATCAGCCAGTCGACTGACTGACCAACTCCCTTGAGTGTCTCTCGGGCGTAAAGGGTGTTCTTTACTGTAAAAAAATATATAAAATAATATCATTCTTCAATTTCCATGTAAAATAATAATAGTAAATAATAATAATGATAATATATTTATCCGATGATATTCCTACGAAAATAACATACTTCTTCAGTTTCCATATAAAATAATAATAATAATGTCGGTAAAAAATAATAGTATATATTAGTTCGTTGATATTTCTATAAAAATAATATCATTTCTTCAATTTTCGCGATTAAGTAAAAGATAAGCATATATTGTGAATATTATGAAGTTGGCTGAATTATTGCTTTCATATTCCAAGATATAATTTCGGTTGACAATCTTTGAAACGTAGAGCGAGGAAGCGCTGTTCACTGATTTTTGCCGTCCGTCGTAGCTGGACACCGTAAACGTTCCTTTTGAAACGAAGCAGACAACAAGTTAAGGTTATTGGCGAAAGCAATGACATTGGTTTTGATTACTTGGCTCGAAAGAAGCGAAGCGTGCGGTACCGAAGACATCGCAAAGGAATATTATCGGGCAGCGAAGAATCATAAAGTAAATGTACAAAGGTAAGTCTGAAAGAGCAGGATTTTTTTTTCTTCCTGCTGCGAGAAAAGATATAAGGAAAAGAAAAGCGAATGGAAGAGACACAGGAATACTTGAAAAGTATACGATGCAAAGTTTGAATTGGAAGCAAACAACTCGGTTAGAATGAAAGGTTTGGAGTAAAGGTTGGATAATGTCATCGTTCGCCTACAAGAAATATATCGATATTATTTTCAATCATTGAATAGTGAACTTCTTATGAGAGTTAAAACTTCGAGAAATTAGTGCGACATTTTAAGCAATATCTCAGCTATCAAAAGAAAAAAGCGTCTCTTCTTATTCATGCGCATTCTTTGTGTATGCCAATCCAAGCAAATGTTCATATGGCGACTTGAATCGTTCAGAATAGGCGGATTTTATTTAGATTTCGTAATAACTCAATAAAATTTCATAAATCGATAGTTTCGTTTCATAGTTCTATCTTTTATAATATCGATGATATACCACAATTGATGGATCAATAATGCTATATAAGAAAAATTATTTTCACTATCTGTCTACATTTCTGAGATGAGGTATTATGTACACTATTTACATTATTCAGACAATTGTCCTCATCTTTGTCGCCATATTTATTACAACGTTTCGGCCATAATAATGATAATACATTTATCCGATGATATTCCTACGAAAATAACATACTTCTTCAGTTTATTACAACGTTTCCGACCCTCTTCAGGTGGTTGAAATGTCGAACTGAACCCTTTATTTCGCTTGCTGGCGTAAACTGTTCTAGTTCCATGTGCCTTTTTTAATGGATGTCAGTTATCAGTTATCTCCTGTTAATTCCCCTCTCCAAGTTCTCCACTGCCTTAACCGGGTATTGAACTCACACTCTTTGATTTCTTGTCATATATATATATATATATATATATATATATATATATATATATATATATATATATATTGCAATCTATTTTTCACGAATAGAAATACATAGACTGTGGAATCGAGAAGGCCGAAGAAGTTGTCCATTAAAACATTTCCTATTTTCTACTGTCTTCCTTGAAGTAGTCACATCGACATATATACACACATTCACAAAATATGCAACTTAAAAAGTGTTGCGGCAAACAATCCATGCTTATTTTCCGTTTTTGCTCACGATTCAAACTTAGAAAACTTTAGGGTAGCACATCCTACTTTACTGAGTGACCTTTCTGCCACTAACAAATAAACAAAAAGTTAGTTTTGTGTCGTACGTAGTTAAGATTAGTAAAGATCAGTAAACATAAGTAATAATAATAAGCTGCAGGTTTAAATACTAATCAACAGAAAGTTCGATACTAAATACCAATCTGGCACATAGCGGGCAGTGTAATCATCATTCAGTTGTGTCTTTTCTTCGGGCAGAGTGCAACTCAGTTGTGTCTTTTGTCTTCAGGAAGAGTGCAAATCAGTTGAGTCTCTTGTCTTCAGGAAGAGTGCAAATCAGTTGTGTCTCGTCTTCAGGAAGAGTGCAAATCAGTTGAGTCTCTTGTCTTCAGGAAGAGTGCAACTCAGTTGTGTCTCTTGTCTTTGGGCAGATTGCAAATCAGTTGTGTCTCTTGTCTTTGGGCAGAGTGCAGCTCAGTTTTGTCTCTTGTCTTTGGGCAGAGTGCAAATCAGTTGTGTCTCTTGTCTTTGGGCAGAGTGCAAATCAGTTGTGTCTCTTGTCTTTGGGCAGAGTGCAAATCAGTTGTGTCTCTTGTGTTCGAGTAGCGTTCAACTCAGTTGTGTCTCTGTCCGGGGACAAAGACGCAGCTGGTGAAAAATACTGAGAGGTACCCGATCACTGAGAACATCTACCCGCGGCACAACCCACCACATTTCACTAGATATTGGTGATCGGTAGTCGTTACCAAGGCCAGCGCAAACGACAGTTGCGGGGGCTGGGCAATTTCTGGCCCTGGCCCGAGTGTACTCGTTCAGGTGCCCCACATTAAACCAGACCTTGTGTCACATCACTTCTCATAGGAGAGACGACGTAAATACTAGTAAATACTAATCAACGGAAAGTTCCATATTAAACACGAGTCAATATAAAATTCAAAGCTGAACTCATCAATATAAAATTAAACACAAAATACTAATCAATACCAAATTCAATAATGAACATTAATTTTGAAGTTTCAAAAAAAAGAAAGATTTGATTGATGATATTTTTAAGCATTAAATTATTCGAATTTCTACATTATTTTTTTAATCAAAGCTTTATTAATACAAGCTTATTAATTTATTTATCTTAATCTCCGTTACTTTTTATTGCAAATATCACAGAATATGTCTGCAGCCGTTAATATGAAAATCAAATCAGGAATTGAGTATAATTCTCAGTCAAGATTTGGACTCACATTTTTTTCCCATAAAAAACATGTCTTTTACGCAACAGCTGCCTTACACTTTAAAATTCTTCTTTATGTGCTGTGTTCCTTCAAGACGTTGGCGATCATGGCTCTCAACTTCCTCTTATCCCTTGTAGCTAAGTTTCGTCCTCCACTTTCTTAAGCCCGCCAGGTATGTCATGCGTTGCTTTCCCTTGTCTCTCTTTCCCTCTAAACGGACTGCATCAGATTCTCCAGGCCCCTCCCTTTCTCGTTACGTGTCCCAGAAATTTCATCTGCCTCTTCTTGATGTCAAGTAGAAGCTTCCTCCTTGTTTGCATCCTCTGTAAAACCGCCTCATCGTTGCTCATACGCTCGGTCCATGATATTCTCAGCATCCTTCTGTAGAACCATACTTCCTCGAGTCTCTTCTTCATCTTTGAGAAGACCGTCCAACATTCGCTGCCATAAAGGAGGACAGATATCACGTAGCAGTTCAGTACTCTTTTGTTTGTTACCAAAGAAATCCTCCTGTCTCGCAATACTCAGCTTTTGGAATGCATCCTTGGCATTTAACCTACGTAGTTTTTTTGTTGTTTTTTTTTGCCGCGATCTTTAAAATGTTAAAACTTATCCTTTATTCTCTCCGCCTGACTAATAGGTTGCCATGATTATCTATATATATTATTGTTATGGGATCTTACCCATAATAATAATAATGTACTATTCCATACTTAATAAATACTGCGCTTCAGGAGTAGCCAAGGAGTCAATTGAGTCAGTAGTTCAAGTCGAGTCAAGAGTCGAGTCAGAGGCAGTCCGAAACAGAGTCGCGTTCAGACAATTACTGCAAGACATTGGAATAGTGATACTGGTCGAGACTACATTGTTCTCTCTACTAAACTTGATTGTTCGTACTAACACTTCTACTTCTCTGTATATATTCCTGTTTGTAATATATCTGGGTTATTCCATACCTGTGTTCGAGTTCTTCTTTATTGGTTCTACCTTGGACTATCACCGTGGTACAAGGAACCGGGCCATAACAATTATTACTAGTAGTAACAGCATTTTTATACTTCTCAGTTGAAGTACTGCCAGTTGCTATCACTTTATCTAACAAGTTTAAAAAAAAAAAGATAAGACCACAGAGCAGCTGTTCCGTTGAGTAAATCTAAAAGAAAGTAAAAAACAATTGATAAATATCTCGACTTTGAGAGAATTGAGGAAGTTGAGTTAATCGAGTCAATTCATGAAATATGATGGTAACTGTCGTGACAGTGATTATCAGAGTATTCGGATCGATCCAAAAGAGGTTGGGGAAAAGCGTAGAAGAGGTGGAAATTCGACGAAGAGTTGGAAGCATGAAAACATCAGCTTCTTCTATGTGCCGTGTCCTTTCAGAACTTCGGAACACGGCTCTCCACGATTTCTTGATCTTTGTAGTTCTTAGTAAAGTTTGTCTTTTTTCTATCTCCCTTAATACCTGTGCTGCCAACCATTTACACAATCTTGTTAGACAAGTTATTCGCTTCTTTTCCTCTGTCCTGTCAGTGCCACATTTTCTCATTATGTGCCCTAGAAATTTCATTTATCTCTTTCTGGTGATATGTATAAGTCTATTTGTTTCCATTTTCTCTAAAACTTCATCATTGCTCATATGTTCAGTCCATGGTATTCTCAACATCCTTCTGTAGAACCATATTTCTAACGCCTGAAGTTGTTTCTTCATCTGTAATGAGATTGTTCAGGATCACTACTATATAGGAAGACTGATATTATATAACTTTACAGTATTCTTTTCTTTGTCTCTAGAGAATTTTTCTGTCGTTTAATACTTTGCTTAACTTCTGGGAGGCATTTTTCGCTATTCCAATGTGTCTTCGGACTTCTATATCGTATTTTCCATCATCAGTTAAACCACTTCCGAGATATTTATATTTTTGTATTTGCTTAATTTTGGTGTCTACAATTTGTAATTCACATTGTGGGCTTTTCCTTTTAATCACAACAGTACATCCTTCCTTCTTGCAATTAGTGTTTGGTCCCTTCATCTCGCTTTTCCTTCATTATATTCTGTAGCAGTTCCTATAGTTTCCTTTTCCTGTGTACTTCTATCAACGCTGTCATTTGCATATCTAATATTTTTTGGCTATCTACGGTTCTTTGTACAGAAGAAAATGTTGAGTAGCGTCTCTTACTTCTTTTGTTAAATTTATAATTTGAATAATATTTTATCTTCTCAGAAGGAATACTAATGAGAAAACAAAGGAGCGTCAAAATTATTTGGGATTACTTGAAAATTCCTGAAGAAGATCGTGTGCGCCGATCCTTTTATTCCTGACAATTCCTTTCATATATTGAGAGGTTTACATTATTTGATTTTATAAATTATATCTTTCAGGTGACTAAAGAGTCCTGGTGACGACGCGAGAGTTATAGACATAGAATTTATTCCTTTGCAACTGTTGTTCTCCTGAAAACGGCGAACTACCAAGAATCCAAGCTGGGTCTCCTAGGCTATATAGACCAAGTACACACCCGAGGCACGCCTCCATTCCTGAATTCAGGTAAGCTGAAACAACAATTATTTTATTGTGCTTTTCATAAATGAATACTTAAATTACTTCTGAAATTTGACTGGTTTTTCGAACTTTTCTCCTCATCTTGGGTTGGTATAGAAACTATGTTTTGACTGTGTACTCCCCAGCCTTCTTCAAAACACTGTCGCCTTGGCAGCGTTCTCGGAATTTCAAATCGAACCCTTTATTCAGTTTAGTGGGGTACGCTATTCACGCTCTGATGCCCATGCTCGGGAGTATATCCTTATGTACACAAACGAACAAAAGAAAGTATGTTATTTAGTTTAAATCACTAAATACCCGTCCTACGAAGAGAAAAAAGTTGTCATAGAAGTCCTCTTACCTCACTAAGATTTCAATATAAACAACATTTTCAGAAAGACATATATTTTCTAAAGTTCTTTTTGTCATTATGCTAAGCCAATTTAAAGTTCTTTCTCTCGACATAGGAACAAAAAGCTGGCCATAAGGGAAACATTTGAATAATTTTCTGATGTTTATTTTAATAATAAAAATTAATTCAGCAAACTTACTATTCTTTCATTTTTTTGAAATAATTCAGTACGATTTTAAGAAAATAAAACATATTATTTTGGCTTTAGATAAGTCCATTTTTTTTTCGGCTCCATTTGACTAATTTGTAGTAATGTGAAATATCGGACGACAACGATGCTTATTATTACGAACGCTGTAGGATTTAACTTGCGACTGAATTTTGAAAAGGTACATATAAATTCTTTCTGTATAAACACAATGAATTAAAAAAAATACTTTGACAGAAACATTCTTTATTCATGACATTTTTTAAAAGCGAAATTAATAATAATTAACACTGATGAAGTATTTGTTAAAATATGCTTTAAAAATGTTTATGCAAATTAAATCATAAGTTTGTTATATGCCAGCGGTGCGGTTTGAACTTTTTATTTCCACAGATATAAGGGTGGGGGACACACAGACAAAATTTAGCCTTATGTGAATTTATATATGACAAGCTTGAAATCAAAGATGTCTATTACTATTATAGATATTTTTTTCAATCACTTCACTCCAGGCAACTGTTACTGAATGTTAGAAAATATGAGAACAAATCATTATTAAAGAGAGAGAACAGTAAAAAAAAAAAACAGGAATTAAAAAGACATTAGATATCGATTGACATTGCATTTAAATTTTTGAAGACTAGAAAACAAGAAACCGGAAGAGAGTTCCACAAGCGAGAAGTGCGAGAGAAGAAACTGTTAGCATAGAACTTACAATTACATCTAGCAATTTCAACTGGTAAAATGATGAGACCTTGCCGCCAATCTAGTACTGCAATTAAATTCATAAATCTGGATACTATAGAGGAAAGTTCATCAGAACAATTACAATGAAAGTATTTATAGAAAAAGTACAGGGAAGCTAGATTAGGGCGGTGAGAAAATGACTGAAGTCGAGATGCCAGGTCACTACTAATAACATTGCAGATTTTTCTTTCTATTTTACCAAGAATCACTAAATAGATAGCAGAAGCCCCCAGACCAGATGAAATCATAATCCTGCTGCGGCATGAAAAGCCGGTTTTAAAATTTACTAGCCAGCGGGTCGTTCAGAAACAGCTTTCAATTAGATTGGGGCAAAAACAACATCATATTTAGATGTAACAGGGTCTATCTTCTTCAATTACTTTAAAATACTTTCATTAAAAACATTTTGAATTAATGCCGTTACTGATATAACAGAAGTAGTCTGTATTTATTCAATCGACGTTAGCCGAGGACATGAAGGGGTAAAACAGGCAACATGAAGACCCACTACAGACCAGAATTATTTTGGAGATTTTGAAATTGAATTTGTCAGTGTGATACAATGGATGTAAAAGCGGATACATTTATAAAGCAATTGTTAAGTTTGATCAAAATTGGTTGAAAGATCAGCGTAAAATAAGAAAGAAACCAGTAAAAATCGGCATTTTTCGCAATTTACGCGCGTTTTCACAATATGGGTCGACTCAATTATCAAGTTAAATGACTATTAAACAATCAACTTATTGTTGGTTACAACTGGGTGAAGTTTGTATTAGATTGCTTGAAAAGGAAGATTTAGTTTAAAATTTGTGTTGAAATCGATTTGTGTTAAAATCGATTTTTCGTTTTTTGCCGTTTTTCGCTAAACGCGATGATGTAGAAATAAAAAACGGAGTATCGTTGAGCTCGTCTTGATGTAAGTAACCTACATACCAAGTCTGAAGGAAGTCGGAGGAAAAAAAGTTGAATTTATCAATTTTAGATCGGCTTTATTGATTTTTTTAAAATTATCAATTTTTTAGGCCATTTAGGTTTTAAATAGCAAACCGGAAATAAAGAAAAAAATGTTAAGAATAGAGCCGAGTTATCAGGAACACTAAGCGTAATGATCAGCTTTGACCTTCTAAACGTAAAAAAATTGTAGCTCAGCTGGTAGTGAAGTTGAGACGGATTATTAAGTTTCTCAACGGAAAGAGAGTTGATTCGGAGACTCACCTAAAACATACTCGTTATTCCCAATTCGCCGTAGAGTAACGATGTTAACGGCAGTATTGAAAGCAACTAAATCTCAGTCCAAAGAAATGCTATTCAAATCAGATTAGATTGAAACGTATTAGCTTTTTCATATTTACCCTCCCGGCGAGGTTTCGAATGCGCTGACTGCATACCCTGCAAATGACTCGGATCTGCATCTATCCACCCGAAAGTAACTGCAAGTAACAATCCAACACGTCTATCTGTTTTATGCTAGTATAAAATGTACCTATGTCTACCTTTTTGGCTCTGGTGCAAGTCGGCCTCATGTTTACATTGTTTTATTTTCATGTCAACCGGATCTCTGTCTATCTATGCATTAATTCATTATCATTTTTGTCCTTTAAGATTCATATTTGACATTAAATAACTCAACAAGCGATGATAGGTATATTGTTTTATTAAACAAGTTAACCTAACTTCTTCATTTAGCACAATATTAATTATTGTCATAATTCAGTCGTCTAAAAAACAATTTTCCTAATAATAGGCATTGCTGCTAACTTATAATCGACATTACAACAGATTTATCATCAGTATTAATTCGGTTAACACATTTTGTGCCGCTCTGGTCACCACTTTCCGCCATCTTTTTTCTGTCTGATGCTCCACTTACAGCCTCAGCCATCATCATTCCGGATACATTAGACATTAATGTCGTCCTTGACGTCACTTGCCCTCCACTAGTCCAGTAGAATGTCCTTATCGAAGTCACCTCATCGCATAATATGTCCAAATAGAGCTTCCTTAGTGCCATCTGCTCCCTCAATACGCATGTTGTTCTGATGGTATCTGTCACCCACGTATTAGTGCGTACTCGCTATCCATGGCACACTAAGGACTCTGCGATATGACCACATCTCTTAAGCCTCAATCTGGTGTCTTTCCCAGCCTGGTCAGTGCCCACGACTCGCGTCCGTATCTGGCGATGGCGAAAGCAGTGTCTCGTAGTAATTTCAACTTTAGGCTGATGTGTATATTATGACTATTCCAGATGTTTCTTATTTTTGTTGTAGTACTTCTTGCCATTGCCAGCTTTTTCTTGATCTCCCGCGTTTAGCTGCCGTGAATATTGATGGGGGATCCCAAGTACAACAAATTAGCTGAAAAAATATATATCGATCTAGATTAGATTGCAACCTATAAGCTTTTTTCTTATTTATCCTGTCGGCGAGGTTTCGAATGCGTCGACCGAAGACGGATAAGACCCCCACAAAGGGTCCACCTTTAAGGTGAATATTTGCTGACATGGATTTGAAAGTATCCGCCCGAATGTATACCAATATAACCAGTTTGGATTTTCTTCAAACTACACCGGATTACAAAAAAAAAAAAAGTAAATTTAATGAATTATTATTATTATTATTATTATTATTATTATTATTATTATTATTATTATTATAAACATTAGAAAATTATTTAGATAATTCTCTAATGGTAAGCTCTACGTAGCTCTGTCGAGAGTAGGAAATTCAAGTGGACTTAGCATGATGATAAAAAGAACTTTATAAAATAAATGCCATGCTAACAATGATTATTCAGAAATTTTATACAGATAAGAGAACCTCTGTAACGATTTACGTTTCTCTGTTCGTAGGACTAATATTTTGCTAGTAACCAAAACTATCAACATTTAGTATTAAAATCTGCAGCTCTACATGTACGAAGCAAAGATGCTTTCTCCTTTTTAATGCGTAATATCCCTTCAGCATGTGAGTTATCATGGCTCTCCACAATTTCCTATTCCCTGATTCGTTCAGCTATGTTTTCACCGTAGTGTCCCTCTGTTCTGTCATCCTTTAAATAAACTCGTGGGAGGCACAGTGGAGTAATGGATATCCTCAGGTTGAGGAATCGGAGAGCCGAGTTCGAATTCCAGTCGGATCCATTACATTCACTTACGTGATAATACCCTTAGGAAAGGTATGAATCCTCTTCTCCTCCCAGGAAAGACTGGGTTCTATAGCCTTGGGTGACAACCGGTCGAGGAGAAGGAAAAACTCTGAATTCAAAACCGGCCTGGACAGGGTTGGGCTCCGTCAGGCTATCTTGCCCAAGAAACACCACTTCTACTGCGGCTGCAGTACACATGATGCCCTTACGACCCTACGGGTCACGGGATAAAAAAAATAAAATAAACTCGTTAGGTAAGTTACTTGATGCTTCTATCAGCCCCTCTTGTGTATACCTTGTGTGTATTAAATTCGTCAAGCCCTCTTTCCTCACAAACATTTCAGCTATCTCTTTCTGATTCTGAGTACGAGTCCCCATTTTCGCGGAATACTGGCATGTTCCGGTATTCTTAGCATCATACAGCAAAGATGTGGAAAGCTTCATCTTTGTTTCCTGAAGTTTCTTCATTCTACGAAGAAATTGTTCAGCATTCGCTGTCATATAGGAAAATGATATTACACAGTATTTCGGGGTTTATTCTTTTTATAACGAAATTTGTCTGTTTCTTAATACTTTGCTTAGTTTTCGGAAGGCATCTTTTGCTATTCCAATGTGTTTTCGGATTTGTATCATATTTTCCATCGGCTTTTATAATACTTTTCACATAGATAAAAAAAAAATGCCCGTACTTGCTTGATTCCAACGTCTCAACTTCGTAACTCGCATCTTGGGTTGTCCCTTAAAACAAATTCACTTTTAAACATCTCCCATATTTCTTCTGACATGGCGGACCACTTAAATATTCGAAGCTGTTTGTTTCTCGAGTATTATCATTGTTACTATTAATAAAACCTGATGAAGTGGAAATGAATTTGTGTTTCTACTCGATTGTACTTGTATGACATAGGTCTACTTTGTGTCAACCTGCTTTTGCGTCAAATCCCCAACAGGGCCGGAATAAAACAAATGGCAAGACAAAACTGTTCGTACTCTCTTGCACTCGAGCGCACATCGCTATCACAGCGGTTGCTCCTTTAGTAAAGACTTTGTCACGACTTTTGGCCAACCTTACAAATGACGCTTCGCTGATCTGTCTTCGTCGTCTGCTTGTTAGCGAAGTATTTTCTAACCAATGTATTAAAATAATCTGTACGGGCGGAACTTGTGGTGGGTGGTGAATGTGACAAAATTCAATGACCCGTGGCATGATGGCAAGCCGACAAGTGCACTTGAAATTTTAGTACGTAACACTATAAAGAAAGAAAGAAATGTTACTGACATATTTTTTTCTCTTTCGAATATATACCTTTTCATTATATTTTTTTTTTCTTTCAGTCATTTCCTACGTTTTTAAATAACTTAGTTATTTTCCTATCAAACATTTAAAAAGACTTGTCTGAAACTGTGAAATGTTTTATTATCATGAATTCACGAGTTCTTTAGGCTAATCTTCTCAGGTTCGGGAATTGTATCTTTATCTCTAATTCGCCGCGTTTTTGAACTAATCTTCTCATCTGTGTTCGCCTTATCATGACATTCCGGCCGATGTGTTCTTCGGCTTTCCTCATTATCTGAAATCGTGAATTGTATCAATATCCCTAATTCACCGCTTTTTCAAACTAATTTTCTCATCTGATATGATGATATTCCGGCCGATGTGTTCTTCGGCTTTCCTCATTATTTAAAATTGTGTATTGTATCAATATCCCTAATTCACAGCTTTTTCAAACTGATCTTCTCATCTATGTTCGCCTTATTTTCCCATCTATCTTCGTCTTATTTCGGCCGATGTGTTCTTCGGCTTTCGTCATTATCAGAAATTGTGAATTGTATCAATATCCCTAATTCACTGCTTTTTCAAACTAATCTTCTCATCTATGTTCACCTTATGGTGACATTCCGACCGAAGTGTTCTTCGGCTTTCCTCATTATTTAAAATTGTGAATTGTATCAATATCCCTAATTCACCGTTTTTCGAACTATTCTTCTCATCCGTGTCCGTTTTATCATGACATTACGGCTGATATGTTTCCTATTTGTAAATGCTTTCCTTATCTTGCTTTTGCGTTTAATATTTCTGCAATTTACCTAGAATAATAATTGTACTTATCTTTACCAATTAAGAATTTATGAATTCATTAGTATAGATAAATCTCTCTTTTCCTAAGCATGAAGCCGTGAATTTTCCTGATGTCTAGCAAACTTGGTCGCCTCTGACGAAGAACTTAATCGAATAAAAAATGCAGATTTTACTGGAATCGTTTAAGTGTGCTGAACCTGACTGATTGAAAAATCAGCATACAACATCTTCCATCAAACCTCGAAAGCCTACCTTTGTCACCGGTTGGAAATATATAGCTATTTCAAGTACGAGGCAAATGATTATTTACTTAGCTTAACCCTGGGAAAAGTAGCGGGACATTCAGTAAGGGGCAAAATCACTATACTTTCGAATTGGTTTCGAAATGGAATTTCATATGCTTCCCGCTACAGAGATTGATTTTCCTTTAAAAGTATATCCAACTGTTTTACACACAACAACGTATCCAGATCACTTGGCTTGACCATGTTGCATGTAAGTACATATAAAAGACAAATTTATTAATTCTGTTAGTTCTTAATATAACAGTTTTAAAAGTGTTACTTGGTTGATCTATGCTATTTTTGTTCTATTTGCTACTGATAAATAGCAATAAACATCAATTCGGATATTTGAACCAAACAGCTGTAAGTCAAAGAAAATATTATAAAGACCTTGACATCAACCAAAAATGTTTTCCCTTTGCCGGCTGGACACTGTAGTCCCAACTTACACCTCAGCCTTTAAAATATACGAACTTTAGTCAAACTGATCTTGACGATCTATAAAAAGAACAGTCTTGTTGGATTTGATTGCTGGGAAACTGTCAAAAAGATTATTGAACGTGAGTTTTTATTGCGACCAGGAAATGAAGTGGAAGAATCCAGCTTGGATTTTTTATGCTTTTCTCGTGGCTTTTCAAAGTTGTCTTCATTGACTTTAATTGCAATATTCTTCATTGTGTCTTGAATTTTACATTACGGATCACTTGCAAGCCTCGACTTGCTACAAAATAAAAAGATAATCAGAATCGTTGATTGTTACCTTATGATTGATCACTTACAATTCTTCAATAGACATGAAAAATCGAAGAAGTTTTATACAAATGACTGGTTGTTGATGAACGTTTATTTCGAATTGTTCCTAATCTATACACAAATTTTGCTCTTCGCATATATTCACCCATGTTCAATTAAAACTTATATTTTTAAAAATATACAAACCTTTATTCAAAATATATCTACCTACTGTCATTAGTAGAAAGAATGAGAAGCGTCGGCGAAGGAAGTCAAGTTTGTCAGCTAGGTTGCAGCAGCAACACAAGAGACAACAATAATATTAAGTTTAAGGTTTCTAATTCTAGCTTTGCGACAATGGCCTTAAGGATTATAGCTTTTGTTCGTGAATTTGAAGGAGCAGCAATTGCGTATTCAATCCCTAGACCGGGTAGCACAAACCCAGATACAGTAAAAACAGGCGTATCAATAACTGAGCCTTACTAAGGAAGTCCCAAAGATGATCTTCCTAGACATGGATAATGGAACAAGTACAATCTACCCCGTAAGTGATTCAGTTCATTTTTTTAAGTTACCCGGATCGATGGACAGATGAAGAAGTGATAATAACAACAAAGATGAAGGTATTAGTCTAACTGCAAATGATGCAAAATATTTTTGAAATAAAGTATTTTATTCAAAACATATGCATGTTTATCCAAATCATCAACGCCCTAATTTAAAATATTAATCCAAAATATATTTCCATTTATTCAATACATAAGTATTTGTATTTAAAACGTATGCACATTTATTCAAATTATACATGCCTTTATTCCGAATAGAAATACTTTTATCCAAAACATTTACTCAATATATACATATAGTAATTCATCGAGCCCAGAATAATCTTCAACAGAATGCTGAAAGCACTGGACGGCCATTTTGTCCTGTTTGGGACTCATCAGCAATGCACAATCCACTACCGAGAATCGAACCCAGACGGTTTCGATACAAAGCAAACGTCATAACAACTGTACCACGGTAACGCATAAGACACAAACTAGACTCGATATAGCCCCGCTACTCACTCAGTTCCGCACTGATACTCATCCAAGTATGCAGATAACCAGGGAACGGTGCCCCAAGAGCCACGTCTTCTTTTTTGCCCTTAGTCGTCCCTCACGAGCATTAGCTGGTCAAGCAAGGATATACAAGCGAAGAAATTTGGGGGTGATTTAGAGTAATCATATATAGTAATTCATCGACCTCAGAATAATCTTCAACAGAATGCAGAAAGCACTGGACGGCCGTTATATATATATATATATATATATATATATATATATATATGTGTGTGTGTGTGTGATTTTTTTTTTTTAATAATTTATGTCCGTTTATCTAATATATATTTGTTTAAAAATACATTTAATCCCCGTTTATTTTAAATATAAAATATGAACCCCATCTATTTTAAATACTGTTTTTTTTTTAAATAAAAAACATTAATCCCCGTCTAATATATGGACTACACCAGCATTACGCTAACCAGATATTTTTATTAAAATCTAAATTATGTAACGATCAGTTTCTACTCAGCACCTGAAGATTGCGTTGTGCATGAAAATCCGAGTTTTGCTACCGGTGAAGTATAATATATATATATATATATATATATATATATATATATATATATAACTTTAGACAAATTCGTTTATTTGCAACTTTATATCATGCATCTACCTATATTTAAAATATAAGTTAGATTATTCAAATTTTTGTCACGTACGCTGCGTCTTAATAATTAAGTATAACTCAAGACTCCAATGTTGAAATAAAACAGTATTTAATTACAACTGCAAATAAATACTTAACAAGAACAAAGAAGTAAAAGTCAATCAAAGATAATTAACAATTTCAGTGAATACCTTGTTAGCAGCGCGGCTCGTCTTAACGCCCGTAAATCCAAAATCAAAACCCAAATAATCGACACACAATAGTTCACACTAATTCGACTGGATAGTTCCACTCAATAGTCACTCAATAATAAGTCAGTAATCTGATACCGCTATTTATACAGCTATCAGAAAACATATATTCATAAGTCCAGAGTGTTACGCTCGAACCTGGATGTCGGTAGATACTCATTTTCTTCCTATATGACAAAAATATACCAGAGAATTAAGTCCATTGACAAAGACAGTGATTGTGATAAAAAATATTTGTAAAATAACTTACACACACACACATATATATATATATATATATATATATATATATATATATATATATATATATCTTTAGTCAAATTCAAAGTACTTTTATTTGCACCTTTAAATAATAATATTCAAAATATAAGTTAGATTATTCAAAATATATGCTCATTTATTCAAAATATATCAACCTTTCATAAACCATTTATTCAAATTTATAAATCCTTTTATGTAAGACACAAATAGCACTATCAAGATTTTCTCTATAGACGTTAAATATTACATAAAATGTTATCTTTGAAAAATTGGTTCATTGTTTTTCAATGGACAAAGAAGGTTGTTTATCGCCGACAAAGTCAGATTTCCCCATATTGAAGAGGTTTTACTGCAATAAATACCGTATTTACTTACATAATCCTTTCTCCTACAAGTAAAAGGCTTAACCCTATTAGAAATATTTATAGCATTCTTAAGACAAAGTAGTCTCCGATCAATCCTAGATCAATCATTATATCCAAGCTTTAAGAGACTATAAAAAGTTATTTGAGAATATTAGTTTAATAAATGATTATTTCTGTAAAACAAATCAACAGAGCTGAATAGTCGTATGAATGTTTTTTTTTATATGAGAAATTTTCATTTTAAATGTTTGTTTTTTTTTGTTTTTTTTTTTTTGTTTTGGTTTTGTTTTGTTTTTTTGTTTGTTTGTTTATTTAATCCGGCATTATTTGTTATAAACGTTATCTCTAGTGAGTATTTTTTTTTTGTTTTAATTGATATCACTGTTTCAAGTACGAAAATAAAATTAGCTGATATATTGGGGTTCTGGCGAGTAATTCAACTTCCCGTTGACAGAGTTTCCCGCGGCCTAATTGGTAGGTCACACATCGGTTAAACGTGTTGTTTCCCTTATTAAAAAAAGAAAAAAGAAGGTAAATCAGGTTTGGTTCCTATCGGGAAGCATATTTTCTGTTAGCAAGAACTTCTTGATTTTTAAGCCGGTTCAAATGAATGTCAAAGTTTAAAATAGCATGGTCGAATCACTCCTTTTTTTTCTGTAGCTGAATGTTATAGCATGTGAAGCTGTATAACGGTTACGTGTAGGATACAGGTACGATTCCTGTCGAAGGACGCATATTTTCTATGAAAATTTTTCGGACAGTAAGGCCGGAAAATGTTGTTAATAATGTTTATTAAAAACAGAACATTTACTTAAATATTTGTATCTATAAAAATAACGTTATTAATAACGTCGGACTTAGTCCATTATATATATATATATATATATATATATATATATATATATATATATATATATATATATATATATATATATATATATATATATGAAATTATTGAATTTTATTTTTAATCTGATATTATTTCTTCTTACACTAAGCGTTAGTTTTGTAGACGCGAGTTTTTGGAAAACGCCCTGTTTTTGTTATCTTTTTCTTTTCTTTTTTTTTTCTGTTTCTTTAAACAGGATAAATTTCGTCTACCGGCCTGTATTCGAGAGACTTAATAAAGACAGTGTTCTTTCTCGCAGGGTTCAAAATTGCATCCCCGTTTGTAGTCTAAAGCACTCCGGATCAGACAGTGGTTTTCTCTAAAACCTTGGTGACGCAGGTTCAAACCTTGCTTGAGAGCATGTTTGCTTTATTACATCACTTGGATTTGCAGGCGGGTAGATGTGGTTCTCATCGATTAAAATAAAATAAAACCAATTCATCTACTCAAATACGTCTATCCACAAAAATAACGTTTAGAGTAGTGTGTGTGTGTGTGCGTGTTATTTGTCTGACATTGTCTGAAGTGACAATGTGGATGTCTTGGTCACACCTACCGCCTCAAATCCGACTAAATGACATTGGATTTTGTTTTTAATCCCTTCTGCGTCGAGTCGAGAATTTTCAGCACCCCCTTAAAGGTAACACTCAGCATGAACAGAATTAAAACATATCTTTAAAAAAAAAGATGCTTATATCTTGAATAAAGATACTTATAAATATGAAAAAATATATTTAATTAATACCTCTGGTCTAGTCGTAAGAAGATTGGCGTTCCGACCATGTGATTCGTGTTCGAATCTCACCATGGTCATTTGTCTCTGGCGTGATCAGCAATTCGAACAACGTTAGTACACTCAAAACCTCGATCACGATGACTTGGGACTTCGTGCTAATACAATTATTAATGGGTTTCAAACGGTCTCGTCTCCCTAAATTCACTCACAATCCATAGTATAATTTAAAGGTACTGCCTGGAAGTGTCACATGCATATAAGGGTACACGCCAATTCGTCATTTATTTAAATGGAGTACCCTATTTATAATAGGGTACCCTATTAATTCGGCCCTCTGACAGATTAAAATCACCCTACTAAGTAAATACAGAAAGATATAGACACAAATTCTTTTTTATGTATATTAACATTAAATAGTCGTGATGCCTTGATCCGGGTATCCTTAACTGATGTTTTATTGGAGATCATCGGATGTCATCAATTGATGATCTAAATCCTTAACGATACAGGATCCATTCATTCATGATCCAAGTCTAAATGACAAAAATGGTAACTAAATTCATAAGGTTGCTATTTATTAGGATTCATGACTTTACATCATTTCCTGCAGTATTTGACTGCAAAGAAAACTGTAAAAAACCAAATCAAAGACAACGCCATGTTTGTATACAGATTTCTCTAAAAGAGGCAAAAAAGGGTTAGAACTTCATTGTGAATGGAATGTTTCAAGGGGTACCATACTTTTAAGAAATATTCATTTTAACAAACTAACAACTGTTTTATTCCCCTTTTTCTTTATGTTTATAATACAAAATATTACTTTCCCTTGACTAAAGAACTGTCTTAGTTTAATCCACTATAATAGTATCTATTTCTGTACTAATCTATTCTAAGCTGATTAAAGCTTACCAAACTACACTGCTCAATGTCTTATTACAAATTCTTTGTCTATATACATATGTCTTGAAAAGAAAAGGCAAAAAATGGTGAGAACTTGGTGCAAAGAATACAAAACTTCATCGTGCATGGAGTATTTCAAGGAATATCATACTTTTAAAGTATTAAATTTAGAAACGTAACAAATGTTTTATTTCCTTTTTTATATTTGTAATCTAAAATCACATTTTTATTTGAAAATATCATTTTTATCATATAAATAAAGGAAAATAAACTTAAAACTACTCCTTAAAAAACGATTTTTCCTGTTTTTTACCCGTCGTCATAAGTGTTCCAACAAGCATTTCCGACCATTTAAGGGTTAAGCATAAAATATAAGAATACATTCTCACATGTTTCTTTCATGAAAAGTGTCAAACATAATGTATACATATAGAATCTTTAACCCCTAAGAATATATAGGCAACAAAGTGTTTACTTTTTTATGTTTTTCTCATCCTTCCTTGCGAAAAACAGCGAAAATTGTAGATTAAATAAAACTTTTGAATTAATCTTACAGTTCAGCCATATTGCAAATATTTTTTTTCTAATAATCTTTTCAGTCTAAGGAAAAAATTCGACTAATCATATCTATCCAGACTTTTTTTTATCAATGTTATATGATTAAATGCTAAAGTCATATTTGACGTCAACTAGTAGGTCAAATCAAGTACACACACCTTAAATTATGTTAGCAAATAATGTTACGGCTTAGATTGCGTCTTATATTTACATTAAATGTTGAATCTAGATGTTTGGCTAATTTATTTAAATCCTATTTGTGAAAAATTTCATAAAATCTTTTAGAAAAGATCTTATAGTATCAGAAGACAGTGACCAAAATGTGCAATGGAAAATAGTTTATATTCTCCACCGCCATATTTCAACATTCAGTGGAATCCAGAAAATGTCTTGGCTAAAAAAAAATTATTATTTTTATTATTAATATTCTAGTAGTGAGATGTTTCTGACCTCTCTTTGAGTCCGCAAAAAAGCTAGGATTTTGAATTACTAGTTTTCAAGGTAAGCAGAACTTCACTAGGGAGATTGGCGTAAAATGATCTTTGTACTAAGATTTCTCCTGTATGGCCGTCTTGGTTCTACAGAAGGATGCTGAGATAGCCATGGACTGCTTTTAATGTCCTGTGAGTGTCACATTCTCTAAACCCACTTTCCTGATTATGTATCCGAATAATGCTGAGATAACTATGGACTGCTTTCAATGTCCTGTGAGTGTCACATTCTCTAAGCCCACTTTCCTCATTATGTTCTGAAGAACTCTTATTCTGATTCTATGTAGAATCGTCCTTTTTGTCTCCATTTTCCTTAAAATCTCGTCTTTAGTCACGTGTTCACTTGCCTTAAAAGTTATTCGCTGCTTTCCTCTGTCTCACTAAAGCTGCGAATAACCTACCTAACAGGGTTTAAGAGAAATAGCAAAAAGACTAACTCTATCCAAAGCTACAAAGGATAAGAAGTTGTGGAGAGCCATGACCGCTATAATCGACCACATCCTGAAGGGATACGTCACATAGAAACGTGTACATATCTTTACTCTAAACCTTATTTCGTATACATTATTGTGTACCTTATTTCTTTACACCTTATTTCGTATATATCTGAACCCTATGACTGTATGATTTTAGACATGATTTCTAAAGTAGATCCCCACAAGGCAAACGGATGTGACGTAATCCCTGACGTCATCCTAAAGAAATGTGGTCCTGAGCTGGCTCCTGTTCTCTCCAGACTTTACAGCAATTACTTCGATGCTTCCTACTTTCCAGCTTGTCGGAAGTCCTCCTCTGTAGTTCCTATTTTTAAAAACTCTGGAGAACCCTTTGACCCCTCAAGTTATCGTCCTATTAGTCTCTTACCGCTTTTCGACAAAGTAATCGAAGCTTTAATCAATGTCGAAGGGGTTACTTCGCACACAGGGGTTACTTTCGGACAAACAATATGGCATCCGTCGTTAACAGCCATCGCTGATTTTGTCTATCAAACTCTGGATAAGAGTGGCGAAGGTTGAGCTGTTCGACCGGGTTTGGCATGCTGGCCTTCTACGTAAGCTCCAGGGCGAATGTTTGGTTTAATTTAATCATTCCTTTCAAATCACGAAATGAAGGTCGTTTTGAACGAGCTCGCTTCCAGATCTTTTCATGCAAACATCAATGATCTCCTCGATGTTATCATTTCCAAACTAGGTATTTATACAAATGACACTGCCATTTACTCCTCTCAGCAGCTAATCTGACAAATCTGACAAGTAAATCTGACAACTGCTCTTGAAGAGGACCTCCAATCAGTGGTTAACTGGGGGCAAGAAATGAGTTGTAAATTTTAACGCCTCTAAAACAAAACTGCTTTCATTTAACTACCACAGAGAACGTTTTCTGCCTGCTACCAACATGGCTGATGCTAAACTCCAAAAGAGTAAATTTACCACTGACAAGAAGTGGTGCAATTATATCGAATCAATTGCTTAGTCTACTGCAAAGAAAGTTGGTTCACTGTGTCGTGCCAGAAGATTTTTTTCTCGTCAGGTTGGTTGGTTGGGTTTTATGGCATATCGACTACTGTGGGTCATTTAATTCCAAATTAAGGTATATATATATATATATATATATATATATATATATATATACATACACATACACACACACACAATATATATATATATATATATATATATATATATATATATATATATATATATATATATATATACCTATACATATATTAAATATACAGTACTATCAAACATATAGCTGGCAACATTATTTTTTCAAAAACATATAGCTTGCAACATCATTTTTTTTCCAAAAAAAGCGTATAGCTGGCAACATTATTGTTTCAAAAACGCATACCTGGCAACATTATTTTTTAAAAAACATATAGCTGGCAACATTGTTGTTTAAAAAAAACAAAACGTATAGCTGGCAACAATATTTTTTCCAAAAAACGTATAGCTGGCAACATTATTGTTTCAAAAAGGTATAGCTGGCAGCATTATTCTTCTGAAAACACTATCTGAGGCCTTCCTTGCTGTTGGACGTAGTTTATCGTCATACCCAGGACGCGGATGTAGTTTATCGTCATACCCAGGACGCGGATGTAGTTTATCGTCATACCCAGGACGCTTTCTCGTCAGATTGATTTTATTTGGTTTGATTTGTTTTACGGAAAGGGTTCAATGGATTATTTAATGCCAACAAGATTTTTATTGCTGCTAATATTTTTTTTCTTCAAAAATGTATTGCTGACAATAATGTATTGCTGGTAATATTTTTTTCTCAAAAAATTTATTTCTGGTATTAAAACGTATTTTTACACTTTCATAGTGTTTTGACCCCAGTTTGTGTGTTAACTATTTGCCTATAGTTGGGACCCTAACAGGTTCTACCACGCCGGGTCATGGTGGGTCTATGAACACCAGCAATTAAGAGGTGCTTCTACGCTCCTCAAAACGTCCTGATCAGATGCCTTGCTGTTGGACGTAGTTACCCAGGACGCTCAGGATTAGGATTTTACTTTGAGATGTGCCAGGTTCCAAAGTTCACGCGTCTGTGTATGGCATGCATTTAAACGACGGCAATCGGAATCAAACAATCATTGTAAACAGCACGATGCTTTTGTTAGCTTCGCCTATGTGATTCGCCAGGGGTACATACGATTTTGAATTTAGAGCTGTCCTTCTTCTGCCTTGGTAGGCCACCAAAACAGAAGAATCAAGTCTGACCTACTATTTGCGGGAAAAGAAATGGATTAATCTTTTGCTAAGTGTATTTGCGAGGAAGTGATTAAAACGAAACTCGACTGGAATATTTTTCCAAAAATGTATTGATGGTAATATTTTTCCCAAAAAATGTATTGCTGGTAATAATTATTTTCTTCAAAAATTCATTGCTGGTAATATTTTTTTACAAAAATGTATTGATGGTATTAAAACTTATTTTTACACCTTCATAGTGCTTTGACCCCTGTTTGGGGGTTAACTATTTGCCCATAGCTGGGACCCTAACAGATACTGTCATCCCGAGTCAGAGTGGACCTGGGAACACCAGCAATTAAGAGGTGGTTCCACACTCCTCAAAACCTCCTGATCAGAGGACTTGCTGATGGACGTAGTTTATTCTCTTACCCAGGATGCTTTCTCATCGGAATCCATCTTGTACATTTACAAATCTATCATTAGTCCGTGCATTGAATACTGTTGCTATATCTGGTCTGATGCCTCCTGCTACTCATCACAAGGTTCTTCTTGACAAAATTGAAAATAGAACCTGTAATTTAATCGATCCTGACCAGCCATTTCACTTTCTCGTCGATGTGATGTGGCTTCCTTCAGTCTTTTCTACCAATATATTCATGGCAACCACTCTGACGAGCTTTTTTTTCTAGTGCCTCGACTACATGAATTTAAGCGTGCTACTAGATTGGCAATTAGGTCCCACCATTTTACTGTTGAAATAGCTAAATGCAACCGCCACTTCTACTCCAAAGGTTTCTTTTCTCGCACTTTTTTTTTGCTTCCCTGGTAATTACAATCTTCAAAAATGTAAATGCAACGTCGTTATCTTCTGCCTTTGTCTTTATCATTTACCCTTTCCTCAATCCACTTTACTCTCAGTTTTCTTCTCTTTCATTCCTTGTAACCCCCTGCGTACTATTGGCAATGCGGCCTTGCTTGGGGTGAAATTATGTTAAAAAATGTATTATTATTGGAAAACATTGCTTTCAGATATACCTTGCCGCTATACCCACTCTGGATAAAGACTTCGGGAGTCAACCTCGAGGAAAAATCCGAAGTTCGTGGTTGGATTCAGCAATGACCTGTCAACTCATCCGACGGCACAGGAACCATGTGTATAGCCATATGACTTTCTATTGGCTCATTTCAGCGACGTGGAGAAGGAGGATATACTGCATGGATTGAAAACTGTCTTTCATATCTACTTACTCAGGTCTTGTACAATTATACGGACGCAAATATAGATAGATAGATAGATAGATAGATAGATAGATAGATAGATAGATAGATAGATAGATAGATAGATAGATGAAGAGACATGAAGAGATAGATAGATAGATAGATAGATAGATAGATAGATAGATAGATAGATGAAGAGACATGAAGAGATAGATAGATAGATAGATAGATAGATAGATAGATAGATGAAGAGACATGAAGAGATAGATAGATAGATAGATAGATAGATAGATAGATAGATAGATGAAGAGACATGAAGAGATAGATAGATAGATAGATAGATAGATGAAGAGACATGAAGAGATAGATAGATAGATAGATAGATAGATAGATAGATAGATAGATGAAGAGACATGAAGAGATAGATAGATAGATAGATAGATAGATAGATAGATAGATAGATGAAGAGACATGAAGAGATAGATAGATAGATAGATAGATAGATAGATAGATAGATAGATAGATAGACTGCAATAGATAAATAGTCTCCCGAGACCTGCGGATGCCTCATTATTACTCTTACAAATTTATTTAATCAAATCCTATCAGAAGGTCGAAAATTTTCTAAAAACAAAGGTAATCGATTGTATCAAACAGAAACCTAACTGATTATTGCTTTTTTACAGAATAAATTATATTTTAATCTTGATTTTTTAATAAACGTTCCTTAATGAATCAATGTTATTTAGTAAGCTTAGCTTAGTTTAGGGGGACAATGCCACAAGTATGGGGCACTCAGTGAAGATTGAACTCACTACTTAGTAGCAACGGGAAACCGTTAACCATTATTATACGCCGTGGCGCCCCTCAGCTGGAGTTGATAAAGTACAAGTTAATTTTTTTAATCCTGACTCAGCAACGGTTGGTCTCGACTCGAAAACGACGAAAGTATTTGATTGTGTCACAATTCGAGAGTGCATGAGTCTCGGGCAACTTACCTGTATTTGTTTTGAAATATGATATCGAACAACTATAATGTCAACGATTTTAGTACGCTCGGCTCACTCACGCAAGTATATCTGTACACAAAACATATACACATACATACGTACACTCTATCTCTTTATATGTATATATACACAGATATATACACGCAAAAGCAAAGACGCACATATATACATTCGCAAGGATATCCGCACATACTACCACACACACATGCACAATTGCATACGCATGCACCAAAAACCACTGACAGATGCAGCGATCTATTCAAAAAACATATGCATACGGGCGCAGATATATATGTATACAATATATACACGTAGATACATATGTATGCAGACATACATGTACAGGTACGCATATATGTAAGCGCATATATATATATATATATATATAGAGAGAGAGAGAGAGAGAGAAGAGAGAAGAGAGAGATAGATACATATAGATATGCTTATTATTTCTATACTCATTCATAACTGCATCCATTTACAGACACACACTCATGCACCGCGCATATGCAAACACATAGATAACCGGAAGCTCAATACAAACATTTCAGAATGTTTGGATGTCAATCTAAGGACAGTGCAGAGGATTTTGAAGGAGTTGGATGAGTTTAATGGTGATTACTAAGGTACAGCATCTCGAAAAACTCACTTTGATCCTTCTGTTAAGAAATGAACTTTCAAATTTGTTGTTGATGGCCTCTGACTCAATATGGAGGCTTACATCAAGTCCCTTGAGAAGGCAGTGCTGTCCTGAATCAAGAGGATGTCTGCTTGAAGACCCTATATCTGGCAACAGGATTCCGCATCATCCCATACAAGCAGGAGAACCCAGTCATTGATGTCAGACAATTTCTGCGACCACATCACCCGTTACATCTGACCACCTAACACCCCCAGAATACAACACCCCGCCCCTGATTATTGTGCGTAGGGCGCAACAAAACTCCTTGTAACACGAAAGATGAAGTGAAGGCAAAGATTATGGCAGTATTCACCAACTAAAACAAGGAGACCGTAAAAATGAATTACAGGAGATTACGAAATCGTCTGGAGGCCGTAGATCAAAGCCAATGGCAATTTTATTGAATAAACTAGCAGTATAACCGGTCGTCGACCGGGTCTTTCATTATTGAGAGTTTTTGCCATTCAGTTGGAGCAGTTTAAGTTTAAAGTCAATATTAATAACAACAATTTGGTGCAACTGAGGCACATTTCCAAATGTGGGGTGGGGGTAGCATGGGGGATGAAAAAGGAAATGTATAATAATAAATGATATAATTGTAATAATTTAAACTATTTATTTTTATTAAAGTTTTTATGAAAGATATATATCCATGAACAAATAGTAAATAGTAAAAACGTTGCTGAGAGTTATAATGGATAGGAAGTAGTGGAGAGCCATTGTCGCCAACAATTTGGACTCAAAACCGGCACTGAAGTGTTATCTATCAAACAAAAAAAAATTCATCAAAATCGGATGAAAAACTGTGGAAAGGGATAAACAACATCCGATCACACACACATACATACACACACACATATTTTGAGAATTATAGATATAGATTTACTTTTTAGTATTTCAATATATTTTTTGTGTAATTTTGGTGAATATATCTGTTAAAATGAGATGTCAGTGTCATTTTCATTTTTGCATAATTTAGACGACAATTTATCAATCGCAAGCAGTGTATATATCTATCTATCTATCTATATATATATATATATATATATATATATATAGATAGATAGATAGATATAGATATAGATATACATATATATATATATATATATATATATATATATATATATATATATATATATATATATTTACTCTCATTAAGCAAGTGGTCAAGCTGTCGCTTTTTCATTCACTCTCAAATGTATGTCATGCAAAGTTTTTGAAAGTGCCCAGTACTTTAGCTATTGGCATTAGTCCGATGTTTGTTCTTCAATTGTTGGTGCAAATACTTGTTTTCGCCTGTCAGGCAACCATTTTATTTCCACTCGTCTTTTCGTTAGCTAATCACAATATTGACTTCTTATTTCGTGCCAACAACTTTTTGACTAAAGCACATTCGAAGAAAGAGAAGGGTTCCTGACGCCTTCGGGGATAAGAGAGAGAGAGAGAAAAGAAGAAAGAAAACAGAGTCGATGGGGTGGTGGGGTGCTAGAGAGAAAGACTCACCAAGTAAAAAGCAGGGGAGGGGATTTTCTGGAGAGTGTTCAACAACAAATATGGAGCTGTCAGAATTTGAAATTCGCTGAAACAAATGCCCAGCAACAATTTCAACTAAACTTAAACAAACTTGGTGTATACTCACCAGTCAGAAAACATGCATAAGAATAGTCTTGAATTTTTTTTTTTACCCATCGAGATCATTTTTAGATATCATGCTTGAAAAATTAAAGAAAACTTGTGCATAAAACAAACAGAAACGTAGAAAGCTATATTTACTTCAAGTCACTTGACGAATGTTGCGTGTTTAGGAGTTACAATGTGACATTGAACTTTGCAGTACACTTTGGTTTGTGCTCTTAAAAATATTTTACCAGTAGCTTTTTTTTCCTTCAAATCTAAAAACTTCATATTTAGAGAGAATATAAAGCCACACTTATCAGAAATTTCCGAATCGATCGCAACTGGAAGTTTGTTAATTTGACATTAGCTCCATCCATATTTTTTTACTATTTTTCACTCAATACAAGGCCCAAGAGAAACTCAAGGTAGACACTTAATGAGTGACGTTGTTGTAAAGATTATAATTGTGATTTGGTTTGTCTTTTTACAGCTTATCAACACTTTATTTATTTAAAGCGGAAACGTATTTTTGATTAACAGTTGTTTTGTGAATAACAATCCTACTATTTAACCTATAGCAGGGGGCAGAAAAGTTGGATTCATATTTTTTTTCCAAGAGTATTTGCACGTAAGTAAATGTAACGGATCCGACCGAGATTCGAACTCAGGTTTCCGATTTCTCATTCTGAGCCGTAGAGAAATAAAAAGTGCAGGTTATGATATGTAGCTTTGATAATGGCTGACTCTAGACTCGAATTGGTTAAGATCGTAGTGATCGAGGAAGCATCCTCTCGGGAGTCTTTTCCACAAAGTAACAGTCCTTGAGAAGAAGCCGACTTCCTCGTTACTAATGGAATACGAACGAAATGAGGATGATCTAACTATGTGTATGCGGCATATCGGGTTCTAGCTGTAAAAGTCTAAACTAGCGAAACTAAGGAATGTCGCTCGTTTGAACATTTGCCATGGAAAAGGAGATAGAGTAGCATGTGGCGCGAAACATTTTGGAAAAGGGCAGAGAGTCTCGGTTGAAAATAATTATTCACCGAAAAGGCCATTTAAACCCTTTTGAACTGGTTGTTTTCGATTAAATGAAGCCTATCATCAGGTGCCGGGGAGAGAATTTCCGGGGTCCGGCACTCAGATTATTTTCAGCTCCATCCCGGTCGGAAATGCTGCGACCAACAGGATCAATGTGTTGGGTTTGTCGGGAATTTTCCCTAATATTTTCGTTTCTCTCCAAATCTTTTGCGTCATTCCTGTCGTAGTTGCATCTGCAGAGCGCTCTCTTGATCATTTAAAACGACTAAACAACTGTCAATGCACAGCAATGCTTCAAGACCGACTTAACAACTTGTCAACCCTTGCGATTGAGTGTGATTTGGCACGAGAATTAGACTTTGGGGAACTCATCGCGTATTTTGCTTCAATGAAAGTTCACAAAATTCGTTTTAAGCTGCTTTGGAACTGGTTTTAGTTTTCGAATTTTTTTCTATAAAATACCGATTCGTAATTTTGCTCTCTACTTTTTCGTAAAGAAGCAAAAAAAACCTAAATATCTAAAGGTATTTTCTTGAGACCGCTCGGGTTTCGAGACCCAACACATTTCTGCCGGCTGTCCCACCTCTTGCCCTACTGCCTATCATATATCAATAAACAACTTCACCATAGAGCAACAGCTAACAAGTTTTTCTCAAAACCTACAATGAGTTAGGCCCTTACTAAGTGCTCTACGCTTGTGGCCTTATGCTAAATTAATCTGTTTTATAAATTAACTGAAGTGCCAAAAATCACTACCTCAGAACCTTCCTTTTATTTCCTTCGTCTAAACATCGGCGATTACGAGACATGACATGAAGACTACAAGACAAGTCTCAATACTCTTGTTGACTAAAGACTAGCGTATTGATAATAGCCCTCTTGTTAGCTGACGACTAGGAAACCTTATCAAATACAGTGTACACTGTACAGTAAATTAACTAATGATTTGAGCGTAATCAGCATAAAAATAGGATGCGGTATGAGTCAATGTCTTCCTTCGTTGAACTGTTATCAGCCTTGTCAGTTACTGACGGATTCGTCCTTACAATATCTTTGAGTACCGGCAGTTTTCACGTATCGTTGAAGCCCGTCCTAAATTTATATATTCCTTCTATACCCTTATTAATGTTTATCTTTTTAAAAAAAAAAAAAAAACTCATTCCACCTTGATTGAGCGCCTCTTCTTTCTAACCCCATCTATCAAAAACCTGCCCATATCATATTGACATTATGCCTCCTCAATATATCAGCACTCTTCGTAGCAGTTTCCAATAATGCCGTCGTCTGGATTTTTTTAATTCTCCCGATTCCCAGCTCCTCGGATCTTTTCTCTAATCCGGGTGGTTTTCAACCATTTTTTACCTATTGATCACTTTTACTTTTATTTTTTATTTTTTTGTACGCCCCCATAACCGATCGATGAAAAAAAAAAAAGCTTATTTTATTTTTTACTAATAGATAACTTTAGGAATTGTAATATAGAAATCATAAATGTATATGCTTTATTTTGAAGTAAAACTAATTTCTTGAAAATAAACTTGTATTTAACAACTAAATTCTATAGAACATTTATGTGCCATGCGTGATACACGCTTAGGCGATCATGTATCTTTCGATACATGATTAACGAGGCAGATTTCTCCCGCAGTAGGTTGCCATTTCTTTCTGCCAGGCTATAGAATCCAGTCTGCCCTGCTATTTACCCATAGCTGGGGGTGGGGGAGAAAAAGAGGATTTATATCTTTCCCAAGGGTATTAGCACGATAGTGAATGTAGTGGATCTGACTGGAATTCGAACTCGGCTCTCCGATTTCTCAATACTAGCCGCTATTCATTACTCCATTTATGTACACGAGTAAAATAACTAATTTTTATTTTCTTATTTTATATTAATTAAATTATATTAATATTTTATTAATATTTAAGATTAATATCCTTACTTATTATTAATACATTAAATTAATTTATATAATAAATAATAAATTTTATATAATTTTTCTTTATATTTTTTATAAGCATTTCACCCCAAGCAAGGCAAAAGTAACACTAGTCCACAAGAGGATACAGAGAGTGAAAGTTAGAGAAAAGATTGGGTATATGGGGATGGCTGAGGAAAAGATAAAAGGAAGAATGTGGATCAAATCATCAGAATATGTTGATTGACATTGCATTTAAATTTTTAAAGATTATATTAATCAGGGAAGCAAGTAAGAGGAAGAGAGTTCCGCTTCCGGGAAGTGCGAGAGAAGAAGCTGTTGGAGTAGAAGAGGCGGTTACATTTAACTGTTTCGACAATAAAAGTGGGACTTAGATGCCAACGCTTAAATTCATGCAGTCGGGGAACTGGTGAAAATGGCTCGTCAGAGCAGATGCGATGAAAATATTTGTATAAAAAAGACAGAGGGAAGCCACATCACGTCTGTAAGAAAGTGACCGGTGTCAAGATTCCAAGTCAAGACCGATCACATTGCATATCCATCTTCGGAATTTTGTCGAGAACCTCGAGATGAACAGTGAGGGTAGCAAACCATATATGGCAACAATATTCCATGCACGGACGAATGGTAGATGTGAAGGATGGATTCAGACGAGAAAAAGCTTCTGGCGCGACATAGAAAACAAACTTCCCTTGTAGTAGATGCAGCTACTGATTCAATGTAGTTGTTCCACCTCAGATCAGTGGAAAACGTGAAACCAAGAAGATGCTCTCGTGAAGTTGAGCCTCAACCATAATGGTAGGAGGCGGAGAGGTTTCTCTATGATGGGTAAATGAGTGCAGTTTCGTTTTGGATGCATTAAAATTTCCTGCCTCAGTCAACCACAGATTGGGGGTCGTTTTCGAAAACAACGGCCCGATTAACTTTGCCAGCAATGCCGGATTTACTATTGTGACAGGAGTACATGGTAGTGTCGTCTGCGTAGATGCTTCCTTGAGAACTGATGACATCAGGAAGATCATTGATGAAGATCAAAAACAGTGTAGGATCAAGGATAGAGACTTGGGGAACAACAGTGTTCGTTTGAAAGGAACTGGAAGAGGACTCGTTCAGGACGACCCTCATTTCACTGTTAGACAGGAATGATTGGATTAAATCAAATAATCGTCCTGTAATACCATATCCCTGAAGCTTACGTAGAAGGCCAGCATGCCAAACCCTCTCAAACGCCTTCGATATATCACCGTTATTACCAAGAGCTTGGTATACATATTCAGTTATGACCATAAGCAAATCAGCGGTAGACCGGGCAAAATATATATATAAACCTTTCTTTTATATATCCTTCCCAGTTTTTATTCAACTTTAACAATCAAACCTCCAGCAGAGTAAAGGGACACTAACTTACATCACTTAATCTCATTTTCTGCTAATTTTAGAATTATTTTTCTATTTTTTAGTATATTAATATGACGTAGAAATTCTAGTTCTCAGTTTTAACAGCAGTTCCGTAATCAAATCGCTCTATGGATCAATAAAATATTGCTGTGTTCCCCCAATTTTCTTTTTTGTTACATGGACCCCGGTTGAGAACCTTCTGCTCTATTCAGAGCCGCGCTCATTGTTCTAATAAGCACTGCCTCTAATAATCACTGTCACCTTAACGTTCCACAATCTCCTCTGTTCTATGATCAGGTTATAAGTAATGACTTTTGTGGGACCAATTGTAATGACGAATTTATCATCCAAACTATAATCATATGTGACAGTTAAATATATGACACTAACTAGACAAACACACGCACACAATTACAAGTACACATTACTATCCGTTGCTCGCTTAGACATACAGGAATTTTCACACATAGAATTATCTACGGTTTTAATACACGTGACACGTGTCTGACCAATGAGAACTGACCCAAACATAATTGAAAATATCAGTGTTTTCTGTTTTTTGTCTATTTTCTCTCAATCTCTGACGAAGCTTTAATAAAAGTGAAACATGCTAGATTAGGTTGAATCATAAGTAATTTCCGTTTTTGTGGACCAATTATAATGACTACTATATCGTCCTAACCACTAATCATACAGGAGAGTTAAAAATAAATAAATTTAAAGTGGTCTAACACATTTTTCCCGGCAGTGTCAGGATAGAGAGCCGATTAGAAAATAAACTTCTTAATCCCACTAATGGAGAGATTAAAAGTGCATTTACGTCACATATGGGAGTCCAAGCAAATATGTATTTATTATGGTCAAGGTGTCATAACTGACCGGTAAATACGAAATTAGTTTGCAAAGTCTCGTTCTAGATAAACGTTGTTAAAAGATGAACCCATACCGGAGCGTTCATCGGAATTTGCTGATGAAACTCACGAGTGGAAAGCTACACACGAAAAAGTACTTAGGAATTAGCAAGATGTTAAACGCATCACAATCTACCAGATGACGACACTTAGAAAATACAGGGACAGGCAGCGAGCTATGTGTTTCGATTCTCCCAAAAAGAACAAAGCGGGTCGTTGATAAACAAAAACCGAAAATTATTTGACTCAACCAAATATCTTTTCACTTTCTTTCAAACCTACAAAACAGCGGAATCCATTATCTCGCATGTTTTAAATCCGGACTTCCAGCCTCGATTGGATGATAGGTTTACTTTTTCTTTACTTTTTTTTCTTTGATTTCTGTTGTATACAAATTTCCTTCCGGGTCCCAACCAGAGACCTAAGGTCAGAAATGGCTTCATGACATTTTTCCACTGATAATTATTTTGAAAAAAAACTAAAATCACACATTATAGATAGATAAAGCTCTTCGTAATGTGTGAGCTGTACTTGTGAGTACAATTTTTTTGTATTTCTTTCATTATTATTGTTGTTATTATTATCATTTCTTCTCTTGCAGACAGGATGCCGACCGCTGCCAAGGAGATGTGTGCTGGTTGTCAGCGTCCTATCGAGGACCGTTTTCTTCTGAAAGTAATGGACAACTCCTGGCACGAACATTGCTTGCAATGTTGCATGTGCCATGTGCCTCTGTCCGTCTCCTGCTTTTGTCGGGACAGAAAACTCTATTGCAAAGTGGATTACGACAAGTAAGTGACGCTCTCACCCCATATAGATTCCTTTCTCTCAACAGCTCTTTTTACTTGGATCCCTTATCGGTCAATGGTCAGTTAGCTGAATTTGAGTTGCATCAGTATCTGTCTATATTTCTGAGATGAGATATTATGTACATTATTTACATTATTCGGGCTATTGTCCTCATCCTCATGGTTGGAATGTCGAACTGAACCCTTTATTTCGCTCACTGGGGTAGAATGTTCTAGTTCCACGTGCCATGTTTAATGGATGTCAGTTATCAGTTATCTCTTGTTAATTCCCCTCTGAAAATTCTCCACTGCCTTAACCGGGTATTGAACTCACACTCTTCGGGTCCTGTCACTGGATCTAACTAACGCCTTTATCCACTGTGCCATGTCCTTGAGGCACAGCGGATAAAGGTTGCATTACTAGTGAAATCTTACTTAATTTTTATACTAATCGTCAGTGTTGAAAAATGATTGTTCATCGCAAAACTTTAAAAGTATTAAAATTTCATTTAATATAATTCATTCTAAACTAAAGTACATAGTATTTACATTCTGATCATTGTCCTCCTCCGTGTTGGTATTATCACAAGGTTTCGACTGTTGTACTCTCCGGCCTTTATCAGGTGTTTGTTGATCCCGGAAGTCTTCATTAGTTTCGAACTTAAGCTTTCATTTAATCTATGACGATGGATTGTTCTCATTGCGTATGTCTAGGGATATTTTGTTTAGCTCTTGTTTAGTTAGTTCTTATTCAGTTATTTCTCGCTCTGTTTCTACTACCCGGCCCAGGGATTGAACTCACGATTATTATACCACCAAATTCACGAACCAACGCGTTAACCCACTTGGAACAATCCCGAGTGTAGAACTTGGACCATTAAACCTTATTATTATTATTATTTTTGTTTTACGAAAAGCCTACTTGATTGATGATATCGTTGTTTATTTTCCCTTCGGCGCTAGATTTCGAAATCCAAGTAAAAGTCAGTGTTATAATGCTGATTTTAAGGCGGTAAACTTTCTCTGCTTGGAAGACTGGTGTAACACAATCTTCCTACTCCAAATTAATCTTCCTGTAGCAATGTTTCCTCATTTCGGATTTATGACAGATGAAATTTAAACGAGGCAAACTAATCAATCTTTGACGTTTTACAATTCTTTTTTCCTCACTCTGCAATTCATTCACCCAAACTCAATAGATATGTTACACACTAATTCTCTCTTCCCTGGCTTCCTTCGGTATGTCTTGAGACAGTGTGGTTAGTTTCTTTTGGCTTGTAATAAGGTTCCCTAATCTGTTTCTTCCAAACTTCAACCAATAGTCAAACAATCCAACAACACGTGTCTCGTATTCTCTACCACTGTCGCACTTTTCCTCTGTCGCCTCTTTAAGCACTTTTTATAGATTGAGTGACAATTCACATTTGCATCGGTTGAGAGAGATTCTCGCGAAAGTCCATTCGATTCCGGGATCTACCTTTTTTTAAATATACGACTCACCATTTTCTTTTTGGGAATATTTTAAATGCGAGACACGTCCGAATCCGTTTTCGTCCGAGAGGTAAGCCAATTTTTCCAGCTTTACAGACAAGTCTAAATGCTTGGTCAATGAATGACGAATATTTCCTTATAAGGAAACGGTTAATATTACCAATACCATTTAGACAAACCTCACAGTGTAATTATATTCATCAACTCTCAACTCGGCATCTATACTGACGACACAACTAATTACACCTGTTTTAATACTAAGTATAATCGGTAACATAGACAGCTGATCTCAAAAATGGCCTATAAACTGGAGCAAGGAATGACTTGTTAATTTTAACGCCTCCTAAACGAAACAGCTCTCTTTTAATTGTCTGAGAAATCTCTTTCTGCCTTTCATCGTCATGGCTGATGCTAACCTCCAGGTGAGTGATTCGTTGTGCCATCTCGGGCTAACCTTTTCCGCTAACAGGAAGTGGAAAGATTATATTGAATAAGTTGCTAGGTCTGCTGTTAGGAAAATTGGTTCAATGCTGCTTCTGCTACGGATTTGGAGATTCTTGATAGAATACAAGGAAGACTCTGCTCATGTTAATGGTCGTGATCTGTCATTTTGTCTTCAGACAATTTCCTACCACCGTAATATAGTTTACCTGTGCCTTTCATGGTAATTGTTCTGATGAACTTTCCTCTGTGGTAGGTAGACTTTATGAATTTAAGCGCAGTACTAGATTGGCAGATAGGTCTCATTATTTTACATTTAAAATGACTAGATATAACTGTAAGTTCTATGCTAACAGTTAATTGTATCCCACTTCTCACTTGTGGAACTCTCTTCAGGCTTCCTACTTCCAATTCAATGTTGATTCCCAAAAAAATTAAATGCAATGTCATTCGTTATAAGTTCAATTTAACAACTGACCTAAAATCAAAAAAGAAAAACCTGCGATCTGGATCAAGGAATAGCTTAATAATTCTAATGTCTCTAAAACGAAGCTTCCATCTTTTTGTTCATTTTAACGCTTCCAAAACGAAACCGTTCTCTTTTAATTGTCTGAGAGAACCATTTTTGCTTTCCGTCAGCATGGCTGATGCCAACTTCCAGGAGAGTGACTCATTGCACATTCTCGGGCCAACGTTTTCCGATGAGATGAAGTGGAAAAATTATCGACTCACCTGCTAGGGTCTGGTTGGTTCTTTTTGTCGTTTCATCCGAAACTATCTTAAATATTTAAAAGTCTACCATTCGTCTATGCTTTGAATATTGCTACCACTTATGGTCTAGTGCATCTGCTATATATTTAGAGATCTTTGATAAAATCCAAAGAAGAGTTATTGGTCCTGAACTGACACCTCGCCTTCAGTCACTTTTCCACCGCCGTAACGTCTCTTCCCTGTACCTTTTCTATAAGTATTTTCATGGTAATTGTCCAGGTGAGCTCTCCTCTATGGTACCTAGACTATGTGCATTAAGATTGGAGGCAAGATCTTATGATTTTACTGTTGAAATGGCTATATGTAACCGCAACTTCTATGCTAACAGTCTCTTCTCTCGTACACCTCGCTCATGGAACTCTCTTCAGCTTTCTTGCTTTCCATTCAACTTTGATTTTCAAAAATTTAAATGCAATCTCAATCGTTAGCTTCTGTCTTATTAATTTCAGTTCTTTTATTCTTCTCGTTCCTTAATATTTTTTATTCTTCTATTCTTTCACACTCAGTAACCCCCGGCGTGTTAGTCGCTTTATTGCCTTGCTTGGAGTGGAAAGATTTAAAATAAATTGTCACTATGTTTCTTTTCCATTCTGTTTATTTGTTTACTACATAGCAATAGTAAAATTAGTAAGTTTAAATTTTACGATAAATTATTTTATTATAAACTTTTCATTAAAGATTTTCATTAATTTTATCAAAATACTCTATGACCTGACTGTTAAAGTTAAAAGTAGCATCTGAGAAGACTTGAACTCACTTTCCATTTTGAAGTTGCTCGTCTTACATAGACGATGCATTAACCAATTCAGCCACGGAAATCCATATCTAAAATTTGAGGTCATAACTTCTTCTTCTCCTCTGAGTAGTGTCCCTTCATGACGTTGGCAATGATGGCTCTCCACAATTTCCAGTCCTTTGTAGCTCTTTATAATTTTTATCTTTTTGTTACCTCTACTAAACCTTATTTTGCCATAAACTTATTCAAGCTGATTAGGTAGGTTTTGTGTTGTTTTTCTCTTACCTTCAATTTGCCTTGTAAGTATCAAATTTTCCAAGCCCCCTTTCCTTATTACGTGCCCTAGAAATTTTAACTGTCTCTTTCTGATGTTAAGTATAAGTGTCATTTTGTTTCCATTTTCTCTAAAAGTTCGTCGTTTTTCACATGTTCAGTCCATGGTATTCTCAGTATCCTTCTGTAGAGTTAGATTTCTGTTGCTTCAAGTCTCTTTTCATCTGTGAAGCGATTGTCCAGAATTCACAGCCATGTAGAAGGATTGATATTACATAACACTTCAGCACTCTTTTGTTGATAAGAAAAATTTTCTATTTCTTAATTTTGCTTAGGTTTTGGAAGGTATTTTTCACCATCTCAGTGTGTCTTCGTATTTCTGTCTCACACTTCCCATCATATGTTAAAACACTTCCTAGATATCTAAATTGCTGTACTTGTTTGATTTTGCTATCGCCATTTTGTAATTTGTTGGGGTGTTCCTTTTGCTAACAACTATGCATTTTGTCTTCTTGCAATTTGTGTACTTTCTTTCCGCTTTCTTTCATTACATTCTGTAGGAGTTCTTAAAGTTTCTTTTCTATGTATGCTATCAATACTGTGTCAGCTGTATATCTTATGTTAAGATGGTGGCTGCTAATGATGAATTCTGGTAGAACTTCTAATTCTATCTGAATCGCATCATTGTATAAATAGAATAAGTCTGGTGAGAAGACACACCCTTGTCTTACACCTCTTGCCATTTTTGTATATTTGCTGAATTCATTTTCTATCTGTATGCAGACGGTTTGCTGCCAGGTTCTGGATTATTTTGATATCCTTCCCAAATATGTCAAGGTCACCTAACAGCTTCCACGTTTTGCCACCTCGGAATTTTCATGCTCTGTTGTTTGTTTATTTTCTAGTAGTAACAACTCGATTGAATTCTGAAAAGAAATATTTTTGTTATTAACTTATATATTTGAAGTCAATATTGATTTACATTCCTTTTATTATTCTGTTTACATAGTCGTTTGTCTATTATGTTTTTCTTTTTGTTCTAACAGTTGTACGTTGGCGTTTGTTTATACTGTTCACGCGAGAACGGATGGTTGAGTCCGAGATGTTTGGTTTGAAACTATAACCCTTTGCCCACGTAATGTTAGTGTACATCTATACAAAGACGATTAAAAGAAATTAGCAATTGCTTTAAAACATTGAACACTGCACCTTTCACTCTGTGTGTATTTTGTTTCCCTTTTGCCGGCATTTGTGGCTTTCAGGCAACTTTTATATATATATATATATATATATATATATATATATATATATATATATATATATATATATATATATTACTTATTTATTTAAAATGGAGAAAATAGAAATTGTTATAAAATATACATTAAAAAACTATAGGAAAAAGCAAAATGAATTAAAGAATATAGGAAACAGCAAAATAGATTTAAAAAATATAAGAAACAGCAAAATAAATAAAAAGTTATAAGAAACACCAAAATAAATTAAAAATTATAAGGAACAGCAAAATAAATAAAAAGTTATAAGAAACACCAAAATAAATTAAAAATTATAAGGAACAGCAAAACAAATTAAAAACTATAAGAAACGGGAAAATAGACTTTAATTAAAAGAAACAGCAAAATAAATTAAAAATGTTAAGGAACAGCAATATAGATTTTAAAATTAAAAGAAACAGCAAAATAAATTAAAATTATAATAGCAAAATAGATTTTAAAATTATAAGAAACAGCAAAAAAGGAAAGAGACTATACGGACTTACAAATGAGATCACCAATCATGTAACAAAGGAATGAAATTGTTCATAGACAATATATAAACAGATATGACTGGGTAGAAAATGTAATCTTTCGAAAACTGTGCAAACCAATACTATATGTACTAAACACAACGCAACTTGTGAGGATCGAACTCACTTCTCGGTAATAATACTTATTTCTTCTGTTACAAATAGAGTTTTGAAATAGGCAAAAATGCAAGTTAGTGAGTCCATCGGCAAGTCATAAGGTATCAGGATTCAATGTATTAAATATCCCCGAAAACATCATTGCTAAAATCACTCAGAATACTAAGGTGAGGGATAGAGCAATCGAAGTAAATTGTTGTTACTTGATTCTAAGCAAGAACCGTCCAAATAGTGATGGTTTGAAAAGTCATTAACGAAATAATAATAATAAAAAAAATAGTAATAATTGTAAAGAAGAATATATGTCACACATTATGAAATGGACAAAGTCCGACAATTATTTTAAGATATTTTTATGCTTATACATTCTTTTTACAGATACAAATATTTAAGTAAATGCTCTGTTTATAATAAACAGTATTAAATAACATTTACCGGCCTGAATATCCGAGAAATTTTCACAGAAAATATTCGTCCTCCGACAGGATTCGAACCTGTAACCTATAAGGAACCGTGTTTTAGCTTGACGTGCCTTAACCGATTTGGCTACAGAAGAGCGTTCGGTTAGCAAGGTCGAATTTACTGTCATTAAATTTCAATCTTCCATGAATCTCTCACGTACACTCATATCTGCTCAAAGCGCAATCAGATATGAGCAGATATGAATGTACGTGAGAGATTCATGGAAGATTGACATTTAAAGACAGTAAATTCGACCTTGCTAACTGAACGCTCCTCTGTAACCAAATCCGTTAAGGCACGTCAGGCTAAATGACGGTTCCGTACAAAATACATGTTCGAATCCTGTCGGAGGACGAATATTTTCTGTGAAAATTTCTCGAACATTCAGGCCGGTAAATATTGTTTAATACTGTTTATTATAAACAGAGTATTTACTTAAATATTTTTATAATATATAAACATAAAAATGTCTTAAAAGAATATAATGTCTAATAGTGGATATCGTTGTTCTATCAGAACCCAAAGTGAATTTGAGAAAAGGGGAAAATCTGTGGAACAATTTTCCAGATCTTGCAAGAGAACTAATAAATTGTAGAACATGAGGATGACAGTAGTGCCAATCAATATTGGCCTACTTCGAACAGTTCCGAAAAAAAAACTTGCAAATTGGTTAGAAGAATCAGGCAACACAAGAAGACTCGAAGTCATCTAACTTAAAACTTTACTAAGAATCCGTCAGAATAAAGGGACGTGAGTTCAAATTTCACTGAAGGCTTATTCTTTATTTTGCATCCCCGTTGTTTACGAATAGCCGTAGATCGACGTCTTATTAGTTGCGTAGAAAGACAACTGAAATTAAGATGGAAGAAATGCTTATGAAAGTGAATAATAAAAGTGACAATTGCCCCGAACCATCTCTAGAGCACTTTCTTTTTTCACTAAGGCAAGGCCCAAGAGGTACTCAAGGTAGAGTGTTACTGAAAAAAGTGTGTATGAACGTAAGTGGACGGAGTAGGTAGTGAACATTATCAATAATTATTATTATTATGATATGGCGGATAGATATCTATTAGTCCAAGACTTGAAGAGGTTTACGTTATAGTGTTATGAGAAGCATCCACACGGGAGTTTGTACTCAACCTAGCAGTTCTCAGGGGAAAACTGAGTAGAACTTCCTCCTCACTAATGTAATACGAAGGAAATCTGAGTGATTAAACTCTGTTGGCATATCAAGGTAGGTCGAGGCTGCAAAGGTCTGGCCTGGTAGCACTAAATAATGGAGCTAGTCAGAATATTTGCCATAGAAGCAGCTGAAGAGTAGCAAAAGGCTCGTGACGTTGCATCTTTCGGGAAAGAATTGTAGGGTCGGAAATAGGTGATCCTCCTCAAGATTGCGTTAACGTTTTTAAACATTGCTATGGCTGGAAAGTGGGGACTGGACAGCCCCAGCACACAAGACCTTTGCAAAGAGAGTGAAAGAATTCGTAATCTGGGGAAAAACTGAAACCATCTAGACGACAGTGTCGCTAAAATAAAAAGTCAGAATGAATACATAGAAGGTTTGTGTATTGATTAAACTTGTTGTCACTTGATCTCCTTCGAGCCACCGGATACTACACTTCACGAGAGACAACAATTTTAATTCATATATAGCTCTTAAGAATTATAATTCATATATAGCTCTTAAGAATTATAATTCATATATAGCTCTTAAGAAAGACAGGAAGGATCGCACTGTATAAATGTTTTTCACGACCTTTTGACTGACCTTTACTTGCAAAAAGATTTGACAATGGCCGAGGGTGATAAATTAGTCCCTTGAAACGTAACACCCAAATGCAATGTATGACGTTCAATTATTAACAGAACAGCAGGTGCAGGAGCCAGAAAACAAAAGCCCGAGTTTAATTTACGACATCAAAGAGATGCAAAAATGCATTGAGACTGCAGAATCATGCGCGTGGTTATTTTCGAAATTATTTTTTGAAGGCATAAATAACATCTAAGTAGTACATCACATGTCTAAAACACTTTGAAAGTCACCATATGAACGTGAATTGAAAGGTATGGTGTAAAATCAATAAAGTCATTTTATTTTATTTACAATAGTCCAGCCCAGAACACCGATATTCCGGCAAGTTCAACTTTTATTTCCGACCAAATTAGAAAAATAACATTTCAAGATTTTGTGATTGCCAAACTAATTTAGGATAAGCACTGATATATATGTTGACATAATAACAACAAAGACGAGGATAATAACGTGGATTAAAATGATGATACAAACTCCATACACCAATAGAGTCAGTCGGAAATGGTTCATCAAAATTTAACACCTGAAATTCCTATAGGGACCTAAAGTTAATCCCGACTAGCTTATAAATTAAGATATCGGTCAAGAAAGTACAAAGGCTTAAGAATTACAATGATCCAAACAAATCCATAGGCACTGAACCATACCAATAAAGATAATTCGTTATTAATTATAAGTTTCTACCTATAATCTATTAATGCCAAAAGTCACAAAAATGGGATAGTGGACATCAATCTGTTAACAATAAAATCACTGACTTGATTAGAACATATAACCAATATAATTGCAAAAATCCTTAAATATATCAGTCATTATTTGATGTCATTTATAAACTAGTATATTTATAAAGAGTGTTTCATTAAGACGGATTATATATAAAGGTGTTTCATTAAGACGGATCAAAGTCAGCAGTAAATAAATCAGTGTTATTGGTGAAAAATTATTTATTTCTCTATTGGCTCATGTTATTTAAGTCGTGGCAATTATGTGTGAAGAATAATATCGCCGAAATGTCTGCCAAATCTAAAAGAAAAAAATAATTAGACGCTTAAACTTAATTAACATTTAAAATCGGTCCAAGTTATTGGAAGACCCTTTATTTAAATAAAGTGGCATTACTTAAATTAACTGGTCCACACGTTAAACAACATTCTTAGTAAATAATTTTTGTCGATTAGAATTTATATATACCATTCTTTAATCAAGACATTTGAAAAAATTTGTTCTATCATTTTAGAAAGGGTCCCGTTCATAATATAGATACAATCTCATATCGATCCCTTACTTTTTATCTGTACTTTATTTTTATTCACAAATGTTAAGTTTTATAACTTTGCTTACACCATTGATAACTGAATCAAAGTTTCGATCTTTGCTTACGCCATTGAATTACTTCGAACTGAGATAAAGGACAACATCAGGACAAATTCTTTCCTGTTTTTTTTTACGAGCGGACCAGTTTATTTAAGAAGTGTCTAAAAAGTGTAAACCTATATCGCGATAATAATTTTAAATGCATTGATATGCATACTAACAAACATATTTTTGTACTGCACTACTCTTTGGTTAGGGTAAATATATTTATACTAAACGTGACTTCGCACCGCCCAACGTTAAACTTAGAAATGATCTATGTTTACAAAAAGCATGTTCGTGTTTCGGGCTCAGCTGTGCTGATTAGATATTTATGAATAAAAATCGTATTAATACATACGAATAAACCGCGTTTATAAAACATATAACTTTCCCTTTGAATCGTCTCAAGTCAAAATAAAGCAATGTGCTAAAAATCATCATTCCACCAGTACACTTAATAACTAATGAATGAAAATGTTTGTTCTCTGAGAAAAAGCTGAAAGGCATCGTTCGAGAAACAATATCTTTCTTTTTTTTTTTCTTTTTTTTTTTTTTTTTTATTGGTTTGTTCAATTCAAGTGGTCCGTGCTTGCTAAAAATGTATGAACATCACTCGGAAAGCAGAAAGACTACTAAGCAACCACTTACTTCGGTTGGGCAGGTGCGAGCAATTTAAGTTTCTAAGTGCTTGTGGTCGCTGAGCGAGCGAACGAGCATGTACGATGATCATTCGTAGGCAGTGAGCTGTATAACTTTGTTTGTATTCGGATCATTACGTGAAGGCAAAAACGTTGCAAATATTTCAGAAGATATTATTGTCGCCTTTTTAATATTAATCACTACATTTCTTGAAGATCGGGCTGCAGAGAAAAATACAAACATTTCTAGATTGTTTCTATTGCTGTGGTTGGAGGGGGGATGTTCTGAAAGTCATTAAATATTGCAGGAATTACTTCGAGTTAGGCTAAAATCAGTGACAACAATATTTTGCACAAGTAAAAGATGAGTGTAAAGAAATGAATGAATTTAAATTTTCGGTTTCTATGTAACTGCATAAAAAATACACAAGTATGCGTGCAGCAGAAAGAAACCATTACAAGTTAAGAATTATATGTGTGATAAACGACTGTTTGTGGATGAAGTTCTGACACTGAGGGAAAAATTACTCCCATGCCCGGGCGAAGATACTGGTGGTGTTGTCACTAAAGTGTGCGTGAGAGAAAGACAGGACGTGTCCCGTTTTTATAGCTACTTGACAGCGCCCTCTAACGACTTCTTGGTGAAACTAGCAAATCTATGTGGGGATAACCCACTCTATGTATAATCAAAGGTTTCTTTCCCAGGCTGAAGATTTCTGGACAGTTTTACAAAAGCAGAATGACATCGTTCATTCTGGCTGTGTAGCTTATTAATAATAATTAGTGGGAGCTTTGCTTAGAGTGAAATAATTAAAAGAAATGTACTGCGTCCCCTCAGGACATACACGATCATGGTTCTTCAAAACTTCCTATCCCTTGTAAACCATGGGAGTTTTTTTTTTTTCTCTCTCTCTTTGTTAAGGTTTCCGTCCCACGTTCTGTTCTTCATCCACACATGCTTGCTGGTTAGGTGGCTCGCTGCATTAGAGCTCGTATCTTTAGAACGGACATTTTGGCGTCAGCGTATTTACAGTGGAAATTCTAGCGCTACCATTTTCAAAACGGCCATTTTCACACACGTATTTTTTCGATGTACATTTTAACAAAGGCTTTATTACGACAGACATTTTAGCACTGCCATTTTTACGGTCAGCATTTTAGCGTTCGCATATTTACGGCGGAAATTTTTAGCGTTCGCATTTTTACGAAGGACATTGTGGCGATTTCATTTTTTAGCCTGTCATTTTATTGCTTGTGTTTTTACGACGGCGCGTACAATTTTACGATAGCTATATCAACGCCGACATTTTGCCTACAGACTATCTTTGAATCTGAATCAAATCAAAATATTTTATTGAGATTTATTGTTTGTGCTCGTTTCGATCAATCGTACTTAAAAGTCCTGGTGAATGGACCAATTTTTTTCAGTTGTTACTGCATAACCTTACTCTTTGACCTCATGACCTGTGACATCTAATAATCTGACAAAACGGTTAACCTGACCTCGCTTTCAAACCGAAAGTGTTAGGACTACATCAGTTTTGATTTCTGACTTAATTATTAGGATTTACAGCTATTAATGATAGAATTTATTTAGATTAACTTAATCGGGCACGAGGCCGAAAGTATAGGGCACTCAGTGGGCATCAAACTCACCAAAGTAAGGGTAGTCTGGGAAAGAAATCAAGTTTACTTACCAATCGCTAAGAGCTCAATTGTCCATATGTATAAAATTTCACGCGCATCGCGCATATATATATTACTATATATATATATATATATATGTGTGTGTCTGTGTGTGTGTATATATATATATATATATTTTACTATCATTAAGCAAGTGGTCAAGCTGTCGCTCTTTCATTCACTCTCAAATGTATGTCATGCAAAGTTTTGAAAGTGCCCAATACTTTAGCTACTGTCATTAGTCCGATGTCTGTTTTTCAATTGTATATATATATATATATATATATATATATATATATATATATATATATATATATATATATATATATGCGTAAATATTATCTTTAATAAAAGATATAACAACATTACCAGAGCACTTGTACGTAGTGTTATGGTTACCAAGCTTGTCTCGTTAAATCAATTAGTGAGTGCTTCATAGTTCTGGCCTTATGCCACATTTACGATACGCTTTGTAAATCGCCATAACAATCTTACCAAACTAGCACAGTTCCACTCCGACCCAAGAGGCAAAATCACATTAGCTTAGGTAAGCTTGTTATCCTTTTTAAGATAATGTTTACAAATATTGGTCTACAGTGTAGACTCTACACACTACGTATTGAGCCCTTTCTAAAATCTACTGGAATTAGTCGATTTCAGGGTAGATTTCTTCCATGGTTGTTTTATACAAGAGCATATATATATATATATATATATATATATATATATATTGGGGAAATTTTGTGTGACACGTTTTGTCCCTTAGGACTTCATCGGACGAAGTTTGTTTACGTTGATACGACTACACATGCACACGAACGAGTGACGCTGGGAATTTAATTTTTTTTTTTTATGTATATGTGTTATGGGTATACTAGGCAATTTCATTTACATTCTTTTTCTTTCTGTTTCCATCACTTTTGTGATAGATAGATAGATAGATAGATAGATAGATAGATAGATAGATAGATATGTGATAGACCAGTACAATGCAATCGCAAAATTTCCCAATTTTTCTATTCTAGAACAATTTGTTAATTTTTCTGTTTGATATTATAGAAGTACAATCGATATATTTGCAAAATTTCTCACTGTTTCTTTTCTAGGGTAATTTATTAATTTTCTATTTGATATTATAGAAGCACAATACTATTGTAGAATTACTTAAATATGGCCGCCTTTTTGTGACTGCATTGGTAAACTAGTAGAAATCATAATAGCAAAATGACTATTTTATAATTTTATTTTACACAGTAATCACTATTATTTGGTATGTTATTGCTTCGTAGAAGCAACCTTTGTTTGGGCTTTGATCAAACAACGTGGTTATATACGTGGCGAATGAAGGGACTGTAAAGAAAGATGAAATTCGTGTGTGGCGTGGTTTCAGGGCCTCTTTCCGTAAAAATGATTTCCCGTGCTATTCAAACTGCGACTTTTGCTCCCACTATTTAACCGCCTCATGAAAGGTGCAAAACGATTCATCATTTGTGTAGCTGACAACCCCCAGCAGCCGCGACTTTTTCGCGTTTTACACTTAATCATTAATGCTATTATTTAACATCGTTCCTTTTGTTGAAAAGCCCCTCTCTCTCTCTCTCTCTCTCTATCTATCTATCTATCTCTCTCTCTATCTATCTCTCTCTCTCTATCTATCTCTCTCTAACATTGTCCCACCTTCTCTCATTTCCATTTTCTTTCTGTCTATTCTCTCTCACGTAAAGGCGTTCTCGCTTTAATCTATTTTTTTCTCTCTACTTTGTCCTTTGATTTCTCAGTCTCTCTATTCTCGAAGTCACGCTGAATTTCCTTTGTTCTCGCTATCACTACGTGAGTAAATATTTCATTCATTCTCCCCTACCTTTATCTTTACTTTCTCACAATTTTTCTCTCTAACAGTTTTCTTATATATATATATATATATATATATATATATATATATATATATATATTTCCTGTTTATACATTATTGTTATTTAAGTAAATTCTCTTTTTTTAATCAGACAGTATTAATTACATTTACCGGCCAGAATGTTCGAGTAATTTCTTAGAAAATATGCGCTCTCCGACGGGAATCAAACCTGTATTCTTATACGGAAATTGTCATTTGATCTGACGTGATGTACCATTTAGCTACCGACAAGCGTCTGGTTAGTAAAGTCCAAATTACTATTTATAAACACACTATCTTCGGATTTTTCCCGAGCGTTCATATTTGATATCTTAACGTAAAATGGCGACATATAATTAAATGGATTAAGTCCAACTCTTCTTTAATATATTTTCTGTTTATACGTCATTTAAAATTAAAATTGTAACTATAAAAATAAAGTATGAACAGTATTTATATTAAATAATTGTCGGACTTAGTCCATTTCATATATATATATATATATATATATGTATATATATATATATATATATATATATATATATATATATATATATATATATATATATATATAGATAGATAGATAGATAGATATAGATATATATCAAGAAAAATGTTAGGAGAAAAAAAAAATTTTAATTTAAAATTCCCAGCATATCTTGTTCGTGCAGTCGCATCAACCTAATAAATTTGCACCAATAAAGTCTTAATGGACGAAACACCTCACAAGAAAACTTTTTCCATTTTGTCCTACGTGTGTGTGTGTGTGTATATATATATATATATATATATATATATATATATATATATATATATATATATATATATATATATATATATATATATATATATAATGTCATCCACAGACAGACTGTTTCGCTGTATCACAGCTCATCAGTGCGGCTAGACATCCGGTTGCCTCTAGCTAGGATCGAAAACCGACTGAATTGGTATCAGGCGGATATTCTACCACTAAGCTGTCGGCGCACGGTTGGGATGAAGGTGGATTTTTGGCATATTTATTTTAGGAAACACGCCCAGTGACCGACAGTGACTCAATTCGGCTTGCGAAGAGTCTCGCTATATAGCTATAATAGTCACTGTTTACAAACCCATACCTCAGCCCGAGAGTGCTCAACTGGAATGAATTCATCCACAGACAGACTGTTTCGCTGTATCACAGCTCATCAGTGCGGCTAGACATCCGGTTGCCTCTAGCTAGGATCGAAATATATATATATATATATATATAGAGAGAGAGATAGATACGGATATTTTGACATATGCACTTTTGACAAAAGAACCTATTTGACTGGTAATTTATAAAAAAATAAATTAAATCAAAATTAGAATAAAAGTTTTCTTTCATTATGTAGTATTTTGTAATATAAGATTTATAACTCTGATTTTTTTTTTATTGTTGTTACTATTATACATATGCGATTATCAGCACGGGAAGTGGATTCGGTTGTCTGAGTTCAAATTCCGGCCTCGCCTGTTACGTCCACGTTCGGAATAATGTCCTTAGAAAAGACATGAATTTTATTTATTTACTCCCTACCTATGGATTAAATATGACAGTCAGCTTGAGAGAAGGAAAACTTTGAATTCAAAACCGTATCAAATATGACAAATCAGTCGATTATCTTATCACGCTAATTCATAGACAATAAAAGAAAAACAATATATGGAGAGACATAAACCCTTAAATGTTAAAGGAACATACGATATTTTAAAAAAAAGCTTATGCAAGACCAACGAACTTCAGACTCAAGGATAGCATTTCCAAACTGAAAAGTAATGCGTTGCATAAATGTATTAGTGGGTATAATATACACCCCCCCACCAAACACACAGATATATGTGTGCACATGTTTGTTCGCGTGTGTATGCGTTTGTGTGTTTATATACGTATGTATGTAGGCAGGTAGGTAGGTATTAACGGATGAATGTTAGAGTCTCTCGTCGATTTTCAATGGATGAGTGTCTACTGTCTGACCTTTTATTATTAGAATTGAAATAGCTAGACTACACTCACATGATTTGATTATAATGATAACGGCTTGTGTAGAATATATATATGTGTGTGTGTGTGTGTGTGTGTGTGTGATAGGATAAGGAAAAATAGCAAACGTTTTCTCATCCTATCATACTGTTGAATTACAATCCATATTTGATTTATATTTGACAATTCATATATATATATATATATATATATATATATATATATATACATATAAATAAAAAAAATAGCTTGAGGATGAAATGGAACTAATGTCTTTAATTTAATTTAATTACAAAATTAAATTCGTAGTTTTTAGCTTCCATTTTTGAAACATGGTTAGAACTGTGTAGCGAATAAAACCATATTTTAAATAAATCAATTTATAATATTAATGCTCTGTAAATTTACATTGAGCACTATTTTGTAAAAATAAAAATACCTATAACACCGGATTATATATCTTACTGTTCTTTCTTTTTATTTATATATACATATATATACATATATATATGTATGTATGTGTGTATATATATATATATATATATATATATATATATATATATTAATAAAAATAAATTATATATACTAATTTATTATTTAAAATTATATATATATATTAATTTATATAAAATTATATATATATATATATATATATATATATATATATTACAGTAAAATTATTGGTAATCCGTATGGAATATCCAAGAGGATATAGATCCGTTGAGAACTCTATTTTTACAGGTCTTAAGATTTGAAGCCGAGTTTTATCGGCTTCAGTAAAATAAAATATAGCCTATGGTTTTTTGTTTGTCATTTTTTGAAGATGTTTTTGTAGCTGGGCATAATACGCACCCCCAATTTTTGCTTATTATTTTCAGAAAAAAAGCGTATTATAAAACATTAGGAATTACGGCATATATATATATATATATATATATATATATATATATATATATATAATTATTTATTTTATAAAAAATTTATAACATAAATATATATATATATATATATATATATATATATATACCCCTGTGCAAATTAATTGAAACAAAATAATTAATTACATTATTATTTATTTTTTTTGTATTTTTCTATTGAAATATGACACAGTGCACATGTTAGTATTTCGTATGTCCATTCCACGAAGTCTTTACTTGCAGATTGACCACAGATTCTCGATTGAATTTAAATCAGGAGAGTTTCCGAGACAGTCGATAGTACTTTGATCTGCCTGTAAGGCTTGCCAGTGTGTTCGTGCAGCGTTATAATTTTCGTACGCTTCCTTGGAGCAACGTCCATCGCAGGTACTGGCCACAGGATAACTAATCGACAGTCAAAACAATAGTATATGGGCGTGATGAAAATCTGATGCAATCACGGAAGACGCAATATTTTTCAAGGCCAAACAAATTTCATCATACACCCCGAAAATGGATTCATAATACTGCACACCACTGCAAATGACCTAATGTTCGGAAAAATATAAATCGATTACACTCAGTGGATCTAAAACTGACCGTATGGTGAAAGAAAGGAAACTAAAGCGGTTATTTCCATTAATTCGCCCAAGGGCATATATATATATATATATATATATATATATATATGAAGAAAAATATACGGAAAAAACGAACAAAAATCCTTATATGCAATTATGCTGTTTTAATGTTAATATAATGTCAACGTCGGGCGTTTCGGTCTAATAAACCATCTTCAGGACATATTCATAAAATATAATTAACATTATCAATTTACCATGACAAAGACGATGGACATAAGAACAAGACTTATCCAAACAGATAACTGAAAGTTTTATGATCAGCCTTCCATTTAAACATTGTCACGTTGTCGTCACGTGGGCGACGCTGTGAAAACGTATTCCATAAATTTGAGTATTTTGACGACATATATATATATATATATATATATATATATATATATATATATATATATATATATATATATATGGGTGATGTGTGTCAATGTATACGTTTGTGCGTATGAGTGCGTGTAGGTGTATCATATGCTCATTTTACAACACTATTTAACACATAACTGATATATACATATATGTGTGTGTGCTGTCTACTTATTTTCAATTGGATTCTTTCATTTTCATGGATAAGCTTTTTGGTGTCGTTATTGGAGTACGAGAGAAAATCGCAGTGTTGATACATACATCTTTTAATCCGAGTACTTTCGACATAGCATAATGTCATCACCAGGGTATTCTTTATTGCAAAACAAATATTGTAGTGTTCATTATTGTAGAAGAAAGTTTAATTTCTTACTTGTGGAGTGAAAAATGCTGAGTCAGTACATGATCGCTGACACCGTTTAAGGGGAGGTAACTAAGTATGGTTGTGGTGAGTGTTTTACGATATAAGTAGTAAAAAACTATTAGTGCAAACCTTGGTATTTCAAAGTATCTATTGTACAGATTTTAAAATATTTGTGGAGTATTCGTAATTAATTTTATTATGGTTTGGTTTCATGTTTTTCATATAGATAGCTTCGAGAATTTTTAATTTATGCATATTCTTTTCGTGGAAAACTATAGAAGTATTTTCGACAATAATTTTTCTGAATTGTGAGATATATATATATATATATATATATATATATATATATATATAACAAGGAAAATAATTTAACCCAAATTAATAAATAAACAAATAAACGACCCCCGGTAAAATAACCGGCAAATTAGACTACCCACAATGCACCACTAACCCGTATATATATAAATAGCCGAGAAAAATAACAGCACTCGTAGCCTGATGATTGCGTCTAGCATGAAACAGACTGTCGCCTCTAAGTGTTGACTTCTATGATCACTTTTATATTTACACAGCTCTATCTCTGATATTGAGCACTTTATCCCATAAATATAGCACATCTTAAGACTATATTTCTTCATATATATATATATATATATATATATATATTGGAATTGTACTTCTGTCAGTTATTATCAATAGATTTTAACCCTTTCATTCCGAACAAGAAATTTCACCAAGTCTTTCAAAAAATGATTTATATAAAATTGCTATTCAGACACTAAAAGTTGAAAAAAAAATGAAAAGATAAAATCCCCCTTCCCCCAAAAGGCAACAACGACTGCTCTTTTGCAACAATGAATTGATTGTTGACCTTCTTCCTGGAGGCTGTCCTTTGACATTTTTATTACCTTTTCTTCTTCTTCTTTTTCTACTTCTCTTTCTTCTGGGTGTGTCCTTTCCTTGTAGAAACCGATTTACCGCTTATTGTCCTAGGCAATCTCATCTTGCTTCTATTTTCACGGTCATTTCGTTTGATGGATGAAGGGCAATGAAGCCAGATCTTGACCTGCCCACAAATTCGCTCTGAATGCATTCTTTCCTGTTCTTTTTCCTTTTCTTTTTCCTTTTCTTTATCGCTTTTTGCTCTTTCCCCATTCTCTTTCTTCCTACTTTCACCTCACGCCGCTTCCAACAGTCTCCATCTCAACACTGCTGTCCAAGACAGCAAATCGAAACCATTTTTTTTTTAATTCTTTTTCTGTTGCGGATTCTGACAGAAAAATTAAATTCCACTGACAAACCATCATTAATTAGACTAAAATTTAAATGGCGCTTCTCTGATCAAGAATCATAATTACAAACTCGCCTATTTGGAAATAAAGATGAAACCGTCACTCATAATAAATGAATGTAGAAAATTAGGTCAAAAGGAGTATAAAAAATAGAGATGGGTGAGTAGGAAAGGGGATCCACTGGGAATTGTGCAAATGAGCGAGTTTTAACTGTGCAAATAATTACTATATACACAAATCAGTTAACTTTTCTTAGAGAAACTAAAAATTTGTTTAATAAAATACATTAGGATTTTAAAGAAAATATTAATAAAAAGAAGAAAATTAGTTGATAAAAAATAAATAAAATAAAAATATTAATTTTAAAAAAAAACGTAATTTTTTCATTTAACCAAGTAACTATAAACAAAAATTCTGTTGGGGATTGCATTTCACAAGGATCACTCAGTCCTGGTCAAGAGACTTGATCTAGTCATCGTAAAAGAAAAAAAGATCTGGATAATGTTATGCCTAGCAAACAACAAAATAAAACTGAAGACCTTACATAGCCAGGAAAATAAATTAATCTTGTCAGAGAACCGAAAAAAATCATGAATATGATAATTGTAAATTATATCCGCCATTGGTGGATCGCTTGAAACCCGATGATCCTTGCGATGGAACTAAAAGTATTTGAAATCTGAGAAAGAATTAAGGCTAGCAGTGAACAGCATTACTAAAATCATTAGAATGCTGAATAAAGTCGTGTAATGTTGAGTAACACAATGAGAATCTTTAAAAATGTTTCGGTCTGTTGTTTATAACAATCGTGCTGAGACGCTGAAAAGATATCTCATTGATAGTGATGAACGCTTGTATAGTGTACATATTTATCACACATTGATATTTCCTGTAATTGCTTATGCCGTACGAAGCATAAAGAACATACCTGCCGTTATGATGCAATAGTTAAAATGTTAATCTCACAGACAATTATTACTGAGTAGTGTCTCGGAGGAGGACAATATCAAATGTATTATAATAAATTGTCTCTTAGATCGCGCTGTCCAGAAAGCTGCTTTAGTCTGGAAGTCTAAAGAAAATAAAACGAAGTTAATGTCTATTCTTATATAAACAATGTTTCTTATTTTACTGCAGGAATAACAGGAGAACAACTAACGCAAACAACAACAAAAAATGCAAATTCCTTACTACAAACGAAATGCAGTTATAAATGGCAAATTATTTAATGAGGCATTTGTTTCTGCTTATTGTTCGATAACCTCTCCACATCAAGTGAAATATTTGTCGAACACTGGAGCAAAATATCATTCATGTTATCATCAGCCAAAAAGACTCTTGGTATATATTTCATTTTCGAAAAGGAATGAAGAATGAAATTTTGATTTTAAAAACTCGTCGCATTGCAAGTCAAACAACTCCAACTGATATTTTGTTTCCACCTCAGCTGCTCCGTTCAGGAGGCTGTCTTGGTTTTGAAGGTTTAAAGAACAAACAACAAAGTTCATGTTATATTATTTAAACAAGGTTCCTTATTTTATTGCAGGTATCGAATTCAATTAAGTGAAAATGCAAATTCACTAAGACATCAGTGAACCTTGTTCTTAAACGACTTTTAATATATTTCATTTTTCTAAAATAGTTGTTCACAAGCGTATGTACTTCCAAATAATGATACCATCATTTTTACATTATTTAATAGGCTTTTATATTTTCCGTTTGGCAAAATATATTTCTTGTAGAGGTCAGCAGTGGATTCAGAATGAAATTTTGATTTTAAAAAAGTGTCGATTAACTCCAAATAATATTTTTTCTGTCACTCGCTTCACAAATGAATTAGATAATTCGTGTCCAGGTGTTAAACTGGCGGGCCGGACAAAAATCCTTTGCGGGTAGGATGTGACGCGAAGACCGCGTGTTTCCGACCCCTAACCGACATCTTTTAGCCGCATTACAGTGCAGATTTGTCTACCTGTGATTTCCGTCTTTACCAAAGCGAAAATCGCATTTGAAAAAACTGTGGAAGAGATTAAAGACAATGAGACGAAATACCATATGACGACCTTATATAGAGGATTTTACAGACTGTTTTAATAAAGTGCGCATGACACTATTATAAGGGGAGTATTTTCAAGGCGCCATTGCCCTAGGTAGTCTATTTTTCGTTAATAATGAATGGCTGGATACTTTCCAAACAGACCCCGTATTTCTCATGAGCTTTGTGTTTTCTTAGTTTGCGTCGAATTAGAATTGAAGATAATTCCTAGATGGAGATGCTGGGAGCAAATATTGTCCCGAAATGACAAACGCTATATTTTACTGATATGACGTCACATATTCAGTTTTTACGGGCATACTAAAACCGCAAAGGGAAAAAATATATATTTTATTAAGATATTTCTGTCTGTGGGGTAAATAATGTCTACCAAATCCAAAAATATAATCAAATCAAAAAATGTAATCAAATTCCCCAAAAAATTAATCCTAAATACTCTTTTTGGATGATATGAATTGGAAAATTTAATTCAAGGAAAGAAATTAAATAAAAGCATTAAAGAACTGTAAAGACAAAAACAGTGAAAATAAAATTAACAAAGGCGAGGATCAAAATAGGGCAATATTATAAAACAGCTTACTATTTGCCAACGAAGAGAAAATCTATAGAGACAAAATCGGACAAGTGCTATAATGAAACTAAAGAAATGATTTTAACTCTTAAAGAAATAGATATAAGAAGCAGAGAAATATAAACTGGTTCTTGACTATGAAACAATCGACAGAGCACAAATAACTGACATCCAACGCTTTTAAGTATTGAATTAGAATACAAAGTCTTAAATTATTTAGTATGACAAAAATTACTTAGGAAACTTGATTCGAGGGAGAATTGATTCATTTGTCTGTTTGACGGCATATCAACTCCTTGTGGGTCATTTAATGCTGAAATTTAATTTTCCTGGGAACTTGGAAGTAATAAAAATTCTGCTTTCACCTTTGAATACATGGTAGATTATATTCAGTTTTTGTGCATATACATGTTTGTATGAATAGAATTACTAGAGGCGGTGATATGCGTGTTTTATGTTATAGTTAAATTTTGGAATACAGTTTAACTTGTTTAAGAAATTGTTGAATATTAGATGGATTGATGTCATGAAACAGTTCTTTCATATTGGTTGTTTGGTACTATTTGTTTAAATAGATTTGGATGAAGTCACTATAATTTGTTAGTATCTGCGTATTGTCGGTCATTTTACAATAAATGTGTTGGTAATTTTTATATAAAAATGCATTGCTTGTATTTTTACTATAAAAATGAATTTTTATAATTTCATTGTTTTGTTTTTGTTTGGGGGGTTCACTATTTCCGCATAGGTTGAACCCTAACAGGTGCTACCACTCCGGGTTAGAATGTACCTGGGAACAACAGTTGTTCCACACTCCTCAACACCTCCAATCACCCGATCAGAGGCCTTGCTCCCAGATGTAATTTACCATCATATCTAGGACTTGATTTTAATAGGAAATTAAAGCAATTTTGGAGCAAGAATTGTCTCAGGGGGTGTCCCCTTTGCGAGCATAATATTTTTATTTATTTATAGTCTTTTGTTGAAAAGAAAAGAAAAAAGAAAGATAAATTACTATTTATTAATTTTGCTTCTTTTTATTTAAGTCCAGTAGTTGATCATGTCTCTTCCTAACCTCCTCTTTCTTTTTTAGGGGCGAGGGGGGATTTTTCTCTAAATAGCATTTGACCCTTAACCATTAATCTTTGACCCTCATCTGCGTTTAATAACACAAATTCGTTAAACAGGTTACTAGCTGCTTTCCTCAACATCATCTCAATGTGTATTACAGAAGGTACTCCAAGCAGATTTCAGCAAAATGTCCCAAAATAAGTTTTAGACTTGACATTAGGGTGCCCCATTGACACTATCTTTTAAAAACTACAGATATAAAATAAGACATTGTGATTTTTTTTCTATATGGATACACTCGTGTTTGATACTTGTTCTTTTGTTTTTTGGGGTTTTTTTTGCGGCGGGGTTGGGGGCGCCTGCTTGAAAACAAGCTCGACAGTTGATTTCATCTGACTCGTAGAAGTTGTAATTAAAAATAACAAAAATATATAATGAAATTAACATATATATATATATATATATATATATATATATATATATATATATATATATATATATATATATATATACATACACAGAATTATTCTAGGAAATTTAACTATATTGTCGACATCGAAAACAAAAAAAACTCTTAGTGAAAAGGAAGTTTACCAATATCCAGAAAGAGGCTTACGCGGGAGCGTCTATCTTTTTTAAATTTTGCCTTTAATGTAACTATGACAACAAAACATTTCGCTTTCATTGTCTGCCTTGATAAAATCGGAAGACGAAACGCATCGGCAAGAACTAAGATTTTTGTCAATTGTCATTTTTATACCAATTTGTCTTATCCACAAAATTATCCTGGGAAATTTAACTATATATATATATATATATATATATATATATATATATATAATGTCATCCACAGACATGTGTGTGTGTGTGTCATACACTTACTCTGTTCAGTCTGTCAGTAACATTCCTGACCACTGACAATCCCCTTCTACTTAAATTTCAATGTACAGGATACAAAGTGTGTACCGAAATATACTAAAAACTTTTTAGTGCGAAATTGCGAATTTAATCCTTAATCTTATTCGCCATTATCCGAAATATTTATTTTATAAATGACTAAAAAGATCAATACAAAGCAGACGAGTTAAAGAGTAGCGATAATCTTGGCATGTCGACTTCTGCTACGTTCTCACCGTCGTGACGTGGCTTCCCTCTGCCTTTTCTACAAATATTTTCATGGCAACTTTTTTGATAAGCTTTCCTCTTTGGTGGATCGACTGCATAAATTTAAGCGTGCTACAAAACTAGCAACTAGGTCTCACCGTTTTACTGTTGAACTTGCTAGATGCAATCGTATGTTCTGTTCTAATAATTCCTTTTCTCACACTTCTCACCTGTGGAACTCTCTTACGGTTTCTTGCTTCACTGCCACCTACAATTAAAAAAAATGCAAGGCCAATCGCCATCTTCGTCTCCTTTTATTGCCCTTCCCCGTCAATAAATTCTACTCGTTCTTCTCTACTCCCAGTGCTCCTCCTCCCTTCGTCTTAGTGGCATTATCGCATTGCTTGCGTTGAAATCATTAAAAAATAGTTAGTAGACAATGATTAAAAATTACAAAACATTACTTAAAGCTCACTTCCACAGCAGTTTATTAACTAAATTTCGGCCTGTACGAGGCGAGAGAGCCACTCAATGTAGAGCTTACAGTCGAAATGGTAGTAAATAATGTGCATGATGATTGTAAGAGTAGATGTAGGAAGTGAAGTTTCTGTGGATAAGGAGGATAGATAACGATTGATTCTTAACTTGAAGTGGTTAAGATTGTAGTGTTCAGGGAAGCATCCACGTAGGAGTCTGTCACACAAAGTGGCAATTCTTTGAAAAAAGCTATCTCAGTGGAAATAGAAAGTAAGTGTTTCTCCACATGATTGCGTCACTAAAATCTAACCGTAGTTATATGCCGTATCCATTGAGGACGTTGGCGATCAGCGCTCTCCGCAATTTCCTGTTCTTTGAAGCTCTTAATAACTTTTGTCTTTTGCCATCTCTTCCAAACTCTGTTCCACCATCCATTCGTTCAAGCACGCCAAGTTGTCTTTCTCTGGTCCTCTTACCTTTAGTCTGTCCTGTGAAAATCATATTTTCCAAGCCCTCTGTCCTCATTATGTGCCCCAGAAATTTCAACTGTTTCTTCTTGGTGTTGACTGTTGAGTATAAATGTCCGTTTCAATTCACCCCAAGCAAGGCGATAATGCCACTAAGACACAAGTAGGTTACAGGGAGTGAAAGAGAATGAGAAGACTGAGAATGGAAATGATCGAGGAAAGGACAATAAAAGAACAGGATTCAAGAAGACATGAGATGACGATTGACAATTGACGTTACATTTAAATCTTTGAAAAGTGTAGTTATCGGGGAAGCAAGAAATCGAAAGGAAGTTTCACGGGTGAGAAGTGTGAGAAAATAAACTGTTATAGTAGAAGTGGCGGTTGCATCTAGCTAGTTCAAAAGTAAAATAGTGAGACCTAGTTGCCAATCTAGTAGCACGCTTGAATTCATGTAGTCGAGGCACCAGGGAAAAAGTTATTATTGCTATTGCCTTTAGAACTTCCTCGTTGCTCACATGTTCGGTCCATGATTTTCGCACCATCCATCTGTAGAACCACATTGCTGTTGTTTCAAATCTCTTCATCTGTGCGTCCTGGGTATGACGATAAACTGCATCCGCGTCCTGGGTAAGACGATAAACGGCATCCGTGTCTTGAGTAAGAGGATAAACTTCGTCCAACAGCAAGGCCTCTGATAATACGTTTTTGAAAAAATAATGCTGCCAGCTGTAAGTTTTTGAGAAAAAAATATTAATAGAAATAGATTTTTGACAAAACAAAAATATTACCCAGAAAAAAAAGTTGTCGGCATTAAATGACCCATTGAGGTTGATGTGCCGTAAAACAAACCAAACCAAATCTTCATCTGTGATGAGATTGTCACTGCCATAAATGAGTACTGATATTACATAACAACAGTTCAGTGCTTTTTTGTTTCGAACGATATTTTCCTGTTTCTTAATACTTTGCTCGGCTTTTTGAAGGCATTTTCCGCTATTCCACTACGCCTTCAGATTTCCGTGTCGCACTTTCCGTGTTCTTTTTTGCTCACCTACTTAACTTCAAACTTTTCTGTGTTTTCATCCCGAACGAAAGTTTTAGTTGAATTTTTTAGTAAGTCCTGTGATATCAAATATTACATAAGGCTATTATTATATTTTGCCCTTTTTTTCTGTATTTACAGAATTTATGAGAAATTTCTATTTTATCTCGTTTTTTTTTCTGTTTTTGTCTAGGCTTTAAATTATGTTCATTTTTATCGCAATTGTAACCGACGCATAAACACTTCTAAACCTGGAGGCAAATCTCCCAATGTTATGAGTTTGGCTTGCCATACTTCAAATAAATATCACTGTCACTTAACGAACCAATCGCCAATGAAGTTGTATCGATCCAAATAAATTCGACGTCAAACAGGGCTCAGAATATGTGAAGTCTGTCACTAATTCTCTGCCCTATTCGTTTCGGCAAGATTTTAACAACTGTACCATAAAAACAAAAACTAAATGATTTACAGAAGTAAAAAACAAGGATTTTATTGATATTTGGAGATCAGTAAAAAAACAAAAAAATTACTAATTTCGGCTCTTTCAAACGTGGTCTAATACTCTTAATTGAATTTTAATTTATAATATCCAACTTTATACAATGATTCTTTCGGGATATGCATTTAGTCGTCTTTTTTAACTTTGAAATTCCCATATAATTTCATGCTTACTATTTCCTCGATGGATCAGGTGCAAGGAAAAAAGATTAACAGCGCAGGGAAATGGAATCTGCAAGATTATCATAAATTAGAATGGATTAAATAGAAGAGCAGACTGAGCTCTCTAATCTTAGGTTGGCAACCAAACTAGGAGAAGGATAATTCTTACAAAATCGTGAAGAAGTCAACGGGAAACCACTTCACAATCTTTTTCAAGAACGGTCATAACAGTACATTGTTTACAGATATTAAAAAGGGAAGTTGTGAAGAGCCGTGGTTTCTTCGTCCATTGCATTTTATAGTACTAGTAATAGTCCCTCGCTGAGATACAGATTTGTGCACATGCCTCTGGTTTGTCAGGTCATAGCCTAGTCCTTTGAACAATTCTTAGTGAATCGCCGTTCCTACCCAATCATGTTTATTTTTGGACTTAAAAAGAAGACATAATTTGTTGCATTTCATTATGAAATGATTAAGGCTTACGGCCAAATCACGTTGAAATACCAGTTCCCGTACGATCTTGAACGTCGAGCCTGGTCAGTACTTCAATGGGTAACCACTTGAGAATACCAGGTGTTGTAAACTTAGATTTGCAAGTGGTTTAATGTATAATGACTCGTAATTGTTAATCGAAGAACCGTGTTCCAATTTCCGTTAGGTTCGTTATACTTACCTTTGCTCACCTCCCCCAACCCCGCCAGATATGCGTTAATTCGTAAGACTTGTATCACGAAACCATTATTTTCTGCCGCCAAAAAAAAAACATTCTTACAATCTAAAAATATTTTCTGGCTTTAAATAACCTATATAGATGTATAGAAACTACTGTGACTATAAAATAAGTGATCAGTTTATATATTGATTGCAATATAGAATGGATTCCCCACTTTATATCCACGTTATATATACTTGTTTCGTTATCAAATTCTGTTAGGTATATAGCCACTTCTTCTCCTCCCGGCTATGGGTCAATTAGTAAAACTTGTATCACTAAACCATTATTATCTGCCCTCCCCTCAAAAAAATTCTTACAATCTAAAAATATTTTCTGGCTTGAAACAACCTATATAAATATATATAAACTACCGACGACCACAAAGTGAGTGATCAGTTTATATATTGATTGCCATATAGAATTGATCCCCCACTTTATATCAACATTATAATTACTTGTTTTTTTATCAAATTCTGTTCGGCATGTATCCATTTCTTCTCAAAGTATTTTCTGGCTTTAAATAACCTACAAAGAGTTGATAAGTCGTAGAAAACGAATTTATCAATTATGAAATGATTGGCATTTTCATTTCTGTCTCTTCATTGCCTTGACATTTTAATATTCTGCTTTTTCTTTCCGTCTGCTCTTTAACGAGTTCATTTTAATAAATAAATTTACGTGATCTTATTTTGTGTGCTTTCATTTTTTATGTTTTACTCATTAATGCTTAAGTGATAATCTTTACTTAATTTTTAACACATTAATGATTGAGAGATAGCGTTTATTTGATTTTTTATTCAATAATGAGCGAATGATAGTCTTTACTTAATTTTAACTCATAAATGATAGTCTTTACTTAATTTTAACTCATAAATGATAGTCTTTACTTAATTTTAACTCATAAATGATAGTCATTACTTGGATTTTAAATCATAATAGTGTACTGACATTTTGACTTATTTTTTACTTATTAATGAGTGTGTAGTGAAATAAGACCGAGGAATTCCAACCTACCTGTGGCTAAGAAGCCACGATGTCTTGCCTGTCCAGTCAGGGCAGCCATTTGCAATTTAGGTAAAGCTCATCTGTGGTTCTACTGCGCTTAAAACTATCGTTAATTTGCATGCGTGGTCAAAAACCTAAATAAAAGGTAATTCACAAAGATGAGTAGGGGGAATAGTTTATATGTGTTGATCCGTCCAAATGTATTTGTCGGTTACAGAGCGATTGTAGTTTTTCTTTTTAAATAGATAAAACATGTTAATGTTTTAGTGTTGATTTTTACTCATTTTTCATATTATTGCTAAAGTTTGTTTTTTTACTCATTAATGATTAAGTGACAATGTTTACTTACTCACTTAATCATTAATGATTAAGTGATAATGTTTACTTACATTTAATCATTAATGATTATGTGATAATGTTTACTTACTTTTAATCATTAATGATTATGTGATAGTTTTTATTTTTACTAATTAATAATGGAATGATCGTTTTTACTTATTTTGATTCAATAATGAATGATTGTTTTATATTTATACTGATTAATGAAATGAGTATTTGTTTTTATAGCTTCCTCCTCAAATCTGCAGTACTCTTTCTCAGCACGCTTGCCGACCCATGTAATACCGTGATCAGAGTAATCTTACTCCTTTTCCCGAATATAGATTTCAATTAATATCATATTAAGTATCTTGTGATGTTTCCCAGTGCGCTAGTTCTTGAAGATATGGCCCAACCCAAATTATGGTCGACAGATTCTTCCATTCTCTTGGGTCGTTGTATTTTCTTTTATTTTTTTTATTTTTATTTATTTTTTATTTTTTTTCTAGATCTTCAGATCTGGTCTATTGAAATAACACCATTGGTGATTTCACGTCTTTCTTTCGTTCACATTAACCAGATCCGTCCTCTTTACCCTCGATGGGATTGTCTGGATCTCAACGGGCAGGATTTTATTACTACTTTACACTTACCATCGAAAGTTTTGCTGCAATACTTAAGTAATTTTGCAATTGTATTCTCCTTAAAAATGTTCCTAATTCTTCTTGTTTATCTTGAATTCTTCCGGAATAATAAACTAAACAAATGATATCCAGCATTGGAGAATTGTCATTTATACGCCACTAGAAAAAAATGATGGAATTACTTCTTCTTCTTCTTCTTCTTCTTCTTCTTCTTCTTCTTCTTCTTCTTCTTCTACTACTACTACTACTACTTCTGTGCCGTGTTCCTTCAGTGGGCGACCATGGCTCTCCATATCTTCCTATCTTTTGTAACTCTTCGTAATGTTTATCGTTTGGCTACATCTCCTAATCCCTGCTCTGTCAACTATTGACACAATCTCGTTACACTGCTTTCCACTGTCCATTTTGCCTTCAATATGACTTGTGAGTATCAAGTTATGCAAGCTCTCCTTCTTCATTAGAAATTAGAGATGGATACAAATTATATATTTGAATTGCCTATATGAGCAGCAATTGTTCATTTTCACAAATTTGGTTAAAGATATTTGTTAATGACTTTTCTTTTCATTTTCTTGATTTCTGGTGAAAGTTCAAATATTTCTACAATGTCTGAATAATTTCAGCTATTATAAGCCATTATGGAAGAATGTTTTCGCAGAAAGGTCTTATAAAAAATCTTTGAATTTCATGTAACTACACATTTCGCTTATTATCAAATGTCGAAACGCGTCGATCAGAACTAAGTACTATTTTACAATTGCCTATATTATTCATATATACATATATCTGATTCAATGTATTCATTCCATCTCAGGTCAGCGGACAGTGTGAGACCAAGCAGGCGCAGAGACGCGTTCTCGTGGAGTTGAGCATCAGACATTCTAATGGGAGGCAGGGAGGGTTCTCTGTGGTGGGCAAAAGACAGCAGTTTTGTTTTTGAGGCATTAAAGTTTACCAGCCATTTCTTGCCCCAGTCAACCACAGATGCGATTAAATATGCGAAGCCGATGAATATTGTATCACATAAAATGTAGCGTCTCCCTTAATCTTATGTTTCATACGGGGGACGAAGACCTTGAGAACTAAAGAATGCCATTATTCAACAGTAATACTACCAATGTTCAAACAGAAGACAGCAATACAATCGTTGCTAAGTGTCTATCTTTGTCCTTATTTATTTTCCTTGATCTTTACCTTTGTCGTTACGGGCAGGAGTGACTGATATCAACAATAACAAGGTTTTTGCTCGAAATATCGTCGATTCTTTTCTATAACTCCTGGGGATTACCACGATTACAATTTCGAAAAAAGAAAAAATTAGATTACCCCATCCGAGATACGGGGAAACGTTTTTTGTTTTGTTTTTTGGGGTTTTTTTTGTTTTTTTTTTTCTATTTACTTTTGCTTTCATATCACCTGTTGAAGTGAACATTTGTAAAAAGCACCTTGCGGTTTGTACATTTGGCAGAAGATTTGCTTTTTTATTGTTTGGCTTTTTTTTTAGTTGGAATTGCGGACACGAGAACAATATTCAGAAAGTTAAATCATGCTCTATCAGTATTGCTGTTAGTTGGATATCATCTGTTTTAGGTCTGTTTGACTAACTGTTTGACCATATATATATATATATATATATATATATATATATATATATATATATATATATATATATATATAGCGGCTTGGATTGAGGAATCGAAGAGCCGAGTTCGAATTCCAGTTACATTCACTTACATGCTAATACCCATGAGAAAGGTCTGAATCCTCTTCTTCTCCCTCCAGCTATGGGTAAATATCAGGACAGGCTGGGTTCTATAGCCTTGGATGGCAACTGGTCTAGGAGAAGGACAACTCTGAATTCAAAACCTGCGGAGGGTCGCTTGGGGACCTTGTGGCACTTAGTGCACCAGGTCTCTGTATTCGGCCCTTCAAAAAGTGTGGATGGTTCTGCACTAAACTTACTTTTTACCTGGGCTTGAACACCGACATCTGTAAATTGGTGTGAATTCTCAGTCTTATTGACGTTAAATCTCCCGAGCAGTTTTGCTAAATTTATCACACAAGGGTGAATAAGGAAATTATAAGAGAAAGCGAAAAATCTGTAGGACTTTCGATTTGCCATTACAAAACCAGGCCTTCATTTCATACCACCACATACGAACGCGGCCAAAATATTCTGACCGTATACGGAAATTAAGAAAAACTTCACTAAAAGGAAAATTTACTGCTACAATAAATGCTTCTCATGCAACATATTGTAGAAAGTAAAATATATCATTAATCCTCAGTATCACGGAAAATAAATTCACCCATGAAAATGCCTAAAATATCTGCCGAAACTGCTAGGCAAAACCAAAACCGACCCCATGGAAAATAACTCCAAACGCAATATTCTCAAAAAAGAAAACGTGTAAGGACTCAAAAAAAATTTTTTTTTAAAACTACAAAACTCACTAGATGTTCTTTGGCCGTCATTTTCAACGAAATATGCCTAAAAGAATCGTAACGTCAAAAAACGACATTATTACGGTAAAAAATGGAGAACTGTTGTCATATTTGGGTGGGAGCTTCCCAGTCCTCACTTTCGAGTCTCGAGAGAGTCCAAAAGCATCTCCGAGTCCTTGTGGGTGACAATTTCCCCCCCCTCTCTCTCTCTCTCTCTCTCCCTCTCTCCTCTCTCTCTCTCTCTCTCTCTCTCTCTCTCTCTCTCTCTCTCTCTCTCTCTCTCTCTCTCATATAAGCGCGATGTGGCATAACTATCACTGCTCTATTGCTATTTCCATAGAAGGTGATCGAACGAACTCTATTCTTAGGTCCAACCAGTTTTAACCTTCACGACCAGCTCCCGCCATGCTACTCACATTGTAGTAAACCGCCCACATTCTCTCCGAGTTCCATTGGTGAGAAGTAGATTCCACCCAAACAGCTTCTTCCCGTGAACCACTGCTCAGTAGAACGGAGTCCCAAGAGGATGTTTCCCCGATTATTACAATTTTAACCTGTTCAAGTCAAGGGTTAACCATTATCTTCCTCATATATCCACATCAACTGCTTGTTAATATAACCCTCTACCTCAAATGGCTTGTACAGAGTGGACCTTACTGTAAAAAAAAGAAGAATTATTGAGACATATTCAGTTTAGTTATAACCCTTAGCTTATAACGATTTTGACGGTAGAGTAATGGATAGCGGCTCGAATTGTGGAAGCGGCGAATCCATTACATTTACTTACGTGCTCGAATCCTCGTCTTCCCCCTAGACGCTAGAGGCAAATAGCAGGACAGACCAAGTTCTATAACCTTGGATAGTAACTGGTCTACCGCAGAAAGAAATGGCAACCTGCTGCGGAAAAAATCTGCCTCGTCAGTCATGTACCAAAAGATACATGATCGCCTAAGCGTGTATCACGCATGGCACATAACTAACTGATGTATTACGTAGCTGTCCAGAACCTGCTCTCTTGGTGTAAGTTTGTTCATTGGACAACTGTTAGCAATCTCGCATCACCGTGGAAATTATCTCGAAGGCACAAAATCCGACCCTATTCTAACAAAAGGAACATGTATGGAGCATGAGACACCTGAATTCTTTTCACGTTTTTCTTCTTTATGTGCCGCGTCCTTTCAGCGCGTAGACGATCATGGCCATCCACATCTTGTAATTCTTGATAAATTTTGCCTTTTTGCTATTTCTCCCAAAGCCTGTCCTACCATTCATTTATTCAAGCCTATCAAGTATGTTACGCGCTGTTTTTCTCTGTCCCTCTTTCTCCCAATCTGTCCTGTGAGTATCAGATTTTCCAAGCCCTCCCACATTACGTGACCCAGAAATTTCAACTGCCTCTTCCTGATATTAAGTATGTTCCCTTTTTATTTCCATTTTCTCTAAAACTTCGGTCCATGATATCCTCATCATCTTTCTGTAGAACCACATTTCTGTTGCTTCAAGTCTCTTTTTCATCTTTGACGAGATTGTTCAGTATTCACTGTCGTAAACCTTATCCCAGCATGCATTACCACCTAAAGAATGATATCGGAGTTTCTACGTCACAAGAAAGAAAAAAATGACCATAATATCTATACTCATATCACTCATACATATACGATCCATTCCTAAATATGACGGGAAAATGTTGGGCTCATTCTATCGCTCCAGAAAGGGCCTGATGCATTTGGGCATGCTTTATCTTAAAAGAATCAGATCAGACCAAAATGGAATGTTGCTGTTATATTTGAACTAGAGCTCGTCAATCTTCACTTTGCAGTTTAGGTTCGAGTTTAAAATCTCATACACTCGTCCTGTGGAGATGGGGAGTATTATTTTCCATTCTGCAACATCTTTCTTGCATTTCCGCTACTCTATCACCATTCCCATGTCAACATTTCCACCAGTCCAAACATTTACAGCTAGAATATGTCAAGTGACATACGTCCAAGGAGTCGAATCAGCCTAGTTTCCTTCATATTCTAAGTATAAAGAGAAAGTCCCACTCAGTATTTTTCGAAGAACTACTACTTTGTGGAACAGGTCGAAGCGTGGATGCTTCACTGAACACTAAAATCTTAAACTCTTCATGTCAAGGGTCAGCCCTTAAACATATCTCCATATCTTTATAACCTTCATTTCCTACATTCATATCATACACGTCATTCTGTAACTTTCTGCCTTGAGTGCTTCTCAAGTCTTGTATCAACTTTAGTATAAAAAATGCACTCATATAACTGACCACTAGTATTCGAGGATACCCGTCTACTAGGGCGGCTAACCAATCCCTATTGCAGACGCTTTCTCGGGCACATTTGGTGGGTTCAATGGTGGTTTATACTGCAACTATGCAAAGCAAACCTTAGTTACAGTTTCTGGGAAAGAACATGTTATCTAGCGTGATCTGAACAAGGCCAGCACGCTAAAACCCTCGGTCACGATGACTTGTGACTTCGTGCTAGCACAGCTACCGACGGCCCCCAGGAATACCCAATTTCACCCACAAGGCTTGAGTCAACTCGTGGTATTATTTTTATGCATATTCTAAAGATTCCGCTAGGGTTGACCCCTCCAGTTTGATAACAGTCTCCTTCCTGTCAAATCGACCATGTCGAGATCGAACGTGGGTCTCATGGTCAGAAAGCAAACGTTCTAACTACTCGGCCCATATACCCACTTTAAAGTCCTTCACAGTGATGCTATTTTTATTTTCCTCCAGTGGTTAACAGTGTTTAACAAATTGTTTCACAATTTTTTAAACAAAATGATCGCGTACAAATCAAAGGTCCCAAATGATAGAGTAATGGAAATTATATTTATTAAAAGTAAATTCCGATTTTAAAATCTTTCTCTTTGTGCTTTAATTTAGTCAAAGGGCTAATAATAAATATCATTAATCTTATTGCCAATATTGTCCGCTTTTTATTCCTCAAATTTTATTAACCTGCCTAATATATATATATATATATATATATATATATATATATATATATATATATATATATATATATGTATGTATATATATATTATGTGGTGAAGTTTAATTTCTATTACAATGAATCATTCATACAAAAAATAAATTAATAAAGTTAATGAGATAAAATGACGAATTCACTTCGCTAACTTTGTATCTGTTATCATTAACACATTTAAAAAAAAAAAAAACATTTCGATTTCCATTATATTTTTTTGTCTCGGATGCTACTTTAAATTTTACCAAAAAGAAAATAGTTTCCATGCCTGATGATGAACGGAGAACCTGTCGAAAGTACTTGCATATTTAAGAAAGACCTAATACAGATTATAATTTTAAAAAACAAGGATCATAACATTCATCGAGTGGTTAGTAGGTTAATACATTTTTAAAATTTAATTAGCGAAGTGAATTCGCCATTTTATCTCATAAACTTTACTAATTTACTTTATATATACCTGAAATCTTATATATATTTATTGATAATTATATATATATATTTATACCTGAAATCTTTGGGATTTGAAAACTTACAAAAAATACTCTCATGTATTCTCATTATATGTATTTCCTTGTGCACATAGGATCTGTATGAGGGTAGGGCTATGTTCTATTTTAGGTAAAACACAGGTATATATCAAGAGTGCAAATAAAGGCTTGAAGAGAAGGGGGAGAAGGTGGGTGATCTGTGCAGAGCTGGAAGTTTGAGATCCACGTTAGTGATGCAAGTATTCAAGATAGATAGAGAAAAATTTGCGCGTTCAAATATGGACATTCGCTGGTCAGCTCCTCATGTAGAATCTCTCTGGCTCGGGCTGCCTCTCAACCATCCTCGTCTTTCAGTTAATTTCGCTGTCTGAGTGCAATATACTGTATCGTTTATTGGCTGATATGTTGTTTATGTCCGTTGCCACAAGCGCAGTTTTCATTCTCTCCTTTCTTCTTTCCCGCCTTCTTGCTGAAGGGCAGGGTTCGATGAGGTTTGATGGTTCAGCCATATTAATACAGACGCGGCACAATGAATGCTGTCTCAGTGTCGGCAGCAATATAGACGCATGCGCACAAGCCAGCAGAGAGGAATCCACCTTTTATTTAACTGTAGGGGGCGGGGAAAGAGAAAGGTTGTAAAGTTGTAAAGAGCTCTCGGGAAGTGGCGTGATGAGGGTGCTCTTATACACGTGATGCCCGGAGGAGAGCAAGTCGATGGAAATGTTAGCAGGATACGGGGTGGGGTCGAGAATGAAGAAGGAAGTTGCTGTATAGAGAGTGTGATGGTGAATGATGGCGCGATGAGCATGTAGAGAAATGACTAAAAATCAAGTGGACAATGAACGAAAAGCGAGTGAAATTGGGGATACAAGAAACATTGTAAAAAAATAAAAAATAAAAAATAAAAAGAAAGAATCAAAAAATGAAAAAAAATAAGATAACAAAAATAATTAAAAAATGCCTTCGAATCGCAAAACGGGATTATAAACCAAAGGAAAATAACACAAAAATTCTGGTGAGCAGCACCTAGCCCGATCTTTAAAAATTCATAGAAATATATATTTATAAAAGAATAGAAAAATTAAAACCCCTAGGTTTATGCTTTGCGGATTCAAACCCTGTCAAGTTTCTTCTTTTCAAAGGTCATGGGGTGGGGATATTCGACTTACAATATTGTCAGCAACATGATAAAGTAAAATAAACTAATATTGAAAATCCTTCATCTCAAAATTGAAACAATGTAAGTCTACTACTACTACTACTACTACTACTTTCATTACTACTACCACTACTACTACTAGGTCGTAAACGAAAATATGGCGGAAAGATTTGGATTAGTGAAATAACAAAGGGATAGTAAACGTGAGTACTAATTGTCATTAAACTTTCGTAGTAAATAAAGTAGTAGTAAACGTCCGTAGTTAATCTAAGTAAAATTAAAATATTGCATTTCGCTATATGAAACCTGGTAAAAATTCAACATACTCTTTTTCATTTGTTATAAACAAAACAGAAATACAGGATACGCAAAAAATAAAGTTGATCATTAGTGTATTTGCTTTTATGAATAAAGAAGAATTTAAAATTAACTTTAAGTGAAAAATGTTAAATTAACTTCCAAGTAAGAAGACCAGGTTTCCTGAATTATATTTTTTTTAGTGAATTTCACACAAAATGTATGTTTTTGCAATAAAAACAAATTATTATAGCAAGTCTGAAGTAAATAAAATAAATAAATCTTATAATTACTTCAGTTAAAGTTATTCCAAATGTAAAATGCAAATATATTTCTTATACCAACTACAGCAGTAAACTACCAATCCAGATTGAAACTACAAATCTTCGCTTCTATTTGAGATAGGACTCCAGTTCTCGGCGAAATATGCATGATGACTTGGCCTTTAATAAAGAACGCCATTAGACATAACACTGAAACTTTTAATGAGTGAAACATCGACTGGTAGCTTTTATAAAATGCTTGCTTGTGTATTGTATGTATGTAATTTGTGTAGAATTCCCTGTGGAGTGTAAGACCACATTTCACTACGCTAGGTTTTGTTGCTCTGCTTTCAATAGCAAGTAGGATGGAGACGCTTGACAACCAGTTTTGAATTCAGATCCATTTCTCCTTCTCCTAGATTTGCTTCCAATCGAAACTAGAGTGACCAGTCTCTCTTGTTGTTAACCGCTATCTGAGCAAAGAAATGGATCCATGCTTTTCCAATTGTATTTGTGCGAAAGCAAACGAAACGGTCTCAACTGGGATTTGAAACCGGCACGTCAATGCAACTTCCTGCAGCGATAGCCACTTCGCTAAATGCCTGTTTTACAAATCTCCAATTTCCAATTCCGTTGCTTTGTTGAGACCATCGGAAAACGGGGAAACATCCCAACGGGAAATATCCCAACAAGGCTTACATGTTTGTTATTTCAGCTTTTTCTGTTTTCAATGAACTCCGACAATTACGGCTATTTTTAACACATATGAGGTACTGTCACTATTTCATTCGAAGATCCTTGAATCTTTTTTTATTTCACGATGCCAACTGTGTTTTGTAAGCAATAAGATTTTCTCTGTTCGCTTCTCCGTTTTTCCTGTCAAATCACACTGAAACACCGGTTCTCGTTTGATTACCGAAGTTAAACAATGTCGAGTCCGGCCAGTATTTAGATGGGGCACCGCTGGAAAACAATGGGTACCGTAAGCCACCTCTTACGATTCGAAATATTTTTCGACTTTAAATAAATCACAAAGGGTTGATAAGCCGTAAAAATAAATCAAGTTGAGTCTTCCTACTTTATTCACTTATAGAACTGCCTCTAATCATCAGTAAAATCACATCTTTGTCGCTTCAAGTCTCCTCTTCATCTTTTGAGGAAATTGAGCAACATTCATTCTCTTTTTTCAGTATTCTGCATCTAGATGAAGAGCACGCTCTTCTTTCCAAGTTAAATTTAATAAACATCCAACCATTTTCTTGGTGGCACAAAACACATGTATAACAAGAAAAAGCAAATACACGTTAAAAATTACTATAAAAAGAAAAAGATAGTGAAAGTCCTCTTAAGCAAAATATTTTAAAAATCTCAGCTTTGCCCGGTCGTTATTTCATTTGGAGATCCTTGAATCTCTTTCTTTTCTTTTTTTTTTTTTACAATAATAGTTACCCTGTACAAGGACCAAGAGCAACTCAAGATAGAGGGCTAGTAGGACGTATGGTTTATAGAGATATAGGGGAAGATATCGGTTAATTCAACAGTTTGAACAGGTTAAGACTGTAGCGGTCGGGGAAGCATCCTTTTGGAAGTCGGTTCGAGAAAGAAGTTGCTCAAGAGGGACTTACATCACATCAATGCAATACAAAGAAAATGAGAGTTGTTGCGCAGCATGACGGATCTTAGCCGTAAAGGTTATACCAAGTGGAAATAAGGAATGAAGTTAGCCTGAACATTTTCATAGAAATAGTGATAGAACAGCTAAAGCCTTACGACGTTTCGTCTGTGGGAAAGCGGTTGTAGGGTGGAAAATAATTCATCACCTGTAAGTTCGCGGAAGCGCTTTTGGACTCTATCAAGACTGAAATGTTAAGACTGTGCCACTCCTGTCCAAATCTGACAGCAGTACTCCATTGTCAGCCTGATTTGGCTCTTGTAAAGTTAGAGGATAGCAGGAGAAGTCAGGTACTTCCTGATGCGGTACAGGGAACCAAACATTTTTCCAGCATCTTTATCGATGAATCGTATGTACGAATTACACTTTTTGGTTGAGCTTAATTTTAGCATTTCTAGACGTCTCTTTGTAGTCAAAATATTTTTTCTATTCACTAAAACCAACTTGTATGATTTTTATTATTAGTTGGCCTATTATCAGTCTTGTACATTTGTATAACAGATAAGGATTACTTTTAGAAAATTTTACTTCGTTTACATTGGTAATTTCGTTTTATGGATTGACCTTTTGGATTTTATCAATGACTCTCTTTGATCAAAACGCTGGCCGCTTAAAAGTTTTTTCCCGCCTTTTCTTTTTCTTTTGATGTCAGTTTCCAAGGTCACTGCTTCTCAGTGTTATGTTTTAATAAATAACTATAATTTTAAACAAAGTCTAGTCTCTTCTCCGAAGAGTTAATGGTTAACAAGGTAGTATCGCAAAAAATTAGTGAGGTCGATTCTTATTAATGAAATGTCTTTTGAATGCTAATAACAAATATCATCATCACGATCATCATCACGATCAGCACCATGAATAGGTGTCGCTGTAAGGTCACTGTGCAACTGAGCACCTGACAAGCTCCCTCCATATGTCTTCGTTGCATGCCAATATCTGTGTCTGTGTGGATGATCTTCATATTTATTCAGTGACATTCTAAATTTTTTCCCTGTCTGTCTCTTCTTCTTCATTTACCTAATATGGCATCTTGTAGAATGGCAGTGGAAAGACTGTTGGCTCTTATGACGGGTCAGTTAACATTTTAACTATTCCCTTCTTGACGGTGCTTATGCATTTTTCCTGTGGACTTGTCACGTGTTTGATAGTATCTCGAACTGCTTCATGACGGACAATGAAAAAGGGATTTCAAACAAGATAGAAGTCGATGGTCAGGAACTTAAAATAATGAGACAATTCAAATATCTTGGCCCAATTTTCAGCGAATAATGCCCCGGAATATAAATGATTTTAAAAACAGTTCAAATAATAGCATCTGTCGCAAAACTAAAACTCTAGAAAGACAAAAACATATGCCTGAAATCAAAGATCAAACTTCATTGGCCTTCTCAGTCTTTCCGTATATCTGCGAATCTTGGACATTAACAACAAAATCCCAGCGAAAAATCCAAACATTAAAAATGAGATGCTACTGAACTATCGTAGCTACTAACAAATATAATCTGTGAAATCGAGTCACCCGCCAAATATTAAAATAATTTACGAAATAAATTAAATGACATTTAAGTAAATAATTTTTCTCGTAATTTCCGGAAGTTTTCAAACAATTTATTAATTTTTTTTTTAAACTTCCTATTGAAAATTGTGCCAGTGTCGTTTCTTCTAGGGTAAAAATCAGCATCAATGCTTTTGTGCCATCTCGGAAATACCAGGTGAAACCATAATATTCTCCTTGATTTACACCTGCCTGTTCACCCGCTACAGCTCACACTAATCACTTTTTCCAGCTCTATCAACCTGATAGTTCTGATCACAACATACTTGCCCGATCGTAATAATTATAAACGTGTCTTCGGCGAGTCTTTGTTCGCTAACAGAATGAGCCGTATAACCTCTAACAAGCCCGGATCTCATGTGTACTAGCAGCTCTGTAATAGTGTGTTTAAAAAGCTTAACTCCTCTATTCTTCCTCTTTACAATTTATTTGAGGTGTTATCATCATCTGTTAGAAGCGCAGAATGCATTGCACGTAAATTCTCTTCCAATGCTACTCTTAACTAATCTGGAAAATATTTGCTTGAATTTTCACTTAGAACTTATAACCCCGCCCATGGTTTCTGCTATCATCTTTAAACTGGATCCCCACAAAGTATGCGGGCTTAATGGTATACCTGCAATATCACTAAAGAAATGTCCCTGAAGTTCTCACTAAACTTTACAATAAATGCCTTACTACCTCTTGCTTACCTGCTTCTTTAGTTCCTGTTTTTAAGAACTGAGGCGAACTGTCTGTTCATTCTATCAGCCTGTTAGTCTTCTACCTAATTTTTGCAAAGCTCTAATCAACTTTGAATTAGTTAAGCCTCTCACCTTGTAGGATCTTCTATCAGACAACCAATATGGCTTTCGTTCCTCTAGGTCAACTGCTGATGTGTCAACGATTACTGCTGAAATGGCGTCAAATTTTAGATAAGGATGGTGAACCTCGGGATTTTGCTTTAAATAACTCGAAGGCGTTGAGTGTTTTATTTGATTCAATCCTTCTTATCAATTCACGAAATGAAAGTTGTTTTGAAACGGCCATTATTTTTTAAATTAATGCGAGTGTCTACCGAGGCTTGGACTTACTTTGTTTCTAATTTTCATCAACAACATTCTTGATGACATCATTTCTCAACTCGGTATCTGTGCTGATGATACAACTATTTACTCTTGTCCTAATAGTAAGTCTGATAGATTCGATAAGGTCAAATTAGCAGCTTTTCTAAAAAAAAATTTTTTTTTAAATAAAATAAAAGTGTGCTTCTATCTGTTGTTAACTGGAGCAAGAAATGGTTTGTTAATTTTAATGCCTCCAACACGAAACTGCTCTTTTTCAATCCTCTTAAAGAACCTTTTTTTGCCTTCCATTGCTGATGCTAACCCCCAAAAGAGTAATTTAATTATGCCTTCTCCGGCTAACGTTTTCTACTGACATGACGTAGGATGAGTCTATTGTAACAATTGTTATATCTGCTACTAGGAAAGTTAGTTCACTGTGCCTTGCTAGACAATTTTTTTTTTCTTACCAGAATCTATCTTACACGTCTGCATTTGTCCATACATTGAATATTGCTGTCATATCTGATCTGGTGATCCTGCTGCATATCCAGAGATTCTTGACAAAACCCAAAAAAGAATCTACAATGTTATCGGTCCTGTCCTGGCATCTCAACTTTAGTTACTTACCCACCACTGTTACGTGGCTTCCGTATTCCTTTTCTATATATATTTTCATGCTAATTGGTCTGATGAGCGTTCCTCTTTGTTGACTCGACTTTACGAATTTAAGTGCCGTAATAGATTGTCAGCTAGGTCTCCTCATTTTATAGTTTAAATGGCTAGATGTAACCGTAAAGTTCTACGCCCACAGTTTCTTCTCTCTCACTTCTTGCTTGTGGAAGTCTCTTCTAGCTTATTGATATCTAATCAAATTTGAGCTTCAAAATTTAGATGCAATGCCAATCGTCATCGTCTGTCTCCTTGAACCCTGTTCTTTTATTGTTCTCTATCTTTAATAATTTTTTTCTCTCGTGCTTTTTTCTCTCAGTAGTCCCCTGTAGCTTAGTAGCTTTATCGCCTTGTTTGGTGAGAAATGATAAAAAAAAAATTAGATCCTGGATTAGAACGATTTTTCAGTTTGTGAACCGACCATATTTTAGCATTTTAATTCAGAATTACTTTTCCTAGACTGGTTGATAGCCAAGGCTAGATAAACCCCGTCTGCACTGCATTTTACTCATAACTGGTTTGGAACATGGATTTTCCAAAAACCATTAATGGTAAGTGAACAAAAACTGCCTCAGTCGAGACAATTTTTTCACTACTCGAGTAAATTTGTTCTTTACTGGGTGCCCGACAATCGTGGATCTGCCATATTAAATTAAACTTCGTGGTTTACGGTCATATTACGTTGAAACACCGGTTCCCGCACGATCCCCGAAGTTAAACAACGTCCACCACTTTATATGGCGAACTTTCAAAACGCCAAGCACTTAATGAAGAACGTAGTCGAGCCATTGAGGAGAAAAACTGAGTGGGCTGCTTTGACAGAGACTTCAAACTAATGAATGTTAAGAGAAGATCTGAAAATAAAACTCGTTTCCACAAAATTGCTAATTCGTTTGCACACAACAGAATAAACAAAGATAAAGCAAACGTTTGAATCTATGTCACGATTTGAAGAAACGTATTCTAAGGGGCCCACAGTTTTTTCCGAAGTTGTGACCACGGATAAGTCAAATTATTCTGGTTATTTTGAGCACACGCTCGCGTGTGTGTGTGTGTGTGTGTGTGTGTGTGTAAATGTGTGTGCGTGTGTTTGCGCGCGTGCGCGTGTGTGTGTGCGCGCGTGCGTGCGTGCGTGCGTGCGTGCGTGCGTGCGTGCGTGCGTGTGTCTGCGCGCGCGTGCGTGTGTGTGTGCGCCTCTCTCTCTCTCTTTCTCTCTCTCTCTCTCTCTTTCTCTCTCTCTCTTTCTCTCTCTCTCTCTCTCTCTCTCTCTCCCTCTCTCTTGGCACGCCAGTGTACATGACTTGAAGATACATATTCGTAATGGCCCCATGTTTAATTCAGAAATTGTGACCGCGATTAAGTCACATAATTCTGGTTATTTAGTGGTAGACCCTTGTATTTTCGAGTGGTAATCTCTGAATTATAGATCAGTTTTTTTTTCCAGATAACTGGAGGGGGGGAATATTGAAACTCAATGTGAGCAATGAAAAAGCTTCTTTTATAAAAAAAAAAGTGATTCAAAACTTTACTAAGTTATTTCATTAAAAAATGTAATGCAGCTACGCACCTTAAAATAGAAATACTTTCTTCTGAAACACATAAAAATAGAACATAAATTTTTAAAGTGCTTTCAGAATTCAGGAATTATTCCAAAGCCACCAACATTATCTAATTTTATCCAGTGTAAATTATTTCGTTTTTATCTATTATATAATATAAAACAAAATGCAACTCTATATATGTATCGGTAATGCAGCCTGATCTCGTCTACTTAATAATTAGATATTCCATTGTTGAACCAACGAGAGGTATTACTTGAAACCAATACGTAAACTGGCTTCGTTTTACAATAACAACGGAGAATCTAACTGATTGGTAATAAGATCAGGTTGATCATAAATTACTTTTTATTTCCTTAATTTTCTTTGGATATTTTTATTTTAAGGATTTAAATAGCCAAATTGTTTTTGCATGCGACAATAAAATTAGTTGCATAAAGAAATTATTCAATATTCTACAGGGCAGAAATATATATTATAGATATATATATTATAGTATATGTATTATAGAAATATGTATTATGGAAATATATATTATAGAAATATGTATGATAGAAATATATATTATAGAATATATATTATAGAAACATATATTATAGAAATATATATTATAGAATTATGTATTAAGGAAATTACGACTGTTTATTAGCAACATTTGAATTAAACTTTTGGGGATCTTTTCGTATAGAGTCAGACATACGTAAGCAGCTTCATAGATATTGACTAAGCTTAAATTAATACAGTATAAAGCCACAAACGTGCGGCGCACAAGGAAGATGGAATTCACTCGAATATTCGTAGACAGGAGGCAAAGGTGACATATATATATATATATATATATATATATATATATATATATATATATATATATATATATGAATAAAAAGACAAGAGGAAAAATTATTTTTAGTCGACGAGTTTCGACCTCTGAAGGACTTTATCATGGCAAATGTAGGGTTTATTTTGTTGCACGTGTTTATATACAAGAGCAAGGATTTCATTGGTTTATTGAGGCTTTGAAAACGTTCATTAATATTCAGCAGGTCAGAGAATACAAAGTCTGGTAAGACAAAAGTAAGCGAATAATATTCAAGAAATACTGCGCTCTCCCGTCGTTTTTCCCTCATATGAAGGTCAAGCAGTTCCTGTAAACCGACAGCAAGACGCCTGCACATATGCCTTGATTATAGTGTGAAAGCTTTGTACAGAAGCAACCACACATTTTGAAGAGCCACATGTTCCCCAAACGACCGGATTTGAATAAGTAGTTTTTGAATTGAGTGTTGTCCTCCTGCTAGACCAGTTGCCATTCAAGGCTATAGAACCCAGTCTGTCCTGATATTTACCTATAGTTGGGAGGGGAGAAGAGGATTCATACTTTTTCCCAAGAGCACTTACGTGAATTCGAACTCGGCTCTCCTATTCCTCAATCCGAGCCGCTATCCATTACTCCACAGTACCTCATATATATGATAAAAGTATAGTTTTACGGCATGCTGTGTTTATGCGTAAAAGTGCTCAATATCAGAGATAGAGATTACGTAAATAAGTTCAACTAAACAAATAAGATAACCAACCACAAAAAATAAATAAAACAAAATAATAAACAAATAAATAAACAAATTAGGCAAATAATAAACAAACTACAAATGAACGCATATGCACAAGTAAATGTAATAATAATAATCAATAATAAATAATAAGTAAAAAGTTAACAAATAACCACATTCGAATTCACTATTATTTCTACTGAAATAATTTGAAACATAATCGTTACCGCCTACCCAATAAACAATATACCGTACTACCCATAATGCACCAATGACCAGCATATATAAATAGTCGAGCCATAACACAACACATATGGCTTTAAAGCATATATAACGAATTAATGGATTCATTTTTAATCAGACATTTTATTACTTCAAACATTATTATAGTGAACACTTCTTATTTCAAATAGATGCTCCATTGTTTCTGCGCATTTACTAAGATTTCTCGAATGCGCTGGTCGATAAATGAAATACACACTGTTCAGTAAATAAAAACGGGACGTCTATTTCAAATACGAAGTGTTCGCTATCATAACGTTTGAAATAATGTACACAGACACACACACACATATATATATACATATATGTGTGTGTGTGTGTGTGTGTGTGTGTGTGTATAGTGCATTGGGCAGCAAATCATTATTCAAACATGTTGTTAAATATAACAGACAACGAATGTCTATTATGTTCTAAGTTTCGTGTAGTGGCTTTAGTTTTAGAGATTGTATCGATGATACTAATAATAAACTCACTACATATATTGGTTTTACTACAACCACGCTCACCCGTTGACTTACTTGCCACCTTCCTGATCTTAGTTTTATTAAACAAAATTTCTTACAAAAAACGTATCCATGTACATAATATTAGACAGGTATTAGTTGATAACACAACAAAACTACACACAGTAAAAAGAATCTTAAAATATTGGAGGCCATCTTCATTAAAACAAAGCAACCCACACTCAACAAAATCACATTTCAAACCAGTCACAATATATTGCATTGCATCTAGATATATGGTTCTGTTTCGGTCTCTCACGTGGTACGACGTCATAGAACTGCATCATGAATTTACGACCTGCGTCTGCTATTTTGCGACCGTTATCATCGCATAGCTAACTTCTATGTAAACATAACAGGATGTGATCTTTGATGGTAAACATCTCTGTTGTATAACCACTCTGATGCTGGCTCATGTGAGCCGAAAGCTTAGACCGAGGAACAGCATATTAAAAACATCAAAATTTTGGACAGTTTTTGCCTTTATTTTCTCTCGAAACGAAAGCCACTATACGAAACTTAGAACGGCTCATGATCAAACATATCATAAATAATATATATATATATATATATATATATATGATTATATAAGGAACAAAGAGGAAAACCTTTCTAAATTTGACATGTTTCCCTACTTTTATTGTAACTTCATCAGAAATTTGGGAGGAGGAAATGAACGTAGAGAATGTTTTGGCATTTTTAATTTTATGCTGTTTTAAATATATTCTTCTATGTACCGTGTCCCTTCAGTTTTTTTTTTTTGTTTTGTTTTTTTAGTGTTTTTATAAAGAGTTGGTGGGTAGGATCATAAATTTAGTATTTCTTGTGTCGATAGTACTTAATTTTTAGTCTTATGGAGTTTATATACTCTTTTTTTTCGGTTGAGAATGAAATGATGAGGGTAGTGAAGTTTTGCATTATATTTTTCTTCTTCATCTTGGTGTTCCGGAGTACATATTCTGGAAGTTCTAAGGGTGAAAACTACGATTAAATCTGTTTTTATATTTTGGTTGTGATGGGAATAATTGATTAGGTCATTTTTATTAGTTGGCTTTCGTTAAAGTACTCAGTAATCTCTACCTTAAGTGGCTCTTGGGTCTTGTATTGGGTGAATCATTAAAAAAAGATAGAATGCGGAGAAATGTTTGTGTGTTGCTTATTTCTTCCTCGTGTGTATGAATTCGATAATGGGTTCAACGTTATTAAGTTGTTTTTTTTTTAAATATAATATTTGGTACGTTTTACGGATATGTTAATAAAACACCATCTGTATATCTGATGTAGAGTTTTTATAGCTAAGGTATGTTTAAATAAGACGGATTCTAAGGATCCTAAAAATAGACATAGAAAATATTTGGTACGTTTGCGTTTTACATATTGATAAAACATCATCTGTATATCTGAGGTAGGTAAGATTTTTAGCTAAGGTATATTTAAATGAGACAGATTCTAAAGATGCTAAAAAATAAACATACAAAATCACTGCTTATGGAGAGATCCTATCGATTAACCAAATTTTTGTTTGCAAGAACTGTTGTTGAACGAAAAGAAACAGTGGCTTGCAATTAGTTGGCATATATATATACGATTTTGTTCACTGGTAAAGCAAGTTTTCTTTAGATTTGGGAATGTGGTTTCTAAGGATGTCGAGGCATTTTTGACGATTACTGGATAATTATTTGACATCTAGACTTGTCCTAATTTTGTTTTTCATATCGGCGTGTTTTAATTGTTTGGATTAGACCGCTATAACGTTTAATGCGATAGATTGGTGGTACCTAGGAAATGGTACCTAAGAAATGGTACCTAAGAAATGGTACCTAAGAAATGGTACCTAGGAAATGGTTTAAAAGCTTTACTGATGGATTTGTTTCTTTGTCGCTGGTGATAATGGATATGAAGGGTCTAATAGATTTTGTCTAATTAATTTTGTTTTTCACATAGGTGTATTTTAATTCTTTTGATGAGACCGCCAAAGGTTTTAATGTGATGGATTGGTGGTACCTAGGAAAAGGTTTAAATGCTTTACTGATGCAATTGTCACTTTGTGATTTGGGGGTGCTGGTGATAATGGATATGAAGAGTCTAATGGATATGTTGTGCTGATACATTTGGGTTAACCGTATAGTGTAGGAGTTATTGTTAACTCTCACACTAATAGGGAAATAAAGAAACAAGAATTTTAACATCTAACTCAGCACCTTCTTACTTTGAATATCTGATATCCGACTTTTTTGTGTCTGTTAAATAGATGAAAACAAAACGGAATTAGTATTAACAACAACAAATCCTCCCTAGCTACTCCATACTTGAAGCCTTGAGCCATAACTAAACTCCACTGAGTAAATATCATCATCATCATCATCAGATGATGATGATGATGATGATGATTTCGACTTCAAAAACTACACTGTTCATTTTAACCTTTTGTTAAAATCGTGTGCTTTTACGCTAACGCAATGAGACTTTCATAACATGGCCATGAACTAGAGCATGCAAAAAGAAATGTTGGGTGTCCGGTAATGTTCAATGGAGCACGACCCAAATAGAATATTCCACATGAACACGCCATTTTAGCTGTTTAATGAAATCACCCCGACTCTCTTATTTCGTCCGGCTCCACCACTGCCACCATCTTGGTCATTTATTGTTTACCTCAATCCTGCCCAAACCATCTTTTTTCGCTTTCTCCTTCCCAAGAATCATTTCGTTTTAGTCCCCAACTACATACGTATTTTGCCACTTCCCAGACATCCTTAATGGAGCATGTTACCAGCTTGGCCAGCCCAAAGCCACAGCAACCTCCCTCGTGCCCATGTAATCAGTGACAAGCGATTTGTCTTGCTCTCTGACCCTTCCACCTCTACTCCTTTTCGACATGGCCGTTGCTGTTCCTCGGAAGAGGCTGATCGAGCTTCAAACTTTTGGACGAACCAAAATTGAAATTTCGACCCCCCGACGACGCATCCGACTTGATTGAAACGGCTCTAAAATGATAGATACTTTCGCCTTTGAAAGTTGGTAATTTCATTTGTAGCCCTCAAGTCTAAATTCCCAATTGATTAAGACTGATATTTATTTTCAGCTTCCTCGAACAAACCAACACTATCCTCATTCCCTCCCTCTCTCACATTTCATATACATCTCATATCCTCCCCCCACACACTTTCCTTCATGCTCGCTCACTCACACACACACACTCTCTCTCTCTCTCTCTCTCACACACACACACACACACTCTTCTCCTCATGTTTTTGACTTTACTTGTCTGATTTCCTCTTATAATTTTCAACGCTATCATATCTTCCCCTCTTTTCAGACCCATCTCAATTAACCCTCTCTCTGTTCACTCACATCTCAAATCTCACTTCCCTCTCTCTCCATCCTTCTCTCTTCCACTCATTAATTTTTCTTTACTCTCCTTCTCATCGCTGCTTCTGATTTTCGCTTCTTCAAAATTTCTTTCCGCTTTTAATCATTTCAATATACTTCAATATATGGTATGTTCTTTCAGAGAGTAGCGATCAAGACTCTCCACAGCTTCATTTTTAAAAAAATATATCTATGATTTACCAGGCATTCTCAAGAAACATATTGCAGTGGTTTCCCGCTGCTTTCTTCACAGTTTCGAATTGAGAGTTTTCCTTCTCTTAGGCTGGTTACTACCCAAGACCAGAAAGTTCAGTCTACTATATTAAAACACATAACAGGGAGGGAAGAGACGGATTCATGCCTTTCCTAGCTTAGTAATTGTAAAATGGTGTGATTATTTACAGAGGTAAATTACACGCAGCACATTGTCTATATTACGTAACACGCATAATTATTTATTTAAAAATTTTCGGAGGACGCATATTTTTTATGAAAATTTCTCGAACATTCAGGCCGGTAAATGTTGTTAATACTGTTTATTATAAACAGAGCATTTACTTAAATATTTATATCTATAAAAAGAACGTATAAAAATAAAAATATCTTAATATATATATATATATATATATATATATATATATATATATATATATATATATATATTGGCAGCAAAATTTCTTTCATATATTTCATTTTCATTTACGGTGGTGTAAAAAATTAACAAAAAATTAATTCAGTCTTCCTTGTTTGGTGTATTCAATGAAATATATATATATATATATATATATATATATATATATATATATATATATATATATATATATATATATTATAATTTTTTTTTTCATATAGACAAAAACAGTTGAAATGCACTGAAACGAAGTTGCATCTTTATTGTGAGTAAACTGTATTTGTCTATATGAAAAAAATTATAATTTATATATTATTTTCGTTCTCATTGCATCGGATATATATATATATATATATATATATATATATATAAGATAATCTTAACGTGCCACCTACCTAGGTATTTTTACTCGTTTTGTTTTTTTTTGTTTTGTTTTTTTTTTAACTTGGAGCTTGAACACTGGACGATTGTTTTCGCCTTGGTTTAATGTTCTTGGTTCTTTCTTTTTTTTTTTATTCCCCATTTTTCCTCGATACCACCATTTATATATATATATATATATATATATATATATATAATTCTTAATATATAATCTGTTAGCAATTAAAGGATTTTTTAATTCCACTTTGTTCCTTATTATAAGAATCGTTATTATTTTTATTCATATTTTGCAAGAAAATATGTCGGATTAAAAGTCCATCAATTGCTTAAAAATTCCTTAACGTTTCCAGCTCGAAAATAAATTTAGCAGTTATAGACTTCCAATTGCCCCGACGGGGAAAGAGGTTAACTGAACTTTGCTTTGCTGTTATGGCCTCACGTAGTTTAATGTTAAATCACCCATATCTTGAAGGTGGGGTTTGTTTGTTTTTTTTTGGGTTTTTTTTTTTTTTTCACATTAACAAGAAAACAGGTTTCAATCCTGTCGAAAGGTACTTTTTCTTTAATATATTTTTTCAGTAGATATTATTTTCACTGTGTAAAAAACACGCTTATCCACGCAATATAACGTTCATAGTAATCAGAAAAAGTTATATATTTGCGTATGTATGTATGTTGACACGAGAATGTTAGTATCCAGACGCGCGGTACATCCACTTGCAGTGTTGGATCCCTTCGTGTAGATATTCACTAACCTCTCCACGCTATCATATGTGGCACAAGGCTGAATTTAATGTAGGGTGAACCGGGCCCGTAGGCTCAGGCAAAAATTCCTTGTAGACCCAGTATACACGCGGTCAGTTAGCTGTCTACAATCCCCAGACGAGACTCTGACCTTCGACATAGCCTCGTCTGGGTTCCTCTCTGCCCGGAGGCAGAGAGTTTGACAAGCATACTGTGGAAGACCACAGCGAATATATTCAACGTGGAGAAGGAATATTTTTCAGTAACACACACGCATCTTGACAGCATCCAATGATGTTAACCGGTTCTTCTTTTGAGGTGTACTGCTGTTCTTGATGAAAGAGTGGGATTGATTCAGTGCGACATCGTTTATCCCTTTAAACATTTCACGCACAAACATTACTTGATATCGTTCGATCTTTTTACATGCCGGACAGCCGTCCACAGGTAACAAAGGCAATTAATAAAAGTTCGACCGGTTTAAAGAGCCTAATGCGTTCAAAGCACAACTTGGTCTTATATCTTATGATGATGATATTCGACAACTAGGTGTCAGCCATCATATATGTATCGTAAACAAAAAACACATACGTTGAACGAAATTTATTTTTCTGGTGATTTTCTATAGCTTGTCAAATAATTTAAAAACTGCATGAGATCAAAACTGAAAAATCCTCATCATCAGTAGTAGTAGTAGTGATGTTACTAGCAGCAGTTGCCTACTCGCTTGTTTGGAATGAGCAACTTCACTAATTTTTTTCTTAATCGGTATCACCCCATGTAAGGCAGTAAAGCCACTAAGACACAAGGGGTTACAGGATGTGGAAGAATTAGGAACAGAAACATTAATAATGAATGGGAAGAAGAAAGAGTAATCAGGAGGACAGTAGATAGCAATTGACATTGCATTTAAATTTTTGCAGATTAAAGTTGACTGGAAAGCATGGAGCTGGAAGGGGGTTCCCCAAGCGAGAAGTTCGAGAGAAGAAACTGTTAGCATAGAACTTACGGCTACATCTAGCCAGCTCAAATGTAAATTGATGAGATCTCGACGCCCGTCTAATAATTCACTTGAATTCATAAAATCTAGTTACCATAATTAAGAGCATTATTTATTTGTGCAAATATAAAATGTGGCACAAGGCCAAAATAGGGGATGGGGGGAAAGGACGGTTTTCATCTGTCTAAACGTTAAACTTAGCTAGCCACAAACACTGACCCAAACATGATACAATATCCCTTACACCAACACATTCTTACTTACCTTTCTTACTACATCCACCATAATACCTCATTGTCTCTATGAAAGTCATAACTAATCCCCATATGCACAATTCATTATCTGTGGGAGAGAGGAATAAAATAACGATTTAAAAATTCTAAACCCAATGAATTAAGAGCGATATTTATTCTGATATATACACAGAAATGTAGCACAAGGCTAAAAATGGGGATTGAATTAAGAGCTCATCCAAACAATTACGATGAAAGTATTTATAGAAAAGACACAGATAGGCAATATTACGGCGGTCGGAAGGTGACTGAAATGCGCAGAGTTAAGCCCCATGTTTGTGTATTTTGCAACGTTCTGTTACTCTATTTCTGTTTTATTCCGTGTGACCGAACAAGAAGCGGATAAAATAAAGTAACAATGACTTTTATAAAGCGTCAGATTGGAAGCTGCTAAATTGCGGCTACTAGTATTTCTGGAAGAACTGTCAATTTGGCACAAATTTAAGTCTGTTAAAGGTTTGTTCTCCGTGGATATATATATATATATATATATATATATATATATATATATATATATATATATATATATTAAGCATTTCACCCCAAGCAAGGAAGGAGTGTCACTAGGCACGCAAGGGGTTACAGAGAGGTGGGAGCAAAAGAGAAGTGTTTAAGGAAATGATATAGAGAAGGACCGGGATTAAGATCAAGGTATCAGAAGATGTCGATTGACATTACATCTGAATATTTGAAGATTATAGCCATCAGGGAAGCAAATAGGAAGAAAAGAGTTCCACTGTCGGGAAGTGCGAGAGAAGAAGCTGTTGGCATAGAAGAGACGGCTACATTTAGACGTTTCGGCAGTGAAAGGGTGGGACCGAGTACAGAATTAGTTACGAAGCTTCGAATAGCCCAACACAAGGCTGTAAACATACGGCACTTATTTTTTTTTTTTTTTTTTTTTTGGTGGGGGGTGATAAATTTTCTACAGCTTATCAAACCATTGCAAGTTATTTAAAGCCAGAAAATATTTTTAGATTGTAAGATTATTTTATGTGTGTATATATATATATATATATATATATATATATATTAGATAATATTGTCTTTTTTTATAGTGATGCAAGTATGGAGGAGAAGAGGTAGATCCATACCTTTCCCAAATGCATTTGCGCTTAAGTGAATATAACGAACCCAACTAGAATTGGAACTCGGTTCTCCGATTAACAATTCTGAGCCGGTATCCATTACACCACCTGCACATCCAGGCTTGCAGCACCTGGTATTCCTAAGTGCTCACCCATTTAGGTACGAAACAAACTCGACGTTACTACTCCCGTTCTTACGAATCTAAATTTCCTTACTATCTAGCATGTATTCTTACTTGTTCGTTGTTTCTTCCATCAAATTTATTCTGTCTTCCCCCCCCCCTTCCCCCTCTCTCTCTCTCTCTCTCTCTCTCTCTCTCTCTCTCTATCTATCTATCTATCTATCTATCTCATTTTGTCTCTATCTATCTATCTATCTCATTTTGTCTCTATCTATCTATCTATCTGTCAGTCTGTCTCTCAGTCAGTCTTTCCATCTATCTCATTACAAATCTATCTAGCTATGTTCATTACACATCTAGTTATTTAGAAATCTGTATCTGTTTATTATACATCTATCTATCTATCTATCTCATTTTGATCATTTCTATCTATTTATCTCATTACATATCTATCTAGCTATGTTCATTGCACATCTCGTTATTTAGAAATCTGTCTATCTCTGTTCATTTCATATCTATCTATCTATCTATCTGTCTGTCTTTCTCATTACAAATCTATGTAGCGATGTTCATTGTATATATAGTTATTTAGCAATCTCTCTGTCTCTGTTCATAACAAATCTATCTATCTGTCTGTCTGTCTGCTTGTCTGTGTGTCTGTTGCAGCCTGTCTAAATCTACGAAGTATTTACTATCTATCTATCTATCTATCTATCTATCTATCTATCTATCTATCTATCCTGTTTATTACATATGTGAAATCCATTATATATTCTTTCGTTATTTTTCTATTTCTTTGTGTTCGTCTTTCTGCACTTATTATCTCCGTCCATGTTTGATTCTGAATGTAATTTCTGTTTCAGTAATTTATTTTGTTTTTTTTTTCTCCAGTTGTCGGCTGTTTTTCCTCATTCCCCTTCATCTCGTGTATTCCTTCATTTTGACTGTCAATCAGTCGTTGTTATATCGTGTTTTTATTATTTCTTTAGCTATGAAATTTCAAATCTCTCATTACAAATTGAGAGGATCTTGTTTTAATATTTGTCCCTATTATTCACAAAATTCCAACAAAAAAACGTCATCAAGGTTTGCATTTCTTTCTGAGAGCAATGAGAACGAATTTATCAAAATCTACGACGATTTAGTTTAAAATTAAAAGAACAAAACTTCAAGAGCAAAGTAATAGCATTTTTCTGCTTTAAACTTTATAATCAAAAATAGATAACTATAAATGACGCTATTTTTTAGCTCATAAAATAGTCTCTTCATAAGAAAAGTTCATGAAATATTTATTAAAAATGCTGCAGTTCTAGAAAGGGAGATAATTCATCCTGTTGCTACTTGGCTTTTAAAAAATTCCATTCAATCAAAACGATATGTATTTTCATTATTGCCACTTTTATTTAATCCTCCGGCCGTTAATAACCAATCTTGTCAAAAACTCTGGGTTAAAACTGAGTCACGCAAATACTTATTTAATAATAACTCGATTGCGACTGGTAAGGTCGATATCAAGCTAATTCCTTTCTATAGAGTTTTTTAATCAATTCACCCCTATGAAGGAGATAAGACCACTATAATTCAAGGAGCTACTGAGAGTAAAAATGAACGAAAGTGACTTTAGAATCAATCCCAAAAAGGAAACAGTGGATAAACCTCTACTCTTGTTCAAAAGACCGGGGCGGAGTGTGAACCGGGCGATAGGCGAATCTATCTACTCCTATTGAGGAAAAATAAATAAACAGTAAATAAAATTTCAGAGTTTTGGCGAAAACGTTAAAAGTATAGCGTTGAAGTGGATTTGGAAATAACATGAAACCCAGTCCTAATCAGAAAACAGGGGATAAACTTCGGCTCCTGTTCAAAAGACCGAGGAGGAGTGTGAACCGAACGATATTATAACTTTCAGGTGCGCGAGTAGTGTAACGATTATCGGCGCGGAAAGTGGAGCCGGCGAACCGAGTTCAAATGTCGTTCACTTTCGCACTTATGCCTTTGGAAAAGGCATGAAACGAATTTTTCTCTCCTTCCGCCACCTATATTATGGCATACTGGGCTCTCTAACCTCGTATGAAAACCATTCTTTGAGAAGGAAAACTCTTAATTCCAAACCGTAGTAAAGCATATGTCTTTCTCAAGGATTTGTGACAATTTACAGATAATAACGAAAAGGAGTCTTTGGGTAACGATGAATCCCGCCATGAAGTGATATGGCATCTTCTTTCTTAAATATAATTTTGTGAAAATAAATAATAGAGATTAGTAAGTAATTAGTCAAGTGTCAAATATATTTAAGTTAGCTTTACTTGTACTTATACTAATTACTCACTAACAAGATTCTCGTGTTAAACTATTTACTTACAATTTAGGAAAAGCGTGTATAAATGGTCATGACGGAAAAAGAAAAGAAAAAAAATGAAAAGTTAACTGCTGTATGAAATGATGACACATTTATTTTGCATTATTTTTAGATAGTTTCAAACACAGCCATTATTGCAGTAATTTCCTCAACACTTATGTTCCATACCTCCTCCCTAACCAGATAGTGGTAATTTTCAATTTTTTTCAGTTTGTCTACATTCAACTCTTGTATTATACGGAGCAGCAATTTTTTCTTTGATTTCTGCTATATGCACATTTTCTTCCTAAGGTCACAAATGGTATCACGACATTTTCCATATATATTTTTGTAAAAAAAAAGTCTTAGATCACATACATTTTACATAGATGAGGCTTTTTCTAATGTGTGAGAGTTGTACTTGTGAGTACAATTTTTTGTATTTTTTAAGGCATGGGTTACCAGAAATCCCTTCAATTAATCTATCGGATTATTTTCCAATCAATCCGAGGACTCAACTGTAATTATTGATGCCTTTATGTGCTATATTTTTGAAATTTCCACTTCAAGATCATTGTATTTTGATAGTTTTGTTTGAAGATCTTCAAAGATACATTACAATCTGCAACGACTGCCATGTCAATAAGAAAGCACATTCTGTTTTTGTGGCTGTTCGTAGCAATGTCTGGGCAATTAGCTTCGATTGTTTCTGTCCGTGTGCATTGTAAAGTCCTATAAAATTGTAACAGGTTCTGTCTCTGTAACCAAACATGGATGATGTTCCTACCAGTTTCTTGCAGTTTCATTTCCATAAAAGTTGCATATTTTCCAGTGCAGATATTGACCCACTCTATCATACCGAGTTTTATAATAAATTGGTGCTAACACTGTGCAACCTGATAAAAGATGGTCAGTTGTTTCTGGATATTCATCGCAGAATCTGCATTTTGGGCTAACGCAATATTTTTTTTGATTTATGTTGTATACACATTTCCTTCCGTATCCAAACTTTGGAGCTAAGGTTAATAAGGCATAATGACCTTTTCCACTGAGTATTTTTGTCAAATAAAAATAAAAAACTTGAATCACACATATTTTACATAAATAAAACTTATCGTAATGGGAGACTTGTACTTGTGCGTACAATATTTGTATTTCTTTAAGGCAATGGGCTATTAGGAATCCTATCAATGTGTCTATCGGAACCTTTTTCCAATCTGAGCGCTCCAAATATAACTGGAATTATTGATGTCTTCATGAAGCATACATTTGAGATTTCTACTTCAAGATCCTTGTATTTTGTTTTTTTGTTTTCTTTTTAGTATCTTCAAATATATGTTACTGATTGCAGATAGTAACATATCAATAAGAAAGCACATTCTGTTTTTGGTGCCTTTGATCATGTTTCGATAATTAGCTTTCATTGTTCTCTGAGTGCGCGTTCTAAAATCTCATAAAACTTTTACAGATCCTGTATCTATAACCCACGTCTGGGTGGTATTCATAATAATTCTTTGCAGTTTCCTGCTCATAAAAGTTGAAGATTTTCCAGTGTCTCAATCTCTGATGCAAAAATTTATATTCACTTGGTGCTAATGCTGTACAATCTGATACAAGATGGTCAGTTGTTTCTGGATATTCCTCACGTAATCTGCATTTTGGGTTAACACAATTTTTCAGTGTGTGTACTTGGTAATTTCTAGTTAGCAAGCATTGGTCCTGTGCGGCAAGAATAAAACATTCGGTTTCAGCTTTTAACCCTGCCCTACTGATGGACACGGGGTTTGCCTACATCAGCTTGTTTGGTACGAGCAGAGTATTAACTATGAAGCGGCCTTACTGTAAATTGTTTTATTCTTGAAGTTAGACCAATTTAACGCTATTGCTCTAGCAAAACTCCTGCTATGATGTGCCGTTTGTACTGGAATACAGTAGCAAACACACCCACAGACAGAATTTGTATAATTACGGATGCAATAGCTGAGATTTGTAAAAATGTTATAATTCATACTCTGTAGAAAGAAATGTTAATTTGCTTTCATTCTACTTTGAAGGAAAAATAGGATGAAGCGAATATGAGCCTTATGATAATTTATGAAGCTTTTAGTTTGGGCAAGGAAAATGCCTAGGCAATGTCTATCTCTTTTTTTCCCTTAGGCAAAAGAAGAGATAGACAGAGGAAACAATGAACTGACAACGTCACTCAGTGAACTGAAAATCATTCACAGACACTCAGACATTGGTACGCAACCTAGATATATGGGGGAAGGTAGTCAGGTACTTAACTGCGCGGCAACCCTAACGACCACTCTCGGTCATGGGACAGATAATAGAGATTAAGATTATCGTATACTATACAGCACTAACTGAATATCTGCTAGACGAGTTTACCAATAATCGTACTAAGCACTGAAAATTACTTAGTTACAAAGGTCAACTTACTTTAACATAAAGTCAAACATTCAAGGCGGGTTGGAAGTTTCGAACTCATAATAATTTGTAAAACCATGCAGTTAACAATGCAATACCTACAAATCCTAATATATTGGCGTGAAAGCACATATTTCAGATATTTCTATATGCTATTGCAGTGAAATCTAATAATTTTGACTAATAATTTTTGTTTTCTTCATCTTTTGTTGTTTTTTATCACAATGTTGAAAATCGAATTAAAATAAACCATTAAAATAAACCATTAAAACAAACTGTGAAATTAGATTAAATGTAGTTTCCGACGAAACCAGGACGAACATTTCACATATCGGAAGCTCTTGTTACATGGACGGTGTTTTCACTAATTAGGGCTTTTTTTTCGTTGAAAAAAGATCTCCGTCTCTGTCTGTCTATCTGTCTGTCTCTTTCTCTCTCTCTCTCTCTCTCTCTCTCTCTCTCTCTCTCTCTCTCTCTCACACACACACACACACACACACACATACATATTCACTCATTCGCGGAATACACTTGATGAAAGCTGAAGAATGGATCGGTTGAAATATGTTAACCATAAAAATATACAAAAAAAAAAGAGTTCAAATTACCCGGACAATATTGGGCGTTTTAATGACACTCTGCTCAAAATTACAGACAATTGTTCAGGTGACTTTCAGAATTAGACAGGCCCAAATTTGTCGTCAGATTTCTTCTTTTTCAGTTGTCACGTGACATACGAAGTAGAAACTATTTTTACGCTTAATAAAGTGAGATATGCGCGAAATTACGCAAATAAAAACGGGCTGACTGATAAAAGGAATTTATTCTTATGATTATTCAAACTCGGAGGTGTGAAAAATAATGCAATGAGTTTGATTCTCACTGAGTGTCCTACTTCAGACTAGTTACATAAATACTTTTGTAAGACGATGATTATACCAAATGATTTTCAAAAAATAAAAAATAAAGCTTTCTTTCATCAAGCAAATTTGTTCATTTGAGGCAACATAATGTGGTTCTATAGAAGTATGCTACGAATACCATGGACGGAGCATGTAAGAAACGAGGAAGTTTTAAAGAAAATGGAAACAAAAAGGTCACTGGAATAGCAAAAGATTTCTTCCAAAAGTTAAGCAAAATTTTAAGAAACAGGAAAATTTTGTTAGTATCAAAGGAAAGATTGCTCAACTGCTATCATCCGCCTATATGGTATTGAATGTTGGGTACTCTCACAGATGAAGTGGAGACTTGAGGCAACAGAGATTTTGCTCTACAGAAGGATACTGAGAATACCATGGACTGAACATGTAAGTAATGAGGCAGTTTAAAGGAAACAAAAAGTTTACTTACACTTAGAAGAGACAGTTGAAATTCCTGGTACGCATAATGAGGAAAAGTCTTGGAAAATTTTACACTCACGGGACAATTCAAAGGCAAGAGAGAGACAGGGGAAACGACGTGTAACCTACCTAACGATCTTGTTAAATGGATGGCAGAACAAGGAATGGGAAGGATAGTAAAAAGTCAAACATTGCTAAGAACTACAAAGGATAGGAAGTTGTGGAGACCCATGATCAACCTACCTAAGAAGCTTGTGTAAATGGATGACAGAACAAGGAGTAGGAAGGATAGTAAAAAGACAAAAATTGTTAAAAGCTACAAAGGATAGGAAGTTGTGGAGAGCCGTAATCGCCCATGTCCTGAAGGGACACAGTACATAGAAAATTTCCAGAACTTCGAAACATGGTGATTGCATCCGGCTGGAAATCGAGTTGGCCATTTTGTGGCCTGATTCATGGTTAAGATAGTTGCTTTTTCTTTACTGTTGTTGTCGAAGATTGTGCCCACGTAAAAAGTAAGGTTACCAAATTTTGGGTATTTTCAAACTGGTATTTCGGCGCAGTAAAATATTTCTACATCTTTTAAAGATTTTATTTGATTTATTTGTTAAACGACATATAAATTCTATCTGGGTCACTTAATGTCGAAACTTAATTTTCTTGGAAGCTTTGGAATAATAAAAACATGATGTTATTCTGCTTTCACAATTGAATACATGGTAGATGATACTCAGCTTTTGTTTGCATGGACATAATTACTAGAGGCGGTGATATGTGTGTTTTATGTTGTAGTTTTGCTGAAGTTATATTTTGGTATACAGTTTGATTTCTTTAAGAAATTGCAGGATATTATATGGATTAATATCATGAAAGAATGCTTTCATTTTTCTTGTTAAATTTTGTTTAGCGGCACATCAATATCTATGGGTTATTTAATGCCGAAATCTAAATATTTTAAACACAATTTTAGGCTTCAGCTAAATATATTTTGAACGCAATTATATGCCTTCTACTACAGATAAAATATATTGTGGGTCATTTTACTATGAAATGTATTATTGGTAATTTTGCTATAAATAGGTATTGTTATAGTATTTTTACTATAAAATATATTTTATACTTTCACCGTGTTTTGTTTCGGGGGTTCATTATTTGCCCATACTTGGGACCCTAACAGGTGCTACCACACTGGACCAGTGTGAATTTGGGAACAATGACAATTAAGCGGTGGTTCCACCCCTCGAAAACCTCCATTCTCCCGATCAGAGGCCTATACCTATTCTATTCTACACCTTTTAGATTTTTGTTATACTATAAGTTTAGTAAATACAATACTTTCTGCATGCCTGCTTAAAAAATCGGATTTCAAATTCCTGGTTCTTTTTATTTGGGATTGAACATCTTGCATGCATGAGAAATTAACTTTATTTACTAAGCATAAGTATAATACATGAACCATAAACGCGGTCACCTTTCTAAATATTAAGTAGTTTTTTTTGTTCATTTGTTTTTGTTTTTTTGCTGTTTTCTTTTTTTTTTCATTTTTTACGCTGTATTAACTTCGATGATCATACGAGAACTGGTGTCATCAACGTGATTCGTTTTTTATTTGTTATTATGAACTGATTGTATCGTGATATCACGTCAGCTAACTAGAACAACGACAGGAACGGTGCGAATCGACACATAATCGTACACGCATGCGCACTTAAACATACGTATGCACATGCGCACAAAACATATAATTTCACACGCAACATTATCTCCAAATAAGTGTCTGCCTATAAATATAGATATAATTCACCTTTAGTATGTATAATACTTTAGTATGTATAATCAATTATCAACTAAAACTGCGTCTAAATTGTAAAAAGTATCTCGAGCGAAAGAATTAAGATTCGAGTATGCGTTTAAAAACTGTTTTTACGCCTGATAAAGTGAGACATTTATGGTCGACTTGGCACAAATAAAGACAGGTTGACTATTAAAAGGCACGAATTTATCATTGTTCAGAATTGCGGAGGAGCCTGTTGTGTCGTAATGGTTAGCACACTCGTCTCGCAAAACAGTGTAAAGCGTTCCATTTGATCCTCACTGGGTACCCCACCAGTGCGGCAACGGACTAAATCATGCTTCTCGTCTACATTTTGTAAGATGATGGATATTAACTTCTTTTCGTAAACTAATTCGCTAGTATAGAGTTCGATTCACATTAGGTGCTTCTGCTACCATGTTCTTGTGTCAGACTAAGCTAAATTTAGTAAATATCTATTTGATCGCTGCTTTCTCAACACAATTCTAGTTCAAAACGAAATAACGAATTTTTAGTAGATGTATTCTTCCGTCTTTCTGACGTTGTGAAAGATTCTTAGATGTATTTTTATTGCTTCGTATATTATTCGTAGTAACGTTTTCATCTTCCCTGTTATTATAACAACTTTTCAGTCGATACGATCCCCAGCCGTCCTCAAGTGCACATTGCATGTAGATTTTAGACTTTGCTTCGTATTTTCTTTTAGTTTTGTGTGTGTGTGTGTGTGTGTGTACAAGAGAAATATGAACTGTTTTAAAGTCTCCATATATTTTTCAGACTGTTTATCTTCATCCTTGTTGTTTTTAGTACATTTCTCTTGATCCTGCGTCGCTGTTGTTGTTGTTGCTGTGTGATATTATATTTTTTCAGCGAAAGAGAGTAAAATTGAAAGAACAGTGAAATCGGTGGACTGAGTTCGAGTTTCGAGCTAAACTGTTCAATTTCTCACATACGCCTTTGATATTAATCCATCTCTTCTCCTCTCAGTTGCAGGTTAAATATAGCAGGGTAGACTGGGCTCTTTAGCCTTGGATGGCAACCAGTCTAAGAGCATGAAAACTCTGAATTTCAAATCGCAGAGAAGGTAACAGGAAATGACTTCACTATCCTTCCAAAGAATGTGTGGCAATTCAGATAATATAAAAAAAAATTGGGGAGAGCCATGATTGTGTCCTGAAGTGATATCGCATGAAAAATATTTAAAAATGCAAAAATGAAATAAAATAATAAATCTCTTCATTACGTAGGTGACCATGGCTCTCCACAACTCCCTGACCCTTTACGAAACTAATTCTAAAGAACGAACACAACATATATCTTAGACCGAAGAGTGTTATCGGCCAAAACTTTGTGCCTAAAATGACAATAAAAATTAAGATCTTAGATAAATGGATGGATTAATCATCTCCCAGGTTTATTATTGGGAGCTTTATAAACTTGAAGCTGTTAAAAATAACATACTAATTCGGTAATTAATAATTATAGAGTTTTATCTTATATATATATATATATATATATATATATATATATATATATATATATATATATATATATATATTGGCTTTGTTTTAGAAAAAGCAATCATCTAATATTTCAAGTGATGATATTTAATTTTCATTGGCAAATTGAGAACTAGCGCCATTTTTGTAGAGTTTAGATTCATCTGTTGCACGCCCAGTCTATCGATAGCCCCGCTTTAGATCAAACGTTTGAAAATTCAAATAACTATCTGTTGAAAATAAATAAAATAATAGAATGCAATAATAGCATGTTATGTAGTGGCAAGGAATCTAAAAATAATTCTAAAAGACTTAGGAATTCATTCACACATATTCAAATGTACTCCACGTGCAAATCTGTTGGATAAATACACAAAACAAAAGCCTTTTTTGAAGGCATTAGAAACACCAAATAAAGTTTTTACATAAAAATCACAGTTTCACTAACAATGGTGCGTAGAGATCACACCTTGTTTTATTTTCCTATCTGTTTGTATTGCGTATATTTCTTCTTTCTTTTTTTTTCTTCTTTTCTTTTTTCTTTCTAAATATCTGTCAATATTATGTATGCATCCACTTGCATCCACCGTGTACACAGGAGGGCAAATATGTACACGGCAGTAAATTCACGTGCCATTGTCCAGCGTTTACCAACCGCCGTCGGAACTCCATACAGCCAACCTGTTGTGCCATCTGTGTGTATGTGTGAGTGTGTGTGTGTGTGTGTGTGTGTGTGTGTTTTTTTTTTTTTTTTTGGTGATCTTTTGTTGTTGAAAACTTTCGCCTTTTAATCTCCTCTATACAATTCCGCCACAACTAAGCCTTCAATCCTCCCCCGCTCCCGCCTGTCGTCGGGGCGAATTTTCCGCGATTTTATCCCCCCCCCCACTCTTTTCACCCCCTTCTTAATTTCACCTTTGATCTGTGTTTGACCAAAACCAAATAAATGTTTACTTCATCTCCTTAACACATATTATGATAACGATGTGGGTTTTTTTCTTGCCTTCTTTTTGCGGTTGTTTCAATCTGTCCCAATCCCCGGCCGAGCAACCATATGGCGCAAAAACAAATGTGGCTATATATGCTTCTGCATGAGTAGACTTCTTGTAGATTTATTGTGTGTATGGCTGGTGTGGGTATTTGTGCCTGGGTATATAGTTCTTTGAATGTCTATGTGTGAGTACGTGTGTGCGTGTGTAGATGGAGAGAGATGGTTATGCGAACATGTCTGTGTCCGGGTGTGTTTATGCATATCTATGTATAGGACTGTATAAAAGGATCGATCAATAAGTTCGTAGCCTAACACGAATTTATCAATTGAATTTCGTTTTGAAATTTTCATCTTATAATTCTCAATTTGTATGATTAGTATTCCCCAATGCAAAAATTAAAGAAAGAGATTATGTTGAAAAAGAGATATTTGTTAACAAGCTTGTTTTCAGCATTAGGTTAGGGATCTTGATGTAGTTACACATATCTTTTCTGGCCATGAAAAGCAGGTTCGAATATTATCATATATATATATATATATGACAATAGGAAAACTGTAGTTATTGCTGACGCGTTTCGTCCGATGTGGACTTTCTCAAAGCAAAAATAAACGAAATGAATTTAATTATAACTGACGTTATTTTCAGTTAACAATATGAAAATAGTGTTCTCTACATTCCTCCAGTTGCTAAGAACATTCTGTTTTTTGTTATTATTAGTTACTTTCTTTAATTAAATTCATTTCGTTTGTTTGCCTTGAGAAAATCCACATTGGACGAAACGTGTCAGCAATAATTACAGGTTTCCTATTGTCATTTATATTTATAAATATTGTCTTTTCTACAGGTTAACTCTGAGAAATGTTCATATATATATATATATATATATATATATATATATATCATACATCCAGACGAATGGATGGAGGGATTCCCCGGAGGGTCCGTCTATGAAACTCCGATACTAGGGATGCTGAACGTAACATCAATCTTTTACTTGACAAATCTTTTACTTGTATTAATTCTACACACACACATACACACACACATACACATACACACATATATCTATTTATATATATATATGTGTGTGTGTGTGTGTGTGTGTGTGTGTGTGTGTGTGTGTGTGTGTGTTAAATGTTATACATGTTATACATATATATTGCCATCCACTAGACATCCGATTGCCTCAAGCCGGGATCGAAACCTGACTTATTTGGTATCATTGGCGCACGGCAGGGATGAATTTGAATTTAGACGTATCTATTTTTAAATAAACAAACCAGTGACTGGAAGAACTCAATTCGTATGTATGTAGTAAATTTTAAAGAAAGCCTATTTTGATTAAATAAACTTCTTGTGTTTAAACACACCGATACAAATCTTTCGTTTCTCACATATATTGTTAGTCAACCTGGAGAGCATAAGGATACATATTTTAAATTCATGAGGGAAAGAGGAACACTTATTCAAGAGGGGGCATTAAATTAAGCATTTACAGTATATCGACTTGGTCTAATGGTCTAAGCTTGACGCTAGATCAATTAAAACCGGCCCGTGAGTTCCAGCCTCACTGAGGGGCTCCATACTTTTGGCCTTTTGCCACATCTAAACAACGCTTAGTAAATGTGGTCACAGAAATTGTCTGACAGCAATGACTGGGTTCTCCTGCTGGTGTAGCATGGTACAGAGTCTTCTTGCCAGACATAGGTTTTTCCAGCAGCCACCCTCTTGACCCCGGGTAGCACTACCTCCTCAAGGCACTTGATGTAGGCCTCCATGTTGAGTCTAATGTTCTGTTTTGAAAATGAATGGAGGCATAACGTCGGCATCACTAGCGATCACTCCAAAAAGTACAGCATGCTGTTTCCAAATTTCTCCCGGAGTGAATTGCGTCATGGTACACTTTTTCTCACAGACAGTGCCCAACTGACTCTACTATACTGTACAGTCAGCAAAATAAAAAATCAACGCGCATGCGTGAAAAATATAAAATGGCGACAGTTTACCCATCATATATATATATATATATATATATATATATATATATATATATGTAATTTTTTGTAAGCCAGAATTTATATATTGTTTTAAAAAGTGCACGGAGTCTTATTTACCCCAACCCCTACAGTTTTTTTTTTCAGTTTCGCTGTTTATAACTATTTCTATTTAGTATATTTGTTTTGTTTTTTCCAACGAATCTTTCTGAAGAAGTGTTGAGCGAAAGAGGTACCTTCTAAAGAATGCGAATCGTCATTTAATATATATATATATATATATATATATATATATATATATATATATATATATATACTGTAAATACATATATATGTATTTATTTATGCATGTATGTATGTATATATGTGTGTATGTGTGCGCAAAGGTGTATGTGTATTTATGGGTGCGCATATACATACATATATATATATATATATATGCGCGCTGCGGGCGCGCCCTTCTGTGTGTATGATTTTGCGTACGGTCATTTTGGTGAACAAACACACACACACACGCACACACACACGCACACACGTGTGTGTGTATGTGCGCGCGCGCGATGTCGGTGGGTGTTGCCAGATGTGTTTCTGTGTTCGTGCATAAAAAAAAAGATATAGATATATGAATGAAGAAAAGGGAGTAAAGGTTTGTTCGAGCGTTGCAGACGAAGGTGTGAGTTTTCGCCCGCGTTTATGTCACGACCTATTCACATGAATGCCTCACCAACTGGGGTACGTGCTGTAGCGGGGGCGGGAAACTCGTTATTCGTTCCTTTATACAAATGAATACGAGCCTCTTTATTTTCTTTCTTTCTTTTGTTTTTTCTCTTTTTTTTTATTTATTTTCTTATCTATTATTTTTTTCCTTTTTTTTTTTTTTTTCCTTTTTCTGAGATGACTGAATTTATAGAAGCACATAATCCTTTGGACGTGTGTAAAAAAAAAAAAAACTAAAACCGTATTATACTAAGTACATTTGTGTACCTTTACGCACCTGTGTGTGTGTGTGTGTGTGTGCGCGCGCACGTGCGTGCGTGAATGCTAAGAACATATGATCAACATGCTTACTTGTTTTCCGTCTGTCCCAAATCCGCTGGTTGGGGTTACTGAGTCTATTCATGCATCCATCTGTGTCTTCCAGTGACGCGGGAAGGAACGACAACTTTGAAGACGTCTCTGTCGGAAAGTACTAAGGATTTAAGTTCAGGTAACACCTGCGATGTCATCGAGATGAGCAACTATTCGCTTGGACACATTGTAACTGGCAACATCTGATGCATTAAAAATAAATAAATGAGCAAATAAATAAGAATGGAAAAATCAGGAATTAGTCAACAGCATTCTTAGAAAACTATCACCACACGGCCATATCACGTTGAAACAACGGCTCCCGTACGATCACCAAAGTTAAACATCGTCAATCCTAGATGGGGGACAGCTTGAGAATACAAGGTGTCGTAAGCGTGAATGTGTGGATGGTGTAATGGACAACGTTACGGAATTGGGAAATGGAGAGCCAAGTTCAAATACCAGTCGAATTTATTATATTCACTTACGCGCAAATGACATTGGCAAAGGTACGAATCCACTCCCCAGCTATGGATTAATTAGTATAAATTTTATCAGTAAAAATCATTGTCATCTCAAAAAAATCTTACAAGCTAAAAATATTTTCTGGATTTAAATAACTTGCAAAAGGTGGTTATGCTTTAAAAAACGAATCAATCGTCTTGGAAAATCAAAGAGCGCTTTGCTTCTGTGACCAAACTATGCATAAAATGGAGAGTATAAATAGAAAAAAAATACACATATATAGATATGAGTGACATGATTATTTACACATAGGCCAACATTTCAGAGTGTAGGATCCGTGTATCTGTGAACTTTTAAAAATGTTTTACACCCAGAATATTATATATATATATATATATATATATATATATATATATATATATATATATATATATATATATATATATATTGATGCAAATAAAAGGATTGTCAATTAGTTGATTGATGTTACCTTCACCATCACAACTCCAGAGTTTCGTAAACGGTCCATCCGGGAATCACTCTGTCCACTCGTCTCGATTTGTCTTATATGCACTTTTCATTTGTGCAAACTTTTTCATAATGTATGTGTGCGTGTGAGTGTGTGTGTACGTTCGCGCGAGTACGCCCATGCGCTTGTCTGCGCGTATGCAGGTACGTGTAGATTGTCGTGGTTATTTGTCCTTTTCGTCGTTTTTTTTTTTTCTCTCTGTCCTTTTTTCTTTCGGTTGTAGCTACTCTGACTTACTGTTTTCCAGACATATACTGTCGTTGTTAATTTTTGGGCGTTCTAGTGTTGGCTTGAGTTAGAAAAATGTATTTCATTTTTTACATGAATAATTAATTTTATAATGCTTAAATAATAACGGAAATATCTATATTATACATAGGTACACAAGACTTTTAATATGTGTGGACTGCATATATATATATATATATATATATATATATATATGTATTACGTACCTCCACAGAAACGCGTTGTCTAAGGCTTAAAATGAATTTTTAAAAATGAAAAATCTTTCTTGAAGCTTTTATTTTAGTTTTAATTTCAAGCTAATAGATTAAATTTAATATTTCCAATAAACATATTTAAAAACGAATTTAAGTTTAAATTGATTGGAAATAAGTTTTTGTTTGGAAATCATTAAAATCGCTGATTTTAGCGCCATTTTAGTTATCTGTCACCACAACGTAATTTTCTTTATTAAAAAATATTTAAAAAATAAAATATACTTTTTTGAAACTTTATTTGAGAAATATTAGCCGATTTAAAGTTTAATTAATATGTTTTGAAGCAAATATTATTTATATTAAGTTTAAAATATCGCAGAAATGCATTTTTTCACTTTGGTAGCTGTTTATTTGACAGGTTTACAGCTTTACTTACAGACGGAAGTTTATCTCATTTTTTTTTCTACAGTGGACATATCTGTAAAATTACTTGAAGAATATAACGTGAGCCTCTTTTTATATCATTTTTAACTACTCCGTAACCTTAAAAATTTAGGAAAATATTCTCCATAATCTAATATTTTATTTATTTTTAGTTACTTTGACTTTAAATTTACTAGATTTATCGTACTTTCTTTCTGATAATGTCGTGTATGGACATCCATATTTGCAAAAATCGGCACGTTTGTACACACAAAACAAAAATACAATACGGGCACCGATGAATTGTAGTAAGTTTTTTCAATTATGATTAGTAAATATAGTTTGTACTTAATAGCAATATCCCCCTAACTGGTACAAACCAATACAGAAATTTAAAAAATTTAAAACTTTATAAATTATTCTAATCAAAATTTTTTTAAATCTGTAAAACTCTCTTCTCCATCTATCTCCCTCTACCCCCTCTCTCTCTCTCTCTATCTATTTATCTATCTACACACACACGCACACACTCTCTCTCACACACACACACACACACACACATATATATATATATATATATATATATATATATATATATATATATATATATATATATGCTCATGGAAATCCGGTTCAGCTCTCAAGGGAAAGGAGGTTTTAAATCAAGCGGTTCCTACTGCTATTATGCATTACTCATCAAGTATAAAATGAGCTCTCCGGGCCGTTGGCGTATTTCGTATAAAGAAAAACGTTAAAAATCCCCTTCCTTTCTGTCGTACGACGATGGCCTAGGAGTATGATATCTGACTGATGTCGATCCCGGCTTTAAGCAATCGGATGTCTAGCCACACTGAGAAGCTGTGATACAGCGAAACAGTCTGTCTGTGGATGACTATATATATATATATATATATATATATATATATATATATATATATATATATATATATATATATAGAGAGAGAGAGAGAGAGAGATCAATGGATTTTTTTAATCCAATATAATTCTAATTACGCTAAACGGTTATATTTAATGGAGACATGTTTTTGAATAGATATCCCTGCTTTTGGAGGTGAGCGGTCGGCTTTGTAATTTTTGTTGTTTTTTAACAATGAAATAAGGGACCACAGATCGAAAGTGTGTATCAAGAAAATCTGTCTCGGGAAGTGTTTTCGCTGATTTAAATGGTAATACAGTTGGAGTTATGGCGAGAGGCATATTTTATTTAATAGGGCTTTCGAGCTCTAGACCGGTACATATAAATTTCTCTATTAAAAATAACATGTATATCTACTCAGATACGTGTACCCACTACATATATCTTTATAGTAATAAGAAATATATCTACAAATAAATTTTTGTTTTCAGTTGAAAGGCGTTAGTTATTTTTATTAAAAAAACATGTGTCCATTTTTTACATCAACTTATAAAAATAAATTAATATGAGTTAATGTAAAAAAAAAATTATTTTTTATCTTTTGAAAAATTTATGATTTCTGTATAAATTAAATTTTACTATCCGAATGGAAACTATATCTTCGAAAGTCAGTTTCGAAAAGATAAGCTGAATATTTAATTTTGTTTGTTGATAATAATGCTCTATTTCTTCATATTGAGCACTCTAAGTACAAGACTGCTTGCCTTATTAATGCTATATATATATATATATATATATATATATATATATATACACTCGACTCTTCCGTCGAATTCGACGTATGAGGGTCAAGCAGATCAGTTCCTAGGAACCCGACAACCTGACATGAGATTTGATTAGATTTGATTGAGGTTTGTGAAGGTTTCATGCAGAACCATCCACACATTTTGAAGGGCCGAATACAGAGACCTGGTGCGCTACATGACACAAGGTCCCCAAATGACCCTCCGCAGGTTTTGAATTCAGAGTTGTCCTTCTCCTAGGCCAGTTGCCATCCAAGGCTATAGAACCCAGTCTGTCCTGCTGTATACCAATAGCTGGAGGGAGAAGAAGAATCAGACTTTTCCCAAGGGTATTAGCACGTAAATGAATGTAACTGGAATCGACTGGAATTCGAACTCGGCTCTCCGATTCCTCAATCAAAGCCGCTATCTAATATATATATATATATATATATATATATATATATATATATATATATATATATATATATATATATATATATATATATATATATATATATATATATCATCCACAGACAGACTGTTTCGCTGTATCACAGCATTAATGTGGTAGGCATCCGATTTTCTCAAGCCGCTTTATCATCAGTCGGAGATTTTTTTCCTGAGCTATCATCTCCCGGCAAAGAGGAAGGTGAATTTTTACGAATTCATTTTAGAATAAACACGCCAGTGACTCAGAGTGCTCAATTCATAGAAGAGCTTTTGCATCAGCAGTAGCAATCACTGTTTACAATTTCGTGCTTTTCCCCCTAAAGTGCTCAACCGAATTTTATTTTTTCGGGGACGTATATACATATGTCATCTACATATATATATAAGATTTAAGAGTGTTGATGTTAGTAGGAAGATGAACATACAGCCATACAACAGATGATGTTTGAGTCAAAATTAGAGGGAGTTTTATCAGGCGTCAGTAAAAAAAATAAGCGTATTGCTATTTTCTACAGTCTCCTTCTTCTAACACCTACTTCGACGTATGAAACTGGATTATTTAATATAGAACGTACCAGGTATTCAAGAAATCAGTTTTAGCGAGCCATAAGTGAAAACAGCCTAACGTTATTTTACACGGCATGCGCCAAATTTTAGCATGCCCATTTCTCATTCAGAGCTATTGAGAGAATCAAGATGGTAGCTTCTAATCTGACACATTTAAATAAAAAGACATGCTCTGGTACTATCTACCACCGACAGTAACTCGTACATATCCACAATGTGGTCACATCCTTCAAGTTTATAAACGAGTTCGAGGCGCGGATATATCATTCGTAACCAAGAAAATACACATCATAAGCGGTAAGACGTCTGCGGGCGGCACATTTTGTACGGCTGGTCATCAACTATGATCTCAGGAAGTCGATGACGGTATTGCCGAGCATCTCATTATCAGACGTGTGGTGTACGAGAAAGTCAGTACAATGAGATTAGAAAGCAGTTTATCACCGAAATGACCCAGGAGAGCCGTGTAAGCCGATCAAAGTTTTTGCTGAGCATGTTCAAGGGCCTCGAGGATCCTGTCATTGTCTAGTTCTTTGAGAAGAACGACCGGAATCAGAAGGAAAGCAGGAAGAACGACTGGTGGCTCTACGCGTACTACAAGGAGGTGCTCACGATGATGTGTGACCCCACTTCTGTTTACAATGCCTCAGTATCAATACAACCACCTACATTAAGGTGTTGAACACAGTGATCTAACCCTAAATCGAGAGAGTGGCCCAAAGGAGAAGTAGGGTGTGTTCCAATAGCACTCTATATTCCGTCCCAAATGATGCCGGGAGATGCCGGCCGAGAATTTTCACGATTGTGTCACCCCAACTTATAATAGCCTAGATTTGATTACTTTGGGCTACTATGTCTGAGGTGCCGTCGAAAGCAGTGGACTCCTAGTATCAAGGATTCGTTTGATACTGTTACTGTGGATATGATAGCCAATATGAACGAGGACCACCGAATCATGGCATGTAGTCGCTTCCGAGGTCACACTTAGGCCGCCCCGAGATAAATGGCAGTTTTCTTGAACAGAAGCTAATTTCTAGTTTTATAAGCGAAATACGTACAATATCAGACGACTTTGTCATATTTAAGAACGTTCCTTGTATCGCAGTATTGGGCGCTTTACAAACAGAGACTCCGCGGTAATCTTTCCGTACTGAATATCATTCAGGATATGATGGTCTTGCATACGGAAGACGGAGCCAATCCAGCGTAGTAGAAGTTATATATGTTGCTGAACGTGGAATTCATATGTCGAGTGTCCTTGGTGAACACACGACTGTTACAGGAAATGCCCAGAATCTGGCACCATCATCGCAAATAGAAACTATTGCAACGATGCTCTTAATGAATATAGAATGTTCAACTCCCACTACCGTAAAGAGAGTTTACTGGGCCTGGAATCTCTGTACATTCTAATATTGACAGTTGTGGTGAGCTGGTTTTCCAACACTCCCTTTGAAAGATTTTACGATCGTAACTTTGACTTTCCCCATCCACCCGTTAAGCTTTGGCTCAATAAACAGCTGGATACTACCAATCCCAGGTAGGTGAATAATCTACGATTTGCAGGATGATGTCTCCGATGGTGATGTCATGGTCTCCCTCATTTTCAGACCGATGATAAAGCTAAATTCATAGCAAAAATGCATCAGGTACTTGACTAGCCTATAAACACAAGTAAATTGCAACTTCAGGATTAGGTTTGGTTTGGTTTGTTTTACGGTATATCAACCTCTCTGGATTATTTAATGCCGACAAGATTTTTATTGCTGCTAATAATTTTTTTCTGCAAAAATGTATTGCTGACAATAATGTATTGCTGGTAATAATCTTTACTCAAAAAGTTTATTTCTGGTATTAAAACGTATTTTTACACTTTCATAGTGTTTTGACCCCAGTTTGGGGGTTAACTATTTGCCTATAGTTGGGACCCTAACAGGTGCTACCACGCCGGGTCATGGTGGGTCTGTGAACACCAGCAATTAAGAGGTGATTCTACGCTCCTCAAAACGTCCTGATCAGATGCCTTGCTGTTGGACGTAGTTTATCGTCTTACCCAGGACGCTCAGGATTAGGATTTTACTTTGAGATGTGCGAGGTTCCAAAGTTCACGCGTATTTGTCTGTGCACGCGTCTGTGTATGGCATGCATTTAAACGACGGCAATCGGAATCAAACAATCATTGTAAACAGCACGATGCTTTTGTTAGTTTCGCCTATGTGATTCGCCAGGGGTACATACGATTTTGAATTTAGAGCTGTCCTTCTTCTGCCTTGGTAGGCAACCAAAACAGAAGAATCAAGTCTGACCTACTATTTGCGGGAAAAGAAATGGATTAATCTTTTGCTAAGTGTATTTGCGAGGAAGTGATTAAAACGAAACTCAACTGGAATTTGAACTCGGATCTCCGATTTCTTGTTCTAGCCGCTATCCATTACACCACCTGCACATCTATCGGCGCATTCGGGGTTATAAAGTCATTGTGAACTCCATGATCTTTGTCGATGTGGTGGTGTACCAGGGCGACATACGTTTTTCATATTCAGAGTTGATCTTCTCAAAAACTGGTTGCCAGCCAAAGAGCAAAAAGCCCAGTCTATCCTAATCAGTCACTTATGTCCCATGCGTGATACACGCTGAGGCAATCATGTATCTTTCGATACATGACTGATGAGGCAGATCCTTTCCCGCAATAGGTTGCCATTTTGTTCTGCGGTAGACCAGTTGCTATCCAAGCCTATAGAACCCGGTTTGTCCTGCTATTTACGCATAGCTGGGGTGGAGAGAAGAGGATTCATACCTTTCCCAAGGTTATTAGCACGTAAGTGAAATTAATGGATTTGATTGGAATTCGAACTCGGCTCACCGATTCTTCAATCCGAGCCGCTATCCATTACTCCACTTAAACTATATCCCAGTAAAGAAGAGATGGATTCATGCCTTTCCCATGAGTATTTGCGAGAAAATGAATATAAAAAAAACGAACTGGGATTCGAACCCGTCACGCTGATTTTTCCTTCCAAACTGCTCTCCAATACACTACCTGCACATCTATATTGCACATATACATGGATATTAATTACCTTGAACTACGGTAGAGTAATGAATTGCAGCTCGGATTGAGGTGCCGAGTTCGAATTTCAGTCGAGTTCCTTACATTCACTTAAGTGCTAATACCATTGGGAAAGGTTTGAAATCAAGCCTTCACCCACCAGCTATGGGTAAATAGGAGGACAGATAGCTTTGGGTCCCAAGCTGTCTAGGAAAACTCTGAATTTCAAAACTGTATTTGGCCCTGTCGAAGCACCTACAATGCAGTTAAGGGAAGGATCGTTCGCATTGAGTCGATCATTCCGATGACTGCTTTTTTGAACTGCATAAACAGGCTATTCCACAAGTAGAAAAGTGTTACGCAAATATTCTTCTCATTTCAACCTTGCATCCCATCTTCAACTTGTTCAGCATTCATAATTTAGTCCAGACTTAAACCTTATTACCTCTTTTTTAAAGCAATTCACCCCAAGCAAGGTGGGAGTGCCACTAGCACACAAGGGTTACAGAGGATTGAGAACAAGAGTAAAGAGGCGTGTTTGAGGAAAGGATACAGAAAAGGACAGGGAACAAGATCAAGGTATCAGATGTCGATTGACATTACACTTGAATATTTGAAGATCATAGTCATCGGTGAAGCAAGAGGAAGGGAGTTCCACAGACGGGAAGTGCGAAAGAAGAAGCTGTTTGAGTAGAAAAGACATTTAACCGTTTTGAAAGGGTGGGACCGAGATGCCAGCTTAGTAGCTTAAATTTATGCAGTCTGGGAACCAGCTAAAGTAGCTCGTCGGAACAGTTGCCGTGAAAATACTTGTAGAAGAGTCAGAGGGAAGCCACGGCACGTCTGTGGGATAGCGATTGTAGACTGGATGCTAGATCCGGACCTTGCATATTCGTGTATGGATTTTGTCGAGGACCTCGAGACGTACAGCGGGGGCACCAGACCATATATGACAGCAATATTCCGTGTAAGGACGGGTGGTTTATTTATTATTTGAAGGATGGACTCAGATGAGAAGAACTTTCTGGCACGACAAAGAGAACCCACTTTCCTAGATGAAGCTATTGATTCAATGTTTTTTATTCCACCTCATATCAGCAGACAGCGTGAGACCAAGCAGGTGTAACGCAAGTGTTTTGCATATGATCTGTGCTCAGACTTAACATTAAATTAAAGATGAAAAATATTTTAAAATACTAATTTGTTTAGTTATCATTAATGCAAATGAAAAAAAAACGATCTCGTATACATCCTGGTGTCTCAAATATTTGCATATTTTCTCGAGGTCGAGGTTCGAGCCCCACGTAAAAAGCAGAATATCGAATTCTTAAAATTCAAAATTGACATTTATCCTGATGCATAACAAGAAAAATATAGATATTCCACTCGAGGTGAATGTGATACATGGTTGAGTCGGTTGGTAGACCACGCGCACGTGTGCTGGGGACAAACATTTCTCGAGCTCCCTCGCCACTACCACTTCTGGGGGTGCCTCAAATGCTAGGCAATAATCTTGGCTTACTTCCAAAGGAGAACTAATGCCTGGTGGGATTCCCCCTGGAGTCCGAGCTAATATTAAATTTTAAACCCCCAACACAAACAAGACCTGTACTAAAGGAGTATAAGTATTTAAACACGCGCCCACTTTAGTGGAATATTATACAAGGTTGTGTTTAAAGTGGATTAATATTCCACGCGTACGTGGATATAGAAAAATATTGTTCGAGCTCCTTCGGCACTTCCTCTTTTGGGGATAGCTCAATCACTAGGGAATGTCACTGGGTCCCTCTCTTTTTCATCTTTGACAATGAAATTTACCCCATTTCTTTTCAGAAAAAATGGAAGTAACGAAATCAATCTAGTTTTATTATCTTACATATTGTCAGTGCTGCAGCCTAGCACTCAGGGCCGGCTTATCCTTTAGGCTATTATAGGGTGCAGCCTAGGACTCAGGGCCGGCTTATCCTTTAGGCTATTATAGGGTGCAGCCTAGGGACCAGGGCGCACTTATCCATTAGGCTAATATAAACTGCAGCCTAGGACTCAGGGGCGGCTTATCCTTTAGTTTAATATAGACTGCAGACTAGGAGCCAGGGTCGACTTATACTTTAGGCTAATAGTGGCTGCAGTCGAGGGCCCAGGGTCGGTTTATCATTTAGGCTACTATAGGCTGCAGCCTACGGACCAGGGCCAGATTATCCTTTAGGTTGGTATAGGCTGTAGCCTACGAACCAGGGCCAGATTATCCTTTAGGTTGGTATAGGCTGTAGCCTACGGACCAGGGCCAGATTATCCTTTAGGTTGGTATAGGCTGTAGCCTACGGACCAGGGCCAGATTATCCTTTAGGTTGGTATAGGCTGTAGCCTAGGTCCCATTAAGCTTTTATAAAGCAATGATTATAATTTTCTTGATGTTACAATTTTTAAATAGTTTCATAAACTAAAATGATATCAATATGACAAATTCATATTTATTTAACTTTGCAGGAAGCAAAGCAAGGAAAAGAATGTTTTAGTTTGCGTCATGTTTGATTTTAGTTCAGAATGTTTAAATCTTAGACATTTTTATAAAGCAGTGTTTTTAATTCTCTAGAAGTTATAATTTCAGTATCTGTCTGTATATTTCTGAGATGAGGTATTATGTACATTATTTACACTCTTCGGACTATTGTACTCCTTTTTGTCGCCATATTTATTACAACGTTTCGGCCGTTGTGCGCTCCGGCCTTCTTCAGGTGGTTGGAATGTCGAACTGAACCCTTTATTTCGCTCACTGGGGTAGACTATTCTAGTTCCACGTGCCATGTTTAATGGATATCAGTTATCAGTTATCTTCTGTTAATTTCCCTCTGAATGTTCTCCACTGCCTTAACCGGATATTGAACTCACACTCTTTGGGTCCTGTCATTGGATCTAACAAACGCCTTTATCCACTGTGCCATGTGTCCTTGAAAAGCGATAATAACAACAAAAATTTCAACACGAGCTCTGGTAATAACATGAAATTATAACAGCAAAAATTGCAATATGAGCACTGGTAAAAAATGGTACCTAAAGACATTAGGTTTATAATACCCAGAAATTCATACACAGATGTCCTCAAGGACAAATGGCACAGTGGATAATAGTCCGAATAATGTAAATAAGTTATAACTTAGTTTTATAAACTGAAATAACAGTATGATAAACTCATTCATTTTGATTGTTTTATTGTTATAATGCTAGTTATAAAAAAATCTGTATTTATAATACAGTTGTGTTGAAATATGAGATAATTTGGTTTGCAATAATTAGTAAAATAATGGTATTTCTTAAAGAATATTTTTATTGACAAACAAAAGATAGCTATTCTAGTTTATTTAAAGAATTTACAATAGCTATACTTCAAGCTATGTAAATGTCGATAAAATATAATAAAAAAATATTCAAGACAAGTGCGGTCAAGTTAGAGGGTGGCTCCATCTGAGTGGGCCCCATAATTTCATTAGCCTAGGGACCCCAAAAGGTCATTATCCGGCCCTGCATATTGTTATTGGTATACGAACGTTCAGGAAACGCGTAATTTTCCTCCATTGTTAATCGAATATCGATTACCAATAACACAGCTTTGAATCAGCCACCATTGGTGAAAGTCGAAATATATTACCGCGTTTTATGTTGGAATATTTCATTGAGTGGGTCAATTATATGAATTGTGTTGCATGTTGAAAAATGATGCTTAAAGTAAATATTTTACATTTATTATCTTGACGGTACCCTCACCATCAAGGTCGACAATGGGTGTAACAGTTATTTACTGTTACAACTGTCTAGGCAACAAAGTAATTATAGACTAACTTGCTCAAGTACATGCTCACCAAGCATTTTTATCAACATATATATCAGGGAAATGGCACAGGAAGAAACAGATTCATGCCTTTTAAAGGATATTTGTGCTAAGTGAACAGAAGCTTCAGCCGGAATTTGAACTCGTTTTGCCGATTCTGTTTTCCCTGCTACCTCGCATCTCTGTTTAGTAAATATCTAGAATACAGGGAAATATGATCTCATGTCTTTTCTAAGAGTATTAATGCTATGTGAATACAAGCCGTCTCAGTCGAAATTCGAACTCGCTTTTTTATCGTTTTCGCTACTGATAACTTATACTACCTTATGCTACTAGTTAATAGATATCTAGAATGCAAGGGAAGTTGAATTCATGCCTTTCGAAAAGTTATTAGCTAAGTGAACGTAAGCTGCCTAAGCCGAGATTCGAAATCTGTTTGCCGTTTCTGTTTTCCCTAGTGACGTGTTTTTCACAGCTTCAATTATCACTATGTATTTGTTACATAATTTTGTTCGTTTAATATTCATTTATTATACTCGCATTAAGGTCGCGATCTGCAGCCCTTAAGCACGATACCACGTCACTTTCAATGCATAGAATAAATAATTATTTGCAAATAAATAAGATTTTGCTTCATAAATAGCATTTAATATACCTGAGGTTATTTCCCCTAACAATTTCCATTACTGTAATTTAGATTATGAGTGATACACAATACAAATCGCACCTTCCCATCAGGATAGTCACAATTGATAAAACCTGGGTTCATCACTGTCAGCCTGAAAGCAAAAAAAAAAAAAAAAAGGTCAACGGTTTGGTGCCACTCAGACGAGAAGAATAACAGATATTACTTTTTGACTGATATTCGTGGTTTCCTGTTTGATAAAATCAGTGACACTGACCGCATTATAGTACTTTAAAATGTCGTGTAATAACAAAGGATTTTCCCGAAAGTAAAGTTTTTAATTATTCAAATATTCTTTTTAAGAAATCGGAACTTTTAAATTCCCCGAGTTTTGAGTTTGGTACCAAATATGTTATGTTGGTTTTTCAGTTGATAATATGTTGGGTACTTTCTTAAAAAAAAAAACGTAGATTTTATGGTTACAGTCTCCATTTGGTCTTTGACTGATTGACTTGTTTGTTTAATGGCACACCAACGTTCTAAAAACAGTTTTTCGGGAAATTAGACTTATCATATTCATTGTTATGGCTCTTTTTACTATTGATGGGAGTTTCCTTCCAAAACATTTGTTTTTGGTAATGTGGAAGGCTAACAGCTTGGTTATATCATTATTTTCTCTTTTTGTTACGTGTGCTATCCATTTTTGTTGTTGTTATTGTTGTTGCTGGAAGTGTTCAAGACTTGGTTTAGTTTAATTTGGTGTTAGGCCAAACGAAATGGATCTAGACTGTAGTTAGATTGTTTTGTCTCAGTATTCCAAGTGAAGAAGAAATGCCTGCTTTGAAAATCAGCATTGATATGACCTTTGACGTGGATTCGAGCACAAACACCGATGGAAATTGCTCAACTAACTGACCCATCAAACAGGCCAAGTTAGTGATATTTATTAATTAGTCTGGTATAAGAACACAAATATTGAGCACCCAGTGCGGATTGAACTCACTACACTATTAATGATCTCCGAGACAGTTTTTGTAATGATTGCTCCAAAGGATTATTTTTACTTTTTACTCTTAACTTTGTTAACATCAAGGCTGCCAACTTGAAGACATGCATCGAGAATCGAAGTTACTGTAATAATGATTTATTGGACTAGCATGGCAACCACAACGCTACCTGGAGAATGTCTTAATAGTTATTTAGCTTAGCTTTGTCTGGCATAAGGTCACATATATTGCGTAACTTGATAGAATTCAACTGACTACAGTCTGCTAGGTTAGATTACTAACTATTTCTCTACAGCTAGAAGTACATTGTCGATGTCATATATAACAGTTTTTTTTTACGGAGTATCCCGTTATTTCGTCTTCTACATATATTAGGTTGGTGCAAAAATAATGACGTTTTTTGACGTATTTTTAACGTCAAAAACGTCATTATTTTTGCACCAAGCTAATAGATAGATATTTTCGTCACGTATTTGATGGCGTATTTACCCAAAATAAAAATGTCTTAAAAATACTCCCAGCTAGAAGTTGGGGTATCAGGTAGACTAATATAGACAACCAGTTTTTGTACTTTGTCTAATTTCGTTATAATGTTAAATAAAATGTTATAATAATAAAATGGGACTTTATACGCTATCAAATGCGCTAAATGGGTTACTTCTGGTTAATCTCCTAACCTGAAACTCACTAAGATGCCAATCTTGACTTTTGTACTACATAGCGTGTCAGAAAATCAACTGTGCTATCAAATACGCCAGTCTTAATTAACTGCAAATGTAGTGAGGTTCGTATTAAATATCAAAATTATATACTTTCTCACTGTCAAATCATCCAAAATGCTTTCTTTTGGTTTCTCTGCTCTTACAGTATTGAAAGAATGTGTCTTTTAATGAATTTCTATTAACATAAAATTGAAATTCATATCTCTGCGTCTAAATGTCTGCATTTCGCGTCTCTGGTAATTGGTGCAATGCATTCGTTTGATGTCAAGCAGCATTTCGTTTCGTTTCGTTGATGACAAAACTTTATTGAGCAACCTAAGGGTCGTTTCCTTTCGTCGATGTCAAAGCTTTATTGAGCAAGCCAAGGGTCATAAATAGATAAGTCTGCCTTTATAATCTGTAAAATTATTTTTCAAAGCAGGAAACAAAGAAAAGAAACGGCGCTAGCGACTCTAAATTCCAATATCAGAAAATTATGAATTAGATATAACTCTGTTCTCAAGTATCAGAACGCTTTATTTCAATATATTAAATCAAAGTTTACGTCAACTTACGGATAATACATTTATTAGTTTCTAATATTTAATATAAGAGTTCATAATAGACAAGAAACAATTTAAAATATGTATGTAAAAGTTCTTGTAAAGTCAATGTGTAATAAAAAAAAAAATAAGAAAGAGATTTGTGTGTAAAGCTTTACTCAGTTTAACTTTGCGTACTCCAAAGAGTCCGCGTTACATATATATGGAGAGTTCTACTAAGGGGAAGTAATTGCTTCCATTTTGACAACTTTGTTACCACAGATTGTCAGTAGATTTCAAGGGAGTTCAATTGCAAGTAGCTTTACGTCAGGCTAAGGTAAGCTTAATATCTAACTATATATCGTTGGGTTTTGTATTCAACTAACCGTGGATGGAAAATATTTATAAAAATTCCTCCAAAAAATTTTCTGAATCCACGCAAATGAAGTGATGTATTGACATACTCTGCTCCAGTCTCCCGCCATTTCAAAGCCTGCCTTCTCCCTCTCTCGTCCCTGTCTCTCTCTTTATCTCTCTCCCTAACTGTCTCTTTCTATCTCTCAGTACCTTTCTCATTATTTGACTATTGTTCGATTTACGTTTCATTCGTTTGCTACTTACGTTTCACGCATTTTATTTTTCTACAAAATTTTGAAATGGAAACTTTTATGAAAATAAAAATAAATAAATAAAATTATGGCCTTTATTTATTAGAATTAAGAGTCGTTTTTTTTTCGTTTTTTTTTATTAAAATCCAATAATTAGTGGATTTTTATAGGTTTAAATCCAAGGCGTTTTTCATCTAAAATTTTTCTCATGCAAATTATTACGATTATTTTTCCTTTACAGGCAAATAAATTTTCATATTATCACTTTTCAAAAATATCGCCGGTTCTACACAGTGTTCCCAAATAATTTTTATATCAGAATTAGCTGCAATCTCTCTAATCGCTAATGGAATAAAAATTTTGATATTTGTTTTGTAACTTTTATTCCGAGTACTTTCGACATCGTACAATGTCATCCTCAGAGAATTGTTTATTGCAAGATAAATATTGTACAAGTAAATATATATATATATATATATATATATATATATATATATATATGCCATAATTATGTTTACATCTATTTTGAAAGTGTAAAAAATAAGAATAAGTTTTCATTATGACGAGTCATTTTTAGCCGTTAAGTAAATCCTAAAATACGTGGACTGCATCCGATGTTAAAGTCAAGAGCCGTATGTGATACACGCTTGGACGATCATGTCTCTTTCGCTTCAAGCTGTCGTTTCTTTCTAGAGTAGACTGGTTGCTAACCAAGGCTATAGAGAACAGTCTGTGCTTATATTCAACCCATAGCTGGGGAGAAGAGAGATTCGTACCTTTTCTAAGGATATTTGCGCGTAACAAACTCAACTGGAATTCGAACTCGACTATCTGAATTCTCATTCAGAGTCGTTATCCATTACGCCACACCACATATCCATATGGATCCTACCAAAAAGGCCTACCTTCTGCTTTCAACCTCAAGAATAAACCCTTCCACTGTTTACCTATATAGACTCAAATAGAAAACCGATGCACATATAGATTTAAGTATAATTTTTTTTTAAATTGACATTAAACGCTAACCCTAATTCCCAACCAGTTTGTTTTTGGCCCCTTTTTTCATCTTGACTGGGTCAACTTTTTTCTTTCCTCATGATGTCATTTATTTTACCCTTACCTCTCCCTTAGCGAGAGAGCCTCTAGATTTTGTCTAAAGACAGAGTACAACGGCCTCTCTTAAATCTTTTTTGAGAGTTTGACGGGTCCAACTAACATCACTTATCTTTATTTTGTGTATTTGTTTTGATATTTTAGTTTGTTTTGGGGTTCAGCCCCGCCTCATTGGATATCATTTACAGATTTTTATAGAAAGAATTTTATTATCATTAAATTTTTATGTCATAGGGTGTGTTTTGTAGGTTCGCTGATTGTATGTGATATTATGGTATATGGTGGATTGTATGAGGGTGGGATGAGTTCTTGTGGTGGATGTGCAATTTCTAACGAGTGAATGGATCGTGAATCGGATTAACTAGGTATAAGATAGCAAGTGATGACCAGCCTCAACCCATTCCCCCTTTTAGACCTTGTGCCAAAATTGTATTTTATTTACACTAAATCTCAAGAAGATAATGGCATCAAATATGAAGTCACTGAGAGATCGATGAGAAAATAAAATATAAGCTTATCTTTTGATCTTTTGCCATCAGAAAACCTTGCCTAGTTGAATCGTTAAGACAGTTTTAGATTCCCAACTTCCCCAATTTGTTTTGGCCTCCCCTTTTCATCACGACTGGGTCAGTTTTTTTTTGTTTTTTGTTTTTTTTATGCCTATATTTTTTTTTTATCTTTCCTCCTCCCTTAGAGACAGAGAGCCTTTTGATTTTGTCGGAAGATGACAACTCCTATTTTTGTGGTGTGGACAGGTCTTACTAACATCTTTCTTTTTTCAGTTTGCTTTCGGGGTCATCACCACCGCCCCCATCATTTCGCAACGTTCATAGAAGTTTTATATATATTTTTTGTTTACACAATTGTACATATTTTTTGAATTTTTTACGTCATTGGGTGTTTTATTATTTTTTTTTTTTAGTAGGTGCCCGGTGTGTGTGAGGTATTTTGATGTATGTAGGAGCGAATGGTAACGAATAGAATCTTATAGTGAATGAGTAAATTGTAACGAATGAATAGGTCGTGAATCTGATTAGCTAGGTATAAGATAGTTAGTGTCGACCAGCCTTGATTCATATCTCCTCTTTTTTAGGCCTTGTGCCACAATTACTGTATTCAGTCAGTAATAAATCGTAGACATCCTTCTCGAAGTGAAAGAGATCTGCAAGCCCTCGAAAGAATATTTGAGTTCACTACACAGAAGCCACCAATCTGCCACTGGATGGAATACCACTAGCGTTTTCGACTCAGCAATGTTACCACTTGCGGACCGCTAGTGGCCCACCGTTGGCTGTCACCAGAGGACCGCAGACAATGCCATCGGCGGCCCGCCATCGGCGGCCCACCAGCGGGCCACTAGCGGCTTGCGTGTAGGGTTGTTGCGATAAAAAAAAAAACAAAACAACTGAAATTAAGATGAAAGAAAATACTCGCCAAAATCGAACAATGGATGTTAAAAAGTAAAAAGATTTTTCTTGAAATACAAGTAAAGAGGTTTAAGAATTCGTCGAAGACTAAAAATAGTGGTTATTTAAAAAAAAAAAAAAAAGAACAGATGAATAGTTTTTAATTGAGTGGCCTCGTAAATATGGACATCAGTAAAATATTGATATAATAATATGAAGCATTGTTAGTAAAACTGGGAATAATATTAAAAAAAAAAAAAACTTATTAGCTCGACAAAACAGTGTACAAAATAAGGAAATGTAATACTACCTACAGGTTAATACCTGAGTCTATATTAACATACAAAAATCTTGACTACTTGTCCCGAACACTTTGGGGAACGGACTTCTTTTCTTCAAGTCTCACCAGGCCGTTGAATCAATTCTTCCATTTTTTTTTTACCTAGACGAAAAACAAAAACTAAATGGAAATTTCTGATTGTCTATATCAGTCACCTGATCAGCTAAGCCTAGTATAGTTTATTAGTTTTCATTTTAGGTGTGTTACACTAGGCTATTGTTTTCTCAACTCTACTAAGACAACTAGGTAAGCTGGGTTTGACTGAAAATTAAGCGAAAGGATTTGGGTAAATCAGAATATTCTAAGCTACCACAAGCTGTCACAAGGTCAACAGATGTCGAGCACCCAGTTAGAATCGAACTCACTACGTAGTAGTAAAATCTACTAGATTAAGTTACGAATTCCTACTCCACAGAAAGGCAATACTCTTGTATAGTAAGCTTAGCTTAAAATGACATTTTTTTTGTCCCCCCCCCTCTACACAGTAGTAATGATCTACTACGTTGCTTCTGGGGTTGACTTCAGACTTAGATTTTTTAATCATTTCACCGGAAACAAGGCGTTAATGCCACTAAGACGCAAGGGGTTACTGAGATAGAAAGAAAGTGATAAAACTTTAGTGAGAAGAAAATACTATAAAAGAATAGAATTCAAGAAGATAGCAATTGATGCTGCATTTAAATTTGTGAAGATCGTAGGCGACGAGAAAGAAACCGGAAGAGATTTCCACAGACGAGAAGTGCGAGAAAAGAAGCTATTATAATGGAACTTACAATTACATCTAGCTATTTCAAATATTCGAAATAGTTTGGAACATGGACAACAATTGTGTGGCACCCAGTGAAGATAAAACAAATTACACAGAAGTGATGATGTTATAATACATCAATCATCAATTTTTATATATGTACAAATTTACAACTTTGCATTTATGTAAATCTATATATACGTATATACACAAATTTACATATATGAAACTTACAGACATGCAAATTTTTTATCACTATATCTATCTATAAAACGCAGGATGTGTGTGCGTGTGTGTGTGTGTGTGTGTAACGAATGCACGGCCGCAATTTTCGACGGATTTGCACCAAAATTTACATGTAAATGCTCCAAGTTAGCGAGAAGGCCAAGACTGACGTTGCATTTCCCAACTCCCATCGATAGTGGAAATAATCTATTTTTTCATGCTTCTACGGCAGTTTTCATGTAGTTTGCGGCCATTTTCTACTGGCCAGAGTGAGAGCCAATAGCTGGCTGCCACGAATAGGCAGGAAGATTCTATTGGCCAGCGTGAGAGCCAACAGCTGACTGACACGAATGTTAACTAGCATGCTAGCATGCAAAAAAAAATCGATAGCTGCATTCGTCACAAACGGGGAAAATTTAAATCTGCATGGTACTTTACTCCAATTGGCTCATTCGCTTGCTTAAACTCAACGTTGCTTCTGATTCCGCAGAACTGGGTTCGGTGTGAAAAAGTATTTGTAGTTAACATTCTTTTTTCATTCGGTTTTTCCAGTTACGAGTCCTTTTTTAAAGCTGATCGTTTTGTGTTCATTTTGTTTAGTTCTTTTTTCGTAACAGATTTAATGTTTAGTATAGAGCTTAGAAAAAATCGCAGTGTGAGATAGGCAAGAAGTAATGCATGTAGCAACATCAGCACGGCAAGGGCACTCCTTTAAAGGCAAGGAAGGGCAAAAATATTTTAAGTCAAGTGATAGCGATTGCTGTATGAGTCGTACGATTTTTGAATCAAGCAAGGGCAACGCCGGGTCATGCTGCTAGTAAACGTTATTTTTAATCGTTATACGTGTTTAAGTTACTATCTTTTTTTTCCTTTTTTTTTTTTTTTTCTTAAACAGTGAAATTATTAACAACCAGCCTAAAGTAATAAGTTATAAAGTCGGATTTTTTAAAGATCCACTTAAAAATGACATGCAAATCTATTTTTAAATATATGCAAATTTACAGGTATTCTAACATAAGGACTTCCAAATATTTGAGTTAATGTACTATCGGCGATAAGTAATATTTCATCCTATATAAGTATTTTAATATTTTCATCCTATATATTTATTCAACTTAGTCGAACACAAAGCTATGCATTATGAGGCACAAGATAAAAACTGAATTTAGTGCATTAGAAATGGTATCTAAAATTAGTTTGTTAATCATTATACTATTGTGAGAACATAGTCTGGTACAAGACCACGTAATAAAGACTGAACTCAATCTAGAGTTAAACAAACTTGTTAACTATTGTGCCCATTAAATTTGATTGATCGATTCGTTTTCTACGGCTTACCAACTCTTGCAGGTTATTTAAAGCCAGAAAATATTTTTAGATTGTAATTTTTTTTTTTTTTTAGATAATAATGATTTAGTGATACAGGTCTTAAGCCATACAAAAGAGGTGGGTTCATGCCTTTTCCCAAGGGTATTTACGCGTAAGTGAATATAACGAACCTGGGTGGAATTCGAACTCTCAGATTAACAATTCCGAGCCAGTATCTATTAGAGCAAACTTTCTCTTATGAACGTCCAAGAATTACCCAGACCTTATTGGCAGTCAAAAAATAGTTACTATTGATTAAAACTGCTTATTGTGGTATTCCAACAAAGACGTACTATGAAAATGTTAGTACTAAAAGCCACAACAATAATCTCAAAATCTTTCTATTACAATATCAGAAACAAAAGTGGGTATCACAAAAAAAAAGTTCTGAGGTCATTTCGATTAAATTAGTCATGAGGATTGCGGTTAACCCTTAGGCATAACGGTTAGTGAACCATGACGTGACTACTATTCACACTTTTTGATCAACTAGGCGATTGTTTGAATTCTATTGGCCTATTTTCTTTTTTATTCTTTTTTTATTTATTTTTTTTTCTCTGATGTTTTTGGAAATAGAAATCAAAGAATCTCTCCTGAGTTTGAACACATTGCTTTCTCTAGGCTTACCTTAACCATTTCCCCCTTCCCGTCATTATTCTCCCATCTCTCCCTTCCTCACCCGTTCCCTGATTACCATCCACTTCCTGCACCATAAAACTCCTTCTTTCTATTTCTATTATTATCAATAGTAGCAGCAGAGAAGAATAATGTCCCTTTCTCTTATTTTCTTGTCTCAGACCTGTGAACCCTTATTCCCGCTTTTCATTTCCTACTGGTCTTCTTTGTCTTTTCCTTTCCATCACAACAGAAGAATCAGCTTTCTGTTACTTTTTTCTTCTTCTTCTTCTTCTTCTTCTTCTTCTTCTTCTTTCAAACTACTGTTTTTTTTATTTCTATTTTCGCTCCATATTTCACCACTAAATAGATTCCACGCATCCCAGCCGCAGCAATGACTACACAAAATAAATCTCCAAAGAGTGGATCGTCACAGGTCGGCAATGAAAGGAGGGACAACTGTGAGTGACGGAAAATGGTCGCCTCCATTTCTTGCGGCCTCTTTTCAAAGAGATTCATTTTGTTTTTCTATGGTTGATATTTCATCCCAAAAGCACAAGCATAAACACGACCAATAACTACTTTGTCACTTTCGCCTTTTCTTCCCATAAACAGCTTAATTGAATAAGTATCAGCATTACGGCAATTGTACAAACGCTTCTTTCTAACGTTTATACTTTAATTTCCAGGTTCAGTTTGTCCAATATTTTTCTCTTTCAGCTTTCTTCTTTTGTTTTACCTTTGTCTTTTTGCTTTTCTTTATTTACAGTAAGGTTCACTCTGTCCAAGGCCTGGGGGCCACTCGAGGTAGAGGGCTACGTTAAAGGGTAGTTTATATGGATAGGAAGTCAGCGGTTAAGTCTAGACTTGAACAGGTTAAGATTGTAGTGATCGGGAAACATCCTCTTGGATGTCGGTTCCACAGTGCAGTAGTTCACGGGAAGGAGATGTTCCAATGGAACTTACTTCTCGCCTATGGAATACGGAAGGAATGTGGATGGTTTGCAACTATGTAAGTGGTGAGACCTGGCGGAACCAAGGAATGTAGTTCGTCCGAGCACTTTCCACGGCAGTAGCAACAGAACAGTGAGAGACTCGCCACATCCCGCCTGTGAGAGGGAGCGGTTGGAGGATAAAAATAATTCTTCTCCAACAAGGACTTTTTTTCATTTTATTTTTCTTTCTTTTTCTTTTTTCTTCTTCGAGAAGATATGAGCGTTCGAGAAAAATCATGGGAAATTTGTAGTTTAAAAGCAGCAATTCGACCTTACTAACCAGATGCTTCCTCTGTAGCCAAATGGTATAGCACGTTAGTCTATATGATGATTCCGTGTAGGATTCAGGTTCGGTTGCTGTTGGAGGACACATATTTTCTATGAAATTTCTCGGATATTCAGGCTGGTAAATGCTGTTAATACTATTTATCATAAACAGAGCATATCTATATAAAAAAAAAGTATAAACAATAAATATATTCATATGTGTGTGTGTGTGTGCGTGTGTGTGTGTGAATAATGACAAAAGGAAAACTTATCCAAGTCGATGCATTTCATCCGCTGAGAGACTTTATCAAGGTATATCACATTTGCCTTGATAAAGTCCCTCAGCGGACAAAGATAAGTTTTCCTTTTGTATTTATTCATCTTGTCCTTTTACAGTTTTACAGATATACTCTATCTGTAATTTATATATATATATATATATATATATATATATATATATATATATATATATATATATATATATAATTTGCTTAAAGACTAATGAATTCTATTTGTTAAGAGGTTTCATTCATAAATTGTTCAATGCCTGAGTATTTTCGGCCGTCATAAGCCATTATAAAAGATTTTTTGCTTTGTTTTTCCGTTTACTCTTCTTAATATATGGCATCTCCGCTTGCCATGTCGTATTTTTAAAGTAATACTCCTACGCTTGACATGATCAAAAGTCTCTTCTAAAAGGCCGACTGAGGGACGTCAATGGAAGGTTTTGCTTTAGTTTATCCTTGTACCTCAAATCAGATCTTTCTACTTTCCGAGATTTTTCATATAGTTAGTTGGCTGTACCTGAGGATTTTCATTTTTCTTTCATCACTCATGCGCACAATAAGACCAGTTTCACGAAGTGAAGGTGGGATTCATATAGACGAGGAAAGTTAAAAATTATCCGCACTCATAACACAGATATAATATTATGACGAAAGTGCGTATAATTTTGAACTTGCCCTCATATATATATATATATATATATATATATATATATATATATATATATATATATATATATAGGTAGGATGAGAACAAATAGAGTACAATTCCAACGTTCGTAACATTTAATTCAAGAGAAGGCTCAGTACAAAGTAGAGCAATATTATTTATTTTAGGATATTACGTCGACTGATGAGATGCATTGATACGCATCGAAACACAACTGCAATTGTGTAGCAATTTTGACATGTTTTCGATGTAATATCCTAATATATATATATACCAATATATATATATATGTGTGTGTGTGTGTGTGTGTGTGTGTGTGTGCCAGTAGCAATCCCAGATTTTTATATAATTTCAAATTTCAATGAATCGTCCACTTCGGGCCAAATTTAATTTATCGTAAATAAAGAAAAAACAATCTGTCAACAGGATCCCAAACCAAAATTGAAAAAGCAAGAAAAATACTTAGGTTCTTCCAAAGAACTGAAATATTGTGAAATATGGAAGTGACTGACGTATTCATTTTAGATTAGGGTTATGCCCATAATAGTTGGAGAACTTGGAGTTGTGTGAAAAACACTCTAATTATGATTGAATGAATTAGAAACTTGAAAAAGAATTGAAACTGTCCAGTCCACACTGTTGGTTTCAAAGATTTGAGAATTACATTTAATAATAATAATAATAATAATAATTATAATAATAAATCCCTGGAAATTCAAGTTTTGTCTTGCTAAGTCCGACGCACACACTAAGAAGAACTTTGTCCATTACTTTGTTAGTAATGTTATGGGAGTTAGAAAAACAAATCATGAAATGTCGCCATAACAACATATCAGCACCTGCCTTAGGCCTTCCTGAAGATTTGGTAGGTAGTGTGGCCATAGCAGAAATCGAAATATAATGATGATGATAATAATAATGAAGATTTGAGAAAGAGTTGAGTTATATCATATACAAAATATATTATATAAGTTATACATATGTGTGTGTGTGAGTAAGACATTTTTACAAAGCGCACAGTTACTACAACGAACATAGAAAACTGAAGAGCGATACTTTGATCCTAGATAGATACTCTGACCCTAAGAGCTGATCTATAAGTAAATACTCCCAAATTTTTTATGGGTACTCTACAAATAATAATAATAATAATAATAATAATAATAATAATAATAAGTTATGCGCATTTTGAAGTAATCGGTTTTTAACTGACCTAACTTTACTGATGTGTGTACAGGTTATTTGGGACGAAATGCAGCAGCTGTATGCAACCGATTCCTGCAAATGAGTTAGTGATGCGTGCACTGGGCAATGTCTACCATTTGCGATGTTTCGCTTGTGTCGCGTGCGGGCACCAACTTCAGAAAGGCGACCAGTTTGTCATACGGGATGGACAACTCTTCTGCCGGATGGATTTTGAAAAGGAATATGGTGTAATGCCACTCAGTCCCAAAAGTAAGTGGCTGTTTTTTACTCTCTCTCTCTCCTTTTTCTTTTCCTCGCTCTCTACTCTGTTTCTTTCTCTCTTTTTGTTCTATCCTTTTATCTACTCGATTATCAACTCTGTTTCCCCCTCTCTCTCTCTCTCTCTCTCTCTCTCTGTTTTCTCGTTTCTTTTCTTTATTTCTCTCCTTTTTCCTTCCTTTCTCTCTATTTTATTTCTTTATTCTGTTCCTCTTTTTCGTATTATCTTTCTCTTGCTTATTCTATCCTTAGAGAAGGAAAAATTAAAAGTACATCGAATCACCAATCTTTAATCAAACAAAAATTTTAAGAAAAAACTTCTTGAATATTTCAGACATACATTGATTTTTTAAAGCACACGTGGAGTTCTGGTTAAAAAAAAATTTTTTTCAGAATTAAAATGATTTTCTATTAATATCAATCTTCATTACATTTGGCAAATAAGAGAATAAATTCTACAAAAGTAGGTTTCAATGTGCTATGGCGGAGCCAACTAAGGGAGATAACCGTACACAATGACCGACACATAAACACACGTGCAAATCACGGCTCTATTCAATCCTCTCCCATCAGTCGGTATTACCAAAAATAAAGGTTTAAATAATAACAATATCTGATCTTCAACTTGATTATTTCATTATAACAGCAGTTATAACAATTTGGCGACGAGGATAAGATAGAACATCACAACAAGAAAATTTGTTTTTCTTTCATCATGGACGAAATGGCAGGCTTGTTCACCTAGTCTTAACCCGATCTAAAATTTATGGTACATTCTGAAAAGAAAAGTTTACACTGGAAGACGGCATTTTATCAACAACAGTTAACTTAGTTTGGATGTTGTGCTGTCTCACACGAAGAAATATACAAAATCAATGGATGAACCTATAAAGCTACTTTCAGAACATAAAGCATATATTTCATGATAACGCAGCCTTTGTAACTTTGTCGTCATTACAATTATATTTGTCTTTGTAAACATCGACGACATTTTGTAACTATAATTTTTAATTACAGCGTAGTGTTTCTTGGGCTTTCAGCCAATAACATAAAACTTGAAAAAAACTTTCTAGTAAAAATCATAAAACTCTTCCAAGAGTGACGTACTGCACACTATATGTTAATCTGTTTGTATTTGAATCCAATCGCACACACACAGTCACTTGTGCGATCTGCAAATACAAATATCTACGTCTCATCGTAAATAGTGGTGATTTAATTTTCAGCCAATGATACGCCCTCTGGTGACTTGAATAGCTCGTATCAGGGGCGATCACTCAGCTATCATTATAATTTATGCATATTATGTGAATTATTCTGCTCATTAACAGTGTAAATATTTCCAAAAAATTAGAAAAAAATAAAAGTGGTTAATAATGTGCACCACAATGTAAATGTAGCAACTATTATGGGTATGTAAATGTACTGATTAAGTTATTTAGACGTTGTGAGTTCAATCCCTGTATCAGATAGTATGAAAATATACACCAAGTGTAGAGAGAGAGCGGCATCGTAAAAAAGTTTGGGTATTTAAGGGTCCTGCGAAGAACACTGTACTTTGCGAAGAAAACAATAAAAATTATTAAACTAGTCTGGAAAAAAAATCAATGTAGGTTAGGTTCAGACATTTGTTCTTTCTTATACTGCATTGTTGTATTTTTATTCAAAAACGCCGTCTATTTAATGAGGAAATACTTCTGCAATCTTCTACCTTAGGTGTAGACTTTGTCTCTAATTAAATAATCAGCTATTGGGAACTATATTTGTATTGTCCAAACCGCTGAGTAATATTTACCGATTGAATTCAGATTAGCAGACCATGTAGTAAGCCTTTCTTCTTCTTTTTTTTTAATTTGTATCCAGTCAATGAATTGCGTATCGGAACTGCATATAAATGGACACGGTTTTCAGTCAGTGTTGTCTTTCAACTTCTGTCTGTTTCTGTTCTTTGAAGTGATATGAACTTAATATTCTCTTTGCCAATAGAAGTTAGAGAACAGTATCCTATTCACAGTAGGGAAAGGGCAGAAAAAAATAAAACTTAAGTCTTTATTGTAACTTAATGATAGTTGTAGCGTGAAAGATATCTTTATATTATTTTTCTATGAAAAAAAGAATACAAATCTTTCGGACTGGGATGCAAACATATATACTCTCCTTTATTCATTATGAAAGATATTTCTTTTCAATTTCTAATGTCACTATATTAATAGGACTAAGATTTTTAATCATGCTACTTATAAAGAATCTATAAAACAATGATATATTATGCGTTTTCTGATTGCTTATATGCTACGATCATGGTCAGTTAACTAAAGATAGGTTGTAACTAACAAGAACATTAATAATTCTAAATCTTCTTGCAAAAAAAACTGTAAGAAAACAAATGGTAAAAGATGTTGAAGATTAAAGAAGGTTGCTGGAAAACTTACAGCAGTAAAGATACCAAAGCTGAACTGAAAAATTATTAAATATCATGTTTTCAAAAATATTTTTCTTTGAACGTTAAAATACTTCAGTTTAAAAATTAAGAACTTTAAATACACACACACACATACATATATATACATATATATATATATATATATATATATATATATATATATATATATATATATATATATATATATATATATATTAAAGGGAAGAGAGAAACCGCAAACTTTTTGGGTTGTAATGTGGATTTTTTTAAATATATATTATACTTGACTTTTTATATTTTTCTACACGTGTTTCCGGTCTTGCGAACTTCATATTTAATATGCTATTAAAACACGTAAATTTCAGAAATAAGTTATTCAAAAAAAAAAAATTAGCTTGAAGATGGAACAGAGCTTACTTTAATTCAATTTAATTCAAATAATTATATTGAAGTTTTCGGCTCTTGTTTGAAACATGAGAACTCTTATGTAGCGTGTTGGAATCATATTTTTAAATAAATAATTATATATATATATATATATATATACCTCAATCCAAGTAAATATATGTGTGTGCATATGTGTATATATATATATATATATATATATATATATAATGATGATCATGATGATGAAAGCAGAGTCCCTTGAAATCCATAGGTTGCTGTCCAAATATATATATATATATATATATATATATATATATATATATATATATATATATATATATGGCCAGTAGGGCAGGTTGATTTTTCACGTTTTTAAAATATCAAAAAGAATAATGTAGCGAAAGTTGTGTATTGACCTATTAAGTACTGATACAAAAAATTAGATCTGACACTTCAACGGTTTTTTGAACATTTGGCATCAAAGATCGTAGACAAAAATGCACTGAAAAATCCACGATTTTGCAAGATTTGGACTAGATATTGATAAAAAAACAAACAATTTCACTATTTAAATCAGGGAATGTTGTTATTTTGTTTTATCAAAATGAAATAAAATGTAGAAATTATAAGTAAACTTCAAATTGAAAATCTGCAACCCCCATAATCACTGACGACTTTGAAATACTGTTTTTTTACCTCATGAATTAAGCAGTATAAGTTGAATACATTAAAAAATTGACATTTTTCTGTATTGAATGAAAATACAACAAACAAATATGGAAAAATAAAGAACAGTTTAATAGGGCTTAATATATAGAGACAAATAACTCCATATAAGAGGCCTCAGATGAAATTGAGGGTCTCAATTTCTGACACAAATCTTTTGCTATTATGTGCTGGTGCCTTGCTTCAAAGCCAAACGCAGATTGGGAAGCTTCTGTTGTTAACTTGGCTACCCGTTCCACGCCTTGAGAATGTGAGGGTAAATCTGGCAAGTCAAGCTTCGTACCATTTAATAATTATTCCCAAAGTTCACTTTCAGAAAATTCTTGTGAGTGGTGGTTCACAAACTCTACTTAATGACAGATCTTTTAACTGTGTCCAGTGCATAGCTTTAAACTTGATAGTTGTGATTCTTTTTAATCTTTTCTTGGTTTGCTCTCCACTCTTGAAAGAATATAAAAATTTGATTTATTTAAAAAAATGAACTCTGTACTCCTTTAATATTTATGGTGAAATTAGATAAAATCCTTAAAACGATTCTATAAATCAGCATAACTGATTTAGTCAGTTTTATATGAATAAATATTTACTTACCTAATGGCCAAAATTCTTTTTATAGCTTCTTCCCTCACTTCCATTTCATCAGATTTGACCATTGAATATAAGATATTTTCAGGCAGTAAGGCGAAAGCATTGTATTGTATATTTTTCAATGTGATCTCTTGGATTTCATATGGTTGCTTCCTAATCCTTTGGATCATATTGAAAATATACATTTGCTGATTGTGAAACTTGTTATTTCTTTTATTTTCGAACCAGAAAATGGCATACACATTCACAATAAAATTTATTAAACTATGGAGTTTGGTTGAAATATTTCGTGGGTATGCACCATGATCCCATAAGCACATCAGACTGATGCCTAAAGTTAACCACCTTGCCTGGTTTAATGGACCAATTTTCCATGATGCAAATCTAGAGTCCACCTTATCCATACAAATACCCACTGTATATCCATAAAGGAGTCTTTGGACACAACTAAGGGTATCTGCATTTTTAATTTTAAAAATAGAATCCAGAGGACTGCCAACAGCTGAAAATGATATTAGGGGTAAATTATGGTAATCATTTGCACGTAATGTACCCAGTGGATCATTGAATGTGGCAGGGGTTTTTTGTGGCACATGTTTAAAAAGAGCTCTAAACTGAAGTTTATTTTGGTGCAAGGAGCAACCAATAGTGTGAAGATTTCTGTTAAGTTTACTTTCTAGAGGTGCAGCAAATCCACCTACACAGCCTGAATTGGCATTAGTGTTTGTCAACAAGGATAGCCTTGATAGTGCTCACACTGTTGAATTCATGCAAAACATTAGCCACTTGCTCGGCAAGAACCATATCAGTTGCACCAATATTAGGAAGAACCCTATGTGTCAGATATTCACTTTCATATGTCATCTTTGTGACAGTCAAGTGGCGTTCTGGTCTCTTGGTTCTTTTTTTCAGTCTTCTCTCCATTTTCCTCCACTATTTCCTTGTACATTAGTGTGTCTTTGTATTGGAGTTGATGTGAGAACTGATTTTCCACCTTTTCATCATGCTGTTGATGGGCATTTGTCTCTTTAGCCTTTGCTCTATCAATTTTACATTTATCTATATAAAAAAAACATTTTATATTAATATTGGGGATAAGAAGTCCCATAGCCGTGAAATCCAAGAGCAATACATTGGCAAGGCTGGCTCTAAGATTGGAAGATACATCACCTCTGATCAACTCAACAGAATACCGGGGGATTTTGTTAAGGCTATCAAAATTCCACGGTATGCTCGGCCATTTGGGATGCATTTTCCTGCAATTTTTATTAAAATATCTGACAAAGAAAATATATGTATTATCAGAAATTACACAAAAAATATTTTTCAAAATAAATTGGAAAATAAAGTTTGAAATACATTATTAAATTATAAAAGTAATGTTTATTTACATAAAAGTAGAGTTAGTTCCGGGATTAGTTTGTAAACAGGCTTTTTAATAAAACACTAATTTTGAAAATATAAACAAATTACAATAATTATAAAAGTTATAGTTTTATAAATAGTTAAGTATATTTTGATGAGAAATAAAATAGATATTTGTGCTAGTTAAAAGCGTAAACTAGTAAACAAAAATAAAACGAACTTACAAGAGGAGGTAATTACTACCGGAAAATACGCCGCTCATAAGTAGTTATTTGTATTTTAAACTAGATATTTTAGTGTGTTTTATTTTTTATTTTGAGTAATTTCATTTAATTTATTAAGAGACTAGTTAATAAGCTCAAAAATATCAATTATTAAGCGTTATTTTCTTCTTCTTTTTTTCGTTAAAGCTTCGGTTTTAATTTAACATACACATGTTTACGGCGACACCGATACGATGATAAAAATCGCAATTTATTTTCTCTTTTGGTTCGATTGTTCAAATAATTACGAAGTTTTGAAGAAAAATATTTTTTGTGGCAATTTTTGACGTTATTTTGCAACTTTCCCCGAGTTATTCTTTTTACACTTCCAAAATCGACCTGCCCTAATGGGCAGCAACCTTTCTTTTTAAACATCTTTTATTAAATATCTCAGACAAGAAAAATTTTATTAATATTTTCATTTCCGTTTCGTGGGAGTGAGTGAGTTTAAAAACTGCGATATCATGGATTGTCCCAAGCGCTTTCGGCCACTTCTCTAGCCATTTTCAAGTGTGTTGTTAGTTTATATTCACGTTTTGTAAGATGTATTATTTGTGAATTACAGTTTAACCCGGATATAAGAGAGTTGTCGGGACCGGATACGAAGTCTCTTATAACCGGGTTTCTCTTATATCAGGGTTTGGACTGTTATATATAC
>OZ010581.1:16188039-16220539 GCA_963932145.1 Acanthosepion lycidas | reverse complement strand
AGCTCGTGTAGAAATCCGATCGTGCAGTTCTTAGTTGGTCTTTTGCATTGTAGGACCTCAGGCCATTTTGAGTGGCTATCCACAACAATGAGGTAGCACATGTTGTCTATAGGCCCTGCAAAATCGACATGAATTCTTTGCCATAGATGATCTGTGTTTGGCCATGGTTTGCACGTCGTGGTTGGAGCTTTTGCTGCAAGCGCGCATCCTTTGCATGATTCTATCATGTCTGCTATGTCCTTGCCCATTTTTGGCCAATAAACATAGCAGTGCACGAGGCTTTTCGTACGGTTCTTCCCCGGATGTCCTATGTGAAAATCCCTGAGGATTTTTCTTTGTAGGCTGTTTGGAATCACTACGTGGTCATCGCAGAGGGAGAAAACTTCAGGCACATTGGGGTCTTTGTTGCGAATTTTGCTTTTTATGGATTGAATGAATTCATCCTCTCGAGACTCCCTTTTTATGTCGGCCAAAGTAACTGGGAACTCTCTTATGGTACTCGCGATCATGTTTTTGATTTCACAATTTGTCCTTAGAGTATCAATGATGGAGTCTCCTGTATTTTTTGGAATGAGTCGCGATAAACTGTCTACATGGCAAATATTTTTGGATGTAAGGAACTCTATCTTGAAATTATAGTTTAAGAGAATCGTTCCCCAACGAAGTAGTCTATTTGCAGTATAGACTGGCAGACCTTTTTTAGAACCAAAAATTGTAATTAGAGGTTTATGGTCCGTCTGCAGTATGAACCGTCTACATCTGTGAAACTTTGTCACAGCGAATATTAACCCTAGAGCCTCTTTCTCTATTTGGGAATATTGTTTCTCAGTCGGAAGTAGAGATCTTGATGCGTGAGCCACAGCTTTTCGCGAACCATCTGGCAATTTATGCAGAATGCAAGCACCAATGCCGTACGAGCTTGTATCACTTGCGACTATGATGTCGAGACTAGGGTCGTAATGGGTGAGGGAGAGGTCAGAAGTAAGAGTTTTCTTGATCTTCTCGAATGCGTCTTGACATTCCGGGGTCCATGACCATGGTTTGGCCTTTTTTAAGAGTTGGTTGAGAGGCCCTCTCAAATTTTGCATTTTCTTAATGAACCCTTGGTAAAAGTTAGCTAGGCCGAGGAAGCTTTGTAACGATTGAGCGTTATCTGGGGCCGGCATGTTTCTGATCGCGTTGGCTCTTTCTGGATCCGGCCGACGACCGTCTTTATTTATAATGTGCTCTAAGTATTTAATCTCTGGTAAGAAAAAGTAACACTTTGCCTCCTTAACCTTAAATCCATATTCTTGTATCTTTTCGAATACGTTTATTGTATGGTTCCGGTGCTCTGCCGTAGTTTTACTAGTAAACCAGTATATCATCCAAATAGGCTGTTGCGTAGTCAAGGTCGCCCAGCATGGCGTCCATGGCCTGCTGGAAAATTGCAGGCGCAACCTTTATTCCAAAAGCCAGTCTGTTGTAATTATACAACCCTCTATGGGTGTTTATGCAGAGCAATTTGAAACTTTCTTCTTCCACCTCTATCTGAAGGTATGCGTCCGAGAGGTCAATTTTAGAAAAAAAAAATTTCCACCATTGAGTTTATTGAAAATCTCTTCAGTGCTTGGGAGAGGATAGTGGTGATCTTGCAAGGCATCGTTTAACCCTGTAGAAAAATCTGCGTATTTGATTGGACTTCTTTTTTACGTAGACCGTAGGTGCTGCCCACTCACTGAAATCTGTTTTTGACAGATTACCTGCTTGTTCGAGTCTATCTAACTCTTTGTTGATTTGCTCTAGAGCAGCGAAAGGGACATTCCGTTTCTTTTTGAATACCGGTTTTGCACCTTCCTTCACCTTGAACTTAGCTTTCATTTTAGTACATTTCCCAAGGCCGCCAGATAAATCCTGGGGAAATTGTTGTTTGAGTTTCTTTTTGAGATTTACCAAATTGGACGTTGTACTTTGTATCTTGCGACAAAATGTACTCATTGGGCAATTTCAAAGATTGAATTTTTCTATCCAATCTGTTCCAAATAAGTTATCTGAAGTTTTCAATACGTAGACTTTGAGCTTTTTGGTAACTCCATTTAGTGTTACTGTAAGTATTACCTCGCCTAAAATGTTGATCTTTTCGCCAGTTACGGATTTTGCTGTTTTAACCGTTTTTAACAAGGTCGGCTTGTTTAATTTTCGCCAAGTACGCCAGTTAATGGTTGAAAGATCGGAACCCGAGTCAAGCAAATTTTATTTTTGGTTTTTCTCGTTCTGCTGGCGTACCAGCACCGAGTTAAAGTATGCCCACTTTTATTGCAATTTTTGCAATATTTTTTGTTCTTAACTGGACAGAATTTCATCCAGTGCCATTTACCACAATGGTAACATGGTCCGGGCGGTTTCTTTAACCTATTTGGGTTTTGGTTACTGCGGAATTTAGGACATGAGATTTGCCTTTTGTCTTTTTGAGGGGAATAGGAGGTAGACTTGCTTCTGATTTTATTAATCTGAGCCACACTTGATTCCTCGATAGTGTTTGAGTCACACTTTACAGATATTACTCTTTGACAGTCCTCTGCCAGTTCTTGGAGAGTCAATCCTTGTTCATTCTCAAGCTTGGTCAGTACCCGTCGTTTGACTTCGGCGTCTTCTGCTGATACTAGAACTTGTGCGAAAATTAAGCACTTGAAATCATCGGCAGTCAGTTCGGCTAGTTTAAAATCATTACAGAGCTTGTTTACCGATGCTGCAAACGTTAGAAAATCTTGCTGGTTGTCTTTGACTGTGTTCAAGCATTTCCAATGTTTGTGGAACAAGGTTGTGTTAGGCCCGAATAGTTCCGATAGGAGCTTAATAGTCTCTGAAAAATCCAAGTCGGTGGTTTTCTTGGGTAGTATGAAGTCTACGAACCTACTATGTTCTGTAGCTCCCAGTTTTCTCAATAGTAGACGTACCTTTTTTTTACTGGGCCATTGTTCACAGTCTACATTGAAAATATCTTCGTAGCGCCTGTAAAAAACCTCGAACGTTTTGTCGTTCTCTGGTACGTATACAAAGGATTCCATTGAATTGAAGATTGTACTCTGGGAGAATATTGTATCTTTTTCAGAGTTTGATCCTTTTAATGCATTTACGAGTAATTCTTTAAGTTGTTTCTGTTGTAGTTCAGCATTCTGAATCTTAATTTGTTGGAATTCCATTTGTTGTTTATGTAATTCCCAAAATAGTTGTTGTTGTCTTTCTTCTGATTTTTGTTGCTGATCCAAATGAACTTTTAGCATTTGGACGACTACTTTTTGAAAATCTTCCATAGACAAACAAAAATGATAGCGATTTTTTGTTGCTTTGAAACCCGTGTACCAAGGGGAGGTACACAAAAAAATCTTGATAGGTTTTTTCTTTTTTTTTTCTTTTACACAAAAAAAAATATTGACAATAATATTAAAAAACTAATTATGTGTTTAGCTTTTTTGCGATTCCGTGGTTCCGTTAATTTTAACGTAATTGTATCAATTTTCACCACACTTACGTATTTTTTTTATATATAGAGAGGTACAAAAAGAGAAAACTTGCCTCAGTAAATTTGAGGGGAGAATAATTTTATGCACGAGTTCAACTCAGTTACATAAAAAAAATTTTAGATAGTTTTTCTCGAAAACTTGAGTCGTAAATAGTACTTCGGCTCTTGTGTTGTCAGTTTGTTTTATGAACAAACTGGGGTTTTTTTGCGTGTGTGTGGATGTGTAAGTAATCGTTCTCGTAATGTTATTTGGACAGACTTTAATATTCCGCAGATGTCGAATCGCTAGTTCGTCACTGCTGTTTGGTATCGGAATTTTTTTTATATATGTAGACGCTGGGTGTTGCGTTTAAATCTCTAATGTAGTAATACCAGCTTAATTTCCCGTTAATACTGCTGTGGGAACGCGTGGAGTTTCTGTGTATTTTTCGAGTACTCTGTCGCTATTGATATGGTGAGAACGAAATTCTCGAATCTTTCTGTCGCCACTGATGTGGACTGGCAAGGTATTGCGGTTTTCGACGTGAATTCGTTTCTCGAATTCTTCGTCGACACAGATGTGGGACTGGTAAGGTATTGAGGGTTCGGCGTTTCTCGAATTCTCCGTCGCCACTGATGTAGGCCCAAAGTCGGGACCACAGAAGGAAAACACGGAACACGGATTAGAGGTAAGAAAGATATATTAAACAAAAAGGTTACAAAGATAGTGTAATTGTAAGCGGAGCTTACTATGTGCTAGTGTCCAATATTGGTAGTCTTACGCGGCTGATACTACGGTATTAGAATACTCTCTCTCTTCCTCCTCTTCTTCTCTCTTGAGTGTTATGTCGCATACTTTATATAGTCCTGGAAGAGTCCATGTTGTAGGTATCTTACGGTCTCACAATATATATATATAATATCCAACGTCGATAGCACGACTTGTTGTTTCATACAGTTGCTGAAATCTATATATGTAATCAAATGGCTATAGGTATGTACGAGCAAGCGTTCGTATACATACATATATATATATATGTGTGTGTGTGTGTGTGTGTGTGTGTGTGTGTGTGTGTGTGTGTGTAAAAACAGTGTTCAGTGTTAAATAACAGAGCTATTTAATATATTAAAAAATATACATAATGCCCTACATTGGTTGTACAACTCGGTTTCATATTATAAAACCGGTGTTAACCCAAAATAATACGCACCTGAAGCTTGCATAAGCATGAATCTCTGACTTGTGCAGCCAATGTAGCGCATTATGTATTATTATATATTTTTAATACAAATACACACACACACATATATATATATATATATATATATATATATATATATATATATATATATATATACATTCTTTTTATATATATATATAAACATAAAATGTATAAACCTAAAAATGGCTTAATATACAGTGCGTTCTGCTTGATTATGCAAAGTTAATTTTTACCTAAAAATATCCAAGTTAAGCAATATATTCTGAAGAATAGGAGCTTTGTGTTGCTGATACTATTTTATTATTTTGTCAATCATTTAAGTTGTAGAAATATACAAAAGGTGCTTCTTTTTAATGATTTATGAACTTAAGCCCTAATCTAGTGTTAACTTTCATTATGCAAATGGAAAATAAAACAAGAAAAACACATTTTATACTAAATTTTATTAATTGAATTGTGGCGCATATGACAATACATCGTGTGTTCTAAGTCCTACATTACATAATACATATGTATAGCATGTTAAACAAAACAAAACAAGTCTGTTAATGTGGCTACGAACAAACATGACATCCTCCATTCTTCAAAACCGTTATGAGGCGTCTGTCCACTGCTGACGTCAATGTTTCAATTTCAGAAGGTTTGATTGATCGGCAAGCTCTTACAATTGCTTTCCACAAGACTTCTAAGCTGGTGAATTGCTTGTTTTCAGCATTAATCAGCCTCTTGACTATAGACCACAAATTTTCTATTGGAATTAAATCAGGGCTGTTTGGAGGCCATACCATTAAATTTTGCCCTTTAAACCCATGGTCTGATAGCCAATTGGTGGTGCTTCTTGATCTATGCGCTGGAGCATTATCCTGCTGAAATATCAACGATCTTCTTTTCTGAATTGGTTTTTCATCAAGCCAGGGCAGAAAGGCATCTTCCAAAATCCTACAATATGCATTTGAATTTAGCTTAAGCCCTTTGGCTACTTTCTGTGGGCCTATTAGTTCATTTCCGCGGATCACAGCCCAAAACATCACTCCTCCGCCACCCTGTTGTCGACGAATGCATACTCCTGCCGGTCGACCATTTAACACCCATCCAGATGACCACTCATCAGGCCCATCAAGGGTAGCACGGCACTCGTCGGTGAAAATCACATTGCTAAAATTGATCTTCATGTAACTGTGCCGATTCAACTCTTTTCATCTTGTTTGCTTTGCTCAATGGGGGCCACTTGATGGGACTCTTCACTTTGGCAAGGTCTTGAGGACCTCACAACGGGTAGTTTTACCAACTTTGGGCACTCCAGCGCTTTCAAATATTTTTTTACTAGTTTCATGCAGTTTCTTCGAGACTTCATATTTGATTTTACGAAGATCTCTGGCAGTTAACTTTCGCAAATGCGATCGTTTAGGTGTCTTTCTGCATGATTTGTTGCCTAAGACGAATGCTTTGATTGTACGGTGGACTCTATGTAATTTTTTTGAAATTTCTAGCGTTGACAGACCACTTCCAAGCATGCGAGTAATTTCAGCATGATCGTTTTCAGTAGGACCCTTTTTCTTACCCATATTAAGGATTTATATGGTGATTGCTTAATCAGACCGAACACTTGAAACTGTGCCTTTTTACATACTTTGAGAAAAAGAACCTTGTTACTATACAACTTTTTTTTCATTGATCATATTCTCTTGTCTGAAAGTATAATTTAATCTGCAAGAAGGACAAAGTCTGAAAAAACAGAATTTATTGACACATTAGATGAAAACATTACTTTGCATAATCAAGCAGAACGCACTGTATATATATATATATATATATATATATATATATATATATATATATATATATATATATATATATATATATAGCCGTTTTCTTATAAGGAAACATTTGGCACTCCTTCACCGAGTAGTTATTAGAGCTTCTGTCGTTTGAAATTTATAAAATCTTTCTTTCAAAACAATTATTTTGGAAAAAATATTTCTCAAGTCCAGTAGCTGTTATCGCTCTTTCCGTGTTGAATGAGTGTCTTCCTTCTTTGCCTTCTGTTTCTGATATTTCTTAAACTTTGCTTAAGTAAAAAGAATTCCAAATAACATCATAACGATTGGTCTAAAAAGAAATCCAATTAACATTATACCAATTGGTCAAAAAAGAAATAGAATTAACATCACACCGATTGGTCTAAAAAGAAATCCAATTAACATCATACCGATTGGTCTAAAAAGAAATCCAATTAACATCACACCGATTGGTTTAAAAAGAAATCCAATTAACATTATACCGATTCGTCTAAAAAGAAATCCAATTAACATCACACCGATTGGTCTAAAAAGAAATCCAATTAACATTATACCGATTGGTCTAAAAAGAAATCCAATTAACATCACACCGATTGGTCTAAAAAGAAATCCAATTAACATCATACCGATTGGTCTAAAAAGAAATCCAATTAACATCACACCGATTGGTTTAAAAAGAAATCCAATTAACATTATACCGATTGGTCTAAAAAGAAATCCAATTAACATCATACCGATTGGTCTAAAAAGAAATCCAATTAACATCATACCGATTGGTCTAAAAAGAAATGGTTCCTAGACTTTATGAATTTAAGTGCAGTACTAGATTGGCGGCAAAGCTCCATCATATTACAGTTGAAATCGCTACATGAAACCGTAAGTTTTATGTTAACAGTGTCTTCTATCGCACTTCTCGCTTGTAACTTATTACTTCCCAGTCAACTTTGATTTTCAAAAATTTAAACGCCCTGTTAATCGTTATTTTCTGTCCTCTTAATTCTTATTCTTTTATTGACCTCTCTCCTTAATAGCAGTTTTTTCTCATATTCTCTAACACTCGGTGGCCCCTAGCATTCTAGTGGCTTTATTGCCTTGATTGTGGTGAAATGATAAAAAAAAGTAACATTACATCGATTGGTGTAAAAAAAATCCAATAGCTTTTGGTACATTCTTTTAGTTTTCTTAGATTATTTTTTAAATATTATTGTAATAACTTTCTTTTTTAAACGTATTATCAAGTTTCTTTGATACATTCAAATCAACATGTGGACATTATGGCTTTTCACAAATAGAACTCTAGTTTTGCAGGTAGTTGTAGTAATTACAATTGTGAATTTGATCCTCAATTTGAACTTTCACTAAACTAAGACTATTAAATAATTAGGTTTCTTCTTATTTGTAGCCTTTTATATTAATAGAATTTACGGTCTAGGTTTAAAAATTCTACGTTTCGTTCAATTTCGATGAAATTTAAATAAGCTGATTTCCTTAGAAAAATAATTTGACAAAAATCCTACTTTGCGCTTTGATAATTTCTTTATTTTAATTTAATTTTATACGATTTTATGGTAAACAATATTTTTTAAGAAAATTCCTATTTTTCCTTTTTAACAGCGAAGAATAAATTGTTATGATTTCTTACTCTCGAGCATGCAGCATACAACTGGCCATGCGTAAATATTCCTTTGTGGGACCAAATTCCAACTTTTTGAAGCGTTTGGCCTTCTTATTTGTTTACAATTCTCGCAAACGCATGGCGACCTAGAAACTGGATTCTTGTATATATAAATCATTAAACTGTTTTTAAAATAGAGGGAGTATTTTTTATGTTAAATAATAAAACTTTTAAATTTTTCGCCCAAAAATGAATGAAAATTTATTGTACTAAGCTACACACCCTAGTAAAACCAACTGCACTTTGTACCCCCTTACCTGTTTGCATTTCTCCCCAAAATTTGGTTTCGATCGGTTGATGCATGACTATTTTAGAGGGTGTGGGAGACAGATGGATGGACAGACTAACAAAAGTCACAGAATTTTATATATAGATTAAGTTAAAAATAAATAAACTATGGATTGCTTGGCATGAAGTGATGGTAATCAAGTCAGACTCGGTGACTTTTTTCTACTGTAGCGTGTTCAATCCTTACTATTTGTCCCACACTGGTGACTTTTTACTATACTGTATGCACAGTAAATAAAATTGGATTTACTTGCCGTTAAGCGATGGCTAACGAGCTAGTTACGCAGTCTATTTATATTGTAATGGATTTGCATTGGGTCCGGAAGGCTTCAGAATTACGAAGCTAACACGAAGACGTTTCGATTTGGATAAAGGGTGAATATTGGTAGAAGTAATCAAATAAATATCATCAATTTAGAGAAGAGTTTTCTTCAGGTTTCTAACGATTGAGTGCCATTGAAACGGAAGGTAACAAGTTCAAAGAATTTGAGGTAAAGAAAAAAGAATCCCTAGCCACACTACATTTAATTGTTATAACAATTGGGATTGGTACGTCGTAAATCCGAGTCACATAAATGTAAATATCAATAAGTTCTCGAATGGTCTGACATTTGATGTTTACTGTTCATAACCTGAGTGAATATGCGCAGTTAGTAGCCATTAATGTCCGACATCTTTATAACCTTATAAATATAAGAATCTCTTTATGAGCACATATAGGTGCACCTATCATAAGATGGATACTTTCATCGGTTCTTCTTCTTCTTCTTCTTCTTCTTCTTATTATTATTATTATTATTATTATTATTATTTTTATTCGTCATATTATTATTGTTATTATTTATTATTATTATTAGTATTAGTAGTAGTAGTAGTAGTAGTAGTAGTAGTAGTCTATTTGTTCTTCATATTATTATTATTATTTCTGTTGTATACACATTTCTTTCCGAATCCCAACCAGAGACGTAAGGTCAAAAATGGCTTCATGACATTTTCCACTTATCATTTATATAAAAAATTAAAAAAGATTACACACATTTTACATAAATATAGCTATTTTTAATGTGGGTGTTGTACTTGTGAGTACAATGTTTTGTATTTCTTTAAGGCTTGGACTACCAGGAATCCATTCAATTAGTCTACCTTTTCCAATCAATCCAAGGGATCCAATTACAACTGCTATTATTCATGTCCTCATGTGCCACGTTTTTGAGATTTTAGCTTCAAGATCTTTGTATTTTGATAGTTTTTTGAAAATATTCAAAGTTACATTACAATCTGCAGAGACTGCCATGTCAATAAGAAAGCACATTCTGTTCTTGGGTTCTTTGATCACGATGTCTGGGCAATTAGCTTTGATTGTTCTGTCTGTGTCTATTGTAAAGTCCTATAAAATTGTTATATGTCCTAACTCTATAATCGGGTCTGAGTTTGTTATTATTATTATTATTATTATTATTATTATTATTATTATTATTATTATTTCCTTTGATTTCTGCTGTGTACTCATTTCTTTCCGGATCCTGTCCAGAGGCCTAAGGTCAGAAATGGCATCTCGACATTTTCCACTGAGTAATTTAAAAAACACACACACAAACACACACACACATATTTTACATAGATAAAGCCCTTTGTAAGGTGTGGGCCGTACAATTCTTTTGTATTTCTTTATGGCGTGGGCTACAAGGAAGCCCTTCAATAAGTCTGTTGGAATCTTTTCAAATCAATCCGAGGGCTCCAACGACAATAGGGATTGTTGATGTTCTCATGTGCCACATAATTATTATTATTATTATTATTATTATTATTATATTTCTTCGAAATCGTCTTCTTAGCAGTAGAATATGACAAATTTTATCAGAATTTCAAAGCGAGATTCAGACTATTTTTAGTATCCTTATTCCTGAATGAAGAACATTTCAGACGAATATTTCCGTTGCTAAGGAAACGTATTCATTCTGTCAACTAATAGTTATAAGCAAGCTTTCAAGATGGATCGGTATCAATGCTAGTGTCTTTCTCTCCCAGATAAAAAATCTGCTTGGAAGATTCGAAAGTTATGTGTTTCCCAGATTAACGTCGAATCGACACGAATGCCAGTTATCTTAAACCAGTTAAAGTATTTTTCGGCTGACTGCCATGTTTCCAGAGCAAGGTCAAATGAGCTGTTCAATGGAATTATCAGACGCCAAAGGTCACAGCAACAATTAAAAAAACATCACATCTAACCCACGGATGATACATCTACCATTCTTTTGTCAATATAGAGAATTGACCGAAACACAAATAAAATATTAAATAAAAATAAAACATTTTAGTTGCATTAAAAGGAAATTGGTTTATAAGACTTCCTTTTTAAAATGAATTGAGAGAGTAACAAAGAGTAAATGGGAATAAAATCCTTTGACCAAAATTTAGTCGGATTAAAAGGTGTCAGTATCATTGTTCGATACGGGTACGTAATGAAAGGTACTTGACCCGGCCAAACAGGGGTGCAAAATAAATTCTGTTAGGACATATGTTCAAATTTTGGGAAGTGGATCCAACTAAGAACTTTTTCAACAAAAACACAGTAAAAACATAAACAAATATCTTATTCTTTTATGTGCCGCGTCCCTTCAGGCCATAGACGATCATGGCTCTCCACATCTTCTATCTCGTGTGACTCTTAAATGTAAATAAATCCATTGATACAAAAAAAGTAAATAAAAATAAGCATAGGTTCTTGAATTTGATGATATATTAATTATGGGTTCAATCCCTGGGCTGCGCAGTGTATACTTGGGCTCAGTGGAAACGGAGCGAGCAATAACTGAACTGTACTAAACGAGATATCCCATGACATGAACAGCGGAACGATAACAATCTACCGCCGTAGATTAAATTCCCTAAGGGTTACCGGAATCGAAAAGCACCTAATTAAAGCCGGAAGGCATAAAGCCCTGAAATTTGTTATAATAACAACGAAGATGAGGACAGAAATAATTTAAATAAAATATTTTAATCTAATTTTAATTTAATTAAAAGAAAGTTGAATTGAAGAAGAATGGAGTTAAATTTCTTGATTCTTGTTCATCTATATATATAAAACAGAGGATGTCTGTGTTTCGCTCAAGATCCATCAACCATCGACCAGCTGGGGGGTAACGATGCTAGTTATTTAATAAATCCGTCATCCATACAACAAGAAAAGAATATTTCACATAAGTTGCAGTGTTATTATATTACCAGAAAAGTAATCATCAATTAATTAGTAGATATATGTTATCAATTATAAATAGATATTCATTGTCATGATCAATTAACAATTAGGTATACATTATTAATAACCAAATACTGATTAGTAATTAACAATCAGGTATTCATTATTAATTAATTATCAGATATTCATTAGCAAATAATAATCATGTATTCATTATCAATTACCAGATATTCATTTGCAATTAACAATCAGGTATTGATTATGAATTAATTACCAAATATTCATTAACCCATTAACAATCAAGTATTCATTCTTAATTACCAGATATTCATTATTAATTAATTACCAAATATTCATTAGCAATTGACAAACAGGTATTCATTACTAATTAATTGCCAGATATTCGTTAGCAATTGACAAACAGGTATTCATTACTAATTAATTGCCAGATATTCGTTAGCAATTGACAAACAGGTATTCATTACTAATTAATTGCCAGATATTCGTTAGCAATTAACAATTAAGTATTCATTATTAATTATCATATATTTATTATTAATTTATTTACAAGATAATCATTAGCAATTAATAATTACGTATTCATTATTAATTAATTACCATATGTTAATTAGCAATTAACGATCAAGTATTCATTATTAATTGTCGGATATTCATTAGCAATTACGATCAAGCATTCATTCTTAATTAATTACCAGATATTCATTAGGAATTAAAAACTTCTCCATTTGATGAAATGCAAAATGATTATAAGGTATAGAAGGAAATTTTTTTAGATTATTTTTTTTTTTTTTGTCCTTAAAATGGTGACTTGGGAAGAGATTTTATCTTTCATTAGACATATTTCGTGGTATTTTAAAGTAAACATTTTTACGTCAAATCATATTCTTCTAACGGTTAATTAAATATGGAAGATCTTTGATCGTAAATATTTAAAGCTGTTTTAATTCTAATCTAAATAGACAAAATGTATGATAAAACTGCCGAAGAAAAAAAAAAGAAAAGATCTGAAGCGACCAAGATGTGGTTCTACTTCGGAATGTTGAGAATGCCTTAGAGCTAACAATAAAAAATAACTTTAATAATTTTAGAATTCGTAATGAGAATGGAAAGCTTGGAAACTTTAACACTCTCAGGGCTCGTTGAAAGCAATGAAGCTGGGAAAAGATGCAACTAACCTATTTGACAAGTTTGATCAAAACCGTGGAGGAATAAATACCAAAAAAGAAAAAAGATTAGTCGTAAAGGTACATAGAAAAAGGGGGAGAAGAAGAAAGAATATGCCTTATCGTAAGAAAGATTCAGATACAATTCAAGGGAGATAAAAAAGAAAATAAGCGTAAAAAATCGATGCTATTATACTTATAAATAACAGATCAATTTTTTCATTTCTTTCCGATGGATATATTTTGATAGGAAAGAGTTTGTTTTTTTTCTTTCCGATGGGTATATTTTTTTTAATAAAATAATGCATTGAAAAAGTTTCACACATTTTTATAGCCTTCTAAAAAATATATTCATCTTTTTTTGCACGCTGAAAATATTTTTAACCAATTCCTGTATTTATCCAATTAAATTATAAAGATTATAAAGATATAAGATTATAATGTTACTCTATTAGATAGATAGATAGATAGATAGATAGATAGATAGATAGATAGATAGATAGATAGATAGATAGAATTTTAAAAATTCACTAAGGTTGGAAAATACATATACTTTTAAAATATAGATGAATTTCTATCATAGATTCAAATCAGTCCTCAACTTGATATCTATGCTAATGACGCAACAATTTACTCCTGTGTCGATAGTAAGTCTGATCAGTTCGATAAGGTCAAATTGGCAGCTGATCTAAAAAAAAAAAAATAAATACCTACGCTTTGTTGTTAACTAGGGCAAAGAATGACTTCTTAATTATAAATCCTCAAAAACTTCTAAAAAAAAAACAATTTTTCTCGCCAGAATCTATTTTACATATTTATAAGTCTACCATTCGTCCTTGTTTTTGAATATTGCTGCAACATATGGTCCGGTGTTCCTGTTGTATATTTAGAGATTCTTGATAAAATCCAAAGAAAAATCAGCAATATTATTGGTCTTGATCTGGCATCTCGGCTTCAATCACTCCCTCGTCGCCGTAAGGTTGCCTCTGTCTTTTCTATAAATACTTTCATGGTAATTGTTCGAATCAACTCTTTTCTATTGTATCTAGACTTTATGAATTTAAGCGCAGTACTAGATTGGCGGCTAGGTCTCATCAATTCACAGTTTAATTGGCTAGATGTAACCGTAAGTACTATGTTAACAATTTATTTTCTCACACTTCTCACTTGTGGAACTCTCTTCTGGCTCCATGCTTTTCAGTCAACTTTGATCTTCAAAAATTTAAATGCAATGTCAATTGTCATCTACTGTCTTTTTGATTACTCTTCTTTTGTTCTCGCTCCTTAATAATGTTTCTTTTTTTGTTTTCTTATTCTTTCACACTCAGTAACCCCTTGCGTCTTAGTGGCTTTACTGCCTTGAACGGGGTAATATGATTAAAATAAATAAATAAATTTGAAATGACGCACACAGATTTTATTGAAAATTTATACTAACGATTTAGTAGAACAGCTGACAATAATCTTTATCGACATAAATAAGAAAAAAAAAACAAAAAGAAAAACGAGAAATAAACTTCTATTTTTATCCCAATTTAAATTAACTAGTAAAAATCGGTTAATGCATGATGTGAAAACGTGATTATTTTTAAATGCCTTGGAATTAACAGGGCTTGATAACCTACATCTTTGACAATGACATTTTATCTACCTGGCAGTATTGAAATTAAAGTTTCCCGACATTTGCATTTTTTTAAAAAAAAATCCACTCACTCGTATCTTATAGCCATCACGAAATTTTCTATACTATACAAACATGAATGCAAGAAGCTTCCAAACTGAATATCCATGTGCCTATAAATATGCGTTTTACCTACGTAAATAAGTATAGAGAAAGGAACATGAATAATTATCTGCCTGTGTCAAGCCGTTATAGCTACATAGAGACGAGGAATTTAAGTCTAATATAAACACTTGCCGAAGCAAACGCGGGATTTAAATTTAAAACGTGATAATGAAGTTGTCTATTCTTCTATGTGCCATGCCCCCATCAGAATGCTGATGATCATGGCCCGCCACAATTTTCAGTCTTTTGTAGCTCTGAGTAAAGGTTGTCTTTTTACTATCTCTTCTAAACTCTTTTCTGTTACCCATTTAAACAAGCTCGCTAGGTAGGCTATACGCTGCTTTCCTCTTGACGTTAAATATATCCCGTGAGGCGGTTAATTAATTCTACTGCTTTTTTTACATTCACTCTTCCATTTCTTTTTAAAATGCAATATCAATTCTGCTATATGGAAGTGAATGCTGGACAATTTCCTTACAGATGTAGAGAAGGAAATAGTGATGTGATTCAACAGAAGAACACTGCGAATGCCATGGACGAAGCATGTAAGCAACCAGGAAGTTTTGTGGAAAATTGAAACAAAAAGGACCAGAAAGAGACGGTTAAAATTTCTGGGACACCTAATGAGGAAAGAGGGCCTGGAAAATTTAGCACTCACAGGATATATTGAAAGCGAAAGAAAAGGTGGAAACAGCTAATGAGTTTGTGTAAATGGATTGCAGAACAATGACCGTGAAGGGATAATAAAAAAATAAATAAACATTGCTAAGATTTACAAAAGATAAGAAATCGTGAATAGAGAATTATAACCGCCTACGTCCTGTAGAGAAACACAGAAGAAGATTGTTTTACAATACTGCGAGCGTGTGTAAGACAAGGCTAGCTCAATATGCTGTTTATACTAACTAGGAAGATCGATCCTCACTGGGTAACCATACAAAATTTAACATTAAGTAAACCCAGGGAATGTTGATATGTTTTAAAATAAACCAACCAACAATCGGCATGGGTCAAGTGTTAGCAAGGCTAGTTAGTTTGACTGTTGATATTGAACAGCGAGTTCGATCCTCACTGTAGAAAATTCGACAATAAATACCTCAACAATTGTTGACATGACGTAAGATCAACTAACCAATCTGTCCGTAAGAAAATCTGTCAGGGAAATTACATACAGTCTCAAATCGACTTGTACATTTTTGAAGCCATTTTCAATAATAAGTATTTAATAGTAAGTATTTAATAGTAAGAATGTAGTAATATTTAATGGCAAGTATTTAATAGTAAGTATTTTATAGTATTTAATAGTGAGTATTTAATAGTAAGAATGTAGTAGTATTTAATACTAAGTATTTAATAGTAAGTATTTAATAGTAAGTATTTAATAGTAAGTATTTAATGGTAAGTATTTAATGGTATTTAATATTGAGTATTTAATAGTATTCAATAATAAGTATTTAATAGTAAGTATTTAATAGTATTTGTTAGTATTTAATAGTAAGTATTTAACAGTATTTAATATTGTAGTTACTTTTTACATTGTCTCTTTGCTTTGTCTTCTAAGGTGAGGATGGTGAGAGTTTTGACGACGTTGAAGGCGAAACCGCCAAAGGACCGAAACGACCCCGAACGATTCTAACAACAAGCCAGAGGAGAAAGTTCAAAGCATCCTTTGAAGTTAATCCAAAGCCATGTCGAAAGGTAAATTTCTGCAAATTACGACTTTCTTAATTATTCTTTATATTATTCTTAATTATTCTTTAACTTCATTCATTTGGGAATGCTTGAAAATTGGGACAATGATTTGAGCCTGAATAGCGTATCTAAAAGAAAGATAAAAAAAAATAAAATAAAAGATGAACACACGGTGTGGTATTAATAAAATTAAATGCTCTTTCAGGTACGGGAGTCGTTGGCTGCTGAGACGGGTCTGAGCGTCCGAGTTGTTCAGGTGTGGTTCCAAAACCAACGAGCAAAAGTAAGTAAGAGATCAACAACATCTTATTTCGTTTTTAAAAGCAATTCTTTTTGCAAAGCTGCCTTCAGTTCTATTCCAATGATAGATTCTATTGTTCTGAATTAATGGAATCTGGATGTGTTTTTGTTTCAATACAAAAAGGTTTCTCGAAGATTTGATGGAGAATAAACGCTCCAGTTGCCAACCAGGTTTTAAAAATTCGACTAAGTACATTTGTCATCAAGCATTGAATTTTAAACTACTGACGCCTAATTTATGTCTAGCATACAAGTCATACTCTGTTTGACCGACTAAGATTAGCCAATCATTTATTTTATTATCAAATATTAAATATATTATTTTGTTATCAAAGAAAGTTATTCCCTGTCCTTTCTTGTTTAATATTTTCATCCTGCACAGAGGGCGCAAATACTCTACTTCCGTTCAATCTATTCATCATTACTCCTCTCATTGTTCATGGACACTATAATTTTTTTAATCATTTTACACCAAGTAAAGCAATGAAGCCCATAAGACATAGGGGGTTACTGAGTGTGAATGAATATATGCAAAACATTATTAAGAATCGAGAACAATAAAAGAACAGAATTTAAGAGGATAGAAGATAACGATTGACATTGCGTTTAAAGTTTTGAAGATCAAACTTAACTGGAAAGCGAAAAGCCAGAAGAGAGTTTCACAAGGGAGAAGTGCGAGAAAAGAAACTATTATCAAAGATTTTATGGATACATCTAGCCAATTCAACTGTAAAATGATCTTACCGCCAATCTAGTAATGCGCTTAAATTCATAGAATCTAGGTACCATAGAGGAGAGTTCACCAGAACAATTACCATGAAAGTATTTCATAATGATATACTCTTGTTACAATGAAAGGATGTTAAAAAAAATACTACTAACACTTGTTTATCACGAGACTACACGTCATATATATTGACCAATGGCAAACATTACATTTTTATATCTTTAGACCAAAGCTAAGATGTTGGAAATGTTTTAAAAATGCTATAATGTTTTGAGGCTGCATGCCGTATGAAAAGAAAGAAAAGATGAAAACGACGATCCAATAACACGAAATACAATATTGATAAAAACAATAATTGGTATGAAAGGAAAAGAAAATAATTTAAATGTTAAGTGCATTTAAACTTGTCCAACATAAAAATTACAAATGTAATAATCTACTAACGATTATACTACAAATTGACTTAAAGACGGTAAGCGAATTGCTGAATTAGCAAGACGTGAATGGACACAGCAGAATTCCTTCTTAATGGCTGACTACCATCGCTAGTGAAGCTGATCACCTTCGCTAACTAAACGGTAGTACAGATGCGTGAAGTTTCGTTATGAATCTTCCTCTATATTTACTGCACTATAATAAAGTTTCGAATTATTGCTGCTGGTGAATCTAGTGCAAACAGAAGACAAGAAGGTAATATATATATATATATATATATATATATATATATATATATATATATATATATATATATATATAGGTACCTCCACTTGAAAAGCGGCATCGTATGATGAAAAAAGGCCCCAAACTTAATAAAAACAAAATGTTTATGTTATTATTAAGAGGAAAGACCAAAGTATTTTTATTGCCTTATTAAATTGTCTAATCCTTTCTAGCAATTTTGAAATCTTGTTTTTTTTTGTTTTTGTTTTGTTTTGTTTTTTTTGTTTTTTTGTTTTGTTTTGTTTTTTTGTCTTTTTTTTTTTTACATCAACGGTCGACGTTAATTTACGATTAGTGTTTTTGTGCTTTTTCCCGGTGAAAAACGCATTGATCTGGAAATTCTTGCACAAATCAAATAATTGTCGGATTTTAATGAAACTTTCGGGACTTATTCACAAATGAATTAAATTATTTTTATTTTTTAGAAAATCTTGGTATGATTTCTTTTTTTAAATATGTTAACTTACTTAATTTCATGAAATTTTAAGGAAATAATTTGCAATCTCGAAATTTGTTTTATTAGTTAAAAGCAGGACTCTTGAAGAATATAAATCCTCAATTTTTTTTCAAGCTACTAGTCATTTCCCGAAAATCTGCTCCGAATCTTAAAATAAAAAATGCAATAAAACTATGACATTATTTAATTAGAAAGCTTTTAATTGCTTTTATAAATAAAATTTACTAATTTATTATTTTAATTTTAATTATAATAATTTATGATTCGTTTAAAATTCTGTACCACTTCATTCTGGTTAGGTAATGTTGTTATTAAGTGAAAACTATATTTATGAATCAAAAATTGAACAGCACAATAAAAGTCGTTTAAACCCAATATTGTTTTTAATTTAATTTTTTTATGTATCAAGTCATCCCATAAGTTCTGTCCGAATTTTAACTTTTTGTTAAAATGAACGAAATTTAAAGAGTATTTTATAATGTCTAATGGAGTTGAACATTATTTTTATGTTTAGATGCATTTAAACTGATCAAATTTTATTTCAGAGAACAATAAAATTAAATTTTGTTCGATTAAAACTCTGCTAACATGGAAGTACCCAAGAATCATTTGAGGCACATAATGCTTTATGAGTTCCAGAAAGGAAACTCAGCAGCCGAAGCGGCTAGAAACATTCACTCAGTTTATGGAGAGGAAAGTGTGAATGAAAGAACTTGCAAAAGATGGTTTGCAAAATTCAGAGGTGGAGATTTCACCCTTGAAGATAAAGATCGAACTGGACGTCCAGTTGAATTTGATGAAAAGTTTCTTGAACCAGCCCTTGAAGAAAATCCTGTTTTATCAGTTGAGGAATTGGCAGTGGTTCTCAGTTCAAACCATACAACTGTTCATCGTCATCTTCAACAACTTGGAAAAGTTCCTAAACTTGGAAAATGGGTGCCTCATGAATTGTCTGAAAACAACCTCAAGTCCCGAGTTGACATCTGCTCTTCTCTCCATTCTCGCCAACTTGTTTCACCTTTTTTGAATAGACTTGTGACTGGCGACGAAAAATGGATCTTTTATCGAAATGTTAAGCGTCGTAGACGGTGGCTTGGTAAAGGGGAAGGACCCCAGCCACAGCCGAGAAGGGAACTTCATGGGCAAAAGTTTCTTCTTTCAATCTGGTGGGATCGCCAAGGAATAATCCACTTTGAATTCTTACCACCTAATGCAACAATTAATGCTCAAATATACTGTCAGCAATTAGAGTGTTTGAACCAAGCTTTGAGGAAAAAAGACCTGCTCTAGTGAATCGAAAAGAGGTGATGCTTCATCAGGACAATGCATGACCCCACACAGCAAGAATCACGTCACAAAAGATCGAAGAACTTGGTTGGGAGAAAATTCCTCATCCACCTTATTCTCCCGATCTTGCTCCTTCAGACTACCATTTGTTTTGTAGCTTACAGAATCATTTGGAAGAAACAGCTTTTGTAACACAGAAAAGGGTTAAAACTGACATTTGTGAGTTCTTCGAATCGAAGCCAAAAGAATTTTACAGTAATGGAATTAGTAAGCTTGTTAATTGATGAAAGGAAGTCATAGATAATCAGGGAAAATACATTGTTGATTGAATCTGTAATTAAATGTAACATTTGGTCACTTGTTTTCTTTATTCAAAATTCGGACAGAACTTATGGGATGACCTGATATATAAAATATTACGTCACTTGCCCCTGGTTGAAAGTATGGTCAACCATACACAACATGACTAGAAAATAAGAGCAATGACTATAGTAAATTTAAATTTAACATTCCTAAAATTAGATTACGGAGAATATTTTCCAACATTTTTAAGATTACTGAGTACTTAAAAAAAAAGGCGCTCACAGGTCATTTTCTTAAATCATGTTTTAACATATAGTCTCCGTAGTAAAGGTGTTGACAGATTTTACCATTACTTGTTAAGTGATCTATGAGTGACAAGCGACGGTGATAGGCGTGTAATTACCGCTACCGTTTGTTTTAAAAATCCATTTCTCTGTTATTTTCAGCTTAAAGTAAATAATTTTTTTTTTTTAAATTAAATTGATTATACTTTAAATCAGTTAATATTCCTTAAATAAACTTTCAGAAAAGTATATTTTATTTTTGTAAGATTTTTAAATCCGAAAATTAAAAAATGGCCGATTTTGTGAAAGTGACCAAAATTTTGAGATTCCAGTCAATATAATTTATATTTGCTTACTGGAAATACTAAATTTAATCATTTAGCTTTCAATTCAAGCTAAAATAAAAGCTTCAAGAATACTTTTTCATTTTTAAAAATTCATTTTAAAACTTAAGTAACGAAAATTCACTGAAGTGTATATATATATATATATATACTAAATGATCATCGACCATGAATACGGTCCCGATGTACTGGCTGTATTCATGAATGAAGGATGTCTACTTATACACAGTTTACAATAGCACAACCAAAATCCTTGAAAGTAGCTAATAGACTAGCCGAAAGCGCTCAGAGTTAACATTCATTTGAATTTCTAAAGTTATTAAGTGCAACATTTAAATATCTTCTTCGTATACAAAAAACAATAAAAACTTAATAAAAATACATTCCCAGTCATTTTAATAAAACATATATTAGAGCTGCTGTACAAATACATACACGCACACAAACACACACACACACATATACATATATATATATATGTGTGTGTATGTGTGTGAGTGTAGAGAGAGAGAGAGAAAATAGAGGTAATATGCGTGTATGTTTATCTGATAACTCTAGATGTGTTAAGGATGTTGAAAAATTAAACAAGCAAGGATATTTTGTACAAATAAGTCAAACATTTGAACTAAAAGGACATGCAAACTTTACATGAATTGGCTCTGAGCATTGCAGCATCTTGTTGTATACAAGCCATTTTTAAAAAGTGCAAATGTGTATAAGTTGAAGTACATTGCTAGAACGTAGAACTCTAGTTTTTCCGGAGCCATGTTGGTAATACTGATTGACATAAAAATTTGAAAATCTGTAAAGTTTAACAACATTAATGGCTATTATTTGCACTATTTAGATGCGGACTATTGTCCACATTTTTGTTGTTGCTATCACAACGTTTCCAGGTAGCCTACAGGTAATTTCAGACTTAACCCTTTATTTAATCTACGAGGGATAGATGTTCTCGTTTCACTATCCGTGTCCAGTTCGTAATTTTTGGTGTTGCTTACCTTGTTTCTACTGAGTCCAAGTATGCACTGCCAGGGATTGAACTCACGATTACTATGTCATTAAATTACCGAAGTAACGCTTTAATCCACTAGGCTATTCCACATCGGATAATTCTTTGTGGAGATCTTGGAGTCTTAAACCTGCCGAACGCTGCTTTTCTCTTTTCTTACTGCTGCTGCTATGGGAAATTTGCTGTCATTTCCCTTTCTGACTCCCATATCGTATTTATTTTTATGCTAAGCCTACTAAAGAATTCCTCATAGCCTAGAGGATTCCTTCTTTGTGTCACAACACTCTGGGTCAATAAACACTTCGACCACTAGAACAAACAGCGCGTAGTTAAAACTGATGTGATTATAAACAACTATAATAAAATGGATACAAGTAACAATAGAAAAATCTCTATGTGAAAAATTCAAAATTCAAACAATTAGGAGATAGTAAAAACAAATATGGCATAAAGATTCGGAGAGAGAAAAAAAGCGGAATTGGTTAAGGCGACGTCCATGAAATATGCATTCTCAAAGTACCAGAATTCTTGACGGAAGCGATTTCTGATTTCACTACTGACATTAATGGCCTGGAAGTGTCTCGGCCCAGAATCTTGTGATATTTTAAATATTATTTTGTAATAAGATTTTAATTTACGAATACTTTTTAATTATGTGACGCAAGCATATATTGTTTATTATATATATATATATATATATATATATATATATATATATATATGTATATATATTGTGGAACAAAACTAACAAGGTGCTTATTGATATATTGGTTCCGAGCGCTTTCGGCTAAACTGTTAGCTATTTTCAAGGATTTTTTTTCTTTTTACAGTTTAGCCGAAATCACTCGGAATCAACAAACTTTTGACCAGTTTTTACATTCATTAAGTCCAGAAAGAAAATACTTGTACGTATACAACAAATTGTATTAAAGAGGGATTAGTGCCCAAACACACACACAAACACACACACAAACACACACATCTGTTTAGTTTCCTATCCTAACGTAGCAAAGCAATTTCTAAAGAAGTGATGAATTTTTATTTATTAATCCAACAGGACAGTCTATTTATTTACTTTCGTCTACCGACCTGAATATCCGAGAAATCTTATGAAAGAATATATGCCTCACTGCTTTAGAAATTGCTTTTTTACATCAAGATACGAATCTGAGCTGTTTCGACAGTCTGCGAAAGATTTTCGTTTATATGGCATTATTAAACTTTGCCTGATCGACGACGCATTCAGTGTTCGAGTCGATCTAAAGTATGTCGGATCTAACGACGGTTTCTCCTGCCAAGGGGGAAGCAGGTTCGAATCCTACAGGAGAGCGCATATTTGTTTTTAATAATAATTCCTCGAATATTTAGGCCGGTAGACGTATATAAATAAATATACTATTTAATAAATAAACGGGGCGTCTCCTCAAATATGGGTATCCGCTAAAAAATAATGTCTAATAAAATCTGACGAATTAATAAATAAAAACTATCATTCTTTAGAAATCGTTTTGTATCTTAGAAGGTATGAATGCTTCGAGAGTCTGGTAAAGATTTACGTTTATAAGGCATTATTCACACACACGCATACACACACACACACACACACACACACACATACGCTCGCAGGATACCTCAGTGTCAAATGTCAAAGGTAGATGTTAGTAGTAAGGTATTATAGGTTAGACTTACCACATAATAACTCTGTTTTGCATTGTTACATAAAACAGTCTGGTAAAATCTCTTCTGATATGAAAGCATGTACGATTCAGCGAGATCTGATGGGGAAAAAATTACATCCGCTAAAATCCATCAATACTTGCTGTCGTTTCACTGAGGACAAAAAGTTAATGTGAGCACAAATATGTGGTGCGCAATGCGTTTCTGCAACGGTGATAGCGATTGGTGTCACAAGCCATGTTCCAGGAACAGTTGTCAACACATTAAATGAAGACCACCTCGAAAATGAATATCCAAAAGTGGTTTTATTATGCTCCCCCCTGTTTTAGTTTCCATGGAAATAAATAACGGGTATCCATTGTATATGTGAATATGTTTTGCGTAAAATATCGGGGGGGGGAGGTACAATAAGTAACCAAGAAACTTGTATTTAAAAACACCAATTCAACAATACTTTTATTAGACGCTAAGTCTTCTAAATTCTTTTCAATTTCAGGTGAAAAAATTAGCTCGACGACAAAACCAAGAAAATAACCTTGATTCGAAAAAAACTCAACAAAGATCACAAAAACGAAAAAAAGACGACGACCATGATTCTGGTAAGTGGAATTAAGATTTTTGAAAAGTGAACTGAGATTATGGTAAATCGAATTATGATTCTGATAAACCGAGCAAAGATTCTGGAAAGTCGAAAAAAAGATTCGATCTTGTCAAAATGAAATTCTGGTAAGTCAAAGTAAGATTTTGGTAAGTCGAGCTAAGTTTCTAGTGAGTCGTATTGAAATTTTGGTAAATCAAATTCAGAGCTTCATTTCTTTGAGCTATGGAACTTTCTGAGAAACTAGGAAAGTTGGAAAGCGTTTTCTTTTATACTTTAATATTGGTTTTAACTCCCACACTACGAAGACTTGGAATAATTATTTTTTCCCAATTTAAACTGAATTAGTCAAATTTAGAAACCGGTAACGCTCTCTCTCTCTCTCTCTCTCTCTCTCTCTCTCTCTCTCTTGCATAGAAATGGCCGAGTTATGTATTTTATAAACACATACACACACATATATAAATGCACACACACATACACACACACACACACACATATATATATATATATATATATATATATATATATATATATATATATCTACTGTAACCACAACAGCAGCGCTGTTTCCTTGGCAAGACAGCCTGACGAAACCCAACCCTCTCCAGACTGGGTTGAATTGAGAGGGGAGCGGCCGCACAGAACATTCATGAGGTGCTCAATAATGAATAAATCGCGGGAGGCTACACAACCCTGGAGGATGCCGGCAGCGATCGGGTGCGCAGGATGTCCCACAGAGTCTTTCTGTTAACTGTGTCGATAAAGGCGACGCAGTACTCACTGTACTCCCGGAACTTCTCGATGAGGAGCCCGAGATGTGACTAGGGGTGTAGCAGGCGGGCATGAAATTAGCCTGTTGAGGGAGGGGTCTAGATCTGATGGTGGTAAGGATGTGGTCAAGGAAGATCCTGGTGAAGAGCTTATTTTTCCTTCTATGACCACATATATATTCATCCCTTGTTTCCTGTTTAGGGTTTAAACGTCTACTTCAATTCTATACTCCGAATGTCTCCACCTGACCTCTGGAATTTTATCTGCTAATTAAATCTTGACATCTTCAAGCCTAGAATTAGCTATCTTTCTGCTTTTCTTAGGCTATCTTGAGAGGGTCTTGGGCCGTGTATTGGGTGAAAATTAGTGATAGATAGATAGATATAGACGGATAAAAGGGAGGGAGAAAACAGCTGCTCCTAAAAGTTATAGGCAACAAAAAATGCTCATTACAAAATTCAAAATCGAATATGTAGAGCTAATATATTTAAGAAAAGGCTAAAATGCAAGCCAACCTCGCAACCCGGGTTTCGACTGTAAGGTCTCAGTCAAGTGGAAGGATATATATATATATTAGAGGGAGAGAGTATATATATATATATATTAGAGAGAGAGAGAGGGAGAGAGAGAGAGTCATCCACAGACAAACTGTTTCGCTGTATCACAACTCATCAGTTTGATAGATATGCGATTGCTTCAAGCCGGGATCGAAATCCGACCGATTTCACCAGTCGGAGACTCTCACCCTGACTCTCATCAGCGCAATGTACGGAGAAAGGGAAGTTTTAACGCATTATATACGAGATATAAGTATTACTGAATACCAGAGTGCTCAATTCATAGCGATGAGCTTTTAGCATTAATCAGCAGCAGCAGCCGACAAATTGGTCGACTACGCACATCGACATATGTGATACACATTGTTTAAATAAAAATAAAAACGAGATGTAAACAAATACGAAGAAAAATCAACAACAATAACAGCATTTACTCACCTTTCTTTTATTAGACATTAAATTACACCACTTAGCATATCTCCATAGTTTACCTTGATTTTCACAATTAACCTGAAAAATATTTATGAGCGTCCTTAAATTTAAAATTTTTAAAACGTAAGGATGTTTTTACTTCTGTTTTTAAAAACATGTAGCAAAATAAAATGCTTACATTTGCCGTAATACAGTCCATCAGAGGACGAAACGGGTTGATATAGAATAGTTTTCCCTTTGTCTTTATTCATATTGTCTTTTCACAGATATATTTTTATACCTAAATCTTTACACACACACACACAGATACACATACACACACGCATTTATATATATGTGTGTGTGGGTATATATATATATATATATATATATATATATATATATATATATATATATATATATATATATAGTGTGTGTGTGTGTGTGTGTGTGTGTGTGTGTGTGTGTGTGTGTGTGTGTGTGTATTATACACTTTTACATTAGAACATGTTAGTTACTACTAAAAAATTGTACATATATATATATATATATATATATATATATATCAGAAATGACAGCATCTTATAATCAAATTTGTAACCATGCTATTACGAGCACCATTGGAAATCTACATTGTATCAGAAGTTCTCATTGTGGTTCCGTTCCATTGCTAACGAGTTGGGCTTCAAAATTTAATTCACGATAACAATGAGATATCAAGATATTTTCGTTTCATATTTTCAGCCTGGGCAAGTAAGGATTTTTTAGAAAACTGTCCCATTCAAACATAACAAAAGTTACGTTTATTTGTTATGAAAATAACCACCCTAATTAGCAATGACAAAAGCCCGCTAGAAAACCAATTCTTTTATTCCCTGTTGAAAAATGGTGGACGAAAAGAATTTTAATAATGTTCGTTTGATCTTTTCCGCACTTTTAAAGGTTATGCCAAAAAAAAGTTTTTTTTTTTAATCATATGATTAAATTAAAACTTAAAAGTGTTAAGTCTCGTGAATAAGAATAATGGGACAAAGTCTGCCAACATAAAGATTTGATCTTTTCATGAATTTATTTTACGGACTGAGGACACAATTTCTGATGATAAAATCAGGACATTTCACCTCAATTATAACTATTCGTTTATTTTTTTCCTACAATAAAAACATTTCTTATTCTACAATAAAGACATTTATTATTCTACAATAAAGACATTTATTATTCTACAATAAAGACATTTATTCGTAACACTCCGCTACGATTCTGTTGCCTTATTCGAAAAATTTGTAAGAAATGATTTCTACTAAATTTTAATATAGTAGAAATCTATTATATTAGTATATTTATTTGTACTATATTTTAATACTATCTGCTCACCAAGATCATACGTGTGCGGATCTGTGGTTTAGACATTGGTATAGGTTTTATGCATCAGTTATAACAAAGGAGGCACGGTGGAGTAATGGGTAGCGGCGGGGATTGAGGAATCGGAGAGACATTACATTACATACAGTCGAATCCATTACATTCACTTTTTCTCCCCCCAGCTATGGGTAAATAGCAGGACATAATGGGTTCTATAGCCTTGGATGACTGGTCTAAGAAAGAAATGGTAACCTACTGTGGGAAAAAAATCTGCCTCGTCAGTCATGTATCGAAAGATACAGGATCGCCTAAGTGTGTATCACTATAACTGACTATAACAAATTTAGATGCTCGGATGATGTGATAGATCGCGGCTCAGAGCGAGAAATCCAAGCGTAGAATTCGCATTCTAGTCGACCTTCGTTACATTTACTTTCGAACAAATAACTTTGGAATGTATCCATGAATCCCTCAGCTATGGGTTAAATAAGAGAGCAAACAGGAGAAGGACAACTCTGAATTAAAACTGCATGCAGCCTGGCGAAGGACATACTATGCAGCTAATGAAGAGATCGTGGAGTTTAGAATGCCTGCGATGCCAACTTCAATATTACCATTACCATTTTGTATAAATTCTTTCAACAAAGAATAAAAAAATTAGTCTCATAATAAACTCAAAAGATCATGCTTCTCAGATCACTACAATCTTAACCAGTTCAAGTTTTGGGCTGGCGGCTATCTTCCGCACATGTCCGCCTAAGCTGTGCCTCTTACTCTGTTATCCTCTACCTCAAAGGTGGACATCATTATTTTTGTGATGTAGGGTGGCCGTTAATGATTAAGTATAACTCAAGACTCCAATGTTAAAATAAAACAGTATTTAATTACAACCGCAAATAAATACTTAACAAGAACAAAGAAGTAAAAGTCAACCAAAGATAATTAACCATTTCAGTGAATACCTTGTTAGTAGCGCGGCTCGGCTTAACATCTGGTAAATCCTAAATCAAAACCCAACTCATCGGCGCACAATAATTCACGCTAATTCGACGGGGGATAGTTTCACTCAATAGTCACTCCTGACACCGCTATTTATACACCTGGCGATAAACATAAAGTTTTGTTAGATTTTATTGATTGGTTGATTTGTTTTATAAGGTTTATTAATCTTTTGCGAGTTGTTTAATGCCAAAACATATTTTAAGTTGAAAAAATAATTCATTTTCTTCTTTTTTTTTCGCGAGTGAATATCGCATTAACATTTTTTGAGAATAAAAATGAATTTCCAGATCCAATTATTTTATTGATTCGTTTTCTACGGCTTATCAACTTTTTTCAGGTTATTTAGAGCCAGAAAATATTTTTAGATAGTAAGAAGTTTTTGGGGTTTTTTTTTAGATAATAATGGTTTTGTGATACAAGTCTTACTAATTGACCTATAGCTTGGGGGGAAAAGGTGGATTCAAACCTTTCTCAAGGGTAATTACGCGTAAATGAATATAACGAACCCAAAGGAAATTAGAACACGGCTCTCCAATTAACAATTCCGGGCCATTGTCCATTAACCCCCCACACCCCCATTCAAGCAGTCACCCATCTAGATACTAACCAGACTCGAATTTGCTTAACTTCGGCGATTGTACGGGAGCTGGTGTTTCAACGAGATATGGCCGGAAGCCTTTCCAGAAACAAGTCCTACTATTTAACCCGTAGCTGGGGAGGATAAGGTGTTAGTTTTAAATTGATGCATTTTATTCTTTGTGTTACATTTTCTGAATATTTTAATATATTTCAAATACTTTATTAGATTTAGCATTAAGCTTTTTTTCTTAAGAAAATTGAATTTTTTATAAAGTAATTAGTCTTTGCCTTCGTTATCAGGTGGCGTAATGGTTAACGGCTCGAAACAAGAAATCGGCGGGCTGCGTTCGAACTCCAGACGAGTTCGATATATTCATTTTTGCGCAAATACCTTTGGGAAATGTATGAATCCATCCCTTCTACCCCAAGCTATAGGTTAAATATTACGACAGACTGTGCTTTTCTGTCTTGGTTGGGAACAAGTATAAGACAACTCTGAATTCAAAACCGGTTAGATATGGGACTAGCAACATTATCCTATAAAAGCCCACTTTCTACACAACAGCAACACCTATCATGTTGAGAGTTGAGGCTACCTTTCTCCTCAGTGAAGTCTATGGGACATGAGTGAGTGTTCGCAATATGAAGCCGTTGTCCTTGTCATCAAATACTAAATATGCCACAGTAAAATTTCCAGCCGATTGACACAAGCCCACATAACTGTTGCGGTGACATCTGCATGAGTCTTTTCAAGCCACCAAACTTCTTTCTTTTTTCTACTTTTTCATTTTATTTTATTTTATTTTTTTTATTTTTTTATTTTATTTTTATTTTTTTTGACTCTGTTCTCTACCACCTCCAACGTCTGATCTGAGATACAATGCACTGTATTTCGCTACGCTTGAAGCCCAAACACTTCATTCGAGGCTAAATTATACATAAACACCTGCTCCTCCCATCTGCCTCGATCGCCGTTTCCTGTTTGATTAGAATCTGCATCTGAGCATTGAAGTGGGATTTGTTCAACAAGAATACTTTTAACTCGACACACACGCAATTGTCCTTCACTAGAGATTCACAAAGCAGGTTTAGATCCGCCATGTTGTATTTGTGATTATTATTATTATTATTATTATTATTATTATTATTATTATTATTATTATTATTATTATTATTATCTTCTCGTTTTTAACCCGAGATCTTGGGTGTTCTCCATCAAGACGTACGACTTCAAACAGATAACACCTTCCCAGAATGTTTGCAGAGCCAAGCAACTCAGACTTCTGAAGCGATGAGATACTAGGCTTTATTCCGATTTTCTTAATGTAGGTCTTTAGGTTCGGTGGGATAAACACAATGCCCCACTGATGCCTGGGACGACAGTGGCATGAACGGCCCACATACTGAAATTATTATTATTATTATTATTATTATTATTATTATTATTATTATTATTTCCTTTGATCTCTGTTATATTCACATTTCCTTCCGGGTCCCAACCAAAGATCTAAGGTCAGAAATGACTTCATTACATTGTAAAAAAAAAAAAACTAAGATCACAAACATTTTACGTAGATAAAGCTCTTCGTACTGTGTGAGTTGTACTTGTGAGTACATTTTTTGTATTTCTTTAAAACACGGGCTACCAGGAATCCTTCAGTGAGTCTATCGGAACCTTTTCCAATCAATCCGAGGGCTCCAACTACAACTGGAATTATTGATATCCTCATGTGCCATATTTTTTAGATTTCTACTTCAAGATTCTTCTATTTTGATAGTGTTTTGAAGATCTTCAAAGATACATTACAATCTGCAGGGATTGCCATGTCAATAAGAAAATATTATTATTATTGTTTTATTTCATTTGATTTCTGATGTGTATACTCATTTCTTTACGGGTCCCGTCCAAAGACCTAAGTTCAGAAATGGCATCATGACATTTTCCACTGATCAATTAAAAAAAAAAAAAGAACACATATTTTACATAGATAAATCCCTTCGTAAGGTAGGAGGGTGTAATCGCGACAACAATTTTTTGTATTTCTTTAAGGCATGGGCTTCCAGGAATCCCTTCAATGAGTCTCTCTGGAATCTTTTCCAACCAGGCCGAGGGCTCCAACTACAACAGGGATTGTTGATGTTCCCATGTGCCACATTTTGGGGATTTCGATTTCAAGGCCCTTGTATTTTGATATTTTTTTGAAGATCTTCAAAGATACATTGATTACTATTATTATTATTATTATTATTATTATTATTATTATTATTATTGGCCGAAAGACCAGTACGCCAACAAAGTGGTGCTGGTGTAGAGATATACGAAGCCCAATGTACCCATCATGACACCCAGTTTGATAAGGCTATACTAGGCACATGCATCACAGCCAAATGAGCATGATATGGTTACAGGCTTTGGTAAAATTTGCACGTAAACTTTCAAATGGGACCCAGATAGAAAGACCTTCATTTCGAGTAATCTAATCTGCTCGGACGGTCGTCGATTGAGGGTGTTCACAAGAATCTAAATGTTACTCCTATATCAGCTTAGATGACTTATCCTTCATAGTTAAAAAAAAAAAAAACGACTCTCTTCAAACGCGGCCACAATGTTCTCTCGTTGCTCCCGCTCATGAATAGAGATGCACATTACATTCGCATTTAGAGTAACGGTCTCCAACCACCAGGGCGCGGACAATTTGATACCGGGACCGCAAAGAAAGGATAAAGAAGTTTCTTTTCTGTTTTTCATTTTATTGACTATAGCGTTCTTGTTTATTGTGTTGTGTTAAGCGCTTGACCGACACTGACACCGGTTCCTTCCCCCGACCTGGTCTATGGGAAAATTGTCTTGCATGACACCAGTTAGTAACGAAAAGAGGTTGGTTACCGCTGATCCAGAGAATATACACAACTTGTTAAGCGCAGGGAACTGACAAAAAAAATCTGTGCTAATGAACGGGATATTTATTATAGGCCATCTTAAATTCAACAAGTCGGAACTAAAATCCATAGGATTTTTAAGAGAATTTCGAAAACAATATATATTTGTACATTTACTCACTCGCGTATGCGCCATTTTTCCACTACTCTTGGCTACGATTCCATGCTCCCAGAACTTGGCATCTTTCTAGGTGATGAACTGACCTAAGTGGTTTTTACGGGCTCCCCAAGAAATGAAGTTCTTCCCATTAAGAGAATTTTGTAGGGATCGAAATAAGAACATCCCAGTCAAGTGGGTTCCAATTTCTTCTGGGTCTACAATACCCTACCGATTTGCCAATACAAAACACCAGAATGATGGAAAAAAACAGCGAAAATGTTAATAAAATATATAATTTATTTAATTAATAATGAAATATTAATAAAATAAAATAAGTTATATTTAATTTATAAAATAAAATTCATATACGAGGTTAACTCAAAAATTATCTACACTTTCGCCATAAAAAATATTTAAAAGTATGGGCGGATAATTTTTGACTTTCCCTCGAATGTAAAATAAAATTTATATTTAATTCATATTAATAAAATAAATATCATATTTAATTCATAATAATAAAATAAATTTTAACCGGTTTTATTGGTAACATTTAGTTTATTATTACTATAATTAAGATAAATATAATTTTTCCCCTCAACAGAAGTCAACATTTTTTCTCCCAACCTCACTTGGCGTAAGTTAAGCTTTATTTCTCTGACTTTTCTTCCTATGAATTTTGTTTTTTTCACACAAAAATCAGGCACACATATACTATTAGTTTCGAACAAAATAAATG
>OZ010581.1:16163039-16183039 GCA_963932145.1 Acanthosepion lycidas | reverse complement strand
TGCCTCATTTCTTTCCTGACTGAAATTTCTAAAATACCACATCGAAACGATTAAACTATAAATAAGGCACTATCGCTTTGATTCGACTTTTGATATGTTCAACTATAATATAGCCTACAAATTTAAACAAAAAAGATTTTTCATTGTATCTGTTTGTTAACAGAATTCCTTATTAGATATTTGATTTCAGTTTATATGATAGCACACACTGATATAAAATGATTTCGTTACATCATGCAGGATAATCGAACGTGCGTAGATTGATTGATTTGTTTGTTTAACGGCATATCAACACCATTATGGGTCATTTAATGCCCAGATTTAATTTTCTTGTGAGATTTGAAGTAATCAAAATATGATATATGTTATTCTGCTTTCACAACTGAATACACGGTATATGATACTCAGTTTTTGTGCATATACATGTTTGTGCGGACATAATTACTAGAGGCAGTGATATGTGTGTTTTGAGAAATTATAGGATATTATATGGATTAATGTCATGCGAGAGTTATTTCATGTTGAATGCTTGATTGGTCGATTTTGTTTAGTGGCATATCAACACCTCTATGGGTTATTTAATGCTGAAATCTAAATATTTTGTATGCAATATTTTGTATATATATATATGTGTGTGTGTGTGTGTGTGTGTTGTGGCCTGTTTAGGGGCTAGAAAAGGTAGGTTGAACAAGTGTATTGAAATAACAGAAATATAGAAAGCAAGAGTGTTATTAGGTTGGTGCAAAAATAATGACGTAATAATGTCGTTTTTTTTGACGCCAAAAAATACGTCAAAAAACGACATTATTACGTCATTATTTTTGCACCAACCTAATAGTAAAAAGCAGATTAGAGGTGTACGTCCGAACGGTAGGTTAACACTGCGTCTCCGCTTCCCAGCCGACTGCCATTAGGAAGTCTCGCGGTTAGTATTTATGAGAGGAGGAAGAGTTCATTCTACTGTAGGTGAAGGGGTTACCACAACAATAAACGTATTGCTGGTATTTTTACTATAAAAATGTAATTTTATACTATTCTCTATTTACCCATAGCTGGGACCCGAACAGGTGCTACCACTCCGAGTCAGTGTGGACCTGGGAACAACAGCAATTAAGAGGTGATTCCAGAACGTGTGTAGAAAATGTTCATCTCGAAGCTAATATTAGATTCACTAAATCTAAATCTATTCGTATTTCACGGATATATTAAGTACTCTGATTATTACTGATTATTACTAGATCTTATTTCTTATTTGAGATTCTCATTCAGCAAAGATTGAAGCGATTTGTAAGTAGCTGTGGATAGACGCAAGTCATTGCTGAGCAACACAAAGTGAACTGGAGTTAAGGTTCAAGTAACCAGAAGTTCTCTGCTATTTGATGCGGCTAGAAAACACGAGAATAAATGTTTTTTTTTCTCTTTCCACTACAATGATTTTCGTCGTATTATTTTATTTTATAAATTCATACGACAATTGCTAGAACAACAGCAGTGCCTCCAACAAAGCTTTCATCTGTTGATTCTCTTGGATTTAGTCATGTTTTCGGGGCGACGGCATCATTGCAACAAACCTACGGTGTCCCAATAATAACTCAGAATACTATCGGGCTTTGTTGGTTTTCCATCACATTGCGGGCGAACCATGGCAAACAGATGCACTCTCTGACCCAATGCGTCTTCTTTGATATCAACCGGAGATCAGTCAGATATATCAAAGCTGAAGTGGGAATGAAACCACTACATTTGACTACAAAATGAGGCCCGCGTTTAACTTCCGGACGACTGCTAAGCCTTCTGTTGGTGCTCAAAGGACGATCCTTTTACGTTGCAAATAAGACCCTCACTCAACCGTGAAGGTACACACGCATCACCCCCAACCGTAGACATTTTAGCGACCAAACTTGTTTCTAACGATGTCAAATTTAACTCGCAAGAATGATTGTCCATCAACCGTGAAAGCACGAGTGCGCCTTTCACACCCCAGCGTTCCATGTGACCAGCTTGCTTGTCTCATGAATGGTCCTATGTTACATCCACACGCTTCGACCCGTCGTGTGTCCCGTGTTCATGCTCCGACAGAAAACTAAACAGCCAACATCTCTTAACCAAACACAAACGATACTCTAAACACACACACACACACACACACACACAATCCACTGGTAAATAATCCAAGTGAATCCTTACAATATAAAATATTAAAACTGATCCACAAAAAGAGCTCAATGTATTTATTATAACAGCGCATATAAATTACATAGAAAAAAATCCAAAGTTACTTCATTCAAATAGCTATTTCGACCAACAAGATTTAATTATAGGTCTTGTCAACTCAGAGACATGATGATATTTCTTTATATCTCTGAGTTGACAAGACCTACAAGTAATATCTTGTGGATCGAAATAGCTATTCGAATGAGGTATCTTTGTATTTTTATTCCATGTAATATATATATATATATATATATATATATATATATATATATATATATTATTTAAAAATTGTTACATTTAACATTGTTATATCGAAAATAGAGCGTTTGTAGATGTAAACAGCATTAATATAGAAATCAACACAGCAGTCTGACTGTCAGCCTTAAGCGATCATCAGAACACGTGAATACTCACAGTTACCATAGTGTTGACTTCTATGTCTTTACTGACTCTCTTTCTCTCTCTTTCTCTCTACATATATATATATATATATATATATATATATATATATATATATATATAATTATTATAAACGTTATTTTTAGTGGGTGCCCGTGTTTGAGGTGTTACCTCAACGAGAAAAACATTTTTTCTTTAATAGTTTATTCTGATTTTGTCCTGTCAGATTCTGTGACCAAACTGGTAGAATCACGCCTCGGCTTAAGAAGTGGTTTCTCTGGGATAAAAAAAAAAAAAAGACCGATGTAGGTTCGATTTCTCTGGGTGGTTGAATTTTTCTTTAGTAAATTTAGGCTGATCGTTATTAAATTTCATTATTTAATAAAATAAAACAAAATAAAACAGAGATAACAACACAAACAAGTGTACCCCCTGAAAATCACTTTCATAGTAATAAGAAATAACGACTAATGAAAAAAAAATTCTTTCAATAAATTAGCGTTGTTTACGTTTCGGGTAGGAAACTGAAGCCAGCAGATCAAGATTCGTAGAACAACGTTTTCTTTAACAGTTTATTCTGACTTTGCCCTGTCAGTCAGGCTCCACGGCCGAACTGGTAGTGACACGCCTTATTGGGGATGCAGGTTCGATTTCTGTCAGAGGCGGATTTTTTTCTTTAGTAGGACTTCACAATTTAGGTCGGTTGCTATTAGTAAAATAAAAAAAAACAGGTGTAACAACTCAAACACGTGCACCCTCTGAAAATGTTATATATATATATATATATATATATATATATATATATATATATATATATATATATAAGCTACACAAATGCTTTCATGTTTCAGTACTTTAATTGTACCTCTTCAGGCGAAGCTTTAATCACCAGTTACTTACTGAAGAAGTACAATCAAAGTATTGAAACATGAAAGCTTTTCTCTAGTGATTTCAACATGTTTTATTATAATCGCTTATAATAATAATAATAATTTGCTCAACTTTATATTGAGCACTTTTTAAAAGTAAATGCTACGAACAGTGGCATTTTACTCCATTTGTTCTTTCTCTCATTTGGATATATACATATATATATATATATATACAAAGTATATATATATATATATATATATATATATATATATACAAAGTATATATATATATATATACATATACAAAGTATACATATATATATATATATATATATATATATATATACATATCTGTGTGCGTGTGTGAAGTATTTCCAATCCTAAATATTTGAGGTGGAATTGAAATACTTGGCTTGTGTCATAAAATCTGAGTATTTGAGGTTTGATATTCAATCAATTTTGACCATGTTTATATTCTCATAATTTATTAACTTTTCATCGCTCAGTGGAATTTTTGTCTTTAGGAAATTATTTTATGTTCATCGATTTAATCATAAACGGTTGTATCGTTGAGTACAGTTCTTAGTTTTTTGTCTGTTTTTCTTACTGAAACAAGGAACACAGAAACTCTTATGATGTATACTTTCGTCTTCTGCATTTTAGGATTGGCTCTTGTGCTGAAAGCCTGAGGAATCTGAAAACGCAATCATATTTGCTAGAATTTATAGCGTTTGTTCTAATACGATCTTAGATTGTTCTGCTTTATTTAAGCATTGATTATTGTAATTTATTATATGTTTTACGTTATTTTTCCTCCTTTTTTAGAGAGTAGAATATTCTTTTTTATATATGCCGTTCGGTTGAATACCAACAAAAGTTCTTTGTGAAGTATATCATAGGAATTCATAATGCATGCAAACTGCCAGTTTTACGCCTCACTGACATCTTCCGACTGTTCGCAGTGGAGAGTCAAACTAACAGTTACCATGCAGTGTTGATTCTTATGTCGACACTGTATCTATAAACGCTCTCTCCAATATTGAGCACTCTTCCTCTATATATATATCTTGCAAATTTGAAACGATATATATGTCGACACACACAGACATATATACATATATATATATATATATAGATAGATAGATAGATAGATAGATAGATAGATAGATAGATAGATAGATAGATAGATAGATAGATAGATAGATAGATGTCAATTCTGTCAGACTTTAAATGCTGGCATCAATATATTATAAACATTATTCTAGTTTCAAAGCTTTTCAGCACAATTTTATAGTGAGTCTTGGGCTAGCACTAGTACACCTGACGCAGCCAATCCCTCTTCAGGTCAAACCACAGCCGATGTCCTCTAACATGAATTCTGGCACGAATATGTAACTCCATTGAAAGAAACCTTCGTTCAGGCTGATGACCCGTCTAGGAAATCCTCGACTCGGTGACGCCGTGACATCACCAAACAGATGGTTGTTAACCTTACAAAAACGTTGATAAGCTATTAGGCAAGTCTTGCTTTTAATTTTGCTGACTGTCTAGCCACCCACCTCACCAGAAAAAATCTAAAGGTTGATTTTTTTTAGTCGGCGATGTCACGACCATGCGACAGTTTACATCATGCCGAGATTACATGTCGTGTTTAGAGTTACATTTTCTTTTAACTCTCTGTGTCTGTGGTGGGGTGATGAGCTTGATTACAATTTATCTGATTGTCTTTTCTCTTGCTTTTTTCTAGGTACCCAGCTTTATTCCAACCAACCACCACTGAGCGAAAGTCAACTTTATTCCGACGGAGGACTTGACGAAAGCATGGACAACATAGACCATGTCCTGATGACAGAATCCAGTTCGCATAACAACCTCACCCCAGGGCCTGTGATAAACCCCATCGACAAATTGTATTCCATGCAGAATTCATACTTCAACGCTGAATAAATACTGAACTATTTACATACATACATACATACATATATATATATATATAATATATGCATATATATATATATATATATATATATATATATATATATATATATATATATATATATATATATATATATGAAATATATCTTTATATCATATACAGTGGATTCTGCTTAAGCGAAACACATTATGACTATGAATTTTGGTCCCTTTAAGCGGTCGTTCCTTTTAAACGGATTTATATTAAAAGGACAAAATACTACATACGTATCATTATATTCTTACACAACTGGTCCTACAAAACGGCTATTTCTTGTACCGATTAATCGGAATCTACTCTATTATAATATATATATACATATATATATTATACATATATATATATATATAATATATAATATATAATATATATTATATAACATATATATATATATATATACTTATATATCGATATGCAATATATATATTATATAAATATATACTGATATATATCATATAAAAATATTATATAATACTTATATTATATAATAACCAAAGATACTCAGATTGTGTCTGTGTGTGTGTATATATTCACACGTATAGTTTGATCATACATAATAAGTAAATCGCCCAAATTAAACAAATATACGTGTGCAACCATTTATGGATCCTTGTATGCCTGTCATGAATGCGTACTTATATGTGTGTATGTGCAGTAAATGTGTATCTCTGTCTGTCAAAATGAGGCAGAAACTCATATATATATGTGTGTGTGTCTGTGTGTGTGAAATGTGTGTGATGATTTAAGCTTGTGTACATGTATGTATGTGTACATAAACATAATTGAAAGAATAGGAGAAAAAAAAAGCGATTACCATTTCCAAACAATACATAAGCTGAAATCATTCAACACATTGTCGCTTTTTAAAAAAATAAATAAATAAATAAATAAGACTTTAAAAAAATTCAGAAAATCAATTAATAATTGTGTCATTTTCCTGCAACTTACTCAAAAAATATACATATTGTTAGAAACAAAATGAATACCTTTAAACGCGTCTTGTTTTCCCATGCCTTCTCAATTATTTGGTGGCGTAGGGATACTATTAGCACTTTAACGTAAATAACATAGTTCCTCAACAAATTATGTCTTTTTAAAAAATAGTACCTTTTCTCGGCATTGCTCTTCAAATATAAACTACATTCGTGAAGTAAGCATACTTTTAAGAATATTTGGGGATTTTTTCCTCAGTTGATTATTTTAACGTTTCTTTTATTAACTGTGTCATAAGTTAGTAATAATGTGTAAAGGATTACAGTAACCTAAGATGTTTATATTAGAGCAATGATTAGTTGGTCGGACACAACTTTAGCTACTGTATTGAGTCCGATATTCACTGATGTCCAATCTTCGTCGGCCTTGATTCAGTCTAAGGACCTTAATAAATATTTATAAAAATTCTTCTTCTTATAAAGGGACCTCTTTGTTAATGTGACACCGAAAATCAAAATCAAAACTCGAATTTCGGATACTGATTTTCAAGACAAGTAGATCTATCTCTCTTGGAAGGTTGGTGCAACACAATCTTTCTGTCCTTATTCCCACTCCACATTCGGTCTTATACCGGATTAAGCCGATGAAATATATATTTATAATTTTACACCATGAATACACATACAATGCAATTTGGGGAAAAGTAGCTCTCTAAACGGAAGAGATAAAAATGCTATTGTTAAGTGCAATATCGTTTGCTTCGTTTTTTTTTTTTTTTTTTTCTTTTCTTTTTTTAATCTCATTGGATTTTATAGATGATTATAAAAGATTATAAAAGATTACTCAGACGTTTCGTGGCCGAAAATATAACAAGTTTTTATCCAAATAATAAACATTGAAAATGTTAATATTTTTGTGTTAATAACCTCAACCTTTTCCGTTTCAACATTTTTATGACTTACTAAAAAATTTGTGCGCGGCTATTGTTATAAAAAGTATAAATGAATTTAAGCTAGGAGGTGTAAATTGGCGCAGTTACCATCGCAAGAAGTAAAACCGGCGAGCGGCGTTCGAATTTCGATTAAGACTGTTAATCTTCACTTTGCGCGATACTTTATAAGTATTTGAAAAACCACTCTCTCATAAAATACCTTAACTATCCAAATAGTAAGGTGTAAGTTGCTAAAAGCATTTCAACTTTGAAAGATACTAGTCGGCACTAAAGATATACGCATGCGCAGAATAAAGGTATGCAGTGATTTTTTTAAAGCTGTTTTGGTGATGAAAAGTGCAGGATATGAATACGTTCCAGTGCTTTTCACGTTTATATATAACCGATTATATTACTAGATTCGAAACTCTCCTGTCCTTAGGCAAGTTTTTTACGTCTTATATTCTTCTACAATCTGTTAGTCCACATTTTTTGCACATTAGTAATAGTAAATAAAACCCCTGATGAAAAGGCATCAAAAGCGTTTAACCATGCTACTAGTGTTTATCGCTAGAGATAAATTATAACAATCAATACTAAAATACCTGATCGTCTCGCTGTAAACTCGTCTTGCAGATCATGAATACTTTCACTGATTTCGATCCTTACTGGGTGCACCAAACTTACAAAATTTGGCTAGAGTGAGCTATCCTTATAATATATCGAAAACACCAAACCGTGGTTTAAAAGGTTAGTAGTAGCGTGTTCGATTCTCCCTGACTCCACACACTTACGACGTTATGCAAAACTGATCTAACCAAGCTAAATACCTAAAGCATGGGTTCTTAACCTTTTGATGATTCCAGACCCCCAATGGATTGTCCAATATGGTCCTATATCCCCTTCACTTGACTGTCAGAATAATTATCACCAATCCTATTATTTGCCAGTATGTCTTCCAAATTTCAATCGCTTGAATTTACAGTACTTTAGATATGGATTGCTAGGAATAGAACATGAAAAAAAAAACATAAGCATTGATAACTTTATTATATTTCTTTTTACTGAAAGCAAAATAAAGTTATAAATCAGTTTTATTACACAAGAAAAAGGAAGAGAACATAAATGTGTAAGTTTTTTTTAGTATCTCGACTACATAAAACAGACTTTTACTAATCTAGTGAGATATTTGCTGTTATTTTTGTACAAAGCATAGAATCGTGATACAGTTACTGACAAAGCTACTCGCATGTCATCTGACACATCAAGTCGATTACTCCACTTTGATTTCAGATTTAATAATGCAGAAAATCCTGTTTCTCAGATACGTACCAGTACCCAGAAATCGAGTCCCATACCCCCAGCATTTGGCTCCCATACCCCCAAGGGGTACGGATACCCCCGGTTAAGAACCCCTGATCTAAAGTATATCACTGAGATGTAATGGATAACAAGCATTAGCATAAACAGAAAACATTAATGATTTCCATTCGCAATGAGTTCTCCCTACATTTGTGGCTTTGTGCCAGATTAAACTGTGCTTGTAAAATAACTAAGTTACCTCGCTGTGGTGTAATAGTTAGCAGATCATACCTACTAAAGTGCGTTCGGTCCTCCCTGGGTGCTGCATATTTGAGACCTTGTGCCAGACTAATCTTGATAAATATATTGGGCGTCTCGCCATAGGGCTCACAGACTATTACTATCCTAGTGAATTTGATCCTCACTGAATGCCCCACAATTATGACTTTGTACGAGACGAAGTTAATCTAAGTAAATATCTTTATATCGCCATGACACAGTGTTTAATAAGCTAGTCACGCGGATTATTACCACTTTAGTGAGTTCGATTCCTACAGGGTTCTTCACATTTACAACTTTGTGCAGATTAATCAGAGGTTAGTAAATATCAATAATGTATTAAATTTCACACTCTATTTGAAAGGCATCTACGGAAAAGTTTATTAATTTAGTTAAGTGACCACGTAAAAGGCTAGAAATAAATTCTTAGTAAATTTGTAAAGTTTTCAAATTCTCAAGCTGGAGCTAAATATGCATTTAGATAAATTTCAGTCGACTGTCTCCAGATTTCGATTACGAAACATTCCTTTTTCAGCAAAGTATCATGGGAAATTTGAAGAATGTGATTTTTGCGCATCTTTGAGTGTCCATTTTCTTTAATATCAGAAAATTATCTATTCCGAAACGATTCAAAGTTTATTAACATTTTAAAATAAGTTTTTAAAAATTAAAATAATAAACCAAATATGTATGACAAAAACAAAAACAGAAACCAAAATATCACGCCACTTTATGCAGACGATAATTTTATTTGAACAACTGTATTATTCATTATTGCTGTAATTAAAACAATGGCTCGACTGACACAGTCAGTTCTTATACTTATGCGTTTGAGCGAAGACGACAAAGTCAATTTTGTTCACTCATGTTTGGCAAAATAATGACGGCATATTTAATTAACTTTTCAATTGCATTGTACGTATATAAAAATCGTTATGTTAATCTGCATTTTCTTGTTTACGTTCAATACTTTCTGAAATTAAGGTAACAATTGATTTTCTGCCTTGTTTCATTCATATAAATGAAAACAATTATAATAAATGTAAGTTATTGTAATATATACATACATATTGAAAAATGTATTTATCCAGAGATCCAGTTGTAGTTTAAGTGATTTTATTTTCACCGAATGACAATAAAACACATTGCCATTTAATAGTTTACATTTTTAACTTTAAAATGAAAATTTTAAAAATTATTTAAAATAAAATAACAAAATATTCTATTTCTATAACCTTACCAGATCAATTCACTATATAGAAATAGGCGGATTGCCCATCTCTGTGTAGTTAACTTTTTTTGAATGATGACTTTTAAAAGTATTATACTTTAGATAGATAGATAGATAGATAGATAGATAGATAGATAGATAGATAGATAGATAGATAGATAGATAGATATTGAACGTTATATATATATATATATATGAGGTCTGATAAAAAAAATGTCAGAACTATTTTTATGGTAACGGAGCTAAAATACGCAGAATGAAGCCGCTTGGTACAGATTGACCTTGAACGTTGTTGCGCATGCAAACTAAGTTAGGACCACGTTCACATCCGTTGTGCATGGAAAGAAAGTGTGTAGAGTGTAGTCGTCTTACCACACCGCAGAGGTTCCATCAGGGAACATGATAGTTTGTGAACCAGTTTTGGATGAAGCATAAGATTGCTCAGGCTCGACAACCACTATATTCCCCAAATTTTTCCGATTCAAAAATCAAATCCAATTTGAAGTGAACAAGATTTAAAGTCATCGATGAAATCCAAGAGAATGCGACGAGGCAACTACTGGCTAGCCCACAAAAGGAGTACCAGGAATACTTATATGAATAGAAACGACGTTGGATAAAATGTGTGGCTTCAGAAGGGGACTACTTCGAAGGAGATTAAATGCTGAATTGATACGTGTTATAGTTTTCTTTTTTATAGCACCAGTCCCGATATTTTTTATCAGACCTCGAGATATATATATATATATATATATATATATATATATATATATATATATATATATATATATATATATATACACGTTGGCATTTCGAAGCGAACGCTTTAAAAGGGTTCGCTTCGAAATTCCAACGTATATCACTTCAAGAAGGCCGGAGCGTACAACGGCTGAAACGTCGGGTACATGACAATAAAGATAGGGACAACAGCTGAACAATGTAAATAGTGTAAATAGTTACAATACGTCATCTCAAATATATTAGGTTAGTGCAAAAATAATGACGTAATAATGTCGTTTTTGACGTTAAAAAATACGTCAAAAAACGACATTATTACGTCATTATTTTTGCACCAAACTAATATATATATATATATATATATATATATATATATATATATATATATATATATATATATATATATATACTGTCTATAAAGTACGTGTGCAATTTAAAAAATCTAAAAATTTATTTGAATTTGCGATAGAAATAATCTGTAAAAAATATTATAAAGTTTAATGTACCTAGTTTTAAGTATAGCTAAAATAACTAATGTGATTCCAGGCATTACTGTAAATCAGTTGGCAAATGTTTTCCGTGAACTGCAAAATCGTATTACCCTTCGAATTGCTAATGATGGAGGATAAATAAAATCTCAATAAAAACCTTAAAAATATAGATTTGCTTCTTTCTAATCCTTTTTACAAATCATTTCTATCGTAAATACAAATAACGTTATAATTTTTTTAAGTGCACACGAACTTTATGGACACCCTGCATATATATATATATAAATATATATATATATATATATATATATATATATATACTTAGATTATTCTTTTCGTTGGTAGAAAACAACGTTTCGGCCGTTACATTCTTTGCCACCCCGGTGTTAAAATTCGCTTTGCACTTCTTTTTCTAATCAAACAGAGGAAACCAATGCAAATCGTTCTTTTAGCCAGCTTGTTTTATTTATTTCTTAACTTCTTAAGCTGAAAAATATTTATAATTATTAATATTTCATTTGTTTTCCTTTCATTTTTTCTAAATGACGTCTGTTGGTTAGCTTTCGTAGACTAATAAGCCGCTGTCCAGTCTGAAAAGACTTCCAAGGATAATGGATACGAAAACAAATCTCGCCCGAAGCTTATTCCTTTTTTTTTTTTTCATGTAGTGAGTATAATGTTTTTGTGTTAGGAGTGATTTTATTTTATTTTTTATTTATTTATTTATTTTTTTTTTTTTTTTTGGTTGGTGGGTTAATCACAATGATGAAGGGCTTACGGCCGCCTCACGTTGAAACACCGGTTCCCGTATGATCATTGAAGTTAAGCAATGTCGAGCCTGTTCCGTAGATAGATAAATAGATAAGTAAATGCTTAGGAATATTAGTCGCTGTAAGATGTTGGATGTGCCAGAAGAAACAGTTTACAGGCACATTACATTAGAACACCGGTTTCCGTACGATCACCAAAGTTAAGCAACGTCGATCCTGGTCACTACTTAGTATGCCCAAGCGGTCACCCATGTAAGTGCTGTCAACTTGGATGTGCCCGTGGTGCAATAGATAATGGTTCTGAATTGTTAATCATAGAGCCAAGTTCCAATTTCAGTTGGGTTCGTTATATTCCCTTACGTACAAATAGCCTTGGAAAAGGCATGAATCCAACTCTTCTTCCCACAGCTATGGGTTAATTAGTAAGACTTGTATCACGAAACCATTATTAACTTCAAAAAGTAAAATAAAATTGCGTAGAAAATATTTAGATTTCGGCATTAAATAACCCATAGAGATGTTGATATGCCGCTAAACAAAAATAACCAACCAGATAAATATGAATAAAAGCCAAAAATAAAAATAATATTCTAAAGACTAAATACAACAGTCGTGTTGAGAAAGGCTGAAGAATGTGCCGACCGAAACCTTGTGCTAATAGCAACAACAGACAAGAAGACAATAACACGAATAATATACGAAATAATGAAAATTCTATATCTTGGAACTTTTTTTAATCAATTCACCCCAAGCAAGTCGATAATGCCACTAAGACGCAAAGAGTTACTGGTAGTGAAAGAGAATGAGTAGACTCTAGAAGGAACCGGAAACCCAATCTGAAACCGGAAGCAAGGGATATACCTCTACTCCTGTTCCAAAGACGAGGAAGAAGTGTGAATTGAGTGATAGATGAAGCTAAATTTTAGGAAGGCTGAAAATTTTATTGGCCAAAATATCAACAAAGATGAATAAAATGATTCGAACAATACAACGAACGCCCCAAAATTTAGACAGCGATTTGTGTACACTTTATAAAAAGTTACTTCTTTTTATCTTCTTGTCAGTTCACATGGAACTGTGTTTTCTAAAACTGATATATAAGAAAGAGTTACTGTTTTCAGTTTTACTGCCCTACTATTGTTACAATACTACTACTACTACTACTACTAATAATAATAATAATTATAATTATAATAATAATAATAATAATAATAATAATAAAATATGCGAAATAAAAATTAAATTTACTTTCATATACATTGATTCAAATCTTAAAACGAAATTTTTCCTATTTATTAATCGTTCTTTTAGCCAGCTTGTTTTATTTATTTCTTAACTTCTTAAGCTGAAAAATATTTATAATTATTAATATTTCATTTGTTTTTCTTTCATTTTTTCTAAATGACGTCTGTTGGTTAGCTTTCGTAGACTAATAAGGCGCTGTCCAGTCTGAAAAGACTTCCAAGGATAATGGATACGAAAACAAATCTCGCCCGAAGCTTATTCCTTATTTTTGTCTCATGTTGCTTGCTTAACGGTTTTAAAAATAAATATAAAAACGGCCAGAGAATTGCGATGTAAAGTAATTGAAATATAAAAAAAAAAACTTAATAGAAAATTGAAATATTGTTTTATTTTCCTTTTCCCAAATCTGACACAAATTCAAAATCGTTTCATTTATTTCTGTTCCAAAGTGATTAAATTATTTGCCATGACTTGCAAAAATATAAAGACAAAATAAATATTTACAATTCAGTCATTTTTCGCTAACACTCGGAATGATTAGCAAATGAAAATAAAAGAATGGATGCGCGAATGAATGGAGAAGAGAACGAAACGAGTTAAAAAAAAAAAAGTTTAATGAAACTCATTTTTATTCAGTAAGTATATTGTTCCAATTTTAAAATACATTAAGACCACACACACACACACACACACACACACACACACACACACACACACACAATCAAATGAAAGCAACGATACAACACTGGGCGTGCTTTAAAGAGCGCCATCTACAAAGATCAATTGTACACATACCTCTGTGTTCTATGGACATTTAATAGAAACTGACCTATTGAAATTACAGTAAGAGAAAAAAAATTATGAAATTCAAGAAAATATATGTAAATTATTCGAAAGTTTGTTGTTTGTTATGTTTCATACAAATTTCTTAAATGTTCAAAAAAAAAAAATTACTTTCACTGCCGGATCTTGTTTCATGTAAGTTAAACAATTGTGTTAATTTGTATCTTTAAATATTTTTATTCAGTTTTCTCATTGAAGTTATTTCCCCGCTTCTGGAGTACAATCATTGTGTATAGACTCTATATACAACAAAATATAGACTTTATATAAAAAAAAAACAAAATATACAATATAGAATATATATACAAAAAATAAAATATAGACAAATAAATACAATATAGACTCTATATACAAACAACAACAAAAATAGAATCTATATACAAAAAATAAAATATATACAATAATAAATACAATATAGACTCTACAAAAAATAAAAATACAACAAATAAATTATATGCAAAAAATAAAATATTGACAATAATACACTATAGATTCGATATACAAGAAACAAAAAATGCAAATATAGAATCTATGTACAAAAATAAAATATAGATAATAATAAATACAATATATACTCTATACAAAAACAAAAATACAATAAAGAATTTATATACAAAAATAAAATATAGACAATACTAAATACAATATAGACTCTATATATAAAATCAAAAATACAATATAAAATTTATATGCAAAAAATAAAATATATACAATAATAAATACAATATAGACTTTATACACAAAAAACAAAAAATACAAATTAATCTATATAGTAGAGTATTTTTATAGTGTTAGTAAAATGGTTGGTCTGTGACTATCAACTACCAACTAGATTTATAACTTAAAATCAGACGTTACAACATAAGTTGTTCTTAAACAATTTCGTTTGAAACAGGTGCTAGAGATGCTGAAAAGTTTCCAACCCTCTTCATCTTTGAATAAACATCAGAATCTTCTCTTTCAATCCTTTCTCGCGAGAATTTTTTTGTTTTGTCTTTTCCTACCGCCTTTACTATCCATTGGGCACCATTCAAATATTTGTTCCATCTTCTTGCTATGTGTCTCGCACACTAGCAATTTCGGTTGATCCCATAATATCTTTTATCCTTATCTGTTCTCTAATCTTGTGCAAATTAATTGAAACAAAATTAATAATTCCATTATTATTTACATTTTTTCGTATTTTTCCAATGAAACATGACCCAGTGCACATATTAGTACTTCGTATGTCCATTCCACAAAGTCGTTCCTTGCAGATTGACCACAGATTCTTGATTAGATTTAAATCAGGAGAGTTTCCCGGCCAGTCTAGTACTTTGATTTGCTCACTGGTAAGGCTTGCCATTGTGTTCGTGCAGCGTTACAAATTTTCTACGCTTCCTTGGAGTAACGTCCATCGCAGACACTGGCCACATGACAACTAATCGACAGTCAAGAGAATAGTGTCTGGGCGTGATAAAAATTTGATGCAATCACGGATGACGCAATATTTTTCAAGGCCAAACAAATTTCATCACACACCCCAAAAATAAATTCATATTACTGCACACCACTGCAAATGACCTAATCAAAGAAAAAATAGAAATCGATTATACCCTGTTATTCCAGTGGGTCTAAAACTGACCGATTGGTTAAAGAAAGGAAACTAAAGCAGTTGTTTCAATTAATTTGCAGAAAGATGTATATTCACTTCTTTCGATATTTTAACATTAATACACTTTCCATTCAAATGAGATTTTCGACGACAGAAGTGGAAAAGTGTTTCGTGGCAACAAAACTGATTAGTCAGTCCCATGACCAACCCTAAAAGACATTATATCCGATAGTAAGAAGGAATTGTTATATATATAATAAAGCATTGTTACATATATATTGTTATATATAGATTAAAATACTGTTATATAATTGTTATATATATTAAAATATTATTATATATATAATAAAATAGCGGATAGTATGGAATTATTATATATATAATAAAAATATAATTTTAAGTTATGTTATACTTATGGGTAGAAGATAGAGCGCATCTAAATATAAAAGTGGACATTAAAGTCAACACTAAGCGGCGGCAGTCTATATAGGATTAGACAAATTCGTCCGGTTCAGACTCCTCCTCTGTCTCTTTAACGGAAGTATAGGTTTATCCAATGCTTCCTGTTTAGGATCAGGTTTCCGATTCCTTGTAAAATCTTTTCATTCTTTTTCACTCTCAGTAACCACTTTTAACACTAATGGTTATCGTGACATTTTTTAGATGGTGGGTCTTAATGGGTTATAGATAAATATATATATATATATATATATATATATATATATATATATATATATATAATTAGTAATGAATTTTTATAAACCTGTAATTAATACTGGATTTTTTTATATATAATTTATACTGGATTTTACGGTGGTTATTTATCGATTAACATAATTGTGGCCATTATCAAGATCACGAGTGTTTTCTTTTTCTTTTAAATATCGACATTATAACATTTTTATGATGACATAACTCACGATCTGAACGTATATATCGGTTGTTAAATATATTTAAGAAGACTAACCACCATATATTGTCTGTCCTCTGATATTTATAATGTCCAGAAATATAGTAAAAAATACTAGATCTCAAATGTTTGGACAATACACCTGAAAAGGATAGAGGAGTTTAGACTAAACTAATCAATATCAAAAAGCTATGAAAAATTTCACCAGTCGATCTCAGCTTCTTGAGTTTTCTAAGAGACAAAAATGTCTTTGGGTGGCAAAGTGGATCAGCAAAAAGATACCAATGAAGGCTGAATTTTTTTTTTTTTAACTATAAACAATTTTTTTTTCTATCCTCTGCCAGCCGCAATGATGGAGAAAGCATTACCTCGAACCATCGCCAGTGAGACACGCTGCAAGAGCCACTCCGTTTCGCGAGGCTCGTCCCTTAATAGAGACGCTATCGCGCTAATCCTCCGAAGGAACGCCATCGAACTCGGGCCAATAAGTCTCCATTGCCACAGGAGTAAAAAAAAAAAAAAAAAACTATCAGCAAGAGAAGAATATTTAACTATTTTTTTTATCTCTGCATCCCGGGCGACGGACCCCGGCTCAACCGCGGACCTGATCAAATTACCGGCCGAAAATGCATCCGCACAGGTCGCATCCCAAATGAACGACTTCCCCATTTTAAAAGGGAAAATGGTAATGCTTTCCATCACCAGGCTGAAAATTATGTTGGCGAAGTTATAACAATATTTTTCACACAATGACGCCATGTAAAAACGATTGTGTAACATAAAAAACAACCTTTTGTTAAAATTATCCACATTCTCAAATGAATTCAAGAGACATATAAAGATACAAGCTAAACATAGAAAATATGTAAATACAGTAGAATCCCTCGTATCCGGAATCCATCATATCCTGAGTGCCTCATATCCGGAATCCCTCATATCCACACATCATTTTCATGTGTATATTTGAACTATTTGGGTGATATGTAACTGATTTGAAATTTCTGTTTTTCAGAAGATTTACTTCGTATAATTGCTTATGCTTATTTCACCCTAATGGCTTCTATTGGTGCAAAAGATGATGGGAATAGGAGGAAATGAACAACTTTGGAGTTATCGCAAAAAGTGGAAATTTTAAACAGACTAGATGCTGGTCATTGTAACTAATGGCTGAGTTCAACATAGGAAAGTCAACATTTATATGATATAAAATCTTCCAAAGAAACTATTCTCCAGCGTTCACACTGTCACAGTGAACAAAGAAATAAAAACATGATTGTGATGAAACCTGGATTGAAATTGAAAAAGCTGTTGAAATGGTTATCAGTTTTATGGAAATAAAGCTAGCATTCAGCTATGACGATTGCAATAACGTACGCAGAGTTTTAAAAAAAGTGTCTTTCGTATAAAAAATTTTAAGAACAAAAGCAAAACAAAATGCGGAAGAAGTTGAAAATGACATTAGAAAAGAAAGAATCATCATGCAACAGCGATTAAAAAAATCCTCGTTCCATTATTTGTTTTGCATACGTGGCATACTTAATTTAATGTATTTTCATTAGCATTACATAATTTATTTCTTTTTCTTTAAAATCAATTCCGTTCACTCATCATTAGCTTATTTTGTTTACTATAAAACATTGAAAATAAATGTTAAACCTGATTTCAGTTCTTTTATTTTAATCTAAATATAACTCCTCATATCCGGACTTTGTAACAAATTCCTCATATCCGGAAGGCCTTCCTAATCCGGTTGTCAGGGATTCTACTGCATAGTGATCTGTGAATTTATTTACAGAAATTAAATCCTGCAAGTAAAAATGTGACTCAACACTAAATTTATAATATATGCAATGGACATATACAATGATATGAAAATAACAGATTCTTTTGTACGAAACTTTTTTCTGGAATCAAGTCGCTTGGTTAAAGCCATACACTTCAAGTCGATAAAACACTTCTTTGATAAGCAAAGAATGCGAAAGAATAATCTGTAGACACGTGAGTAACTGAAAGAAAACTTCATACCACATTCAGTTACACAGCGTCCTGTAATCGAGTGGTCATTTTTTATAAGGAACGCGAGGACCTAAGCAAGTGAATAATTTTTTTTTTATCCAGTCAATTGTGTATTTTTTTTTTAAATTCGTATTTGCAATAACAAGAAAATTACTATAACTGTGATGTATTCATTTCCAAGTAAACTAACCAATGAAGTATCCTTCTGCAAAATTTCACAATCAAATCCTTACAGTTTCTTAGATCTTACGCACAAAGTAAATTTTTTGGAGAAAGATTACTGACTTTTGTAACGAAAGTTATGAAAAGCACTATAGAGTTAATTTTTAATAATTTCTTCCCCAAAATATTTAAGAAAGCATAAATTAACCAAGCAATCAGTGTATCTAGGCAACAAAACAAGCCTTTACAAAGACAATGAACAATTTATGTCTATTTTTTTTTAAATAAGTATTTCTTGTTGGCGGATTAGTTTCCGTATTTTGGTTCTGAGGGTGTAGAGGGATTGTCCACAGATCGTATTAAATGTTGCTAAGGTTCTGAATTTTTGACTGGATTTAATCATGATCATGTGACACAACAGAGTTTCAAAGTTCAAAAGCAACATCACGTTCACGTAATAACACGAGCATTCAAAACACATAATTCAAAACCATGCCAAAGATATGATTGACGAGACGGACATTGAATTTGTTTCTTTCTAATCACTGAAGCCAGTCGAAAGCTCGGAACCTTAAAAAGAACTAACAATTTTTACCTTCTTAAGCAGTCTAGTCTGAAGTCGGTTTGGAGTGACTCATTTAATGGTTGACCCATACTCGATACGATTGCTGGACCGCCTGAGTCGACTCGGATATTTGAAATTTATAGTGGCCAAAATCCGGATGTAGGTATTGTATTGATAAACTGCGCACCGTGAACATTCTTTGTACAATAACATCTTGAGTGTGGGCAATGGCTAGTCTGGCTCGGGGTATTAATTCTTTGTTCAGTTTTTTGTCCTCTCTCTCTCTCTCTCTCTAGCTCCCTCCCTCCCTCTCTGTCATTTAAATGTAGAATTCATCCGTTTTTTATATGGACATATCGTAGGGGTATTTCCCATCTTGGATGTGTTATATTTAACAAATGATTATATATATATATATATATATATATATATATATATATATATATATATATATATATATATATAAATTAGAATTAAATTTCTGGTGCACAATGCCGAGCCACAACTGTCAGTATCATGTTGCCGCATGA
>OZ010581.1:16150539-16160539 GCA_963932145.1 Acanthosepion lycidas | reverse complement strand
GGATATTGTTTTTTTTTTTTTGTTTTTTATTCGTTAGTTTTGTCAGGAGTGGCCGTTTATCGATTTCTGGTGAACACTGAGTTTTAAACTGTTGTTAACTCGGTGTAGCTTGATATCTTGGAAAGGTAATGTGGCGGACTCCACCATATTAATTTAACTTTAAATCAGGAAACTTATAGACTTAGTGGGCTGGATAATTTTTATTCGTTAGTTTTGTCAAGAAGGGCCGTTTTTTTTTCTGTTTTGGAATATTTTGTGGGCCTTTTCTTTCGCATTGAATATAAAATTCTGGAGAAGTTTGAAAATGTTTTAAATTTATTTCTCTTCTTCATCTAAATAATCCGAGTTGTATATTCTTTGTGCTCTTAGATAGAATCCGATGATTCTTTATACCGGATTTTATTTTGTTTCTATGATGAATAGAAATTTATTTGATCGATTTCTGGTAAGCACCGAGTTTTAAACTCTTGTTAACGCGATGTATCTTGATATCTTGGAAAGATAAGGAATTGTATTCTTCCATTTCGAATGGGAATTCGATTGTGTGTTCGACATTGTTTAGTTGATCTACTAGGTCAGGTAAATCATTATCACGACGATATATAATTAGAGTATCATCAATATAACGGAAGTGTGTTCATTGTTTGGAAACGACCAGATTTAAGAAATTCTAAGATACATGTCATCACCCAACTGAGAGGCGATCCAGTTTGTAATCTAATTTTTTTGTAACAATCATTATTAAATGTCTATAGTCCTTGCGTTCTAATATAACTTAAAGAGCCAAAGGCTTAATTAAAGGTTCATTCATAGTTCCTTTATAAAGAGTTAAGAGAAGGAAGATATGCTAAGTCGATATTGTTGGTCGATTTCTGGTGGTTACCAAGTTTTAAACTCTTGTTAACGCGATGTATCTTGATATCTTGGAAAGATAAGGAATTGTATTCTTCCATTTCGAATGGGAATTCGATTGTGTGTTCGACTTTGTTTAGTTGATCTACTAAGTGAAGTAAATCAGTATCACGACGATATATAAGTAGAGCATCATCACATCTAGTCTCTTTCACATCTACAATCGAAAAAATCTATCTAAACTCAACATAATTTAAGCTAAAGGAGGAGGTTAGATAAAATAAATTCTGTAATTCCCAGCAATCCTCTATCGTGCGCATGCGTAGTCCTACCAACATAACAATTTTAGTCCGATGAAGTCCTGAAAGACGAAACGTGTCTCAAGCAAACTTTTCCCACTTTGTTTATATATATATATATATATATATATATATATATATATATATATATATATATATATATATATATATATATAAAAGGCACGGGTTGGATTGGAGAGCCGAGTTCGAATTCCAGTCGATTTCAGTTACGCGCTAATAACCTTGGGAAAGGTTTGAATCTTCTTCTTCTCCCTCCAGCTATGGATAAATAGCAGGACATTATCACATTCTAGGAGAAGGACAAAACCTGCGGAGGGTCGTTTGGAGACCTTGTGGCACTTAGTGCACCAGGTCTCTGTATTCGGCCCTTCAAAAAGTGTGGATGGTCCTGCACGAAACCTTCACCACTATAATCAAATCTCATGTGCTGTTGTCGGGCTGTCGGTTTCCTAGGAACTGATCTGCTTGATCCTCATACGTCGAATTCGACGAGGAGAGAGTCGAGTATATATATATATATATATATATATATATATATATATATATATATATATATATATATATATATATATAAGTTACGTTAAAGACGCCGACTGACAAGGCACTGCGATTAAGCTTTTTATTTACTTTTCCATCTGTTCCTACAAGTTTGTTTTTTTTCTGGACACTTTCTAGACATTTGCGTCTTACTGAATTATTTTCTCTTTTAATTACAGCAGAATTTTTTATATCAAAAATTGTGGACAGTTTCTTTACGGTGAACAACCATTACGTTTTGTGCGTTCTTTTCTAAAATATCTCTTTGTGTTCATAAAATCTTTTGTTTAAACTTCTTGAGGTTTCTCCAATATATTCTTTCTGGAAATTCTTGCAGTTGATACAGTAAATTCCTCCTTCAAGTTTTGGCTTGCTGTTTTCTTTTGTATTAAGTCTTTTACTGTTTTAGATGCAGTTGTGACAAATGTTGTTGAATTTAGATAAATTCTTTTCGGTGATAAAGTTAGTGAATAGAATAATATATTTTTTATTCGCTGGGTTTGTCAGGAATGACAGTTTTTCTATTTTGGAATATTCTATGAGCCTTTTCTTTCGCATTGAATATGAAATAGTGTATTGAAGGGTCTTGAAAATATTTTCAATATATTTCATCTCTTCGTGTAAATATTGAGGGCTGCAAATCCCGAGTGCTCTTAAATAGAAACCAATGATCATTCTGGATTTTATTTTGTTCTTATGAAGGGAATAGAAGTTTTAGATTATTTTTATTAATTGATTTTCAGTGGACACTAAGGTTTAAGATACTGTCATCTTGATGTAACATGATGTCTAAGAAAGGTAACGTATTGCTTTCTTACAGTTTGTATGTAAATTTTATTGTATGTTCGACTTTGTTTAGTTTATCTACAAGATCCAGGAAGTCAGTATCACAGGGATATATTAATAGAACATCATTAATATATCGGAAGTAAGTTGATTATTTAGATAAAATATTTTGGAAAGAACCAGAATCGAGAAATTCTAAGAAGATACATGCCATCACTCCACTGAGAGGCGATCTCATTGGCAATCCAAATTTTTGTTTGTAAAAATTGTTATTAAATGTGAAATAACATTGATGATAAGACGGCAGATTTTTATTATTTTAGCTATTGGTAGGGAGAGCTTTATCTTTGTTTTTGTTAGATGCTTTTTTAAGAAATTTAATCATTATTCAACCGAGACATTAGTGTAAAGTGATTTTATCTCTAAACCATGAGTTTGTCATATTTGATTCCGTTACTTTTTCAACAAGGTTGTCTGAAATTTTTATATGTGATAGCTAGTTTATGTTGGAGAGAAGTTGCCTATTCCTGAAGTGATGGGGAGAGACCTCATTGCGGCTTAGTGGCTCTATTGTCTTGTTTGGGATGAAATAATTAGAGAAAATATTATTGACACTATTTACATTGTTCGAACTGTTGTCCTCATCTTTATTGTGATATTCACGGCGTTTCGACCTTTATACGCTCTGGCCTTCGTCAGGTGAATTTGGAATTTCGAACCAACCCCTTTATTTTGTCTAATGGGGTAGATTGTTCTAGTTCCACGTGCCGTCCATTTTGTAGATATTTTCATTTCAGTTATTTCCTTTTAGTAACTAAACTGTCCAAGTATTTTTATTTATTTTTTTTTTTCACCACTGCTGCGGCCAGGTATTGAACTCACAACTCTTGGGGTCAAGTCACTGGATTACTGGGCCATGTGAAAAATACATACAAATCTTTACTTGGATGTACACATAGACATGTTTAACCATATTTGTCTTTGAAAAAGGTATATTTTACGTTTAAGTTCTCTCATCGAATCGAGATAATTATAATTTATAATGGATGTCGCTAGAAAAAAAATTGTTCAAAGAGAAATGCAAGTGACAAATTATTTTCATGTAGCCATTTTTTTCATCTAAAACTCACCTGAAATGTCACAGTTTGGTGAACTGATTGGCGAAAGATAATGATCTAAATAATCAAGCAGATCTGTCGGCGTTTAGAAACTGGCTGTGGCAGAACACCTGCTCACAAAAAGCACTGAAACATTTCAAAATGTTACATGCAGGAGCCATTTACACTTTCAGCAGAAAGAAAAGCAGCCCAACCTAAGTGTATCCACAAACACTGGATCGTTAAAAAGTAAAAGAAATAATCTTTACAGGTATATAAATTTGATTGATGCTTTGTGGGTACTTTCAATGGTGACGTTTCAGTTAACAATACAGACCGATTAAAAAATGTACTTCCTTACTTTCAAGCAATCCACTATTTTAATAAAGAGCATATATTCTTTAAAAATTTAAACTAGTTTCAGATTTTATTAGTATGTACTAATTATGCAAAATTATAATCAGTAGTTGGTTGATATAGATGATTCGGTTTCGATTTATAAACAAATCAAAATTTTCTTGTAAAATAGACGAAAGATGAAGTAGTTCCCAATAATTTATTCTAGACACATTTTATGATTTTCCAAACTGGTCATTACAACAGTTTTATTAATATCACTGATATTAGGAAAACATGTAAAATCATATAATTCCATGAAAGTTGCTCTGATGAGCTTACCTCTTATGTACACCGATTGCATGAATTTTAGCGTGCTACTAGATTGGCAACTTGGTCTCATAGTTTTAATGTTGAATTAACTAAATGCAACCATCTGTTCAATTCGAATAGTTTCTTTTCTCGCACTTTTCACCTGTAGAACTCCCTTTCTGGTTTCTTGCTTCTCTGTCAAATGGAATCTTCAAAGATTTAAATGCAACGTCAATCGCCATCTTCTGTCTTCCTGAATCACTTCTCCTTGCTTCTTCTCACTAAAGGCTTCTCATTTCCTTTCATTCCTTGTAACCGCTTGTGTCCTACTGGCATTATCGCTTTGTTTGGGGTGAAATAATATATATATATATATATATATATATATATATATATATATATATGTATGTGTGTGTGTGTGTGTGTGTGTGCGTGCGTGTGTGTGTGTTTAGACAGCAAATTCTCTTTTAGGCATGTCTGACTAACTAAATTACAAACATTATGCCTGCTTATTTTTAGCATAATCTGTTCATATTCACGGATATTTTTCCGTGTATCACAATGTATCCAGTAATGGATAGCTACATATAGTTTTTCCCTTACCAGTTGCACCTCTTATGATGATCTCAGAAAGAGATAGAAAGCACTTGAGTAATAAAAGTGATTTTCACTGTTACAGTGCATTTCTTGCATCATTTGATTGTAATACACGGAAGAGTATCCGTGAATATGAACGGGTTATGCTAAAAGTAAGCAGACATAATGTTCGTAATTTATTTAATCAGAAATGCATATATATATATATATGTGTGTGTGTGTGTGTGTGTGATTCGCTGTATCACAGCTCCTCAGTGCGACTAGACAACCGGATAACTCAAGCCCGGATCGAAACCAATCGATTTGGTGTCAGTCAGAGTGTCTACCATTGAGCCATCTTCAATGTATTGCTTTTACAAACGTAAACAAATGCCAATCAGCCAAAGTGCTCCATTCATTTTACTGAAGAGCTTCGCTTTTACGCAGTTGACCGTTGTTTTTAGAATTAGCTAGTCGTTCAAGAGTGCTCAATTGAAAATATATATTCAAGAGCTAAATTATGTCATTCGCAGACAGTACTTTTTGGCTGTATCACAGCTCTGCAGTGCGACTAGATAACCGAATACCTCAAGCCCGGATCGAAACCCAACCGATTTGGTGTCAGTCAGAGCTTCTACCATTGAGCTATCTTCACGACCGAACGCAGATCAACTGTAGATTGGAATCCGACCGGATGATAAAATAAAGAACAAATAGGAAACGTATATCAATCTAACGTTTCAGTTTTATTGTATCTTCGTCAGTGATTGACACCCACTGAATATAACACCCGTCAAGAGAGAGGGGGCCAATATCTGCATTGTAAAATCTGCAACTTTTACGGAAAGGAAGCTGCAAGGAATTGGTATGAACACCACCCAGACCTGGTTACGGAGATAGAACCTGTAACATATTTTATGGGACTTTATAATACACACAGACAGGAAACAAACACACACACACACACATATATATATATATATATATATATATATATATATATATATATATATATATAATATATATGTATGTATATATTTCATAAATCACTGTAGCATTTGATAAGCGCATCTAGACGGACTTTAATTGAAATAAATAAAAGCTGAGATTGTTCGGAAAATAATGTATCCGAGACGGAATAAAGTGTTCAAACGTAATCAAATTAAAAAAAAAACCAAAAAACAAAAAAAAAACATAATCCTCACAAAACTCCACCATGGAAGTACTTCGTTTAGTTCTTAGTATCTGGAACTTTGAATAAAAAAAAAACAAGTCAACATTTAAACCAAAATTTCTTGGTGAGTAATCGATAGAATATAGTAGGTTTCGTCTATTACAATCTCTGATACGCAATCACAGCTGATCTTTATTGGAACAAATGAGTGATTGAAGAATAACACAAAAGTGGTATGGTTTTGGTCAATAGAAAGTATGTCATTCTTCATGGTGACATTGCAAACTCAAAGTCAATAAAATAATTTCAGAAAAAAAAACAAAAAAAAAAACGTATCATTAGGAAGAGGTTCCTATTCCCTGAATTTAATATTTTCAAATTTTAGTTTTGTTCGGCCAATGGATTTTTTTTTTTTTTTTTTTTAGCAAATCACCCCAAGCAAGACGGGAGTGCGACTAGCAAGCAAGGGGTGACAGAGAATGAGAGTAAGAATAAAGAGGGGTTTTGGGGAAAAGTATAAAAAGGAGGACAGGGATCAAGGTCAAGGCATCAGAAGATGTCGATTGAAGATTATAGCTATCAGAGAAACAGGTGATAGGAAAGGAAGTCCACTGGCGGGAGGTGCGTGATAAGTTGTTGGAGTAGAAAAGATGGCTACGTTTAGTCGTTTTGACAGTGAAAGAGTGGGGGTCCGAGATACCAACCTAGTAGCACATTACATTCTTAGTGTCTTAGTGACAAAATTTTAAAACTGTGATAGAGAGCAATTCAGCTTGATCGAATTCTTTTCATCCAGAATCTCACATTCTTTCAACAAGAAGTAAATCAATTATTTTCCAAACGAGATTTTTATCAATGCTAATTATAATGATTCGACAGATTAAACTCGTTAAATTTAAAGGGTTTCTATAACATCTCCAAGAAAACATCACGATATTCTAAATATATATATTTTTTTTTTTTTGTAATGCCCTAAATATTTTTCGGGATATCAATTCTCGTGAACCTGTTAGTAGTAGTAGTAGTAGTAGTAGGAGTAGGAGTAGTAGTGTTGTGCGACCGGATAAATAATCATTTTTACGACTCCTGAAATATTGTTTATCCCGCAAACAATATTTTTAAGGTTGATGTGGGTCCAGGTGCATAAGGACCAAATGTATAATGAAATGAACAACATTGGCAGCAGTTTGATAGAACAATTCAACATTATATGTGGTAATGAAAAGAAATGGCAAATCAAGGGTTCAAAACAACCATACAATTATATATTGATAAAATATGTTTACTGCATGATTAGTATTTTGTTAGTTATACTTATACAGGAAAGAAAGGAAGTTCATCATTTAAATTTTCATCACAATCCCCAGTTGAAGTTTCTGGAGTGATTCAGCTGATGTTGCAAGAGGTTAAAAAAATTTCGTGGTCAGCGTAAAATGCTAGGCTTTCGAAAATCGTGTCCCCTGTACTTCTAGACCAGGGGCGATAATTCCACAGTATCAACTATTTATCATTTCTACTCAATACCCAACTGTAAAATAAGACATTATCCAATTACGACAAGATAACACATCTTAAAGTTCCTTTTTTGTATGGTTTATTGAAATAAAAAAATCCTGATATAAAATTGTATAAAATGGTAATCTTTAAAATTAGGCTAATAACATAAGAACAAAGGAGACCTTTTTAGATAAGCTGACACTTAGGCCATAGAATTATAAAATATATATTTACTGATGCGAAATGCCCCAAAGATTGTGAATACGAGAAATAGAAATGATAAACCGGTTCGAGATTTGTGTCCAGTTCATGCCAATGCCCATGGGAAAGACATAAATCCACTTCTCCATGTGTTTTTACAGATTTTTCTATCTCTCCTTACTGACATGTCACGATCGTTTATAGCAATTCAGCTTGATCGAATTCTTTTCATCCAGAATCTCACATTCTTTCTTTTGCGCGCGTTTGAAAACTTGGTTTAACTACAGCCAAAACTATATTACCTATCCAGGTAATTAAAGTAAAGCTGTTGCACCTATTTCCAGCCTTGAACCGTCGAAATAAAGAAATTTCTAAATGTTGGGAAACTTACGCATATTCCAAGGGAAAATATCTCACAGCACATCTTTTATGCACAATGTCTATACAGGACAGAGCGATCATGGTTCTCCACCATTTCTTGTTTCTTGTTGCTCTAAGCAAAGTTTGTATTTCTCTTTGTTCCTTTTCTGCCATCCATTCGCCCAAACTTTCTAGGTAAGTGACACGTTGATTGATTCTCTCTACCCTTCCTATGTATGTCCTATGAGAGTTAAATTTTCCAAGCCTTCTTTCCTCATAACGTATCCTAGAAAATGCCACTCTCTCTTTCTGATTTTAAAATCAGGAAGAGAGATTGGCATTTTTTGGTATAAGTTATCATTTTCTTTAAAACTTTTAAATCATTTATATGGAAAACCAGCACTCTTTTCTTTAACAATATTTTTCTATTATTATTTTTCCTATTATTATTATTATTATCAGAAGGAATTATTTAAAAAAAAAAGAATATTAGGCCTGCCTCGTGACTGAAGTAGTTGTATGTTTTCGAAACGTTCTAATATATCGAATGCCGATTTTCAAGGCATACAAGCACTGATCACTTAAAAGATCGGTTCAATACAACCGTCTCTATCTATTTGTTCTTATACCGTACTGAGTTAAATTTATAAAATAAAAGTGTACCTTATGGCGGAAATAGAATCATGTTTCCGAACGGAACGAAAAGTCGATGCTTTCATTTTATTTGTTTGTTTTTTAGGCTGGCATCCTCAGCCTGACTGGAAGATTGGCGCAATCCTAACAAGATTTGGCTCTGTGATGAGAAAGCAAAATTTGTTAAAGATAAAAAAAAACAAAAGAATATAAAAAAATATGGAGAGGGAAAAAGCGAGAGTTTGATAAGAAAGAAAGAAAGAAAGAAAGAAAGAAAGAAAGAAAGAAAGAAAGAAAGAATGTGAATAGATATATAAAAGTTAAAAGACAAGACAAATGAGAGATGGAAGTTAATTATGGCGATTAAGAAAGAAAGAAAGAAAGAAAGAAAGAAAGAAATAGAAGAAATAAAAAAACAAAGAAAAAGAGAGGGGTGATTAAACTTTGTTGATGAAGAAGAAAGAGAAAAACAAAAGAAGATGAAGAGTAAAAAGAGCAAAAAAATTAGTTTTTCATAGGAGTGAAGGAAAAGACTGTGATAAGAAAGAAAGAAAGAAAGAAAGAAAGAGAGAAGCGTGATGATAGGTCAGACAACATAGTGGGTAGTCGTATTTTTGTTTCGCTTTCTTAACCAATAGATTTCCACGGCTATTAAAAGGGGAAAACATTGAATATTGCAAAATACTAAGATATTCTGACTTGTATATTGATTTTCTACTTACCAATATCGTTATCCTGATTTCCTATAAGTTATCTCTATTGCTCAACAGCATTCACTGAGTGAAACTGACAATGACTGAATTTGAAAAATTGACAATGACTGAATTTGAACCCAGGTTAAAATATTCGAGTTTTACACTATCGATGCGAACAGATAAGAATTCCCACTGAGCAAAAGCGAATAAGAATTTTTACAAAAGCGAATAAGAACACGATACTAAATTCATCGTACGTTAAATGATTGTGTTTTGTTTTTTTTGTTTTTTTTGTTTTTGTTTTTTTTGTTGTTGTTGTTTTTACTTCTGGACTTCAGCAATTCATATCGGACTGGGATTAAAGTGTTGTATCTGTCTCCTGGCGGATAAACTACATTTTATCTCTGAATTGTACCTCTCTCTACTAACAGAACGCAACTGCAAATATTATTAAGAGGTACCCGATCCCGGAAAACAGCTTCCCGCGGCATTACCTCCCTGAGTGGAGATCAGCAGATTGCGTGGTCTGGGCGATGTTTTGACCTCACCCGGGTGCACGCGCTCGGACTACCCATATTAAACTGAGCATCGCTGAGCGGCAAGTAAATATTAAGTGTGTTTGGC
>OZ010581.1:15683039-16145539 GCA_963932145.1 Acanthosepion lycidas | reverse complement strand
TCACCTTCTGATCTTTCAATTTAATTTTTGCACTTGGCGAGCCTTGACTACATCAAATTCATGTCTGAAGGATTTATCCAAGTCACTTTGGATCCTTCTCTGGTCTTCTTCATTAGTAATTCTGTTGAAGAAATCCTAGAGCGTCTGGGAGATATGAACTTGTAGTCGATGTTTTATCCAACGATTGTACTGGATTCTCTCTCGGACAAGGGCGTGTCCCGCTTTCTCTGCGACCCGACGAGCTCTCCTTGAATTGATGGGAAGTCTTGGTGCCAAGCCTGAAGGGATGAGTTGTAGGTCTCTGCATCGGTGTAGGAATGTCAGATGGTTCGATATTCGTGCCAGTTTCTGGTAGGATTTCTCAATTTGTCTCCATATTTTTGGTATATCGGAGTCCGTACCGATCCTTCAGAGTCTGTCTATATTTCTGAGATGAGGTATTATGTACAGTATTTACATTAGTCGAACTATTGTCCTCATCTTTGTCGCCATATTTGTCACAACGTTTCGGCCGTTGTACGCTCCAGCCTTTTCAGGTGGTTGGAATTTCGAACTGAACCCTTTATTTCGATCATATATATATATATATATATATATATATATATATAGTAGACGAAGAAGCAGAAGAAGAATAGAAATCAACAACAGTAATATTTACTCACTTTCGTTTATGAGACATTAAATTACATCACTTAGCATATTCCATAGTTTGACTTGACTTTTACAGATAAGCTTAAGGATATCTGTGTATGAATTTCTGGGACTTATAAACTTAATGTCTTCAGCAACCATTTTTACCAGTGCTCATATTGCAATTTTTGCTGTTATTCTTGGTTTTCTCTGGCACTCCTTATTACTTGTTCTTATATTGTATTCATTTCTATGCTTGGTCGGCCCAGGAGCTTTTTGTGAAGACATTAATTTTATAAGTCCCAGAAATTCACACACAGGTGTCCTTAAGTCTACCCCAGCGAGCGAAATAAAGGCTTCAGTTCGACATACCAACCACCTGAAGAAGGCCGGAGCGTACAATGCCCGAAACGTTGTGATAAATATGACATCAAAGATGAGGACGATAGTCCGAATAATGTAAATAATTTACAAAGTTGCTGAAGATGTGAAATCAAACTGTGCCTTCAAGTCGAAATAGCTATCATGATGAATATTATTTTCTTGATTAACCTGGATTATAGGTGGAAAAATTCAAGTTATTTTTTACAGATCCTAATATATATATATATATATATATATATATATATATATATATATATATAAAAACGTGGACACTGAGGCAAACAGTGATAGTCTGTTTCATGTTTGATTTAAATTCTTCAGGCCAGACGATTGCGTTTGCAGCATGAAACAGTCTGTCACCGCTTGGATTTGGAGTATCATATTTTACGGCATGAAAGACGCACCCTAATATTTGAAAGAAATTTCAAAGAAAAAAAAAGAATTCTCATACAACAACACATTCACCATGCGTCCCTCATATAGTGGCCCCACGTATTGTTTACATTAATCACTTGTCAAATTTTGTTTGTATGGCAATGACATACTAGTCAAGAGCAGAAAGGCTCCTGCCACTGCTAGTAAACAGAGCATGTTTAAGCTTATGGCTCGGCTCCAAGAAGGTTTATAGTCTTGGAAATACTTGTAACACCTAAGTACTGAAGTTATAAAAGGCTGAATTAGATAGCTAACAATATAGTCAACATACAAGTCCACGTCCCTATCTGTCAAGCCAATTAGGTGACCGTCCAAGCTTACTTGAGCCTGGGTGTTGCCTTATATTCGTCTTGGAAGACGCACACGTATTTTTAGGAAAAAAGTGCGTCTTATAAGCCGAAAAATACGGTAATGGCATGTATTTTCTTAGAATTTCTCGAATATTGTTCTTTCCAAAATATTTTACCTAACAAATCAACATACTTACGATATATTGATGATGCTCTGTTAATATGACCCCGTGGTACTGGCACATGCCCCATCGGATATATGGTTGTTGTGTGTGGCTAAATTGGCCAAAATTCATGTTGTGTTGTCCCAAGCTTTCGACTCACATGAATTATCATCATGGAGTGTGTGTTAGAAAAGATTAAATATGTTTTAAGAAGTATCATTATTAATTTTTTACATGTCATATTTTTGTGAAAACTAAACTAAATGCAGAAAATCATGTGACAGGAACATGTCATCATTTTTTTTATAAGCATTCAGAGTTCTCGGGTTATAAAGCAAGTGTTATACATGACACACACTTGGGCAATCATGTCTCTTTTGATTCATGACTCACTAGGCAGAAGATTTGCTACAGTAGACTGGTTACCAACTAAGGCTATAGTAATCAGTCTGGCCAACTCTCAATCCATAACTGGAGGAGGGAGAAGAAATGGATTTACACATATCCCAATGGTATTTGCACGTAAGTGAATGTAATGAACTCAACTGAAATTCGAACTCGGCTCTCTAAATTCTCATTGTCTCATCCGTTACACTGTACACATCCCTCGGGTCATAATTATTTTTTTTATTTATGGTATGGTTTCTATAATCTTTAGTCCTTTTTAGTTCATAAGTAATATGAATATACAATGTAACCCGGATATAGGAGACCCGGATATAAGAGAGATTTTCTCTGGTCCCAAATTAGAGCCATACTTACCTAAACAAAATAGACCAAACCCGAATATAAGAGAAACCCGGATATAAGATACTTCTTATCCGGTCCCAACAACTCTCTTATATCCGGGTTACACTGTATAGCAATATTTAGTTCATAAGTGAACATTAAAAGATATTTTTCTTGAAAGTTTCTTTAGGTTCAGTAATACAGTTAACAGTTTTAGTTTGAAAATTTATATGTATATTACATAATCAGTAAACCCGCGTGACATTTAATCAAAGTGCCATTAGACAACTCTTTTCTAATAATACACCAGAATACTTTATAAATCTAATTGTAAAATAAATGTATTCTTTTATCCAGTGATTTACTAAAAAAAAAAAAAAAAAAAAAAAAAAATTACTGATGCCAACTGGAAGTTCAAACAAGCCAATACTCCAATCAAACGGGTAGAAAGCACAACAAAATGGTTTCAGAAATACATTATCGTTATGACTTAATTGGATTAAAAACGCGCTGGTTAAGTAATCAGTGTCGTATTCTTGCTTGTAAGGCGTAAATAGGAGGGCGTCAATATCATTCTCCCCAGGAATTGGCAAAGTCTGTACAGGTTTCATGGGCTTTACTAAGCAAGGATCAATTGTTTTAGATTGTTAGAAATTTGCCATAACGCATTTTTCAGGTTATTTATCGACAGGAAGGTGTTACCAGTTAGCTAAAAACAACCATTCTTTCATATTCAGTTATTAGCCTTACAATTTCGCAGCCACTGTTTTTGGGCTATTATTAAACAGTCTACAAAAAAGTATTTTTCAAAACAGTTACAGAAACATTTTCTCATGGCATACGCAGAAAAGCTCATAATGCCAAAGCAACTAAATTCAAACTTTATCAATATAACAGGTCTTATAAATATACATCACAACACGCACAAACACACACTATATATATATATATATATATATATATATATATATATATATATATATATGGAGAAAAATATTTGGAAAAAACAAACAAAAATCCTTAAATGCAATTATGTTGTTTTAATATGAATGAAATGTCAACGTCTGACGTTTCGGTTTAATAAACCTTCTTCAGGACAATATTCATTAAAATACAATTAACATAATCAGTTCAACATGACAAAGACGATGGACATAAAAACAAGACTTATCCAAAACAGATAACTGAAAATTTTAAATGATCAGCTTTCCGTTTAAGCATGGTCACCTTGTCGTCAAATGGGCGACGCTTTCAAAACGTATTCCTAAAATTTAAGTATTTTGAATGAAAACGAAAAAATGAAAAAAATTCTGTTATGCTGGAAAATTGTATGTACGCTTGTCGAGCATTAATCTCGCTAAAAAAGGGGAAATACTAACGAAACCAGGTCTAGTATTCACCGTGCGTAAGATGGATATTATACCTCCTTCATAAATCCTCCTAAGATTTTTATTATGAAAATATTTTAAAATCTTCACGGAATCAAAATCGAAATTATGATCTGCTTTAGTTATGTGTACAACTAAAGCATTGTTCAAATTTCCGAGGCGAATATCTTGTTTATGTTCGAAAACACGAGATTTTACGGACCTACATGTTTCACCCACATATTTTAGGTCACAGTTTTTGCATGAGATTTGGTAGATGCAAGCATCGGATGTAATATGTTGTTTGCTGGTGCTATTTAATAAATTACGGATAGTTCTAGTAGGTAATATTGTAGTTTTAATTTTTAACGCATTTAAATTATTGGAAATATATATATATATTCAGTTGCATGGATATTAGTAAGTAATCCTGGGTTTTATGCTTTTGCGATCATCAGACAAACTGATTTATTTATTTTATTTTTTTTGAAAGCGGATCTATTTATGCTTATTTGTGGGCGGCGGAGGAGGGGAATTTTCTTCTGTGTTTGTTTATATATATATATATATATATATAAATATAAAAGTGAACATAGAAGTCAACACTTAGAGGCGACAGTCTGTTTCATGCTATATGCAATCGTCAGGCCACGTGTGCTGTTATTTTTCTCGGCTATTTATATATATACGGGTTAGTGGTGCATTGTGGGTATTCTGTTATGGCGGTTATTTCACCGGAAGTCGTTTGTTTATCTATTTAGGTCAAATTATATTGCTTGTTTTTATTTTTGTTTCATTAACGTAGTAAGAATTTGTTTATATCACTTATTTAACCCACGTGCAACTGCAGAATAAAGAACGAATGTCCCTTAAACGGAAATTGTTTACAAAACAACGTAATATACCAAGCCACGATAAAATCACCAGATAATGAAGAAAAAGTATACATAGGAGTAACTGAAGGACCCTGGAAACAAAGAAATTATACACACAAAACATCTTTCACAAATAGTAAATATGCAAACAGTACAATGCTTTCTAAGTATATCTGGGAAATTAAAAACAAAACGAACATCACACCAAAAATATCTTGGAAGATAAGGAAAAAATCATCAGCCTACAATAACCAATCAAAAACTTGCAAACTTTGCTCGGAGGAAAAAATAGCTATCATTACTTTTCCCGACCAAAATAAATTATTAAACAAAAGATCCGAACTCATCTCAAAATGCAGACATGAAAATAAATTTTTACTACGTAACCTAAAAAATTAAAAACGGAAAAAATAAATAAAAACAAATAAATATACTAATAAGCAAAAATAACAAAATAACAAAAAAAAAAAAAATAGAAATAAAACATAAAATAATACTATGTTACTTAAAAATCGAAAACCGAAAAGAGAAAATATACAAGTAAAATAAATTAACCTAAATTCATCCAAGTAAATAGATAATCAATTAAAAACTGTTCCCGCCAAAATAATACTTAGAATGAACTACAACAATCAACCCCAAAACTGAAGAAATAGCTTTAATTAAATTCCCAAACCAAAACAAAACTGTTAAATAAGTGATATAAACAAATTCTTACTACGTTAATGAAACAAAAATAAAAACAAGCAATATAATTTGACCTAAATAGATAAACAAACGACTTCCGGTGAAATAACCGCCATAACAGAATACCCACAATGCACCACTAACCCGTATATATATAAATAGCCGAGAAAAATAACAGCACACGTGGCCTGACGATTGCATATAGCATGAAACAGACTGTCGCCTCTAAGTGTTGACTTCTATGTTCACTTTTATATTTACATACGCTCTATCTCTGATATTGAGCACTTTATTCCATAAATATAGCACACCTTAAGACTATATTTCTTTATATATATATATATATATATATATATATATATATATATACATACATACAAATATAGATAACTAGACTCGTTTCGAAAAACCCTCGAATTTTTGATTTGCCAATAATCAAATCAATCTCGAGGGAAAAAAAGGTTTTAAAAAAAGAAAGAGCTACAAACATGAAATTCTGCTGAAAAAAAATCGCACAGATGCAGGTCTGAAGCCCAAAGAAAAAACCTCGATACGAGTAAACAACTAACAAAAGAGCTCAATACAACCGTAGAGCAGACCTAGATACACCTATTGAGCCAGACAAACCTACCTAGGTTTCATCTAAACGGATCGTCAGGGAAATCTCGGCTAACGAGGCAAAGAGAAACTCATATTTATAGGCAATAGCTAAATTTATACCACGTGACCAAAGAACCACAAACGCAATTATGCGTTTCTCTTTGCCTCGTTAGCCAAGATTTCCCTGACGACCCGTTTAGGTGAAACCTAGGTAGGTTTGTCTGGCTCACTAGGTGTATCTATATATATATATATATATATATATATATATATATATACTGAAAAGGTTAATGGTCAGAGTTGGATAAAACCAAGAAACAGTAATATTCAAAAGTACTCAATATACGTGTGAAAAATAAAAATTTAAAATATAGCGGTTTTAAATTAAAAAATTAGGAGATCAGTCGATTCCGCTTGTAGTGAAGTGCGAAACAGTCGACGGGTCAGCAATAAAAATGTGAAGGATTGTTAATCAGATGTAGCGGACCCCACCACATTTATTTAATTTTGATTAGGAGTGATGTGGAAAAGGACAAGCAAAGACGCTGGAGGTCACCATCAAATATGGCGGTCGCATGCAATTTACATTTGATGTAAAATAGCACATAGCAAAAAATACAAGACAGAACGTAATGGTTCAAAACATAACATTTGAATTTATTTGTTGTGATGTACATGCATATAAGGCTAAAGGTTTTATAGAGTTACGTCCCTTAGATTTGGGAAATATTTGAAATAGAAGAGTTAAGAGTTCGTACTTGCGTGAATGTTAGTAATTGTCTTTAACGTTTGACCGCAAGGTCAAGACGAGTGTTCTTGAAGGTCACATTTTGGCAGCAAGGAAGGAGACGAAAGAGAAAACGAAGAGAGAAGACTTACTCATGTTTTGTTTATATAAGGTGGTGTATCACGTGACAGGCTCCGAAGCTTGTGCGCGGGAAAATATCATTTCTCGCGTGCAGGCGATTTGATTGGTCGGAATTGCCCAATCAGCAAGCTAGTTTTGAGAAGATTAGCCAATGAATGCTTGCCGTATGATCTGTATGTATATTTTTTTTTTAAATATTAATGAACGCTATATTATTTAAAAAAAAAAAAATAAAATAAACAAAAGCACAACGTTGGATATGATAAGAAGGGGAGGAGGAGGCTCTGAAGAAGAAGTAGGAGGAGGAGGAAGAAGAAAAAGGAAAGAGTATTGTAAATCTATCGCGACGAGTGGTAATTGAAATGCACATATTTTTTTTATATCCAGCCTCATATGAAATTAAGAGGAATTTTTTGTATGAATGCAACGGCTCATAATCTCAGACCTTTGAATCAAAAGGTTTTGGGGATCTGGAAATGTCATTATTGCTAACTTTTCTTGCTACATATATATATGTGTGTGCGTGTTAAATGGATTTCTTATTCCTATAAGTGTTACTTTTCGTGGATACAGTTGTTTGAGATCCCTGTTAGATTAAACAATGAATTTAACGTCAACCGGCCATTGTCAATTGAGAAGTTCTTACTAAATAAAAATATACCTTGGAATCGAACCTGTATTCCCTTTTTCCATCTAGGAAACCATTTCCTTAGCCGAAGTGTTCTCTACCAATTAGATAAACCATCGTGATAAATTGGGCGTTCCATTCCTACCGGAAGGCACATTTTTCTTTAGTAAGGATTTTTCAATCTCTAAGCCGGTTGACAATTTTACTGTTTAAATTAACAGAGATGTCAACTGAAACACGTGTACTGGCTAAAAATAAAGCTTAGCAATAAGAAATATATATATATATATTAAGACATTTTTATGTTTATACATTCTTTTTATAGATACAAATATTTAAGTAAATGCTCTGTTTATAATAAACAGTATTAAACAACATTTACCGGCCTGAATGTCCGAGAAATTTTCACAGAAAATATTTGTCCTCCGACATGTATATATATATATATATATATATATGAATGTATGTATATTCTGAAATACAAATAAAAACTACCAATAAGACAAAAACATAAGATGAAGGTAAGTCAGCAAAATACGTTCAATATTTGATTAAACAAATTAATAAATATTTACTGGCGTCCAACGAATAAAGTGATGAATATTTTTATGTCGATTTGTTTATCTTAACTATTGTGTTTTTTCATTTTGTGGCAAAGTTGAAAATCACTTACTTCTGACCCCAGATAATCTTCCACCAACCAAAATATAGCCTTGTGGTTAATTAAGTGAAAAAAAAAGGTTGAAAGTCAATTCAAACAATACGTGAACAAAAGAACGAAAAGACAAAAGTTGTGGTCTCAGTAATTATAATTATTTTTAACAAAAGATACAAAATCTTCGTCTTTTAAGGCAGTGTGAAACGGATATTTCTTATTGGGTAAGAAATTACAGTCACTGGATATAAACAAAAATAAGGAAATTGTACGAACGTTGTGAATGTGTGTATGTGATTGGAGGGCAGGAGTTGCAAAATTGACAATAGACTCTCTTTGACTGAACGGCCTGTGTGTTCTATAAGTGTATGTGTATTTGTGTGTGTGTCTACGGCACAGAGACGAGCGAACGGACTCGACTTTGACTCTGCTAATGGACAGCGTGCATTTTATAACGGTTAGTTGGATCAACTAAGGTGTTTCTTTTGGAGTTTTTTTTTTGTAATTTTTTGTTTTAGAGTCTTTCTGATTGGTCTAGAAATCTAAGAAAGAAGACGTTTTTGTTTTTTTTTCCCTTATTTTTTGTTTTTTGTTTATTTCAAACTATAGAAACACTATCTGCATGTTGTCGACAGATTTTTTGAAATCCGAATGAGAAGCTTTTAGTTCGAAAGAAGCCTTGCTTATTGGTCAGATAATATTAGATTGGTGCAAAAATAATGACGTAATAATGTCGTTTCTTGACGTTAAAAAATACGTCAAAAAACGACATTATTACGTCATTATTTTTGCACCAACCTAATAATTGTTTATTAGATTTAAATTTAGATTTCTTTCAAGTTACTACAATCTTAACACACTGAAACTAGTAAACTTAATGATCATACTTAATTAGCATGAAGAAACCAAATATGTGAATAATTTCGGAAGTGATCTTTGAGACAAAACCTCTGATCAGGAGATTGGAGGTTTTGTGGAGTGTCGAACCACCGCTTAATTGCTATTGTTCCCAAGTCCACCCTGATCCGGGGTGGTAGCACCTGTTAGGGTCCCAGCTATGGGCAAATAGTGAACCTCCAAACAAAAACAAAACAGTATGAAAGTATAGAAATACATTTTTATAGTAAAAATACCAGCAATAAATTTTTATATAAAAAACTTACCAACAATACGCACATACTAAGAAACTGTAATGACTTCACTCAAATCCATTTAAAATACTGCCAAAAATCAACATAAAAGAACTTCACGTACTTGTTTGGGCACCTCGACGTGGTGTAATGGTTAGAAAGCTTGTCTTTCTAGTTCAATTACGATTGAGGAGTGAATTCGACCCTCACTGGGTGCCCTATACTTTCGGCCTTGTGCCACATCTAATCCGCGCTTAGAAAATCGCTATGGGCACTCCAGGGCCGTGTAATGGTTAGCAAGCTTGTCTCGCTAGAAAAATTACGACTGAGTAGTGAGTTCGATCCTCACTGGGTACCCTCCTCCTTTCGGCCTTGTGCCACATCTGACCTACGCTTGAAAAAAAAAAAATCACTATATCACGTACTCTTATGCCTTCGTGTCGGACGTTCGAACCAAGGCGACAGAAATTACGGAGAGAGAAATAAAGAAACAAACAAAAAAAAGACACATTATTCTTTATTATATTAAGTAGAATAATTATATTTAATAAATTGTTAGTGAATCAACATTCCTAGCAGCAGAACTATGTCATCGTGGACAATTTTTTCCCGCCAGAATCTATCATGTACATTTATCAGTCTACTATTCGTCTGTGTATCGATTGTTGCCGACACATCAATTCTAGTGCTTCTGCTAGATATATAGAGATTCTAGACAAAATGTAAAAAAAAAAAAAAAAAAATCGGCAACGTTATCGATCCTGATCTGGCATATCGGTTTCAGTCACTTTTCCACCGCCTTGGCATAGCTTCCGGGTACCTATTCTAAAAATATATTTTCATGGTAATTGTTCTGATGAGTTTTCCTCTTTGGTACCTAGACTTTATGAATCTAAGCGCTATGCTAGATTGGCAGTTAGGTCTCATGGTTTCACCGTTAAAATCGTTAGTATAGAACTTACGGATAAAACAGTTTCTTCTCGCTTGTGGAACTCTCTTCTGGCTTCCTGCTTTCCCGTCAACTACAATCTTCAAAAATTTAAATGCAACATCAATCGTCATCTTCTGCCTCCTTGTATTGTCCTCTCTGCTTCTTTCCCTCAGTGACCCCTTACATCCTAGTAGATTTCATTGCTTTGCTTGGGGGTGGAATGATTAAAAAGAAAAATTAGTTTTCACTTACCGTAAAAAAAATAAAAAATAAAAAAATAAAAATGATATACTGAAAAAAAACGAATAAAGTCAAAGGGAGGCAACTCTCAACTAAAGTTGCTTGCAAAAACCACATAGCGTATACAGGTTAAGTACCCTTTATCCGAAATTCTAAAATGAGAAAACCTCCAAAACCCAAAAGATTTTCAGATGCTCATATGATTTGCTACAAATGTAAAATTTCAGAAAACAATATGGCTACCAGTAACGTGATTATTGTGTCGAAACGATACAAATAAAATACTGATTTTTTTTTTCAGTTTTCATTGCATAACTGTAATCAGAATCCATGACTTGTTTTTATACAAATACTGTACCTGTATGCAACATTTTAATCAAAACATCATTGGTAGAGACGGACAGCTGACCGAATTTTCCTTCTCCCACGTACTCACAGTGATGTCCTTAATAAAGTGTCCTTTCCCTCCAGATGTAAAAGTAATGTTCAGTGTTAATATTTAACAGCCAACTCCCACCCACCCACGAGGGATGTATGGGGCACAAGGCCAAGTTTACCGTGGGTTCTCCAAGCCTGTAGGCTCAGCCAAAAATATTCCCATAGAACCCGCATAAACGGGTCCGGGCCTATCTACCTCTCTGGCTGAAACTTTGCCTTTCGGCAAAGCCTCGTCCAGGTTCCTCTCTGCCAAAGACAGAGATTTCGACAGTTGAACAGGCTATGGCACTGTAATGTTTAGTATTGTATTTATATATGTTTTGTAGGTAGCGATCATGTTTTTTTTGTACATGTACAGAAAGTATAAAAAAAGATATTTTTATGTGAAATTTTAATTTCACCTCTTATAAATCCGTGTGAGCATTACATGACTAGCATCATTACCTGTATCGGTATATACACAAAATTTATTAAATTTTATATAAAAAACTATTTTCAGGGTATATGTTAATTATATAAAACTACCTTCTGGGTATTTGCATAAGCTGTGTTATGAAATGTAAAGGGATATCATGTTTATGCTTGGGTTCCATTCTCAAGCTGCCCCATTTTATAGATGCTATATACAAATTAAATAGCCTGTATTTCAAAATCTGAAACCAAAGCACTTCCAGTCCCAAAAATTTTGGATAAAGGATTCTCAACTTGAATTGGATGTTTACTGATATAGAGATTTTTCTTTCTTAACTGGATGTGTTATTGATTGTAAGAGTCGACAGAATGTAAAAGCCCAGGTACAATTAGAGTTCTGCAGCTCAAAATCCCCTAAAGAACCTATGAGACAGCAGCGATCATTCAAATCATAAATCTAGTAGATATAGAGGAACTGGAGTTAGTTAATGGAAATACCAATGTAACTAATGAAAAGATGAAAATTAGAAATCATATTTATTTTGTAAAAAAAAAAAAAAAAAAAAAAAAAAAAAAAAAAAGAGAGAAGCTTTAAAGTAAAATAGCATTATCGTGTAAGTATTCACTGTTTACTATTAGATGAATTTTTCCAATAGTAGAGTTGATGCGACAAGTCGACTAGAATTCTTTAGGTATGAGTGTATGTCAAAAAAAAGACAAGTTGGGAATTACAGAAAGTTCAGATGAACTTGAACAGAGATGTAACTTCAAAGTCATCTTTCTATACAGGTAATGAGAATGTTAAACAAGGCTGAACACAGTCCAAAAAGAAAAAATGATTGGTGAGTTAGTGAGTGTTCTCATTATAATGCATATGGAAGGTGTGAAGTGGGAAAAAAATTCAGAATAAGGGATTTATAGCAGGCAATCAGCACCAAAATATTTGTTTAAATTTAGTTAGAAATAAACTGACAGAAATATATGATTAGTTGGTTCTTTGAACAATAGTCAATGACCGGAGTTCGGAGTCACATGTATTAAAAAGATCAGGTTGTTTAAGAAATATATATTTTTAATCCTAAAAAATACTTAGCCTTTCATAAAAGTACACAAAGTTATATACAAAGTCTGAAACATTAGCAAAAAAAATTGCCTACCAATAGCAATGGTTGCTTAATTCCTTTCAAACCTCACAGCTCAAACCTCAAACCAAAGTAGAAATGATACAGGGGTATTATTCCCACTTTTCCACAAAGTCCTCTATTGGGATCACTATCAGCTGCCTTGTCACATTCTCTTTAGTCTCGTCCAAGGTTTGAAATGTCCCTTTTTGATCACAGGTCTACTTTTGGGAATATACCAGTTGCAGGAAGAAGAAAATTTGTACTGTAGGTGGGACTGACTGATGTGGGTTATGCAATGCTTTATCAAAGATGTGCCAAAGGCCATTGTTCCACACACAAATTTACTCAATGGTACCTGTCAATTGAGTAACCCCACATATAAAGATTATGACTCATCATAATCTTTAGATGTGGACATAAAATCAGCTGATAATATCATGATCATAATATGATCATCTTGATATCAAAACTATTCATCTTTACTTTTTTATATCAGATGTTATAACAATAGAGGAAAGATTTCTTTTCTACTATTGTTCACATAATACAAGGGCGAAAGAGCCACTCAAGGTAGAGGGTTACTGAATGCAGTTGTTGCATGTGTATACAAGGAGAGAGAGTAAGAGCTGCATATTATGAGGATATGAGGGATAGATAATTGTGGATGAGTTGACTATACATTGTATGGTGGGTCTTAGCTTTGAGGGTTTGGACTGGTGGAACTAAGGAATGTTGCTTATCTGAACATCTGCTATGAAAATAGTGATAGAGCAGTGAGAGGCTAACATTTCATTTGTGTGAAAAAGTGTTGTAGCGTAGAAAATAATTCCTGAAAAGTGGGGATTGGGTAGCTCCAGCCCATTCCATTTTTACATCTGATCTAGCTCTTGTAAACCTAGAGCATATTAGGAGGAGTCAGGTACTTTCTGGAGTAGTACAAGATGCCAACCATTTTTTTCAGAATCTTTAGTCATGGATCATATATATGATTTCCATTTGAAATTTTTAAGCAAAAAGCTTCCTTGAAAGTCCAACCTGACTGGATAAAATTTAAAGTTTGTTCTCTGATGATGAAACGTTACTAGTTTGGCTTCAAAAATATTGAATATTACATGCCAGTACCTCTTCCATTGAAAAGTGAAAGTTAGGTATTGAGATTGGGTAATTTTGAAGTATTATTTCACAATGCACATTTAAGCTAGTGAAACTGCTTGCATAGTTTGGGAAGTGAAAGGAAATGAAACAATATCCGATTGAAGTAAACGATCATTAGTTGACGGTTATGATACATTAAAAAAAGCTAGATAGTAGATCTGATGACATGGACATGAAAGCTTTCAGACGAGCTCGGATCATTAAAAGATATATGTACGTAGAATATTACAGGAGTTTTCAAAATAGTATTTTTGATAATAATATTTCATCCATGAAATACTGAATCAACTTAAGGTCTGGCACAAGTTAAAAGTGCTGGGTACCCAGCAAGGCTTGAACTCATTACACAGCAGTAAGAATTTGGTAGAGTAACTTACTAGCTTTTAACAAATTGTATATTTCTTTATATTCATATTAATTATATGTGCGTGCGTGTGTGTGTGTGTAACAAAATTTTGTAGTGTTTTTCAATAGGTGAAGTTTGAACAAATGGTTTTGCTTTATACATGACTGAAATTCATGACATATATACTTATTCTGAAAACTGACATTTCAACACATAAGTTGTGAATTTTAAATGATTTTATGTTAAGAGGAAATATTAGGTTGGTGCAAAAATAATGTCGTTTTCTCACGTATGTTACTATGCGAGAAAACGACATTACTTTTCCACCAACCTAACAAAAATGAGATACATTTTATTTCTGTACAAACAGCAAAAGAAAAGTTTTGCCATTTACAGAGATGGTGCCTTAGATGAGAGTATTGTTCATAAATGTTTCACTACATTCAAAAGTGGAAATTTTGATCCAGAAGACTGAAAACATTCCAGAACAATCTGATGACCAAATTGCTTAAAAATAATCAAGGTCACACTCCATATAACTCATCAGCATTATAAGGCAATTTAAAACATCCCAGTGAACTTACATCATTTTCTGAACTTATGATGAAACGATTTGTTTTTCTTTACTTAAAATTTGTTAGAACAAAACTCGGCATACAATCTGCATATTGTGCTCTTAAAATCACAAAGTGATTGCCAGAGATTTGGAATTACTGGCAGAATTGATCAGTTATATGTATCATGTAAATGGATTGCTATTGTTGTTAGATGATTTTACTAAAGGAATGCATTAAAAGATCAGAAACAAAAAATTGATTGTCCATGACCAAGCAATAAATCACAACTTGCAGAAACTTATATTAAAACTAATAATAATTTCTTTACCTCAGTTCCCAAGTAAAAGGATTGTATCAAACAGCAAATCAGGAAAACTTATCGTCATCATCTCCTGCTCCACATACTGGTAAATGTCTGTTGAGGATCGAGACCTGAACTTCAGACCATCCAAATCAGCCATGCTTTTGGAAAACTACTACAAAGGAGTTACAGATCTCAACAGACAGTTTAGTTATCCACCTAGAAAGAAACTACCAGAAAACCTACAACCTTAGGACTTTACTCTCATTTTTCTTATTTCATAGGTTATGGTATGTATATCCTTGTTTGAAAGCATTGAACCCAGTCACAAGTTTGCTGTACATAAACCACCAGGCTCCCCGCAATGCTCCTGCAGTTGATGTGAGAAACCCTCTTTAAATCTTCACAAAGCCATAATGGTGACAACAGAATGAGGCTATTATAAATATTATGTTAATAATCTTCATATAGAAAGTACTGCAACTGAGAGAATAGGGCTATTATATATCTAATAGCATTGAGAATTGGTAAGAATGAGATTGTCAGTAATCAGGAATGAATTAAGCATTAATATCAGAATAAGGCTATTATTACATGCAAATATATTACTCTAGAAATGCCATGTGAATTTAGATTAGTTCAATTGCTATGAAGAGCTAGATCCCTAAGATATAGTGAACAGGGTTTCACATTCCATTACTAAAACACATACACAATAGTTCAAATCCACTCTTATAATTTAGTAATCAAACTATAAGCATCAAAAGGAAAGTAGGTTTAGTTGTCAGATGTTTCTTTGAAAAGGCTATATAAACTTTTAAAAAAAAAAAAAAAAAAAAAGGTTATATAAACTTAGCCGTCCATTTTGCAACATTAAATATGACAAACTGATAGCCAGAGGAAATTAAAAACAATCTTTATTAAATGAGTATTATTTTCCAAGAATGTTCATCTTAATCCTTTTGAAATACTAGTAAAGAGAATAATGTTATACTGTCATTTAAACTCTTAATTTATTTTACAAGTAATAATATAAAAAAAAAAAAAAAAAAAAAAAGTGGTTTTAAATTTGAGTTAGTTTTTCATCTCTTTACATAAAATTTGTAGTAAAATACCAATGAGAAGGGTTGGAAGGAATATGAAACTGTTTTAATTTTCAACTTGCTACTAATATACTAAGCCATTACTTAGCTGAGTGAACACTTAGAAACAGCTGCTATTGTAAGCTACCTTTGAACCAGATAAAGCAAAACCTCAGAGATGACGACTAATGAATTGAGCTTTATAAAAAGGGACATAACTGCAATTTATACAAAGTGGAAAAAAAAAAAATCAAAATCCTAATTTGTAAATCAAGACAGACATATTGTTAAAAAAAAAAAAAAAAGAAAAAAAGTTTATCCCTTTACAAGGCCTGGGGGCCGCTCTAGGTAGGTGGTTACGTTTGGAGGTCATTTGTGTGTACAGGAGTGCTTCCAAATAAATTTTATCACTTCACACTATTTTTATTTAATAGAAAATATTTAATAATAAAAAAATGTCCATTATAATTATACATTCTATTTTGTTCAAAAAACGAGTTTTAAATACAATTATTTTCCTTTATTATTTTAGTTTTAGTATCAAGTAACTTTAAGTAATCATGGCCATGCAAAGTCTCAAGTTTGAACTTCATTTCATGCTTAAAATATAACCATAATAAAAATTTTTTAGTTATCTTCTGTAACACGTCTAATAAAGCAGAGTTAAAAACAAAAAAACTCCAATCCTCATTTTATGTTTAATTTTTTGATGAATCTGAGTTTTGTCATGCTTAAAACCTTATCAAATTTATATTTTTCATTAAAAAAAAAAAAAAAAAAAAAAAAAAATGATGTGAATAACATTTAAAAAATTTCAGTTTCCCTGACAAAAATATTTCATGCAAAAGAGAGGATATTCCAAACAAATTCCCTAAATAGGCCTGGAGAAATATCCAAAGCGTCATGGATAAAAATTAAAAAAATCTGCAGACATTTAAGAGCAGGAGAGGTAAATTTAACTCCTTCCCCAGTGTTGACGTGTATATACGTTTTTACTGAAAGTGTCTTTTCAGACACTGATGAATAAACATGTCCAAAACGAAAACCAGCTAAAGACGTGTTTATATGGCAATCTTGATTCTTTTTATGCCCTTCTGAGATTTAAATGTGTCTAATTGTCAATTCACACGTCTGACAGAGATGTTAGCCACCTCTTGGATACTTTCTTGGTTACTATATTAAAAACAAATAAAAAAGGGAATTAAGTCATTAATTATTTTTAAGTTTCTTGTTTAATCAAACAAGTCTTGTTACTTTCATCTTATTTTGTTGAACTTCTAGCACTGGCATAAAATATCTAACAGCTATTTCAGTCATGAGGCAGGCCATGCATTTTGTGGAAGCATTGAAAAAAAAATCCCAACAAAGAAATAGGTATAATGAAAAGATGGTAGAAAGTAAATAACAATAAATTTAATGGTTAAATGAAAGAAACAGAAGAAGAAATGAAACAAAAGCATTTAATTATTATTATTTTTATGAACAAGCCAATAAACATAGAAATAGTTGACCAGCCACAACAAATACTGTGTGCTGGTGCAGAGACCATTGGTATGACATAGAAAGGGTTGCATCAATATACAATGAAGTTGACAGTTCATCAGCTGTACACATTAACTACAGCACTTACTCATACATATGACAAAGTTTTGCTTCACAAGAGAAGCAGTGGCTATTTATTGGATCAGCAACAGAGATGCACACAAAATATCAAGATGTGAGAGAAGTGAAAAAGAAATTTTTTTTTTAAAAATTTTCAATTTCTTGAGATTTACATATTGAAGTTTTAAAATGTTTTCTTTACACAAATGATTTTTTTTTTCTTTAATCTTATCAATTCAAAGCAAAATGAGAGATAAAATAAGCTGACATTCTATCATAGGTACAAATCCCAGGAAGAATGAACACAATAAATGGGACAGGTCCATGCACTTCTCTTCACAAAAAGAGAAAATTATAAACATTTTCATTTTCGGGGCTAATTTACTGGCTCTTATTCAGAGTGAAAATGTTTACTGCTCTCAAAGAAATAGCCTTTAACTAGATTTAAAAAAAATATTTGCATCAATTTTCAGAAATCAAAATATTAGATTTGCTGTTGTTTTGCTATCAATTATTTTAACTTGAAAATTCCAAATTAAATTTTCCATGAAATTAAAAAAAACAAAAAAATGAATAAAATAAATAAAATGCTACATATCTCAGAAATTTTTCTTCTTCCCCCCACCATATGAAAGAAATTAATACCCGCATCTAATAATCCAAAGACTTGCTCCTCATGTCAGAGAACTTGGGGGGTATCCCTAATAATCTCCATTCTGCACCCACTCTCTCTCGCTCACTCCAATATTTATTAAATTACATTGCTTTGAGCAAAGTTTGAAAATATATATATAAGCTGAACTTATTAATATATAAATTCTAAAAATAATAATTTTAAAGATGGGGGGAAAATTTTTACAATGGGCAAATCTTTTTAGAAGTTTAAAGAGCAGAAATGGAAAGACATGACATCCAACAGATAAGTGTTGAAATTAACAGTATAAGATTTGGTACCAAGTAATAGTTATAATTTGGTTGTTGCTCAAGAATACAAATTAGTGAGATGTTGTTGTTGCTGCAGATCGAACTGGTGGGAATGTTGCCAAAAGGTTGGTGAAAAACTGGTCTGGATTGGGAACATCTTCTAAAAGACCTGAAAAAATGAAAAAAGGTTTTTATAATTTTTTTTTTTTTTTTTTTGGTATTTTAATGGATTAAGACAAAAATCTAAATGGAAAATATTAAGGCTGTACCTAAGACATCAAAAAATTCCATAATAGATTCACAAGGCAACATTTCTTGTTCATAGCTGGCTACCAATCGGTCACAGGTTTCAAGTAAAGATTTATCATTTTGTCGAATGTGATCAGCAATGGCTGTGCTCCATAATCCATCACTGCCAACTGTCACTTTCTGCAAGAGAAAATAAAATTAATTTAAAATCGGTTGGCAGTTATTAATAAAGCAAATGTGTTTCTATAAAAGCTCCAGTGACCACTTGAGAATACCAGGCACTGCAAGTTTGGATGTGTGGGTGGTGCAATGGAAAATGGCTCAAAATTGTTAATCAGAGAGCCGAGTTGGGCTCATAATAAACACTTATATGCAAATACCCTTAGGAAAGGTATGAATCCACCTTCTCTCTCCCCAGCTATGGGTTAATTAGTAAGACCTTTATCACTAAACTATTATTATCTAAAAATGAAAAAATTCTTACAATTTTCTGGTTTTAAATAACCTGCAAAGAATTGATAAGCCATAGAAAAAAATCAAATCAAAAAATAGAATTCAAAAAATAGAATTCAGATTCTAGATGTACTCATTTAAAATTGTAGGTGTATTTTTTTACTTGTTAATCAAGTTATATTAACTATAGTATATATTTAAAGCTATAACACCATAAAGCACATATCTATTTTCCAAAATTCTAAACAGATTTTAAATAAATTATATAATCCCAATTCAGAATTTAAATGTTATCATTTTACTAACCATGCAACTGTTCAAGAATTTATGTAAGATTGAAATTATACAGCTTATGTTTTATCTCAGAATTTGAAACTAAAATTTTTAGACTTTGTAAATCAAAATGATTACTATTTTACCTTTCCTACTTTGACCAAAATAAATCACACTTTTATAACTGAAGAATTTAACTACTTAAATGCTATGTTGATACATCTGCTTCTCTACAAATGACAGTAAGTTTAGAAAACAAAAAAGATCTCAAGATATTTAAAAAAAAATGAATTATGAAAATATAAATACTTTAAAGAGTTCAAAATTATTATGGAGAAAGAAAAAAAAAAAGAGAAAGCGTTACCTTGAAAACTTTGTCATAGAGTCCGCTGATTAATCCCAAGAATACAAAAACTGGTTTGTAAGCAGACAAATCTTTCAATGTGCGATCTGAAAGTCTGAAAAAAAGAAAAAGAAAAAGAAAAAAAAAGTCAAATTTGAAATAAAGCAGTCATAAAAGTATTTTTCTTAAATTAGAAATTGTTATTGAAAATGTTATCTTTTGCAATTTGGTTTTATCATTAAACTTGAATTTTGACTCATTTGTTTTCTTGCTACAATGGAATAAAAGCCCCAAATACACAAATTACAGGTCAGTTGCCACTGCCTTTTATAATTTACATGATAATGATATTTAAAGTTCCATTTGATTAAACTATTATATTTGGCTCAATAGCAAACTGGTATCTTAATACTTTGAATCTGTTTCCAAATAACATGAGAATAAGTCATTTGCATAAAACTACTACTGAAGTAAAGAAGTCCATTTAACAGTGTCAAACTTGTAATCCATAATACCCAACAGTAAAAAGTAAAAAAAAAAAAAAAACACATAACAATGACAGTTAACTTACACTTTGGCTCCTGTAGAGCAGACATGTCTGCTATGTGCTAAGATAAATAGGCGCTCTACAAGACGGACTCTAATTTCTCTCCATTTTTCAGGAGACAGAATGTGTACAGCCATCACAGTCCAGTATAATGGGCCTTCAGCCTAGAAAAACAAGAAAAAATTATTATAAAATGAAAAAATAATTTAAAATGAATTTGCTAACAAAAAATTTTTTTTATAATACAAAAATGGAATTTTGCAATGAGAGCTTTTTTGATTTTTTTTTAAAAATGAAATCAAATAAATGACTTGACTATTTTAACCAAAATGAAAAGAGAAATTTTTATAAATCATTTCAATACATTTTGACTCTTTGACTCTTTAATTTACATTATTTCCAATAAATCATTTTCTAATTTTCTAAAAATGATCAACAATTTAGTTATTGTTTTTCTAACTTATACATAAATTAACATGTTTCAAACAAATTTAAGACTCATTTATAACTTACTAAATATATTTTTTTAATTTTACTGCTGTCAAAATTAGAGAATATGATTTCAAAACTTTTCAGGCAAGATTATACAAAATATTTCTATTCAGTTCCTTTTATACAATCAAGAAAAAATTCTAAATTATTGAATAGCAACATATTTGTCAAATTAGATACTGAAGTATTACCTCAAAACTATTTTCAACCCATTTTTCCTTTGGCATATCCAAAAAGTTTGTCAAATTTTTTTCTTCACGAGGGACAGATCTTGTTCTGAAAGTAAGAATAAAAATGTAAGAAAATAAAATATAAAAAAAATAAATAAATAATTAAAATGCATATATAGAATAAAGAATAAAAAATATTAATAGGATTTCAAATTGAAAAGATTTTACTGAAATTTATTATGAAAGATACATTTTGCTCTTTAAAGTCAGTTAACTCATCCAATTGACTTTCACCTCTTGTTCTGAATTAAAAATTCCTCTATTAGACTTCACAAAAATGTTTACCTTTAAAAGGACATCAAAATACACATCCTAATAAGCATGATTTATATTTACACAAACAGCATCTTGAATTTTAAAATGTTACAAAATTACATATTCAACTGATATTAAATTTACCATAATTTGATTCAGGAAACACATGCACACCATATATATATATATTTGAAAAAATTAGACCAAATTTAACACTTCTGCATGTTAAATTTTTATTTTTATTTTCTTTAAACGTGTATTGAGCACTTTTTAATACTGTTTTCTGGTTTACTCTAACCAATAATGTGTGTGTGTGTGTGTGTGTGTGTGTGTCTGCATGTATTAGGGGGTGTTGAAAAGTCAAATAATCAACATAATTTTACTTACGTGTTTATGACATACAGTGCCATGTGCATCAAATATGGGATGAGGTGCATGTTGCTTTGCCTGCCGCCTCCACCACTGTCTTCACTGAAGGACTTCTCATGAGCAAATCTCAGTAATAATAACTTAATATCTTGAATAGTATATGGATAGCTTGGATCCCTCACACCTGTACATTCTTGCAGGTAAGCATTGTGCCTAAACAAACAAAACACTTCTATACAGTTCATTTTCAACAAAATAATTTTTCTGTTATGCCTTAATGATCTGCTTACATTTATTGCTTTCATTTTAAGAATTCCATCATTAAAAAAAGCTACCAAGTATTTGCAACCCAATACTACAACAGCAAGGAACCTGATCAAACTTTAAAATTTCTCTTAAAATATCTTAATATTTATTATGCAGTTTGTGTAGAAGCCATGAAATACAATATTTCAGTCATACAATAGAGCTTAGTCACTGTTTTTGTGATATACCAGCAACTACAAGAGCCTTTCTACAGAAAATGGTTTCCAGGTAAACAAAAAAAAATAAAAAAAAAAAAAAAATTTTTTTTTAAATTTAAAAAAATTTTTTTTTAAATTTAAAAAAATTTTTTAAATAATATTAGGTTGGTGCAAAAATAATGTCGTTTCTTGACGTTCAACTTCAAAAGAAAAACGACATTATTTTTGCACCAACCTGAAAAAAAAAAAAAAAAAAAAAAAAAAACAGCATGTGAGAAATGGAAATGTTTTAAATGATATATAAAATAAACAAATAATCACTAAAAACAAAAAACCTTAGTTATTAGGTACTTAAAAAAAAAAAAAAATACAAGAAAATATTATTTGCTCTATAGTTGTTCTCAACTTTGTAAAAAAGGAAAAACAAAGAAGAAAGGTACTTATGCAGAATGAAAATAGTTTATAAATATAGACTTACCTGGCAAGACAAGTTGCAAACACTGACTCCTGAACCTGGGGACCCCAAAGCGGGAGTAACCCATTGCATTTGGTATTGGCATTCTGCAGAGCAGCACTTTCCCATTCTTCACGACCTCGGGCATGTCTGAAAACAAAAACTACCTTATTATTTTTAAGCAGCTTAACTTAGGTTTTATTACATTCAAGTATATTCTATTTTATTCAGTAGAATTTAATAATTAAAAAATAAATAAAAGCAGCCAGTCTTATTGAATATATACAAAACTATTTAAGAGTATTAAACAGTAATTAATTGAATTTTTAATTCTAATTTCCTAAAATCAACAAATATTTTAATTGCCTTAGAATTTTGAAACAAAAGCAAATGTGAATATCATCTCAAATTACATGAGAAATCAAATTTCATAATTAAAAAATTTAAAGTTACTTTTCAAAACATGATAAATGTTTCTTTTAAATATATTTTTGACATTTAATATAAAATAGAAACCATTTATTTCACTTTAACATGTACTATAATTATGCTATAATAACTTTAATATGTAATAACCATTTGGAAAAAAACACTTTTTAAGAGGCTCTAAACAAAAATATGCCATAGATTGAAAAGTTTTGTTTATGAAACATTTTAATGAAAATACAATTTTCATATTAGAAAGAATTACATGAATAAAGAAAATTTTTACTTGCTATAATTAAGTAAAGGACTTCCAACAAGTTAATAAAAATGGTATTTGCAGTGACCAATCTATTAAAAATAAATAAAAAAACTACTTACCTAACAGCTGCTGTATGACAATCAACGTGTACTACATTAAAGTGAGAGACGGTGCTATAACCTTGTGACTTTCTGCTTTTACTTTCATAATTGTCTAGATTGGCTCTCTTTGTAAATGTGTAAATACCTAATACCTAGAAAGAGAAAATTAAGTTTTTTAGTAAAAAAAAAAAAAAAACCTGTAAAAGTGAGGGGGAAAAAAAGTTGTTTTTTTTTGGGGGGGGGGGGTCATTTTAGGAAATAGCTCAAAGTACTGGGAACTCAAACATTTGCCCAGGGTGCAATCATGTGAAAATTTTAAAAAAATTATAATTGTAAAGGCACCAAAGTTCAGGTTGCCCAGGGTGCCAGCTATCTGGTTAGTATGATATATAAAAGATAAAACTCAGATATGAATTAATGAAGGCATGTAGTTTTTGATATTGTTTTACAATTGATAAACAGTTATGTAAAACAATCTGAATATTGTTGTATATCTGGTTAAGTTAAAAATAAATTTACATTAGAACAAAAATATCTTCCTATAAATAACATCCTATAAATTTTTCAGTTGAACATGAATAAGCATTGTTCACATTAAACCCCCTTTCAAGAATTCATTTTGAAAAGTTAGGATGAATTATAAGAGAAAATATTCAAATATAAATGAACATTTTTTCCATTGGCAAAAATAATAAACAATTACTAACAAAAAAGAAAAAAATAATTTTCTACAATTTTTAGTTTTTTTTGGGTTTTTTTTTTTAAATAACAACCAACTAAAATTGATTATGAATTTAAAACAAATCAATCCACAAATGTATTTTTTCATCAGTATCCATTCAAGTGTAAATATGGCTTATTAAATATACATTAAAAAAAATACAAACTCACTTTCTGCGGCTGATACTTGTAACCTTCACGGCAAATACAGCAAGTGAGACCAATTTCCTCTTTAAGTTCCTCCATTTGTTTGAGTACAGAACTTTTTACTGTCACTTGTCCTTTTTCATTAGTCTGAAATGATACATGAATGAATTAGATAACACTAACTACATATTGCAAAAGAGATTTCAACTTTTTCTAATAAAAAATAAAGCTATGAGTCAACAAAAAGTTAAATTGCAAGTTTCTGTAAAAATTTTCTGTTTTGGACATCAACCTTCTCCTAGGATAAATTTACCTTATTGATGTACCATTCATTTTAAAATATTTTCATCTTTAATTTTTACTATAAATGTATTTCAAAATGTTTCTCTTCAATCAAAAGAGAAATCAACAGATACTACACACACACACACACACACACACACACACACTAGATGCTGTTGAATATTCATTTGACATTCTTAAATTGCCAAATATTAAAAGTTGACCAGCATTCAAACATGTTTCTTCTTATAAAATTGAGTAATAGTCTATTGTTCATGATTTAATTATTTTTTGTTCTTATCAGGGAAGCAGGGAAAAAAAAAAAAATAATCAAAATTTTAATGAAAATACAAAGTTAATATTGCATTTAGGTATTACATAAATTTAAAAAAAAAAATATTAATTTGAAGAAAATATTAGGTTTTTAAATGCCGTTCAATTTTTAATTTTTAAATTAAGGTATTCTTTTTATGGTTTATTACTAATTCTTTACTTCATACTTTAAAAAAACATAAAACAAGAACTTAGTTAATCAAAGCCGGTAGTATTTTCCCAATACTTTTATACAAATCACTTCCCCTTTCTACATTGTACTTACAGTCATTCCTAATGCTCCCAGCTGTTTCATACGTACAGCCATGGCCAAACGTTTCTTCTCAGTTTTAGTCTGTTTGCGTACATCTGTTATCTATAAAAGGAGAAAGAATGGCATTAAAAAAATCTCCACCTATTTAGAAGTAAAAATGACTTTCAGATATCCAACCCAAGAAATAAAGTTTATGATTTAATAAAAAGATAACATTTTTCTTGAATGACTTATTCAGTAACAAAGTATTTTAAAGAATACAGATAACTTGACCAATATTAAGTAGAAAACAGAAAATTAGTTCATCTTATTCTATTTATTAAACCAATTTTAAAATTATAAAGTCAGATTTTTATTCAAACATTAAAACTTTTCATCAGAGCACAAAAATTTACCAAAAAGTTTGGGTGTTTTGTTACATGTGAGCAGAATTTTATCCAGTATTTTAAAATTTGGCAGTGAATTTTTGTAACAAACATAATAGAAAAGATTATAACACTGTAAATACCTTTGTGGCTGTTTGTTCATTTTCTTTTAAAGCTTCCAACAAATTTTCTGCCATTGTGCCAATATGTTTATCAGATGAGATCTGTTCAAGTTTGTGTAAAATAGCAATGCAGTGGTCACCAACCAACAACTGAAACAAAAAAAGTACTTTCAGTACATTCTTGTTATAAAAGGGAACTATGAAATTATTATTTTTTCAGTAAGTTAAATTCAAGAAGCAAAAGGTAAATGAGAAAGCAATCAGCATAATGACATATATTCTATATCTGATGGCATGTAATATCCCTTAGGAAAAAATGCTTTAAAAATACCTCCTTAGTTCTATATATGTGAAGCTGAGGTATTTGGTAGGCTAATGTTTATCCAGATGCCATAGAGTATCAAATACTTTTACCTCACCTAACTTCATAAGCCAATGTAGGCTTGGCTTTTATATATGCTATCAAGTATGGTATATTTCAATGTTTCTAAATTATATATTTCAGGATATGAATTTAGCTAATTTTAAACAAGTGTCTATTTTCAACAAGCAAGTGTACAAGCTATTTTCTTTATGAAACAAATTTACTATTTCAAACATATGGCTTTAAGAAGAGTTAAGCATTTTTCTGTAGTACACTTAGGGGTCAATTATTTAATAGCACAAATTTAGAAAACTTAAATACCTAGAATATCAAATTATCAGAGTTATTTCATGTTATAAGATATTAATTGAATTTCCCAACAAAATTAAAAAGGACTGAAACATACAAATGCACAAAAAATATATTTAATACACATATTCAATAGATACCTGGGTCCCAGTGTGGCCTGAACAGAGTCCAGTCAACAAACGAAGGACATAACTCAATGAGGCTTTGCCAAGGAACTCTTGCCAGTCTTCAGAATCAGTACTGGAAAAAAAAAAAAAAAAAAAAAAAACATTTAAATTTAACAATAAAGATATCAAAAACTATATATATATTACACAAAGTAAACAGTAAATGAGAAAATTGTGTAAAATAAACTCTACTCATGAAAGCTGATTTGTATACAGAGCTTATTATGAACATTGTACTATTGGAAATAAAAAATTTTAAAAGTTCTGTTGGAAAAATTATTTTCATACAATATTTACAATCAAGGATATTATAATTTTTAAAAGCTGTCTACAGTTGTTAGCAGGGAAATCTGTAAAAATCAATAACAAATGTTAATACTCAATATCCACACATTTCTGAACTTCTTAGATGAGGAATTATCATTATGCACATTTGGACTAACATTACTTTTGTTATCACATTTTGGCCATTGTGTCTTTCAACATCAAAAGGAAATCAATCTACCATTTATAGATTAAATAGAGTTCAGTTCAAAATTTCCTGAAGTTTACCTCAACTGACAGATACTTGAAGGTAGTTGGAGGGCACAAAAGCCAAAACATTGTGATAATAAAAAACAAAAATGTAAATATTAGTCCAAATGTATGTAATATAAATAAATCTCCAGGAATTCAATTATTGGATTTTGATATAGGTTTTTATATTAAAAGTCCTCTGCAAAATATTTTGGAAGAAACATTTTTTAGTCAATATAAATATTCCTAATTAGCTTAATTTTTATAACCAGTTGATTAGTTATGTCCTGGAACAATTTCTAAAGTCTTAAAAGATAATTCCTAAAAACTTATTAGGAGATTAAACTCTTCTCAGAGAAAATAACTTTTATTGTATTATCCTCCAAAAGTAGTCAACATCTTTTTTTGTTTATTTTATTAACACAATTCAGTCAAGCTCTCATTAAATTTGATTTTTTTTTTTTTAATAAAATGTTCTTGGCCACCTCATTTGAGGAATATTTTTAATTAAAGAGTTTCAAAATTTTAATCTAGACAAGCAACAAACATAGGATGAAACTATTAAGTGTACTATCTTTTCTTTCAGTTTATTTTTATTACTTTTTTTTATTGCAATATTCAGGTCATTTTTATGTTCTGATGGTTTAAGAAGCAGCATAGATTGGAAATATGCTTCTGATGAGATGTAAAGTCTTAACCTATGATCCTCACAAGAATGTCTGATTAAGACAATGCTTTATCAAGTCGGTTATAAAATCTAACCAGCAAGTATTATTCAAATTTAGTCATATTAAACAAAGAACAAATTTTAAATTATTACAGTATATATTTATAAAAGCAGAACCTAGCATATATATACACACACACACACAAGCACATGTGAAAAATTACAGAAAAAAAGGTTGCTTAGAGCAAAAGTAAAGGTGTTTTCTTCCTTAACACAATTATTTTCAATCTTTTACCTGCAGTTCTTTGTTAACTCAAACAGAAATCTAATTTCTATGAAATTTTATAGTTGAAAAACTCTAAAGACTAACTTGAAGTGCAATAAAAAGCCATAACCTGAAGTAAAACCATTAAATATGATATAGCAGACCATATATAGAAGTAAAAGTAAATGCAGCAACCTGCTTGGAACACAATGAATTTTATTAAAAATACCATCAACAGACAATGTGAGAATGGCTACATTATGGTAATAAGTGTTCAAGAGAAGCTAAGCATTGAAGAAAATAATAGCCATCAGAGATTTCTATGACAAAATGAATAAGCGTGGCTCAATTTCCACATATTACACAAAAACAAGCCAGCATATAGGCTGGTTTTTATAGAGTGATACCATATCTTTATATCAGTATGAAGCACAAATGATAAGATCTGTAAATCATTTCAACTGAGGTAATCATTAATGTATGTATGTATATATATATATATATATATATATATAAAGTTTAAAATTTTGTATATTTATAGAGGAAGTGTGCTCAGTATAGTATGTAAGGAGTGATGTGGTTTCAGAAATTGTTTGGACAACCATGACTGGTTCTCCAGTTTGGTGCAGAGTCCTGTTGCTAGAGATAGTGTCTTCCAGCAGCCACCCTTCTTAACCCAGAGCAGCATTACCTCCTCAAGGCACTTGATGTAGGCCTCCTTGTTGAGTCTGAGGCTCTGTGGGAAGATGAATGGAGGCATGATGTCACCCATCACTAGTGATCACTCCAAGCACCATCATAATCCCCATCAGATTCATCCAATTCTTTCTGAATCCTCTGCACTGTCCTCAGACTGACACCCAACACCCAAACACTGAAATGTTTGCATTGGAGCTTCTGACATAAATGCCAAGCAGTACAGCATGCCGTTTTCAAATTTCTGGTGGAGTGAATTGTGTCATGGTGCTCTTTTTCTTGCAGACAGTGCCCAAATGGCCCTTCTATACAGTGCAGTCAACAAAATCAAAATCAAAAACAAACACAAACAATGCGAATGTGCGAAATTAAAAATAGAAAATGGTGACAAGTTACACATTACAGCCTCTGTGTGTGTGTGTGTGTGTGTGTGTGTGTGTATATATATATATATATATATATATATTGGCTGGCCTGAAGAGTCACCTGCGAATACATAGAATTTGAGGGGAGTGGGAGGGGGGGTGAGGACATGAAATAAAGGAGGTGGTCATGCTCGAAACCGAGAGGACAGCCACTATATATATATATATATATATATATATATATATATATATATATATATATTACACAAAATTACCAAATAAGTTTTCAGCCCAGCCCAACTCCCTTCCCAAAATCTAAGTTATTTTGCCACTGTAGCTAAAAAGAATCTTCTCTTATTCTGTAAAATGTCAATTTGATAAGTTTTTGATCACTGGGTGAACCATACCAATGGAAAATGTGGAATTTTCAAATCTTGAACACCGCACCATGCATTAAAAAGAAAGCAATTTGGAGGTGACGGCAGCAGCAGAACTGACCAAACACCAGAATTCTATTTTTAAACAAGAAACAATTTATAACATGTGTAATAGCATATACTACACATTTCCTAGCTGCTTTGACTAAACTGTAAATCTTTCAGTGTGCACTCACATATATAAATGAGGTGTTGAAAAGTTCTTGGCCTGATTTACTTCCCAGAATCTGACAAAAAAAAAAAAAAAAAAAAAAAAAAAAAAATCTGATTTTCTTATTTTTTTTAACGAGAGCATTTTAAGCAGGCTAAGAAACTTTTCAGAAGTCTCTTGTGTGTGTGTGTGTGTGTGTGTATGTATATATATATATATATATATATATATATATATATATATATATATATGTGCATATACACACAAAACGATAATCAAGATTACTAAATGCTGAAGATTTCAACTTAATATTACTGAGAACATGATCTGAAGATCACTTATGGTGTGAAACTGAATCACCAAGGAGTGTTGATTCCTATATTCCCACTGTCTACATCTATAAACATGCTAATCTCTGATATTCAGCACTCTTCCCTCATAAATATTCTAAATTTTAAACAAGATATATATATATATATATATATATATATATATATATATATATATATATATATATATATATGTATGTTATCAGTGGCGACTCTAGGTCATCAATGTTTGTCAGGTTCATTATACTCTTTAACAAAATATACTATTGGTTTAGCTTAAATGCTAAAATGATTCCTTCATTCTAACTAAAATAGATAATTTTTTTTAAACGTTTCTTTCTTTTTTATTATGAATAATATCAACAAGATATATTTCAGTCAATATTTTGAGGCACAGATTTAACATTTAACCATGGTTACCAACAATTAGCAACTCATCACAGACAACAAAGTTTGTTTTTTGGGGGTTTTTTTCCCTTTAAATCAGGATGACTTCAAGCAAAGCAGTAAAGCCACTAAGACACAAGGAGTTACTGGTTGTGGAAGTATTAGAAAACAAACTTTACTAAAGAGCGAGAATAAAAGAAAAGTAATCAGGAGGACAGTAGATAGCAATTGACATTGCATTTAAACTCCATAAAGGAGTTCCATAAGTGAGAAGTGCAAGAAAAGAAACTGTTAGCATAGAACTCATGGTTACATCTAGCCAACTCAACAATAAATTGATGAGACTTCATCACCAGTCTACTAATGGGTTAAACGCAGTACTAGACTGGTGCCATAGCTAAGAGCTCATCCAAACAATTGCCATAAAAGTATTTATAGAAAAGGCACAGGGAGGCAACTTTATGGAAATGGGAAAGTGACTGAAATCAAGATATACCCACATCAGGACCAATAGCATTGCTGATTCTTTGGATTTTATCAAGTATTAAAAGGTTAATTTTTTAAAAAAATAATTTTGAAATAATAGTGAAATATTCAAGTCGGTGACATTTAGATATTAGTAGAGATTCAAACATGCTTTCAATCTGAAGAACACTATTAGTGTGTTTGTAAAAAAAAAAAAAAAAAAAAAAAAAAAAAAAACTAATATTTTTATGCAAAAACAGAAATGGCGAAAATCATAAAACTTACCTAATTTCTTCAGTTCGACTATAAGGACTTGTTCTGTTACAACATAAAAATAAAATATTTCTTAACATTCCTTATTGTACTGCAGGTATTTCATTTAGAATTTTATATTAATTACAAGGTAATTTCATTAAAAAAGAAATTAAGCTCCAATCTTCAAAGCGTTTTCTCTTAATTTCATATCTTTATAGTTTTATATAAACAACTGTGTATTGTTCAACCTACACAACAGCTTGGATTTAACCTAGACAAGTTTAAAAATTATATTAAGAAAAAAAAAAAAAAGGAAAATCAAATAATTATCAGGAAAATATTCCTTTGCTCAGAGTTGTTCCATTCCAACAGACAATACTTACCCTGACAGTGTTTTAACTGGAGGGGCATGTGACAAAATAAAATCTACTGCAGACTGGACAATACCATGTTCCAGAATCATGTTTTTTAGCCATGTTCCATTGGCATTACTCTGAAATAAAAATAAAAAAATAATCCAAATCTCATTACATATAAAAATTATGTCTTTTCACTAAAGGGAAAAAAAAAAAAAAAAAAAGAAAATAGATAATAAAATCTTACATTTTCTCATTTGAATTTTCAAACTAAACTTACCTTGATCCCACTGGCTATCACACAGAAACATTCCAAATGAACTTGTTCATCTTGATTGTGTTCAAAATCAAATCTAGAATAATAAAAATATTCAATAAAATTTTAAAATTCATAGTAAAATGCTTAGTGTTTGTGCATGAATTCCTAGTGGGATAATATTAAATTTGGTAAACAAGCAAAACCAACTCTTACCTAGCTGTTACTCTTAATGGTATGCTACACATCCTGCCATCTTTAAAAATTCCTATTTTTTGCAAGAACATTTATTTTACTAATGTAAATTATACTAACTACTCTATATGAAGTAAAACAAATTTGTTATCTCTTAAATGTGGTGATAGTTATCAGATTAGTTTCCAAGCAATTTTGTAAATATGCTCACTTGTTGAAATCCAAATATGGTTTGAAGTGGTTAATGAGAGCCAACATTTTATCTTCATCTCCAAATGCTAAGAATGGAATGAGCCTCATTAATGCCTGCAACACACTTGAATTGGCCCGAACAAAAGGGCTATTGATGCGATCCAATAACAACATTAGCTGGTCCTTGTCACCACACAATTTGGAGAATTTCTGTAAAATATAACAGTTCAATTATTACTTAAACAGAAAAATAGTACATCTTCTGTTCATGACAAAATCTAGTTTTGAAAAAAAATAAAAATAATCAGAGATAAGAATCATAAAATTGAAAAATAAAAGCAATGACTATAAATGAAACGTAAATAAAAGAACAATAATTTAAAGACACTATATATCCACTTTTTATAAAGCATGCATCCTTATAGAAGTGCACCACCTTAAATTTATAAAAACAGTTTACATCTTTTCAAATTTATCTTAGCTACAATACTGCTGGGTTTTTTTCTTAATATTAAATCATTGGTTAAATTTGTCATATCAATTTTGCAAATATTTCCATTGACTATCTGAAAGAAGGATTTAAAATCTCATTATTAAACTCTTAACTTAAGTTAAAACAACACAGAAAGGTAGAGTGGAAAAAACTCTAATTCAATCAAATCATAGATTTTTACAGAAATTTTATGCTTTTAGAGAAACAATCTTTTTCCTTCTATACCAAATATCCACAATTCTTATATATATATATATATATATATACGCACACAAACATTGTTAAATATAAATATAACAGACAATGAATGACACACACACACACACACGTCTGTGTGCACTACTTCATTCTTTGATAATTTCTTTATCTATGCACATTTTTTTTTCTTTCAGTGAAAAAAGTTGGATTTAAAAATAAAGAGACCACTCACCTTATAATCTTCTGGTGCTTGAGAGCTAGCCTCCATCAATATAACTTCCATGATTTGTAAGACCTGCTCTGTGATGCTTTGACCTTTGCTGCCACTGACACCACTCTCTTGCTCTGACCATAAAGCCTGTTATAAATATAAACTCTTTCATAAAGATTTCCCTTAATTTCATTACATACACAACTGCTTCTCAATAGTACTTTTAAGCAAATCAGATTGTTGTTGCAATAATATCCTTGTAATTATCTGGTTTATGGCTTTAATGCTTTGAGATTCAGTTATTTTTTACCTTGCTTAACATTATTTCAACAAAATTTTTCAGTCAAAATTCTCTAAAAGAAGACTTTGATAGTTTGGTAAATTTCAAAGCCATTCTTATCCTAGAATGTATATGTAATTTCTATGATTGCATTACTATTTTTGCATTATCAAATTTGCTTAATCTTTTACCTTATTACAGTAACAGTTTACAGTATGTTGTAAGAGAAGCTCAACACAATCATATATGAATTTGTACATTTAAATAGAGATTCAACCTTAGTTACGAAAAACTGGTTACACTTTTTCTTTTGAATTATAAGTTGTATAAATGTTCAAAATTCTATCTACAATTACAACCAAGAAATTTTCTTTCAACATTAGAAGAGAAAAACAGAAGGGGAAAGAGTTAATTACCAAGTTTAGGGCTCCAAGCATTATACTTGTAGTGTTCATTTCTGGGCGGATCAACTGTTGTCGATTAGTCTTTACATTGACTGCATAACTAAATAACTTTAGTAGAACCATCATCAGCTGTTTTCCAAGCACAAGGTCTCTGATTGTAGCTAATCTAAACAAGAAAATAGATAAAAATTGTATTTTAACTTTTTAAATTAGACCAAAATTCATAGTAACCAACTGTACATGTCATGTTTGGCTGTAAGATAATCACTGAAAGATGCAATATAATGTCTAAGTATCTTTAACTATTATAAATATCAAGTTTTCAAGGAAAAAGGTATTAATGCTTTAGTAATTTAACATTCAATTTTATAGACTGATTCATCCAGTTTACATGACATGCATTTTAGTTCTTTTTATTAATATATTATTCTTATAAAATAAAATTAATATATTATTCTTATAAAAGAAATCAACAAATCCCCCCACTGTAAAATGGAAAATATTGAAAAAAAAAAAAAAAATGAGAATTTGTAAGTCTTTAAATGACCCATGCCCCCTGTGTCTACATGAAAAGTTACATATTAAGTTTCATAAAAATAAGGATCTATTAAATCAACGTAATATGTAAGCATTGTACAATGTTTACATTAGAATATAGTTAATGGATTTTTCATAAAAAATCTATGTATTACAATTATATATCCATTATTTTATTATATATATATATATTGGTTCATCTGATATTGATTTAATTCCTTGATTTTTTAATTTTAATATTGCCATGTATAACAAAATAGACCAAGTCCATTTTATTGTTATACATTATTTATTCAGACACAAATATTTAAATACACTGTTTATAATAAACAGTATTAACAACATTTACTGGCCTGATTGTCAGAGAAATCTCAAAAGAAAATATGCATCCTCCAACAGGGATTGAACCTGTATCCAACATGATTTTGAGGGAAATCATGGCAAATTTGTAGCTTAAAAGCAATAAAATTTATCTTGCTAACCAGACGCTCCTTCATAGCTAAACTGGTATAGCACATCAGGCTGCATGTAGGATACAGGTTTGATTCCTGTCAGAGGACATATTTTCGATGAAATTTCTCAGACATTCAGGCCAGTAAATGTTGTTAATACTGTTTATTATAAACAGAGCATTTATTTAAATATTTGTGTCTATATAAATAACATATAACAATATATTAAAATAATTGTCAGACTTAGTCCATTTCATAGTGTGTGACGTTATTTGTTTATGCTAAGATATGGACGTCCAAGGGGAAATCGTGCAAAATTTGTAGTTTAAAAGCAGTAAATCGACCTCACTAACCAGACACTCCTTTGTAACTAAACTGGTATAGCATGTCAGGCTATATGATGGTTACATGTAGAATACAGGTTTGATTCCTGTCAGAGGAAAACACATTTTCTATGAAATTTCTTGGATATTCAGGCCAGTAAATGTTGCTAATATTGTTTATTATAAACAGAGTATTTACTTAAATATTTGTGTTTATATAAATAATGTATAACAATATATATATATATATATATAAGATATATATATATATATATATATATATACACGCACATACATACAGACAAACCTCTCATCAATTGACTAATAGGCAGGGATGGGTGGTCCATTAAAGCCGATTGTCCATAGATGGGAAGAGATTATTTTTGAGTTATAAAACCACTATAGTAACTGCCAGTAGTTATGATCATAATGTAAATACTATAAACATGTATATATGGCATAAATATATACTGAAGGTAGATATATTAATCAAAATAACAAAAACGACAGATTTCTCACAGCTATCTTCTTATACATATGCTAATGTATCATATTTTATATACTGTACACCCATCTTTGTTTACAATTGAAAGACAAGCCACCACTGCCACCAAGTGGTCACTTTGAAAACTCACATGACTTGTTTCACTAAGCCCACAAATTTTGAAATACATCACTGATGATTTGTAAGTTTTTTTATCTGCATAACTTTTTTTTTTATTTTGCCTGCAGATTTTGTCTATTGCATCTGAAGTCCGTTGATAGGAGGGGGTCCATAGATGAGAGGTTTGTCTGTATTTATTTTTGTACAATAGTCTATTTAATAAATGCTAAAAACAAACCTTTGAAGCATCACTTCTAATCCTCCACATTCTCCAAGAACTGTTGCCATTTTGTAGACTTCCTCTTTGTCAACATCTTCATCTATTAAAAAATTTAAATAGCAGTATATAAGTTTTTTTAATAGATTCAATTCTTATTGCAAAAATAAAAAGCAAAAGAATTTCCCCAAGTGCAGTTGAGGAACCAATTTGCCTTATTTAAAGCCAAAATACATCTTTAGTGTATCATGTGTCAAGTATAGCATACTTCATTTATTTAGTTTTTTGGGTTTTTTTTTTTAAAATTAAATACCTTCAATTCTGTCAGGTGTGAAATATTTAATCAAGCAATAGTATAAGTACTCAATTCTCAAAAATTCTAGGAATTAGATATTTGCATATTTAGAACTTTTTCCAAATTTTAGAGTTATAGTATTCATGTGGTGTATTCATATGTGTGCATATATTAAGCCTATATCATTCATAAAGTTAGTCAATTGAGCTAATAGAGATAACAGTATATAGATATATTATCAGACAAAATCATACAGGAGATATATTTGATGATGTAAGTTAAGAGTAATGTCATGAAATTCATTTAACATCATTACAAAAGTATGAAGTGAAATAAGATTTCTAGCTGAATGAGTTGGCTATTTTAGTTGAAATAATGCTTATGATTAGTAATCTAACAGAACTTGTTTTTAACTATACTTTTATTTTTCCACTTTCCAATTCTCGCCATATTATTTGAAAAGAATGGCAACATTAAAACAACAAAGATCTTTACCAGTGCTTGTATCAAGAGAATTGACCATGTCTTCTGTGGCATCTCCAAGAAGTCCTCTCATCCTGTATACAATAGGCATGGGTTCTCCCTGTTTAATAAAAGTATCCAAACATAAATGAATAAAACAGTCCTTTTAAAAATAAAGTGTTTCTACAACTGAAATCTTAAATCTATTCAAATAATTTTAAAAGAACATTAAAATATTTGACATAATTTGTCAAGATTTGTGTATACACATGTATATATTATTAATCTTTTTTTCATATGCATAAAATGTTATCCAAAAAGATTCTCATATGGAAACAAGCAGTTAAATTCATTATTCAAATAAGGAATATGATTTAAATACAATGTTTTCACTAACTCATTACAGTTTTGTTAGGATACAAATAACATTAACAGGTTTATTTAGCTATCTGGACTATCATCGAAAGATAAACAATGCTGAAAGAAGCAGCTCTATGAATGGGTCCTAAAAAGATTTCAGCTCAAGAAGCTTTTCTAAAAATAAATTTTAAAATTCTGTTTGATCATTTGATCCGATTTTGAGAAAGGAGCCAGGCTGAAAACTTTTCAGCACCTCCTCATAATTCCAATTTGCTGTCTCAGCCACCATAACTAGCTTTACAATTTTTTTTATTCAATTATTGTTAATAATCCTCATTTTAGCTACAAGATAATGTTTATTTCATAGCATTTTATAGTAGTCATTATTCCAAGAGTTCATAGTTGGCTTGTGATTAATTCACATTTCATGAAATGCAGCATTTATAATAATTTTCTATAATAAATTATGATTATTTATCATAATATCAACAATACATTTTTAAATAATGAGCAAATCATTTTCATTTCTCCATATAATGTACATGAAATAAAAATATTAAACTTAAAATAGAAAAAGACTTTGCTATGTATTATTTCTAAGTCAGACAACCTAAGTTGCAATAAAAAAAATTAAAAAAAAACTACAAATTAAAAGAAATTTACTAGTCAAATAATTTAAAATGCTTCATCTAAAAATAAAGACAATATTGCTGCTGATAATGTTTACAACTTTGAAAAAGAGTCATTAACAACCTAAGCTTTGAATCCTTGGGATTGTGAATTCCTTTCTTTCCTTACAAATTACATACCTGAGGAATACTGTAGAAACACAGTAGAATACAGTTGAAATGTTAACAACACAGAAAAAGTTCAAGTGTCCAAAAAGTTTGAAATACTAGTTCTAGTTACTAGTTTTTAAAAAAATAAGCAAAAGTATAATTAAACTTTTTAAAAATTGCATTGAAAAAATAAAAAAAAATGAAAAAATAAAAAAAATAAAAAAATGATGACAACATGGAGAAGCCAAGGATAGTAGTTACAAATGTTGTGCTGATCTGGAATGAAGGTTAGTTGCTGAATAACAATATTATACACTATTACTTAGTTCTCCTCAAAAAGTTAGTAAGCAACAATAAGTCCCCAAGTTTAAAAAAAAAAAAAATAAAAGAAAGTGGGTAATGAAACATAATATCTCAATACAATTAGAGAGAAACAGCAAATGACAAACCATATAAAAACAGTGGATAATTTACATTTCTCAGTTGCTACAATATAAGAATTGCCTAATCACTACTGCCAAGTTGCAAAAACTATTATGAAATAATATACTACATCTGAGTTTAAGCACAAATAAAAAAAATAAAATAAAATAAAAGCACAAATTTTCTGCTTTCACCAAAATAAGAATTTTAATACCTTTTTTTCTATATTTGTTTTATGTCTCTTCAGAGAAAAGACTATTTCCTATCGGAGATTACATGCAAAAGAAAGTAAACTATTTTATCAACAACAAATCTGCATATTTACTTGCCATAATCATTGTATTTCACCAAAGTTATTTATAATTATTTGAAACCATCATTGATAAAGACATTATTTGGAAAGAAATTAAACAGTTCTAAGTTTTCAACAAAACTTTTACAAAACAAACAATTATAAAATACAATAAAATATGTCTTAAATACTTACATCTCCATGTTCTGGTGCCCAAATCTTCTTGTAAACTTCTTTCACTGGGAGATCCAAACTGATAATTTTTTTGTTCACCAACAACTGAGAAAAAAATTAAAAATTAAGATTGTAATCATTTCTTTAAAATAATTAAAAAGGATAATAAAACTATTGTACAGCAAATTTATTAGATTCATAAAAGCAACATGCATAAGCATAAAAAAAACCTGTTGAAAATTTCGAATCAACAATCAATTTTACAGTAACAAATTCACTTGCATCATAAAGACAAAAATATTCAAAAGTTTAGGGTTTTTCTTTTTCTTTACAAAGTATCCAAATCAAATTTTCTTACTAAAGGAATCTTTGTTCTATCAAAGAAAGTTTTTAGAAATGATAGAGAACAATCAGATAAATGAAAGATATTAAATAAAATCATAATTAAAAAAATAAAACAGATAAAAATTTTTATAACTTATTTTAAATAATAGCACAGAAAGGAAAATACATAAATATAACCACACATTAAAAAGTAGAATTTTAAAAAAATAATGATAATTTATTACTGAAAAGAAACAATTTAAAAACTACCTCCATGCCAGTGTCATCCTCCAGAAGGGCAACCAATTCACAATCTAAAAATCAAAAGAAAATTTCCAATCAATTTAAGCTCCAAATTTTGAATAGTAGATGTAGACATTACATTTTAGTTCCAAATATTCTAGAAGTATCTATTTTCCTGAAGCAATACAAAAACTTATTTCAAAAATGTTATATTCATTCAAATTTCAACAAATTAGATTGTGATTTGTATAACATTTTTAAATCTAAAAAAGTGAGTTGAGGATTAAAATTCTACATTTCTATATCATTCAGAAGGTTAGTTAAAAACCAGACCAAGATCAGAAGAATGTTATCCATATATTACACATTTGACAGATATTGAGTTTTTATACAGTCTTTGAAAGATTTATATGGCCTAACATGCTTAACACACACACACAACCTGTACCTTTTCTGATTTTGTGCCAAAGCTACACTTACAATGAAGTTTTAACAAAAATGATTAATAATATAAAGTTGAAAATCTGCTCATCAAAGTTCTTGAATGTTTCAAAATGGTAGGCTTTAAATCATGATACATTATATAAATTTTCTTCCAAGTGAACAAGCAAACATGCTAAAAAGTGTATATCAAAATTTATACAACTTATATTAAAATCTTAAACATTTGACCTAAAAATATACAAAGATTAATTTTCTAATTTTGATAGTTTTACAAGTATTGTCAACAGAAAACTTAGCTTGTACAGAGACAACTCTCAAAAAAAAAAAAAAAAAAAAAAAAAAAAGTCAATATTTTTAAGAGATATGTCATTAAATTATTATTAAATTTTTTTTTTAAATTATTAAGAGAATAATTTTGCATAAATGAAAAATGAGTGAAAGAAAATTACCTTGACAGATCTTATTTTTGACATCTCTCATTAAAGGACCAAGACCTGGTTCATTTGAACTGTATGGATTCCCCAGCATTCTGCCTTGGAGGAAATCTTCTTGCTGAGGTTCTTTTTCCAGAATCATGAAAAATTCACCAACATCATTTTCCTCCTGGAATCAAAGGAATTTATAGTGCATTTGTAAATAAGTACAAGAGTTTCCCTAAATTGACAATTGGCTAGCTTGCAGAAATCTCTTGATATCTGGTGATGATATTTAAAACACTAACATAGTCCTTCAATATCTGCCTATATTCCTGAGATGAGGTATTATGATTATCTACATTATTTGGAATGTTATCCTCATCTTCATTGCTATAATCACCTTAAGAAGGCCAGAGCGTACAACAGCCAAAACATTGTGAATATAGTAATGAAGTCTGAATTATGCAGTCTGAATAATGTAAGTAATCAGTCCTATTCTACAATACTAACAGCCTTTCAAAATTAACAAAGTTTTACATTTCTTGTGAAATTATTCTCCCAATTTCAAAATATTTCCTTTTGTGCCATTCAAATAAATCTGGATTATTTTCAAATTAATTTAAATGACAATAGTATTACAATATTAATAATTAGACAATTTTTTTTCTTTTATTTCTCATCACATTTTAGTGATTAAACAGGAACTGTTTTGAGACTATTAACATCAGAAATTATTTAACACATAAATATAACTTTGCTGAAAAGATAACAAAAACAAACTTACTGGATAAATAATACTGCAAAGTCTTTCAAATATAAATACAGGAGATCTGTAATCATCCAATGGGTATTTCTTGATGGTCTGGACACAAACAGCCATAAATTCTTTAGTTTCCGACTCAGTCCCTACACAAAAAAGAAATTAAATGTCATCAAGGTTTTATATTAAAAAAATGTTACAATTAACCTAGTAATCAGTCATAATAATTTTGATTTATCCATATATTTTCTTTATTCAAATATGAATATTGTCTTTAATAATTACCTGTCGTCAGCTCTTCAAGCAATTCCAGTAATTTGTCCTGAGTTTCATCAATCAGCTTTGTTCTCTGCACAACCAATTTGCGTAAGCATAGGTAACCATTGAGTACATAACCAACAAGTTTGTTCTTGTACTGATGTTTTATATTGTCTTGTTCCACAAAAAGGGAAAGTAATTCTAAAAAGTAGAAACAGTTTAAATTAATAAACTCAAAAATTTGTGATAATTAAGTTAACAAAACAAAAATCTAATAATATAAAATTTCAGAAAACTATTCAATTCAAATAAATATTATAAATTAAAATTTAAAAAAATGAAATCATTAAATTACAAATCTCCCTAATTGTTTATTATTTGAAACTAATAAAAAATAATGACTGAAAATTAAGAATGTATGTATAATGACTGCAAATGATATTCAAGTAAATACATTAATATTTATAAATGAGAAGATAAGTGGTGTCAGAAGATTCCATTACCTGTAAGAGATTTCAAGGCAAAACCTTGAGACAAATCTGAACTCAGAGTAGTTTCTTCCAAATATTCCAAATGTTCTATTTCCTGGTAGCAAAAGAAAATTTCATTGTCAAATCAATTATAAACAAAAGCAATTAATCAAGTTCATAGATTCAATACTTGGATATATAAACATTCTGAAATTTCATTATTTTGTTTTGTTTTTCAGTTAAACAAGAGGCATTTACTGAATTTCTGTCCACCTACCACCCCAATTCTATGATTTCATTGTAGAAAGTACATTTTATAAAAGAAATATACACAAGCCAAAACAATTTGTTTTTTAATGCTATAAGTGAAGTTTCCTAATTTGACTACCAAGACTATCGGATGTTAGGTGTTAGCAACCATGCAGTTTGTATCCTCGGTTATCCACCAAAGCTGCTATCCAATATACTATTATTTTTTCCAGTGGGTAGCAGCTTTGGTGGATAACCGAGGAGGTAATTTAACATTCTTAAACTTAACCCTCTATGTTATTTCCCAAACAAGGTTTGGTGTCTCACTCTAAAAATTCCAGTTTTGATTTGTTAATTTCTACTATAAAATTCAATAACTTAAAACTGCTTCTAGACATATCATTTGAATGATTATTGAAGCCGACTATCAATAGTGGAAGGGGGGTGAGGAAAGGGGGAGGGGCAACAACAACCACCCTAGTATCACATTTTATAAATATCATTTAAACTGATTCCTAACATTATTACAAATCAGTTATCATTCTAAAGGACATATTCTCAAGTTTTGAAATAATTATTTTGGACTCCATAAACATGCTGTGTCTTAACTATACACACGTTATGCAAAAAATAAAGCACACAACAATGTTCATTAAAATAGACTAATTACTCTATTTACAAACAAGAAAAAACATATTCAGAACAATTATTACCTTAGTGAGTAAGTCTCCCAAATGGAAGAGAATGCCTTTGATAGTCAAATAGTATTTCCAATGTACGGGAGTAATGAGTCTTCGATAAACAGTCAAAAATTCACAAGCACATTCCCCACTTTTACCAATATCATCCAGATAGCTACAAGGCAGGAAAAAAAAAAAAACAAAAAAAAACATTACAACAAATTTGCTGAAAATTTGCCAAAAGTTGCTGATATAAGAAATGAAAAATAATCTTATCTGAAATTTAGTGAAGTTAATATTGTCAGAACTACTTACGTTGTGAGTAAATCTATGATCTGTCTTTTTCTGCTTGGTACTTGACAAATTGATAGAATTATGGTACAGGCTGTATTACGGGCCAAACGTGAAGATGTGCAGAACATTGCTTGACGTAACCAAGAACTCTGGGCCAAATGCAGTTGCATGCATGGCATTTTCCACATCCGAAGCAACCAGCGCTGACCATATTTTTCCATTAGATAAAGAGAATGCACTTCTTTGCGATCTTCTTTTTTCTTCTTGACATTTGCCTCCATTGTGGCTGGAATGCAGGGAAACAATTCAGCTAAGTTACAAATTTACTTTATTCAAAGAAAAAAAAATAATCATGGCATAACAAAGGTTAGGAATTAAAATCTAAGATTGCTTAATTTTATTACCCAAATATAGAAATAATTTAAAATAAGTAATATGGAAAGGATATTAATATAGCTTCAATTGTCTTTTTTTCTAATACAGTAACTGCAGTACATAGAGATTGATAAACCCTAACAACTTTTTCTCAAAGTTAAATTAATATGAAAATATCCAAAGTTAAATTAAATTTCTGAAAATAAATATATTCTTAAAAAGAAATATGATTAATTTAATCATTTTTAATCTGTTATTTGTATATAAGAATACATTTACAATGTCAAAGCTAATCAAAACTGCAATTATTTTTTCAACAGAACTATTAAGTGACAACTAATCTAAGAGAATAAAAATTCTGAATTCTCAAAACACGGAGGAGACAACAGGAAATCATACCACTATCTTTTGCAAAGAGGTTTGGTAATTTGTAGAAATCTGTAGAGATCCATGATTGAGATATGTCAAAATGTTGAATGACATTTTCATAGTGAGTTTATATATTAATTTTTATCATTCTGTATGTGACTTCATTTGTGATACAAAAAGTTTATCCTGCCACTGAAGGTGACTGATCCCTGAATTTTGAATTTCATAGATGTGTTGTTATATCGTGCTATGGCAACAGAAAACTACTTTGAGTGAAATTAACAATAAGGATACTGCAACTAAAAGACCTTGAAAAAGAATGCAGCAGAAAGTAATATTAATAATGCAGAGTGCTAAAGGTTAAGATACTATTCAAAAACTGAATCCTTTTGAACATGGTCACTAAACAACAAAAATATTTCTACTTTTCTTAAGAGACAAAAGAGCTATTTTAATTTTTGAAAAGTAATAATCAGTTTAAAATTGAGTTGATAAATGCTTGTAAGCAACTGAAGATTTCTTAATTGTACTCACTCCGTTTGGGAAGATGACGCCTCCAATTGTGAAAACAAAACTTTGGATCTCCAGCCAACCACAGTCGAGCATTCATGTGAATTCCAGTAGGCATCAAACGTACATCAGAAGGACTCAATTCTTTCTCCTGATAGAAAAAGTATTAAAACATCAAATGTATAACATTAACAACTGTAGATTTTCTGAATTTATATCTACTAGATAAATGATGTAAATTTTATTCATTTAGTTTTTAGTCTAAATGTAACAAAGTTACATTGAAACACAAGTGAGAAAGGAAACTTTTAAATTCTTTCTTCAAATTCAAGTGATATTAATGTAAATCAAAAACTCTTTTTTTTCTGATTTCAATAGAAATGTTTATTTACTTTTCCTCGTTTTGAAGAGCCATCCGACTTGACAAGATGCTGAATAATCTTTAAACAGGGTAGAGTAATGCTCTCCATCACCAATGGACTCTTCAACTGCATGCCCATTAAAAAGAGACGCATAACTGAAACAAAAAGTTACACAACAATCAAATTATACTAAATAGCCAGAGAAACAGAATAAAAGATGTCCAATACTTAACAAGAGAGAAGAAATATTATTGCAATAGTTATACTGTAATCATGTTTAATCTCAAATTATCAATTGTACATTTCATACAAGTTCAGAATAATTAGAGTATATGAAGAAAAGATGTTCCAATACATTAACAAATGCAATTGTTTTAAGATTATGTTTTTATAGAAAAAATATTAAAACATTAAATAGGTCAAGTTTCAGCTTTTACTATTTTCAATTTCTAAGCTTCTAGGCAGTGCAAATATACTTAATATAGAATTTCAGTTATACATAACAGATGTTTAACACTGACCTCTTGACAAAGTATATGGGTTAAATAATAAAAAAAAAAAAGAATTGAGGGATGGTTGAATAAAAAAAACAAAAAAAACATACCACATCTAACTCTCTGTTCCCAACAAGAATCTTCTTGTTGAACAGAGCTGGCCAGAAGCAGAATTTCATGTCTCACTGAAGAGCCCTATAATAATAATGATATTAATTTAGACATTGATTTAAATGACAATTGAGAATTTTTTTTTTTTTTTTTTGTAAAGATACCAGATATTAATTTATCACAAATTATTTTTTTTAGATTTATTTAATGCAAATAAATTATAAATAGAACTAATAGAAGATAAACACATAGTCAAAGCAAATGGTGACAAAATTTAAAATCATAATATTAAAATCACAGAAAAAAAGATTTATGCTATGTAATAATGCTAACCAAATTTTAAGCTAATATAAAAGTACTAACCAAGTCTGGATTAGAAAGATGACCATTCATGGCTGCCTCAATTCTTGTCATTAGTAAATTATTCATCTCTTCTGTAGATCGCCTGTTGTCTTTAGTAAGCAAACACAGCAATGAACGCACTTCATTACGTACACTGAGAGTACCTCGCCTGAGATTGTAGTCAATCAACTCTTTGATCATACCCTAAAATAAAAACAGAAAAATTTATAAATTCGTTAATCCTATATACAATTCTTTTTTAAAGATTTTAACATGACACTTTCAAAATGTAGGGTTTACTTTAATACCAAATTAAAAATTAGAATTTTTCAAGTATAATAAAAGACTGATTCAAGATGATATACAGCTAGCATAAGAGAAATATCCTTAAAATATGAAAAGAATTTTTAAAAAATAAGTCACACACACAAAAGTGCAAAAGTGTTTACCTGACTACATAATATCTGTCTCATAGTGGCATTAGTAACAAGAGCTCGCAAAAGAGTAATGCAATGACTGACTGCTGCACTTGCACAGCCATAGCAGTTTGAAGGTCTGTGACTGAAACAAAACAAGAGAAAGGCTCATTCACTTTCATTTCTATGTATTACCAGGTAGTAATTCACATTTCAATCATTTATTTATAATTTTATTTATTAAAGGTGATAAACAACATGAAATTAAAACTTGAAAAGTTTTGGTTAATTACTTCAGAGCTTCTCTTTTTCTAATATATATATATATATATAATTTAGGCAGCATATTTTTATTCAAATAGGTTTGGTTAAATAATTTAGACATATGTCGATTGTTTTTTGTTGTGATCCTTTCAAGTTCTTAGTGGCCTTAGAAAATTGATTAAGAAAAATAAAATTTTATTTCAAATAGTTTTTATTTTCCAAAATACTTTCAATCTCATCTAAGACCAAATAAAACTTATAAAACACTAATATATCCCCCACTGAACCAAGTAAAAAAAATAAAATTAACTATATACTATACTAAATTTAATACAACCAACCTACTTGTCCAAAACAATTCTTCTTCACCAACTAGCATCTTGCAAAAGGCCAACATTGCATATCAATTCAAATGTCCTTTAAGAGATTGTATCTGATACGTTGGCTTTACTATGACAATACTAACAAAAAGGCTTACATTTCATTTAACCAAGCATAGTTCAATATCTCAGCATTTAAAAGGAAAAACGCATGCCCATACTCACAAATCAGATGGATATTGGTTGAAAATACATCTATATTACATAAAAACAATAAGCAAAAACTAAAAATCCTTGAAGCCCTTTATATAAGAGAATTAAAGTCAATTATAAGTAGAGCAACAAAGTCCTTAAATGATTAGAAACATATGTATGAGCAAAAATGGAAAAGTTACTTCCCTTATACTGAAAAAAACAAAAAAACATGAACTTTGAAATCTAGAATGCTGCATAAGCAGTAAAAACAAACAGTTAAAACGTTTTGAATTTAAAGAAACACATATACATACTTAAACCTCTGAAAATGGTCTCAGATAAAATTGAAAGTACTTGGGAAAATAAAACCTATTTGAAAGAAAATTTTGGTATTTTTCCTAATCAATTTTCTAAGGCTACCAAGAAATTAATCCAAACTTGAAAGGATCACAATGAAAACTAATCAACATGATATGTCTAAATTATTTAACCAAACCTGTTTGAATCCTCAAACAAACCAGAACTTGTAGATCTTTATATCAACCCTTTTTTCTATGTCTACAGGAGAAAATGATGGCAATTAAACTTTTAAATACCGGTCAATTGTTAAATCAGAGATTTGAAACTACTGTGAATTATAGGCACATTAAGGATTTAACCTTACAATCTTGCTAAACTTTTTCACTTAATCACTTCGCTTATATTATCTTCATATAAACATTTTAATGTTATCCTTACTGATTTATCTTAAATTAAGGTGGTAAGTAGGTTCATACTCATATATTACTAGTAATAATGTTTGTTGTAGATAGATTTATACTTATATTACAAGTTATAATGTTTGGTAAGTTTTAAATTTATAAAATTCATATAAATATTCTAAAATTTATATTTTATTTATTTATTTTTAATTTAATGCTTTGTATAGTTAATTTGTTATTTTGTATGCCTAATGTTTTTACTTCTTAAAGTGCCTTTTATTTACATACTATGTTTAATTTTGTTAAATAATATGTTAGTTTCTTTCAAAATGCCAAACAAACTTAACTGATACATTGTATCTAAAATATTGTCTACTCTGTTGCAATCATATCTAGTTAGATTTTGAATCTTTCTCTATGACTTCTATCTCAACATTAACGTTTTTTCATTGGCTGAATTATCAACAACTTCTCTTGTCATCCATTCTTTTTTCCTTCGTATTAGTTAATTTTGATGTATTACTCCTCTTCATTTTTCTCTTCTTTCCTTTGGAGAAGGGAGGTTTTTCATACTTTTCTTAACTATTTCTATTCTTTCTTTCTTTTTCCTTTTATTGATTTCTTGCCCTATTCTTTTTTCTGCTTTAACCTGCATTTATGTCTTCCTAAATTTTTAAAAATGTAAAAAGAAGTGATGTTTCATAAGTAGCATTTTTAAATAAATTTGTTTATAACCATCTTTGTTCACCACCTGATGAGATGCTTACAAGTTTAGGCATCAAAACAAATATGCATCTTTGTAGTGATTACTTCTTTGTTTGTATGTAATAACATTATATATATATATATATATATATATATATATATATATATATATAAAATAAAGTTAATGAGCAGAGTTGAATTAGACCAGGAAACAATAGTATTATTAGGTTGGTGCAAAAATAATATCGTTTTTTGACGTTAAAAAATACGTAAAAAAAAAACGATATTATTTTTGCACCAACCTAATAAAAAGTGCTTAATACATGTATAAAAAATAAAAAATTGAACATATAGAGTTTTTAGGTATAAAAATTTAGAGATCACCCAATTTCACTACCTTGGTTTCAACCTTTCAATATCTTCAGCCAATTCCAGTCAATTGATTTCCTAACACTATTTTATATATATATAAAAAATATCTATCAGAATAATTAATATGCTGAAATAACATTCTAAAAATCTAATTTTCAATAAATTAGAAAAACAGTATCAGAATTCCCACTCTGTTCACAAATAAGATTAAATTTTCACTTTCTTCGTTTATTTTCTCCCAGTTTAAAAGAAGATTAGTTTAATTGCATGGGTATAATTATATTCATTTTTTATTTTATTTTCAACAAACTTTAGAAAAGAATATACTAGTAAAAAAAATTCCTTACCTGTCCCTTGTTTTATGAATAGAAGTGGTCACTGATGGTTGTGACTGATGCATAACACTGGTTACCATACCCTGGGGACTGGTAATTGGAGAGTCACTGGCTACACCACTCAAAACAGCTTCCTTTTGTTGACGATCATAATCAACTAGTTCCTTGCGACATGCAAGTACCTTCTGTAAAAACAAAGTTACATATAAAATTATTTGATCTGAGAAAGAATTCTAAAAAGGTTGACTTCAGTAATTTTAAATTACTGAATATAAAAGGTTTGCAAAAATTATTTTGAAAAACTTAAGAACCTATCATATCAAATTATATTAATAGAAATAGATTAAAACACCATTAAATCCTGTAACTAAAAGTCTCTATAATGTTAGATAAGTGTTAAAAAAAAATCTTTCATGTATACATTATCATATAGTATTATTTTACCAATTAGGCTTTGAAACACTCAAGATTCAGATTAAACAATTTTGCATCATAAAAGTATGTACTAAAATTTTCGCACAAAAATATTACACTGTTTCACAAACAAGAAAGGTTATAAACTTACAGTCCCAAAATGATTCAGCAAAATTAAAGTCACCATGAAGAGAGAAAACAAAAACTTTTAAAACTTTATTTCAAATCAGAGTTAATTTTATAAAACATTTGGATACTAAAATATTACTACTCCTGTCTCATAATAATTACATTTCATGCATGAAATATGTATGCAAATCACATGCAACTATTATGGGAGGGAGGTAGTAAAATTACAACAAAAAAATCCCTTGAGATCCACTTGTTAGTCAATTTATCTTTCAGTTAATAATAAATCAAATTACCTGAATAATTTTACTTAATTCATCAAAGGAAGATTTACATTCAATACAATATTTAGTAGCCAATTGTTGGATAGCTCTGTGGACACTGCTGTTGGGTACATTGGCAGTATTACTCTCTTCCTGCAACAGAAAACAATGTTTATTAATATACTGTCACATCACTTACAGAGTTATCAGATGCTGAAATATTATAAATTAAAAAGAAACAATATTAGAGAAAGGTTTCCATATGGTAATAAAAATAAACAACCTTAAATATTGATTTCAATTATTACAAAAGGAAATAATCTTCATGAATTATTGCCCTTAATCTCAATGTCATTCTTAAGCTTCAGAGTCAAGGCCAGAGATTTGACCCTCATGTGTTGATTAATGTTCAGTTTTAAGTATGTGTAAGAGTTCTGAAAGCAAAGGAAGTATTTGTCGCAGATTACTTCCACAAGACAAAGAAGAATCACTGTAAGTCCAGACTCAAATATCGTGGGCAGAAAGAAATGCTGAAAACTCGATTTGTCGGTACTATTTCAAATCACAATGCGTGTAACCAGTCAGAAAAATAACTCGCTCACTAACAAACGCCGAAACCAAAAATGCCCGAATTTTTCCTCCCGAATTGAGAACACCAACTGCTTTTATCGACAGCTGGGATAGGATTTTCCGTAATTTGCATATCAAAGTACTTTTATAGCAACTCCTGCAACTGACTTGTTTTTTCTTTAATTCAATTATTCCATTTTCAGCATGTTATACGGAATACGTGCCCTTCTGTTTGGTAAGTAGTTTTCTTTTTCGACACTTTTTCCGTCGTAGAATACACACGACACGCTGTTGCTTGGTTTGACGAGGTAAGTCGCCGTTTTCTTCGCTATAGTATGTTAATATTAATCACCATACTATATATTTGTAGCATAGATTATAAACAAAACTCATATTATTTAAAGAGGTAATAGTTTGTGTTTAACTCTAGCACAGAGACTAAGTCAGAATTTGTACTTGGGTCATTGATTCCACATTAATATTTGTTGCACTAATCACACATATATTTATAGACATATAAAAAGACAAGAAAAAATATTTAAATCTGGGTAAAAATATAATACATTTAAAAAAAAAAAAAAAAAAATTAATTTCTCAAATCTTTTACAAAATTCCTGAAAAAGATGTCCATCCCAGGAATTACCAATGTTAAGATGGAATCAAAACCGACATGACTATGTCTGTAATATGTCTTGACTGATTCTTCACATTTTCTTGACAAAGTCTCAAAGGAATAAACAACCTCCCAAATAAACTTGCTTTAAAAAAAAAAAATAAAAGCTTAAAAGATAAAAATGTGAAAGGAAAAAAAAATATATTTGTCCTATTTTGGCAAAATTAAATTTAGTAAATTGTCTGCAAATTAGTTTTTAGTTTACACAAACAAAAAAAAAAGTCCAGCTTGGCAAAAATGGAATAGTAAAAAAGCAAAAGTCAAATGACTTCATTAATATTATTCCATAGAAAAATAAATAAAATTAATGAAGCTAATTAAATTTTAGAGTCTTAATATAATTTTCTGAAGTTGAAATAATGAATAAGATCAAGATATTGCTGAAAGAATTGGACCAAAAATAAATAGAAATGGAATAGATAATAGGAATGAATGGTAAAAATAGAAAACAGGGAAGAATGAGTAAATAAAAAAAATATTTGAAATTATCTCCAGTAGGCATCAACGCGGATGACACTACTATTTACTCATGCCTCAAAAACAAATCTAGTGTCACTGACAAAACTAACCTGGCCGTTTGTCTCAAAAAGGACCTCCGATCAGTTGTGAACTGGGGCAGGAATTGGCTGGTTAACTTTAATGCCTCAAAAACAAAACTGCTCTCTATTACTCACCACAGAGAACCATCCCTGTCCCCCATTAGAATGTCTGATGCTCAACTCCATGAGAGCACCTCTTTGCGACTACTCAGTCTCACATCGACTGCTGACCTGAGATGGAACAAATACATTGAGTCAATAGCTTCATCCACTGCAAGGAAAGTTGGCTCCCTGAGCCGCACCAGGAAATTTTTCTCTCTGGAGTCAATCCTTCAAATCTACAAATCAACCATTCACCCTTGCATGGAGTATTGCTGCCATATATGGAGCCCCTTCTCTTTGTGTCAAGGTTCTTGATAAAATCCAGAGACAGATATGCACTGTAATTGGCCGTGACCTAGCATCTCATCTGCAGTCACTCTCTCACAGACATGCTGTCACCGCTCTGCTTTTGCTGGTTCCCAGACTTTATGAATTTAAGCGTTCTACTAGGCTGGCATCTCACTCTCACCCTTTCACTGTCGAAACTGTTAAATGTAGCCATCTCTTCTACTCCAATAGCTTCATCTCGCACTTCTCGCTTGTGGAACTCCCTCCCCTTTTCCTGATAGCTATAATCTCCAACTACTGAAATGTAATGTCAATCGACGTCTCCAGATGCCTTGATCTATTTCCTATCCTTCTCTTCATCCTTCCTCTATCAATACTTTTTGCTCTCGCTCCAACCCTCTGTAACCCCTTGCATGCTAGTGGCTTGCCGCCTAGCTTGAAGTGAACTTTATAAAAAAAAAAAAAAAAAAAAAAAATCACCATTTCTTCCTATGTAAATTAAAAGACAAAGTAATGAAAACAAAAAAAAATAATTTTACCAAAGTCTTATCTGAACCATGCTCAGTGACTTGCATCAATAAATTTTCCAAAGCTGGTTTATGGGCTTGCAATTGCTTGTATGTGCGGTCAGCTTTCTCCAGTAAGTTGTTAATGGTTGAGATAGACTGCAAAGTAGAAAAACAGTCATCAAAAAATAAACAAACACCACTTGCTAATTAATATGAAATGCAACTATTGGTAAATTTAAAAAAAAAAATTAAAAAAATGAAATATTATAATAGAAAACAATTTTAAAAAGTACTTAAACTTAAAGGATATAATAAAAACTTTAATACAACAGTGATAATTTTACAATGAAGCAACAAATTACACAAAGAAATTGTTTTCATGCTTTGCAAAATTGTTGAATCATGTATTATTATTATTTAACAGAAATTCTTACATATTGGGCAGCTATTTTAATCAATTCTACAAGCTGTATATAGTAATTTAATGCTTCAAGTAATAAATTTTACCAGAAAACAAGCTCAGTAGATAAATTTATGTATATCTTTATACCTTTCACATATCTTTCTTTGCTTTTCTTTTGAAGCTTTTTAATTTAAAATATGTTCTTCAAGTTTCAATATTGTTCATAGGTATACAATTATTATTCAAATGAACAATAGCACTGGGACTGATAATTAAAAGATAATCTTAAAATAAACAATTTATATTACTTTGTATAATTTGAAAATAAAAATACTTTTCTGTAATTAAAAAAAAAAAAGATAAGGTTTGTATCGAACCCAAATGAATGATTTTTTTCTGATTAGAAGTTGCAATTTTTAATATCATTCCTGCCAAAATAAAAAATATCAATAAATTCCTTAATTAAGAAAATTATAATTGACAATGTTTCATTTAAGAAATTTTAATATTCTCTAAACCAGTTGATATATTTCATTTTTATCTTCTATGTAAGAATATGATGATTACTTTGGCAAAGTCAAGTTTAAATGTTGTAATAAGCAACAATATTTTCTAAGCTTATCTATGCAAAAAAAAAAAATTTAAACGAATAATGCTGTAAGCATATAAAAAAAAGTCTCACTTTTTTTCGATCATCCTCATTCTCAATAGGGTCTACAGCACAACAAGGTTTGGCTGTCAAAGTGAAATCAAATTTAGCATATTTGCAGAAACCACAAGCATTGCACAGGAAAGGATCTTTTTCATCATAATTGATGGATCTGGAAAGAAAAGAATTTATCTGCATTAACCATATAAAGTTATTTACGTTACAATCATAAAAAAATGTAAAAATCAGAACCTAATATACAACAAAATTACCAGATTTGAATTCTCAAAAGAGAAATAAAAAAAAGGGGTAACCAAATAATATAGTTTATTTATGTTAAAAAAATTTGTTAATATTAAAATTATATTGACTGTTTCTATAATACAATAATAAAGAAAAAAGTACAATAACTTAAGTTATATGCACATTGTTTACCTAATCAAAATAATTACTAAAATTGATAGAAATCTATCCTAAAAGTGGTAAGAGACTGTCAATAACTTCATCAGTCTTAAGATAATAGAAGTCGGATACACTTCACCATTCTTCTGATCAGTGTAATGAATAGAATTTCATTTTATACGTAATATCAATGATTTACCTCAGAGTGAAAGCAAAAGTTTAATTTTATTCACTTGCCTCTTATAGTAACTGAACACAGTTAAATGAAAGATTAATTTACTTACTAGTAACTGACAGGAAATAAATATTCCTTTTCTTTTTTATTTAAGGTTTGAATTTAATCAGAAACAAAAATTAATTTACAATAATAATTTATCATTATTGCTTAATCAAATAAAAAATATTGAACTGAAGTTTCTCAAAATTGAAGGCTGATAGCTTTTACCTGCACTTGTGACACTGGAAGACATTCTCGCCACAATTGCCACAAACCCCAGGATTGGCAGGAACACTTGCACTACACCTGGGACATTGAAGAGTTTCAGCAGTTGCTTGCAGGTTATCATAAAAATCTGCATATTCTATCATCAAATTACAAGCTACAATTGGAATGGGAAATTCAACCTGAAATATAAATAAAACATTGATTTACTTGACAAATAACTCAACTGTTATAACTTGATAAATCTATTTTCATCAAAAAAATATTTGTTATGCTAAAGAATATTCCAGTTATTAGGTTGGTGCAAAAATAATGACGTAATAATGTCGTTTTTTGACGTATTTTTTAACGTCAAAAAACGACATTGTTAATCATTATTTTTGCACCAACCTAATAGTAATGTAACTTTCAATAAGTTATATTTTGATATTATACACAATATTTCACATTATTGACATATTAGAAAAACAAGTGAAAATATTACCAATATTTTAACCCTTTAATCACATCTTTTCTTCAGTGTTAATTTTTCAAGATATAATCAAGCAAAATGATTAAAAATACTTTGTTATAATTTGGTGATTATCTTAGCAACAGAAAAATAGTTAAAAACCCAATCAAGAAACTTATTTTATATCCCAATAATGCTCCTAATTTTCTCAAATAGTATTTTAAAACATCAATGTGTCTTTATAATGATAATATGCATAAGGCAGTTGTACTGTGCATAAAATATTACGCTTCATGCAAAATAGAACAAAAAAGAAAGAATTGCCAAGCATCTAAGATGCAGGAAATTTAGGATTTTTTTTGTTTGTTTTTTTTAAATATTTTGAAAGAAAGAAAAAATACCACCTGTATCCCATGATAGTTATAACATTTGCTTTCACATTTCATACACTAAATGTAACACTTATTAGACAGAGATAGTAATAGCTTGATATAAAAAGGAAAACTAAATTTACCTTGACATCTGTATGTCCATTGCTTAATGTAACTCTGCGTGCCCGATGCCACAAACCGGGTCTAATATTTTAAAAAAAGAATAAAAAAACATTTAAGTTCAAAATTAAAAGAACTCATAATTTTTTTTGTTCTTAAAACATTCTCAAAGCCTTTGTTTATATGATATTTTGTAAGTTTTGTAGTAATAAACATAAAATTAATCATTTGAAGCTAAGAATAAACAGATAAAAATCATTTATCAATGTCAAGTGTAACGCATCTGACAAGTTTTGTATCAAATTTCAAATAATTGTCAAAAACATTACATTTTAAGCTAAAAGTAAAGATTTAGTTGTTCATTGTTATTCAGTAAGTTACAGATAATCAACATAAACTCCCATTATAAAAAAAATAATATTATCCTTATAGTAAATAGCAAAAGCAAATATGATGCAAATGATAATTAATTTATAAGTAACATCCAAATGAATGCCATGTGATTTCAAACTCATAATCTTAAGATTTGTACTGGCTTCTTATTTTAAAAACCTTTAGATATTTAGACAATTATGATTTCAGTTAATAATTATCCTAATTAATGAAGTCATGAAGTCATTAAATATAGTGTTTGATGCTCAAGGAAAATATGCATTATTCTCATGCATGTCAACTTACTTGTTTTTTAACTCAACAACAGCTTGAACTGATCTGTTATTGTAATAAATGTTCATAACTCGAACCTGCAATGCACCAACATGTATAAATATGAAACACAAAAATCAATTACAACTATTTTATCATGATAAAGGAGCTATATAAGTCCATATACATACTTCTAAAAGCTTCTGGAAAGCAAATACCTTAAACATGAATATTGTTTTGTTATATATTTATTTCTTGTATTCCTACCAATTAAGGAAAATAATGTCAACATTAGTCTTTTAGAAATAACAGCAAAACAAACTACAGACATCACACACACACATAACAATACAGCAAACTAACACAAATATACAGGAGATTTATATATATATATATATATATATATATATATATATATATTGCTGATACCCCACTGACTTGTGGATGGAGTGATTTCTGAGGGTCCAACTACAAAACTCTGCAGTCAGAATGCTGAAGGTAACATCTATCAACTAAGTGACAAACCTTTTACTTGTATTAATTATATGTATATCTCACATAGAGGAAAACAGCACACACTCCATTTTTCATACATGTTAGTATATTTTTGATATAGACCAGATTATCATTAGTTTATATTTTAATATTCAATTTAGAAGAAAAATTCTTTCCACAAAATAAAAGTTAAAGAATGATACTAATGAACCATTTCTTCTTAGAATATTAAGACCTACCATCATAAAAAATTAAAAAAAAGAAAAAAAAAATTATTTTTACAAGTTTTGTTGGAAATTTTTACACAATTCATGAAATATATTAATACTCCTACCCTCCTCTGAAATGTTTCAGTTATGAAAAGGGTGCTGAAAGACCCTAGCTTCTTACTATATTAATAAATAAGGAGTAATATATATATATATATATATATATATATATATATATATATATATAACTAGTGTACCCATGCCATCAAAATTGACAGCAAGTAGGAATGTATTGTAAGTAATTTTTGTTTAATCCAAGTACAATTATTTTTCATGTGTGTTACACATGAAAAACCTGAGGAAAAGTGTGTCAAATAACCATGACCCACCCAACTTATAACTTAGCAGTACTAAAAAAGAACTAGAGACATGGACAGCAGAAAACGAATTTCCTGAAGGTTACCTAAATCTACTATTACCAGCTCAAGTCCTGAAGGTTCAACAGTGAAAAAAAAAAAAAAATATAATGATTTAATTGAATTATATTTTTGTTAATACTGCACCAATTTTTTCTTAATGATATCAAATAATACATCTGACAAATAAAACTGGGAAAAAAAAAACAAAAAAAAACACTTACCATTTTTGTTCTTTTGAGATCACTTATTCGGAGGGAAATTTTAGAGATAATGTGACTACCAACAAGTTTTACTATCTGTGTTGTGGTTGTGAATTTTGAATCCACTTTAATTGCAGAGAGTTTTGAATTCTGTAAAGAAAGAAAAAAAAATTCTTCTCATTGAAATACAAATATTGTCATATTAAATGTGAGAGATAGACTTTTCTATATGGAATTAATTTACAGGCATGACCATTTTTCACCATCTAATATCAATAAGTATGAAACTTCCTGTAAACCATATCAGATATTTTTATTGTTTATATAATTCAGTGCTTCAAAAAATCCAAGAGAGTGTTGGTTCAACTACTACATGCCAACCTCCAAGTTTTCAGAGCCAGTTTAGATAAGGTATTTGGTCAGAATAATAAATGCCATAAGTTAAATGTTAGATAACATGAAAAAAGATCATGCAATTAGTAAAAACTCCGTAAATATTTCTGACCCATTCATTATATATCTATATGTTCCATGGGTTGATAGAAAGACAAGAGTAAATTTGAATAAAATCTTTTAATCAAATTTTAGTCAAATTAAAATAAATACCTATTCAGGTTTTCTTAATGTATAATAAAAGTAAAAAAATAAATAAAAGGAGAGATATCTGAAATAATTTGCATTACCATAAATGAAGATAAAAATGTATAAGCAGTTCTATAAGAAAAGTTTATTAAAAATCATGTTTATAACAAAATACTGTTTGAGAAAGCCTGCCTACCACAAAAGGAACTTCTGGGTTATTGCAAACAAGGCAAGGATCACTCTCTAGGTAATAACCATCAAAGTCAACTAAGCCCTGTAGCATACTGTAAAAGAAAGAAAAAAAAAAAATGACAATTAAAAATGTCAAAAAAAAAAAACTCTTCAAATGGGTTCCATCAAATGCAGTTTATTAATGTTGATGAGTAATTTATATATATATAAAAAAAAAATCAAAAAGAAAATCTTTCTTTACAAACTCACAGTAATAGACACATTCATCTCATACTGTTATTTCAGATTAGATATAACAAGCTTATCAATATCAAAAAGCAAAATAAAGTTCTTCAAGCAAAAATAATAATCCAAGAAATGGTTCATCCAATATATAAAAAAAACTTTGGTCCTAGATTAAAGCCATCTTTAATTATTGTGAATCTAGTTAAATAACAATTAATGGGCCATTGAGAGCAGGGCTCTTCAACACGAGTGGTACACCTCTCTTGTAATTTTAAGTATGTGGTACTTTGTTTTGAAGAAAACTTAAAAGAAAATGTTAAAACTGAAATCTAACTTTATCTTTAAACGTTTCTAAACAGATCATTACAAAGGTTGATGGCATGTTAAAATGTCTGTAGTTCTGATACTAATTAAAACAGATTTTATATTGAAATAGACTCTTCAATCATATACTTAGATAACCTTGAGCCTAGAGTTAACATGATGAAATCATCATTGTATGCTTTATATATTCCAATTTCACACACAATGAAAATATGCATACGACTATCATTTTGTCTTTCATACCAGCAGTTATGAATATACAGATATTTTGTAGGAATCAATAAATCTTCCTTAAATTGACATTTTGTAAAAAGTTTTAGTGTTCAGTGGTACTAAATGATTTTTAATTTCTGTTGTGAACAACAGTCTTAAAAAGAAATAGACGTTTTTTAGCAATTTCAACTAGCTTGTTTATAAAACAAATCTATCAAATTATTTAATATTAGAAAAAAAAAAATAACAATGACCCCACTGACAATTTACTAAATGATTGCACCAAAATAAACCATTTCTTAAATATGTTTTCTATAAATTAAAAGGAGACATCTGTGAAGTATTCTATATGACAATCTTCAAGTTGTTGCATTCTGAGAAAATATAATCTCAAATTATCAGTTTTTATTTGATATATGACTTTGTTAAACCTAAGTAAATCACCAATTGTAACAATGTCATACTCAACTCACAGACAACAAATGCTATATTAGGTCTAGTGTTGGTTGCAATCCAGTTGAGCTGTCCCACTAAGGCTAATCATTCTATCTTCTCTGCTATTGATAACTCACTTGATTTTATGTAGGAACATTGGAGGCAAACAGTTATTGGTCTGAGTGAAGAGGAAGCTGATATATAGTGAAATTCCTTGGACCAAAGTCATCTACAGGAAATATTTTACTTAAGTTATTTATTTTCCTTTCAAATTTCCAAAGGAAATCATTCATATATACAGTCATATTTTTAATCCAAATATTAAAAAGAAATAATATTCAACTTTGACTTACTTGTAGATAGTGGCATTTGGATGATTGGCCAAAATTTGATTTTCTTCTTTCAGTACCGCCACAGCTTTTTCAAGATATTCTCTTGTCTGATGAATTAAAAGTACAAAAAGAAATCATTATGAAGAGAAAAAATACAGAACTGCTAAATGACTTCTATTTATATATTTTAACAGACAAGAGTAATTTTAAAATATCAAAATTCAAATTCAATCTTTATTGTTATATTTTCACTATTTACAACATCTACAGGTAGAGAATGAGCCAGTTCTAATACAAAAAATATGGATCTAAAATCATGAGGGTTGCTACAAAATTAATATATTCTATTTTATTAAGTTAGCCCATGGCATCAAAAGTAAATGTTGGTAGTATCATGTAAATGTTCTGACCTGGTTACAGATAGCAGTCGAGTGGCAATTTGGTAAAATGATGCCTGATATGAAAGTGTATACATTGTAGAAAAAATTTCACCTTTGACATTCATCAATGCTTGCTGAACATTTACAGAGACTAAACAGTGGATTTGAGCACAATTAGATTGTGGTCAGGGCGTTTCATCAGTGGCAACAGAAGTGTCCAAGAATCCACATTCCAAATGGTCCTACACAATTGTCAGAACTACAAAAATGAAGAATGCCTTGATCAGCTAATCTGAACAAATAAATATTAGGTTGATGCAAAAATAATGTCGTTTTCTCACATAGTAACATATGTGAGAAAACGACATTATTTTTGCACCAACCTAATATATGTCAGGTTCAGCACATTGGAAACAAGTTGGCAATATTATAATAATAACGCATATGATCCTGTTCACCCCCTCCACCAAAAAGACACTGAATGCAAGCCTGTCAGGACTACTGAACTATAGTGCTGAAGGTGACAGTTTCCTGAACCATATCATTACGAGTGATGTCATCACCATGAGGTGGAATCAAAAACAATAGTCTATGTAGTGATGACATGAGAATTTCCCATTTTAAAAAAATTATATATATATATATATATATATATGATAGAGAGTGCAATCAGTAGGTAAAGTGATTGTCTTTTGGGACAAGAAAAGTGTGATTCTCTGGGATTTCTCAAACAAACCATCAACTCTAGCCATTACATTGCAACACTGATTAAGCTTAAAGCCTAAGTTTCCAGATTTAGAACAAACTCAACCTTTTACTTGCAACATGATAATGCCACATTGCACACCAGCTTGAAGCCAATGAATCATACTGCACATTTTGGCTGGAATGTCCGAGCATGGCTAATATATTATGTGAATTTGGCACCTTCCGACTTTTTGGTCCAATGAAAATGAATTACATGAACAACATTTTCCTGATGACTACAGTGACTGTAGTCATCAGGAAAATGTTGTTCATGTAATTCATTTTAGTGACTGTTGACATAAAAAATATAATAGAATATTTTTATGTGCAGCCTTTTGTTCATTGATAGTGAAAACGCATTTTTTGTAGCTGAAAAATTGCTCTCTTTGTTTCTGTTGTAGTTAATACGAAACTTAACACACTTAAGATCAATCTCTTTAATATTAAGCACTTTAATCAAAATATATCATTTTCAGCTATGAAGCTACTAATGGCTACCTTCTGTCCAAATTCCTTCAAAATTAGTTTTATCATTTCTGTAAATTGTACTATATGATTTAATGAGATTATTTTATAAATATTCCTTCATTTGAAAACTTAAATTATAACTATTTAAATCATAGTTACAATTTCAATTTTTTTTTAATTATTAATTTATAAATTATTAACTTCGTTACTTACAAGGCAATTATTATGTAGCACGGCTAATCAGGATTAGCTATTCATATTTACATTTAACAGATTTACTGACACACATGTCATGTGACCATAAATATTGACTGACATACATGTGCATTCATTCCACACTTTTATTTTGTTATTTAGGGAAATAATGACTTTCTTAGTTTTTATGCCTTAATTTGTAGAGTTGAATTTTGTAAAAAAATTAGTATGACATACTAATGCTTCACATGATACAACAAAGGGAGGTAAAAAAAAAAAAAAGGAATAACAAAGGAAATGCTGAAAGCATAACATCATTCTTTATATTTTAATAAATTTACATTTTACTAACATAAAGCATAAAAGGAATTAGGTAAGGATTCAAATATCCAAGTGAAGGTGTTAAAAAAATTTGTATATATGACGTCAAGAAATAATAAACACAATGTTTCTAAGTTGATATTTCCAGGAATATACTTGTAAAAGTTGAGTAAACAGTTACAAAAGTTTTGATTCTTAAAGCTTTTACATTGTTTTCTTAAATACTTTCAATTGCTATGATTAGAATAGAGAATTATTATTGAATATACTTACTTTTTTGTCACTTTTTTGAGTAGTCTTCAGAACAAAGAAGCCTAGGAGATCAACAAACTGAGCAGCCTTTCGTCCATACAAAGGCAATTCTCTCCACAGACTCCACATCAGTTCCAGAAGGTTCTGCTGCTGATCCAAAGAAGAATTTCTTGAAAGAGAAAATAATTACAATATCAATTTTAAATAAGTGACTATATAATCTCATCAAAGTTGTTCTGAATCATTACCAACCCCCCTCCTTTACTACCTGTATCTTTCCATCATGCTAAACACAACCCTAGTTATTACATTTCACTTCTGTAAGTCACACCCTTACTAAGCAAATGTCACATTAGTCATGATAGTCATCTTAGTGGAGTGATGTGGATCACTTCACAACTCCTCTTGACACATTCCTTCAGCCACCATTGCTGAATGAGACTCATATATAACCAACAAAGAACACCATCAAATAATTACAAAACCAATTTTATTCAATTCCAACTTAAACTCACGTAAGGCACAAGTCAGTGAAAAGAATCTTTGAGATTCTGAAGCTGTTTTATGTCCTGACAAACAAAGACAAGAGTACAGAAATTATTCATGCAAGTTTGTCAAAGATTCACTCAAACACAGAATTTTACACCCCCAAGACAGAGGCTAGAATAGAGTACATTCACTTTTGACTTCAGAAAATCAGGTTTCTTTTATGGATCTTTCTGAAAAAAAAAACATCCTAATTTGCAATGTGCATGGATGACACAGAACCTATTCTCATGGTTGAGAAGAAAAGAACAATGGAGCTTTTGATAAATTCAACTCTCATGACTGTGCCTCCTTTTCTAATTATCTAATAATTACTAATACTCATCACTCATTCTTTAGTGCCAGTCTACTGTCCACATCATAGGTCAATTCTCTCCAGTCTCAGGAAATCCAAAGCAACACACTGGTTTTACCATGTATAATAACATGCCTTACTAGCCAGTCTGCAGTATCATAAGATTCATTAAAAGTTATAATCACAAGCTGAAATTTTCAACTCCTAATTTTTCCAGTTTTGTTGATTTTGCTTCATCTTAAATCTAATTTCAAGTCCAGATTAGTTGTCCTCAGATATGTCCAGGTACTAATTTAATTTATATCTCCAATTAGTCTTCCAAACTAATCACTTCCCATGTTTACTATATTGTATTATTCTGCCACTATCTCCTTGCCCTGTCTTAAAATAAGTATGAGCAAAATTAACCAATGTATGAAGATAAATTTGGTACTACCCAACAAAAGTGAGGAAGAAAAAAAAAAAAAAAAAAAAAAAAAAAACTATTTCCAATTATTATTTTTTTTTTAAAAAACCTTATTTCTTTCAGACACTTAAATTGTATACTGAATCTGATAACTTGCTAAATAAAACAAACATTAAATTTGTTGAAATTTGATTTGCTGAGAAGAGGCAAAAGGGCAATGCATTAAGAAAAAATAATCCTAAAAGATATTTTAAGAATTTACAAGGTGCTATAAAATTTTTTGCCTGACCAGAAATACTCTCTCTCTTTATTTTTATATATATATATATATATAGGGTGGGATGGATAAATTGTCGTCTAAATTATGCAAAAATGAAAATAACGCTGACATCTCATTTTAACAGATATATTTACCAAGATTACACAAAAATATCTTGAAATACTAAAGAGTAAATTTATTCAATAAAATTGTCATTGGCTTCAATCACAGCCTCCAGACAATTTCTGAATCTCCTATACAGGACAGTTTCCTTGTTTAAGTTGGCAAATGCTGCCATAATCCTTGCCTTCAGTTATCTTTGGTATTACAAAGAGTTTTGTTGGTCTCTCACTCAATTGTGCCCCACACATAAAAATCAAGGGGGTTGCAGTCTGGGGAGTTAGATTGGCAGATGTAAGAGGTGATGTGGTCGCAGAAACTGTCTGAGCATGCTTGTGTGGCATGGTGCAGAGTCCTGTTACAAGACATAGGATCTTCCAACACCCACTCTCTTGACTCAAAGCAGCACTACTTCCTCAAGGCACTTGATGTAAGTCACTATGTTGAGTCTGAGGTCCTGTGAGAAGATGGATGAATGGCAGCATAATGTCACCATAACTTGTGATCACACCAAACACCATGATGTCGACTGGATATTTGGTTTTCATCACTCTCAGTACATGTTTTGGGGGACACAGCAAGCCAACAGTTGTTCTGTATGTTCACCATCTTATCCTGGCAAAAACTTTTCTCAGATGAGAAAAACCAAAGTATATTCAGTTGGAGGAGATGCTTGATTTTGTTCAAAAGATTCATAGCACAGTCTTTCCTATTGTCCTTCATGGCTTGAGATAAATGTTAGCCCTTTCTCATCTTGTATAAGAAATACTGCATGTCTTCATGCACTACCTACTTGATAAGAAACTCAGATACTCCTGTGTCCCTGGCTATGGATCTGATATGACCTGGATCTCACCAACAACTCACTCATCAGAACAATCTGAGTGAGTTTTTGAAGCTGTCGCACTTTCGTAATCACCATTAGACTCATCCAACTCTTTCCAAATCCTCTGCACTGTCCTCAGATTGACACCCAAACACTCTGAAATGTTCAAATTGGTGCTTCCGGTGCAAATGCCAAGAATTACAGCATGCCATTTCAAAATTTGTGGCAGAGTGAATTGCATCATGGTGTTCTTTTTGTCACAGACAGTACCCAACTAACCCTACTATACTGTGTAGAAATGCACAAAATTAAAAATATAAAATGACAATTTATCCATCGCACGTATATAACACACACACACACATGCACACTATTTAGTTAGATATTTCGGGTAGTGGATCAAGCCAAGAACTTTTCAGCACCTCCTGGTGCTATCATCAAAATTTGTTAAAATCTATCACAAGAATAAAAATATAAACAAGTGACACACACAAAAATAGTCTTACCGATATATTTGAAGGATAAGAGAGTGTGCTTGCCAGCGACAGCTGGTCGAGTTGGACTCTAGGAGGAAGGAGCGTATAAATTTCATGAGGAGATTTTGGTCCACTGCTCGGTTGAGCTGCTGCACCAGCTCATAGCAGAGCTGCTCGTCCATCTGTTGCTGGAGTTGGCGTTGGCTGGTCTCATCACTAGCCTCTGAGTAAATAAGTTATGCATTTTAAGCTACATACAAAGAGACATTGAAAAGTACAGACAATTCTGTTATTACTCACTGTTCAATGAAAAGAAAAATATTTTTTTCTGGGACATGTCTATTTCTATGTATAGAATCTACTGATTAAATAAGACAAATTTATAGTTTCCTATTTGTTGTGTTATTCTCTTAGATTTAATCCATATTTTCAACATATCTATTGTAGATGATGTTTTTGGTGATCACTCATGAAAGACCAATACAGAAAGAAAATTGTGAACCACAAAATAAAGAGGCATTATTAGCAAGAGCATAAGGATAGGATTGAAAATTGTCTAGCTGAAATGAAATTTTTCTTGATAAGCATAAGCTTATCTGTTTTTTTTTTTCTTTTAAGAAACAAATCTCAAATAGACAATATTTTCTATAAGCCTATAAAATATCTAGAGGAAGGGTGATTAAAGAAAGGAATCTAAATGTTCAAGTTCAATACTTGCAATCACCAATTTAATAATTTTCTCAATGTCTATGACTAGGTTTCATTTTAATTCAAGAATATATCTACACAAATATGCTTTTCTGTATATTTTCAGCAGGCTTTTCATATGATACATTACATATCAAATAACTTGCCAAAAATTTAAAACAGTCACATTTAATTGTGATTCAAGGAAACAGAATGAAAGTGTCTGCCAATTTAAGGTATGAAAGGACAAGAAATTGTGGAGAGCCATAATTTTCAACATCCTGAATGGACATGGCAGATAGAAGTAGTCAAGGAGATGACAATAATGTGATACTTCGCAAAAATCATATAATGAAACAATTTTGCAATTGATTTTGTCAAACTTCATTCATTTTAAAATGTTGGAATAAATAGTAACGAAAAAGCTTATGGCAAGTGAAAATGCTTGTGTTATAGTAGAGTTCAGGTAAATTGTAGAATATTCAAAAATTATGAAATCACTTATTTTACCTGTGTTACTGCCAGATGCTGAATCTTTATCTTTCTTTCGTTTGGTGGGAGAGCCACAAGTGTTTGAGTTGGTGCCTGTTTGTTGTACAATTTTGGAGCCACATACAGCTGACTGGAGCAACTGCAGCAAGACTGGAGCAACTCCTTCATCCAGCATAATGCTAGCTTTCATCAAAAACACCAGGATGTCAATATGATCAGCTGTCAAGTTGGATGCTCCACCTAATTAAAAAAAAAAATTAAAAAAATAATATAAACATTGTTATTATCAATATTTACAGTATAGTTGAAATAAATTGAGACAATTTGTTTAAAAAAAAAAAAAAAAAAAAAAAAAATACATTTAGGATGACTAAAAAGAAATTGAGACCAAAAATTTTTCAACACTCAATCATACTAAGATTATTTAATAATCATTTTGTAAATTTTAGTTAAAAAATGTAACTTGGGATATTTTCAAAATTTGCTGTCTTCCAAATTATTCTATCTCTTTATAGAAGAAAATAAAAGAATATCTTTAAATTAGAAATTTTATAACTAACAAAATGTATCAACTTACCAGACTCTTTTTGACAAAATAATTGCCAGTTGTTAGAACGGGTAGTAGCAATTTCTGAGCATTGTTTTAAGTGCTCAATCTGTAAAAGAAAATATTTTGAATTGTCAGAAACAAGTTTCATCCTAAATTAAAATTATACAATCTCAAAAGAAACAATGAAGGAAATGATGAAATGTTATCTCAAACAAATATCCAAAATTTTCGACTGTTAAAGAGTGTAAAAAAGAAAGAAAACTATTTAAGCATTAATTTAGATAGATTATGATAAGAATTATAAATTTAGAATCCTAAGATAAATGAATAGTGAACAAAATGAGTGAAAGCCCAAAAAAATCATTTCACTAACCATAGTTAATAAAGTGTCATATGGAAGTATGATGCTGCAGATATCTTCAGCAGTCACATCCAGACCACTCTTATTGCAAATTTCCATCACAGATTTGAGGTGAGATTCAAGAGCATGCAAGTCACGCAATTGGCGGTATTTTTCCTTTGAGCCACAAATGAATAACAGCAACTGAAAAGAAAAAAAAAATGAAGACATAATTTATTAATCAATTTTCTATTAAGCATATTTTGCTTTTCACAAACAAGAAAAATATAAAACAAGATTCACACTAATATTTATTTCTTGTTTATGCAAACATTTTAGATATGAAAGCTGTATTCAGTTATGTTCAATAAAAAAATTACTGTTTAAATACTATAAAAACCAAACAAGCTTTTTAAAATTAATGTCAGGTAATTGTACAGTAAATGATACATTATTACTACATGAATTATGTAAAGACAATCAATATACATGGCAGGTACATATGAAAGGAAGTAAAAATAGAAATCAGTAAAATAAATTAATGACAAAAGTTCTTTATAAGATTCTGAAAGATATTTCATAAGATTCCTTTAAAAAAATGTTAGGTTAAACATTAGAAAAAGAAAAAAATGAAAATATGATAAATGAATGTATTTTAAGACAATTTTAAAGATGATTCTTTCTAAAAAATATTTTTTAATTCAATTTCTTTACTTTCCAAGAAAATTTAAAGAAATTAAAATTTCTTCCAAGCGTTTTACCAAAATTTCTTTGTTAATGTTAAGAACTGCTTTTATTTAATTTCTATATTTCATGTTATTAAAACAGAAATTAAACCGGAAGTTGCTTTATTTTATTAAGAGAGCTTAATAAAGAAATAATTTTCATTTTTATTGTATTATTTGCTCAATTATAATATTACAGATATGTGGGTAGTGTAGCTGATATCAGTGCAGAAAGTGAAATTGGGGAACCAGGTTCAAATTCCAAGCTCATCTGATGTATTTACTTTGTACAAATACCTTTGAGAAAGGCATAAATTCATTTCTTCTCCCTAACCTCAGCTATGGGTTAACTAACAGGATAGCCTTGGGTGGCAATCAGTCTAAGAAATGGAAAATTCTGTATCCAAACTATGAAGAAGAAATAGAGAAACTAGTCCACTATGTTTCCTAAGAATGCATGGTAATTCACAGAAAATAATGAAAAGAAATCTATGGAGAATCATGATTGCCAACATCCTGACATGGTATTTTAAATAAAAACAACATATTAATGCTTTCAAAGATACAAATGAAAAAAATGTGTGGTTGCAAAAAACAATTAATGTAGCATTTTCATTAAATAAGTTTAAAAACATTTATTTTATTTATTGCTGTGGTAAACCCTCCTACAGTAGGATGAACTCTTCCTTCTCTCATAAATACTAACTGCGAGACTTCCTAGAGCAGTCAGTTGGGAAGCGAAAACGTAGTGTTAACCTACCATTCAGACATACACCTCTATCTGCTTATTACTAACACTCTTGCTTTGTATATGTTATTTCAATACACTTGTTCAATCCTACCTTTATCTTCCATGTCTTTCTTTCTGGCCCCTAAACAGACCACAACATTTATACATACTAATTTAAATATTTAGTCATCAGAAACAGAGTTTAACCAAAAATAATAATGAAGTTAATATTCAAATGTGAGAAATTTGCATGCTTAAGTGAGAAATTTCATAGCCAAGCATTTGTAATAAAAACTAAAATTGTTACTAATTATATATGCATACAATGATTAAAAATGATGCTTTCACTTCCATTACTGAAATATTTCATAAAACACTATTCAAAACCAAATTAAATGGTCACAATGAATTAACATTCATTAAATTTAACATTTTAACTCATGTCTTTGAAATTCTAGAAATGAAAATAAATTTCATATCAAGTGCCACAAACACAACCTGCTTTACTTTACACAAAAGAGGTTTGTGTTTCTTTATATTTTTGAGAAGAGTCATTAACATTCAAAATCTTGAAACAACTCTACCTTAGAATTTTTGAGTTTACCATATAACATTAAAATACATAAGATAAATAAAATTATTAAAGCAATAAGCTTTGGTTTAGGGATACTGAACAGGAATTGGGCAGTGAAGAATAATTTTTATAGAAAGTGAACAGAAGAAGTTATTCATTGTTTATAAGAAAAATATTAAGCTAACATAAATCTCCAATAAGATGAAGAGTAAGCTTAAAAACATTTGAATGTTTGAAATGAAATATAATCTGATGCTTCCTCACCTTCCTTACTTGCCTCTTTACATATGGAGTCTGATGAGTCATCATGTACTGGGGAATAAAAAAAGTTTTTTTTATACAAATGTAATTTTGTTGTAGAATAAAAAATATTAATTTTCTTAAAATTGAAAATGCAAAGTGTTTTGTAACATAAAATACAATGTAGCTGAAGGAATTTGCCAGTATTAAATTAACATTCTTAAGAATCTAAATATTTAAAACATTACAACATTAGTTAAGAGATTCAGGCAAAGAAAGCTACTAAAATGACATTGTAATGGTAGACATTCTAGTGAAAAGGAAAATAATAAATAAAGCCTCTTTCTCAAAACCAAAGTTTCAAATCTGTTGATAGAAACTACTATAAAGAATAAAAATATTTCTTTTTATACAAAAATACTACAAAAAAAACAAAAGCAGTACTTTTTAAAACTAATGTTCCTCTTGTTGGAATATTAGCATATGTAATCATATACATTTGGTAGAAGTGTATGCTGGTATTAGTTTGCTGTTGTAAATATTACAAGTGATAACATTATAAATACTGCTGCTGCTGCTGATGATATTGATGCTTCATTATGCTGTCAAGTCTAACGAAATGTTTCAAGTTCCAATAGGTTATGGGCTCAACAAATCTCACTTATGATTTGACTGCAAAAGTTTTGGCATAAATGTAAATTCAAAGATTTCGTGACATTATTAGAATTTGAAAAGTACGATGAAAAGAATGCCAACGCCTTTGCAAAATAGGTTGTGTGTGAACAACAGGAGTTTTTGAATTTTTATTTACAACACTAAGAATAATGTTACAAAAACATTGGAAACCTTGAAGGGGTACTATATATCAAAAGAAAAACTTCACTTATTATGTGATAAAAACAGAAAATATTATATTGGTTGATCATTATCAAAACGGTTCCGACCAATGTCATGCTGCAACCATCAAAAAAACCAAGAGATTCTCTCTTAGCCATAATGTCACAATGTGGCAAACAGGCAAGCTTCCAAAAATGGAAAATTACTTTCTATTACATAATTTCATTTAATATAAAAGGTAAGTTAGATGACAGCAGAGATGACAACATGTCATAACTAAAGGGTCAAAAACATATTTCAATAAACTTAACTCTGAAAATCATCTCATCAAGTTGACGGATTGTAGCAGAGCAAATTAAATTGCTTTAAAAAAGGTAATGTCCATGGTTCTTTCATGGGTTTGAATTGGAATATACAGAGTTATATGAAAAATACACTTTTTATCCAATCATTTAAACAGGATACAGTGACAAATTTGAGCAAAATTTTGCTAGGTTGATCATACAATATTTAATATTAAAAGGTATATGTGTACTTTTCCAACAATACAATTTTGTCAAAATCTGTTCCACATAAGTTAAAAATAATGGCACAAACATTTTAAGCTGCTGTAATATGAAAGAAGGAAAAATGACAATGAAATATAAGAACCAAAAAATGGCAGAAATGTTTCTAATTCAATATTTGAAATAGTGCAATGTGATTTAGATTATTCAATGTAATCCAGCTCAGCAGAATGTAGCTGATATATTCATTAAACCAGAAAATATAATTACGTTGAAGGAGTTTGTCAATGCCATTTTGGAAATACAAACCCAAATGTAAATTTTGTAAGTCTTAAATTTAAATCTTTGAAGTATTGGAATGTAAACAGATGTGCTTATATGCGATCAATCAAGTCCAGTGGAATTCTCACATGTAACAACACAAATGTAAATTTTGTAAGTCTTAAATTTAAATCTTTGAAGTATTGGAATGTAAACAGATGTGCTTATATGTGATCAATCAAGTCCAGTGGAATTCTCACATGTAACAACACAAATGTAAATTTTGTAAGTCTTAAATTTAAATCTTTGAAGTATTGGAATGTAAACAGATGTGCTTATATGTGATCAATCAAGTCCAGTGGAATTCTCACATGTAACAACCCAAATGTAAATTTAAGTATAAGGTGCTAATCTCTATGATGTGTGTTCAATGCATCTATACAACTTCTCTACAAATGAGTATTTCTATAAGCAAACATCAAAATACTCATTTTTGGGAAGTGGATTAAGATAGAACATTTCCACATAACCTTATATCTTTTATCTAAACTAAGCCATACTGAAATGTATACAAATGTTGAATATTATAACTGACAACAATGGAAGTGCTTCATATGGTGTCTAATAAAATGTCTCCACTTCTAATATGTCTTACCTCTGATAACATGCTGTACCAGGAATCATCAAAAGTAGCTGGAGCCATTCCCTGGTTAGAATCAGCAATTTTTTTCAACTAGAAAAAGCAAAATTATAATTACCTTTTGTATCATTTTGTTCTTGGAATAATTACAAAACAAATATATTCTTTTTCTTAAAATGGAATTGAAATGGGAAAAAAAAAAATTTTTTTAAAAACAAAAAAAAAAAAAAAAAAGTTGAAACTACCTGGTATGGAAGTCTGAGAACCATCTCTGTAAGTAATTGTGGATAATCTTCAAATACATCATTTGCATGTCCTTTGACATAAGGTCGCAGGAAGAAAGGTGTCATATCAGGAGGAGGTGACATTGGATGTGGCTTCAAAAGCTGACCAGGCAAGTTTGAACAATCCTCCTATGAGAAGAAAAATATGCTCTTCAATCAGATGGACAACTAAAATCACTAATGAGTATATCTAGACTTGTAAAGCAAACCAAATCACAATAAGTAAAAGTCAATTTTACCTCCTCACCACTGTACTGTTTCCAGTAAGGTAGCAGACTGTGCAGTGCAGACAGGCAGTATTCAATGCAAGAGCTTGACAATAGAGCATTAGCTGTACTGAGGCTTATAAAAGAAGAATTCTAGAAAGTGGAAAAATAAAGAAAACCAGTGAGGATTAAAAAAAAATCAGAAACAAATTAAAAAAAAAAAAAAAAAATCATCTGTACAGTAAAAAATAACTTTAAAATTAAGGCACCAAAAATAATTGTATGTTAGCAGAGAACATTTGCTCTATCTCTACATATAACACATTTAACAACAAGATAAACAGAGAAATTACACTGTTTTGATTTTATTTCAAATGTTCCTTCCAGATTAGTTTTCAAATAACCCAGTTCTTTTCACTGCAGTACAACTAAACCTGCAACTTTTTAAAAAGTTTTCCAGCAAATTAATGAATCAATGATCAATTTTAGCAGCTTTATACTACTAAAAATATAGGATAAAAATGTGTGTGTGTGTGTATATATATATATATATATATATATATATATATATATATATATATATACACACATCCATACATACATACAACAACTATTTTAACTTTAGAAAAATCAAATAAATGAAAACTATATAAACCTATGTAACAATCAAGGAGAATAACTGGCAATGCAATAAATCTTAAGAAACAGATAAACAAACCTCTGACATGGTCTTTGTTCCAGCTTTTGTTCGAGACAACAATACACTTAGTAGTCTAAGCAATGCCAACTTTACTTCATAGCACTTGGATCGTTCAGCAATATGGTCCAATTCCTGAAACATGTGACAACATTCATTGCTTTCATAAACATTCCTACATAAAATCATAAACTTTAAAAGTTTCATTTTTACCTTATATTTGATAATTATTCTTTTTATTTATATATAAGCAAGTATAAGCATAAAAGGACATTCTTTATGCGATATGGGAATTAGCTAGAACGTGACTCGTGTAAATACTTTATATATAAATATTTAAGATTTATAATGAATAAAAATCTAATGCAACATTTTGAATTATTTAAATTATTTAAATTTTAGCTAGCTACATAGATTTTACATAAAAATGTTTTAAAATGACAAGTTATAGATTACAAATTATATTCCAATTTCTCTGAAGAAAAAAAATATCTGAAGAAAGACTCAATATATAACATCAAAAAAAGATTTTTCAGAAGTGTTTCTAGTGTTAATTAAAGGATAATAATGTTGCAATATATACCACAAATTATAATTTCTAAAACATAAATAAAAGAAATAAAAAACTCAAATGAAAGATACATAAAACAAAACCAGCTTTGTCAATAAGCATCTCACATTTTTAATTTCTATTAAAAAAAAAAACTTCCAAATCAATATTGGTGGTCAGAAGTCCACTATTATTAATTCTTTAAGGAGACAGAAATCAGCTTCAGTAACAAAAAAAATGCTTTGTTCTATGAAAGCCTTTTGCATTCCTTCACAACTTACATAAATTCAAAAAGTATGTATTATAAAATATTTTACAAAAGAAATCCTCTTGTTACTTAGGATTAGATTTATATTGGTAAAAATCAACTTTTATGAAATTGTTTACTGTACAAATAAAGTGAACAAACTTTTTTTTTTAGCTTTCAGAGACTCTACAGTAAATAAATGTTATTTACCAAATTTTAAAGACTTTTTTTTTTTTCATAAATTCCTCCAGAGTCATTAAAATTTATGGTAAAAAATTTTTCTAGTAAAAAAATCAACAGAATTCTAAAAAATTACTAACATAAATTAGTTAACAGATTACCAAAGCTGAAGAACTGCAATGGTTTTTCAGTTAATTTATTCAATGCTTTAATTAGTGACAATATTGAAGATATTGATTAGGGTATTAAAATTTCCAATCATGAAATAAAACCAACACTATTATTTAGTCAAAAAAAAAAAAAAAAAAAAAAAAAAAAAAACTGATGTAATTTAGTGGAAAAGATAAAACAAGAATGGGGAGGGAACTTATTTTACCTTCTCATTGCCTCTTAAACCTCATTAATTTCAACCAAAATGCTTATTCCTCAACATTAAACTGATATGCCATTGTTATATAACAGCTAAGATTACAAAGTTCTACTGATATTAGGTTTAAAGTAACAATAAGTAGCAAGCTTAGATTTTTAAATTGAAGTAAATTCAAAATTATAAACTAAATTTTCATTATAGATTATAAAGATAGTTCATAATATGTAGAAATGAAAACATTTAAAAGAATTATAAAAAGTGATTACACAAGGAAATTCTAAGTCTTGTTTTGTGAAATGTTATTAATCTGCACAAAAAAATTTTCTTGTATCTTAATTAGTTACGATTATAAATCTAAAACAAATTCAAAATGAACATCTTTTTCCTCTTTATCTGGTTAGGAAATCAATTACACTAACCTCTATTATGATTTATAAAAATTTAAAGTGAAAAGAAACTCATTCCCTACCAAAGAATTTGTATTTTCTAAGTACTTACCTTTCCAGGGAAATTCATTTCTTTCAACATTGTTGTCAATAAGTTATCTAATGCAGCACGATCTTTCTCTTCTTCACTATCAAGATCAGCAGTTAAAATAAGGATCACCTGTTTAATGAAAAATTAATAACAAAAAAAATAGTGAAAAGTTTTTCCATGACCATGTTCTGAATGAAAAGCACTCTTTATGCTTAATGTTCATTTCCTGAACAATAAACAGAAGAGAGAGGGAAAAAATAAATAAATAAAAGATAAATCAATGGTGTAATAAGAAATCCAACAGAACCATTTTAAAGATTAAACTCAAATCATACAACACAATTTTCATCAGATCACTTTAATATACTTTCTTCAAATGGCCACTTGAACTTCACACCAAATCCAAGTTTTTTCAATTAAACAGCCTCCTCAATAAAAACAGCCTAAGACGAAGAAATGCTTTATTTTATTGACAAAATTATTGTTCACTCAGGAGTACATGAATTTTTCAATGCACTATAGTCAAATTTGTTTTGACATTTACAAATATAATCAACACTTTTTACAAATTGAGCCATTTCAGGGTATCATCACACTTGTCTGTTTGTTTCATACTTTAGAAGATTATTTTGTAGCAGACAACCAATAATTAGTAAAAGAAAGAAGACATCTCAAAAAACCACCACTCTTTAATTTTAGCAATGAATCTTTCTCTATCTCTCCCACTTCCTAAACTTGTTCAGTGGGGGAGATGTTAAAATTCGATCCTTTTTATCTTCTGATTTGAGAGTTAATTTGTATTTTACACACACCTCTAACATCATTTGGTCTTGGTACTTTTGGTCTGCAACAAACTATTCAACAAAAGTATACAACACCACTAAATTATATCAATTTTACCACAACAAATTATAGAAGTACTAAATTGAATGAAAAATGCCTCATGGTAGGCACAAACATATTCCTAATTATCCAGATTTATACGACACTACAAAAATCTGTTTCTTTAGAGTTATTTGTATTGTATCCAATCAAATTTTTAAAAAAACATTTTAAAAATCTATAAGTAAAAAAAGTACATACTTGCATAAATGGAATTGCTCGCACTCCACCAACTTCTCGAAGTTCTCCAAAATGTTGCAGTAATTGCTCAAGTAACATCAAACGCAAAGAATGAAGTCTTGGGGGGGGAAAAAAAAAAACTTTATATAATTTCAGAAGAATTGACAAGAAAAGTTACTTTTGCACTGATTAATATTTATTAATCATATCTGATATAAAACATACAAAATAGCCAACTTAAAACACTGATAACCAAATACTTGAATTCAATCTACAAGTTAAAATATGCAGCCCTATCTTCATACACTCCTCATTTTAATCTTCACCCATATCTACTGAGGTTTTTTCTTTAACATTTGCTTTCTTCTTCTCCACCCCCCACTCCCCTGCAAGCATCACTTCCTCTCTCAGTTCTCAATTAAGTAGAGTTTTATTTGTCTCTGCTAGAGTTACAATAATTTTTTTTTTCAGGAAAGATCTCAACAAATGCTCAAATTCCAGCTGTTCAATGTGGACAATTTGCACATAAATCATTTAGAGACTCTAACCTATGCACAAAGCAATTTGTATAAACATTCTCTTCATGCATGAATTATATGCCCACATTAGCTTCAATCACATACATAAAAAATCTTCTGTAAGTGACTTCTGTAACACTTCAAGTGAGAGTTTCTTAATTCCTACTGTAATATTGTCAATTCAAACATGGAACAATGAAATTCCCTAAAAGCCAATACAAAATAATCCCAACCAGTATTCAGGAAATTGGGAGAGATTCGTTTAAACATTACTAAAATACATCTACAATGGTCTTCATCAGGTGATGGTCCTAATTTTAGACATGGTCTCAGTGCTGAAGAATCTTCTAACACAGGATGTCACAATATTATTTCCTGATACTATCAGACTTTTTCTCAGATTATTTATACAACTTAGAATATGCCAACCTTAAATCAAAGTGATGAATTTCATGCCTGAACTTTTTTTAGCTCTTTTTCATTTAAATCTCTTGTAAATTTATAAAAAAAAAAAAAAAAAAAACTAATGCATTCTAAAGTATTTCCTTCATAAAAGAACTTAAAACTTCATATTTTCCCAACTTTTGTTTATAAAAACAAAATCACAAAACATCTAAAATTGTCATATTCAATTGCATTTCAGGCAAAAGGATACTTTTGAAATTTATACTTTATTAAATTACTTTATTAATGTGGAACGTAAGCAGACTTGCAATTCATTTTGATAGCAAAAGCACAAAAATAAAATAATATAAAAAAAAAAAGGACTACTACAATGTAAACCTGTTTAAATGGATAAAATCTAAATGGAAATTACAATGTACTTTCCCCACACTTATTGTTAAAAACACTTTTTGATTTTAAAGTTTGAAGCTGACAGGTTTAGTTTGTTATATAGTCCCCCTTTAAAAGAAACTTTTCAGCTACTAGAAATTATATCAAATACTTTTGCTTGATAATTGATCCATATTTGATTCAATTGCTTTCACTCATTTGATGATTGAAGCAAAATGTTTTCTGTTTGCACAATTTTCTATTTCTTCTACATAATCTGTCATTTTGAAGCATGATTCTACAGCTTCTACAGACATTTTCTAAGAGTTTTTACTTTAGAATTGAGGTTGACAATTACAAAATACATGAAAAATAAGCAGAATTTCTTCGTTTTTTTTTTTAGCTTTGTGGTTTTTGAAGAGGTGGTAAAACTTACATTAAGTTTAAACTATTAAAGATAACCTTCTTACCGATATGAAGTGTCATGATCAGTTTCAGTGTCCATTACTTCTCCTAGTTCTGGCTGCATTGAAACACTGGGCATACCAACACTGTTGGTTTCACTACGGGCTCCAGTGGCAGTACTTTCCTGGGCACCATCACCATAAGCACTACTTCTTCCACTCACTTTTAGAGAGAAAAAAATATATAAGTGACAAAATCGATATTTAAAGCAAATAAGTTATCTCATCTACATAAGTTCTATTAAACAGTTCAGATCAAAAAAAGAAAAAGAAAAAAAAAGATTTGTTTTCAATGACTGGGCATATGGACCTCCATAACAAAAATGAAGAAAATCTAGTAGTTTTTAGGCAGTTATCAACAAGTGATAGATTTATTAATTTCTCAGGAAATCCAATAGTTGATATTACCTAAAGAAAGGAAATTTTAAATATACTGGGCTAGATATTTTTTATAAATATCAATTAAAGAAAAAAAAAAAAAAAAAAAAACTTTTCTTTCAATAAATTTTTCCACCAAACCTGACAAGTAGCTGCCACTTTTAATAACAGACCTGATGAAATCCATTTGAAAAGAAAGCTTACAGAAAGAACAGATCATTAAGGAACAATTGACTCAACTGTCAATAAGGTTGACTTTTGTGTATACCTAAAATGCCCTAATTAACCTTTTCAAAGGATTAATTCTTCGTTTGTTATTAGTATCTACTGAAAACCTAATCTTTCCAGACAATTGTTTTGAGACCCTTTTCTTAAATACTGGTTAAAAGACATGAAAGTAACCAAACTATCACTTTTAAGTAATCATCACAGTCAGAAATATTTAAGTTGAACAGAGAAGTATATGAAAACTGATTTTTTGACAGTAATTTTCAAATGGTAGAGCTATATTGAATGGACCAAATTGCTTGTTGAAAGATCAGATCCTTCATGGAAATAGTTAGCCAACATAATTTAGAAGACAAACAGAAGATATGGATATGTTTATATGTTTTAAGCTAGTATTGTAGATAGTAAAAGTATCGGTCCATTTGAAGTTGATGGTATAAAGATAAATGCAGAGGATTATTGTAGTTATTTTTTTTGGACTGGCACAGGTCATGATCTAAAAGCTTTAAGCTAATAAATAGATTCTTTCAAGACAATGTCCCTTCACAAAGCTGACAATTGCCCACCTTGTCAAAAAATATTTTCAAGAATACCAAATTAATGGAATAGCTCCAGATATGAATCTAATAGAAAACCTGGGATTCATCATTAAGAGACGTATATGAGAACAGAAAACAGCATCCAAGCAAAGATCATCTCTGTCAGACAAATTAAGACAGTGGAAAAGTTAATAAAATCAACGTTATAGAATATCAGAGAGTATATATTAATATGTAAAATAATATTTTTTCAGTTATATTAGATATTATGTTCATCAAGGTATCATATTTTTGGACTAATAAAAATTTATCTCCCACTTAGTCCCAAAACAAGTTGTCAATATTTTTAATAAAGATAAATATTGATAAACTAAAAAAAAAAAAATAACCTGAAAATTTTGCCAACATCAGGTGATTAATAGCAATTTTATTGGAAAAACATTGCCTTAAATGTAACAGAATCGGGTATACTATAAAAGTTTATTTTAATGGAAGGATTATTTATTTTATGTAAATAACAATATAAAATCAAGTTCAATATGGAATCAACAAAACAAACCTAATTGCCACAAGAACATATAAAGACAACTATCTACTAAGTAAACAACTGTTTTATATTTAATACAGCTTAAAAAAAAAAGATAATCTTTTTTGGTTCATTAAAAAAATATCAATGATTACAAAGCATTAAATTTCTTGCAATGAAACAAATTTAATCACTTTTTTGTTAACTACAATGTTAAAGGACATAATTTAGACATTTTCCAACAATGTTAATCAAAATAGAGTGAATGGATTGTTTTATTCATTAAAGTTAAAACAAATTGGGTAGAGAATGTGCAGAAAAAGAAATAGAAAAAGAAAACATTACTTGAGACAGAGTCCACTGCACTACCACCACTCTCAGAGCCAGCACTGCCAGCATGTTCTGCTGGAGATGTTCTCAGTGTAGATCCATCAGTAGCTGCATTACTGCCAACTTCATCATCACTACCTGGAGCTGAAGCAGTAGTATCTGACAAAGGACCTTCTTCCAATAAGGAAACATTCTGATAAAAAGGGAAAAAAAAAAAAAAAAACATTTAAAATAGAATACATAAGAATATGCACACACACACACGCATGTGCGTGTGTGTAGATATTTTGAAAGAATGATAAGAGTTAAAAAAAAAAAAAAAGATACAAGTAAAAAGCAAGAGTGATGAGAGCATAGTGAAAACAAGCAATGTCAACAATTTTTCAACACAATGTCTTCCTTTTATTTTTGAACAAAGAGGAAAGATTTAGAAAGACTAATTTTACAATAGTAATAGATATATTACTTTGTTATTGATAAAAAAGAAAATAATGTTGAATTATTTAGAAATCCCTTAAATTTAGTCTAATAAATTATACAAACTGTAGTGATTGAGTTAATGTTTTTTTTAAATATATATCTACTTCACACCAATAGAAAGTAATTGTAGTACTTACATTGCTTTGTGCAGCCAATCCTAAACTTTGTAAGCTAAGCTCACCTCCATGTCGTGACTGCAAAAAAAATAAGATAAAAATTCTGAAATTTTTAAATGACATAATATAAAAAACATTTCCTTACAATCTTATTGCATACGATTTTCAAATTTTATATGCAGGAATTCTCTTTTCTTTTTTTCTTTAAAATCTTTCATTGATTTATAAAGTTTTTAAAAAATGTTTGACATATATTAAACACTTAATTTCTATTTACCAATCTTGACTAAGTTCAAAATGAAAACATTATTTTACAAATACTTTAAAATGAATATTTAAAAAAAGAAAAACATTTTAGTTTTGTCAGTTTGAGAGCTAATAATTTTAAAACACTCAAAACGCCTCATACTTCATTTAATAACAAAATTGTACATTTTTTGTCTCTTCTTAATACAAAAATCATCAACTGTATTCATATCATAAAATTTTTAAAAAAATAAAACATAATATTTAAGATTTCAGTGGGTAGTGTTATTCTGAGGAGCAGCTGCCCAATGTTTTCCAACTACCTTTTATATATGTATAGATATATGCTAATTTTATTTATACTCAAAATTACATTTTGTATTAAATATTATTTCATATATAAAATTTACAAATCCTTAAACTGACCTTATCTTGTTTGAACAGTTTGGATGAGGGTGAAATAAAATAAGAAAAAAAAAACAAAAAAAACAATCAGTATACAATTTCCCTCCATAAGAATTACTTGTTAAAATTAACTGACCTGATCCTGTAGACTGAGAGCTATTGCTAGTTCTACCATTGTCTCATCATCAGCATCAGGTGGGATGTCAACTATAGGTGGGAAATTGGCACCACTACCCTCAAGAAGTACTTCTAAGGGAAGATTATGGTCAGCAGATTCTAAAACCATTGGTTCACTCTGCAAACATACACATTTCACTTAATCAACAAAAAGCATGGTTTATACACTCAGAAGATTGATCATGTTCAATGGTGTACAAAATGCTTCAGCCTAAATTTGCAAGAAATTCTTATCTTTAAGAGATTAAAACATTCAATGCGTGTACAAATTTACACATCATTGTTCATACAGTTAAGAGAATTATTAAATTTTTAAGTGTATCTGTTATTCAAATTTTTTTCATGTCTTTAAAACTTTATTTAAAATATTTTCCAAGGAATGCATAAAATCATTTTTATCTTGATAAAGAAAAACAATTTAATTTTTCTAACATTTTCATATCATAAAATGATTTGTTTATTTAAAATGCAAAACTGCTTGATTTATTTAAAAATTACATTTTCTGTAGAATTCTTGATCAAATAAAATACCTGTAAAAGAATAAAGTGACTGATTGTAGCTGTATACACATCATACCTGATCTGGATAATGTGCCAAAAGATCTTGATCTTGCTCTACAGCCTCTGATTCTGGTTTAGGTTCTTGTTGAGTATGATTTTTGGGCACTTTGCTTTGGTGTTCATAGTCATCATCATCAGCAGCTGTAGCTCCTCCTATGCAAATAATCAAAAAGTCATTCATAAACAAGTCAAAAGTATTTAGATTCCTGACAAGAAAATTATTTTTAAAAATAGATAAAACTGAAAGAAGAAAGAAAAAATAAGAAGAAAGAAAAAATAAGAAGAAAGAAAAAATAAGAAGAAAGAAAAAATAAGAAGAAAGAAAAAATAAGAAGAAAGAAAAAATAAGAAGAAAGAAAAAATAAGAAGAAAGAAAAAATAAGAAGAAAGAAAAAATAAGAAGAAAGAAAAAATAAGAAGAAAGAAAAAATAAGAAGAAAGAAAAAATAAGAAGAAAGAAAAAATAAGAAGAAAGAAAAAATAAGAAGAAAGAAAAAATAAGAAGAAAGAAAAAATAAGAAGAAAGAAAAAATAAGAAGAAAGAAAAAATAAGAAGAAAGAAAAAATAAGAAGAAAGAAAAAATAAGAAGAAAGAAAAAATAAGAAGAAAGAAAAAATAAGAAGAAAGAAAAAATAAGAAGAAAGAAAAAATAAGAAGAAAGAAAAAATAAGAAGAAAGAAAAAATAAGAAGAAAGAAAAAATAAGAAGAAAGAAAAAATAAGAAGAAAGAAAAAATAAGAAGAAAGAAAAAATAAGAAGAAAGAAAAAATAAGAAGAAAGAAAAAATAAGAAGAAAGAAAAAATAAGAAGAAAGAAAAAATAAGAAGAAAGAAAAAATAAGAAGAAAGAAAAAATAAGAAGAAAGAAAAAATAAGAAGAAAGAAAAAATAAGAAGAAAGAAAAAATAAGAAGAAAGAAAAAATAAGAAGAAAGAAAAAATAAGAAGAAAGAAAAAATAAGAAGAAAGAAAAAATAAGAAGAAAGAAAAAATAAGAAGAAAGAAAAAATAAGAAGAAAGAAAAAATAAGAAGAAAGAAAAAATAAGAAGAAAGAAAAAATAAGAAGAAAGAAAAAATAAGAAGAAAGAAAAAATAAGAAGAAAGAAAAAATAAGAAGAAAGAAAAAATAAGAAGAAAGAAAAAATAAGAAGAAAGAAAAAATAAGAAGAAAGAAAAAATAAGAAGAAAGAAAAAATAAGAAGAAAGAAAAAATAAGAAGAAAGAAAAAATAAGAAGAAAGAAAAAATAAGAAGAAAGAAAAAATAAGAAGAAAGAAAAAATAAGAAGAAAGAAAAAATAAGAAGAAAGAAAAAATAAGAAGAAAGAAAAAATAAGAAGAAAGAAAAAATAAGAAGAAAGAAAAAATAAGAAGAAAGAAAAAATAAGAAGAAAGAAAAAATAAGAAGAAAAAAAAAATAAGAAGAAAAAAAAAAATGAAAAAGTTACATACATAGCCACAATAATAAAAAAAAAAGTGTGTCAAAAGGACAGTTTATCTCTTGACACTGCTATTACTTTCAGCAATGTTTGTTTTAAAAGGCTATTTTTAGAATTTTCATAAAACCCAAACATATGAAACATTTTTTTTTCCTCAAGAATTAACAAAATGTTACATATTTCTTTATTAGATTGTTTATTTACAAAATTATAAAAAATGTGAACCAACAACAATGCAATTTTTATTATCTACCATTTTATAAAGAAATATCTGAAGATAATTTTTTTTATTAAATAGAAATATAATCACCTAATTATAAATGTTGAAAAAATTAATTTTCCAAGCATTTCCTTCATTTGCATTCACCACATAAATTTTCTAAATTATATTGAAATTAAAATTCTAAAAATAACTTTTTAAAACAAACCTTGCCAGTAATAGCAGCTTCAAGATAAAAACCATCCTTTTGACATACCATTTCTATATGTATGTATGTTAAACTTTGCCAAACATTTTAATAAAAAGAACCTTACTTTTCCCGGGTGAATTACATCTTGGAGGTGATGGGATAAAAACTCGTCTTTGACGCCTGTGACGAGGTCGAAGAACTTTGAGCAAGGCTTGCTTACATGCAAAGCTAACACATGGATCCTATAAAAAAAAAAACAAAGGAAAAGAAATTAAAAATAGTAACTTTAAAAATGAATTCATTCTTATTTCCATTAGTTAACAACACTTACTGGGCAGAGCAGCAAACGGACATATTGTTTGGTTGCTTGACTCACAATACTAAGATCACAGACACAAAAGGCATGGATGATTTCCACAAGAGCTACAACAGTAGCTTCCACATGGGCCAAACCTGGAAGCAAAATAAATGCAACAAATCAAAAGGTATCAGCTAATTTAAAAATTATTTTTGTTGTAGTTAAATATGCCACAATTAGTAATTCTGAAAAATATACTTGTAAGTCATAAATATCCGATTACCAAATGTTGAGGATTTAATATTTAGAGAATTAAGATTCAGAAAAATGTGGTTAGAAATGACCAATATAGTTCTTTAGAATAATAGACAATGAATTAAATAAGTTTTCTAAATTTTGTATGAATTTACTGAATGCAGACTTATTTATAAAATGTAAAATGAAATTAAAAAGGAAATAAGAAAATATTAAAAATCATTTATAATCAATAACTATATTGTCTTGAGCTGTAATTCATGGAAAAATACTTTAAAATCAGGTATGACTGATTTTGTAAAGAGGGAAATAGAAACACAAGGAAACGTTGAAGGTCAGAACTCAGAATATAAGAACGGGAGAATTAGAGAATATACACCCAAACATTGAAGAAATCTCTAAGACTCATCAAGCACATGTTTCTGATAAAGACAAGAATGAATAAAACTTAATTGTACGTTTCATTTTATATTTTCTATTGCATTATTTCTTTTCTATAATATTTGACTTCATTATGACATATTTTTCCAAAATTTGTATATAGTGCACCTACAATTATTGGTAGGATTTCAAGTGTGCCCCAACTTCAAAAAGTTCGAGAACCACCGATCTAATATATTAGATATGATAGATTAATTGACTGATTAAAGGTGAATATGAAACTATTTCTCAGTCACATAGTTCCTATTGTATCTTAGTTTAAGATTAATTTCCTGGTTGCTTTTTATTACATTTTGACCACTGCACACACAGGTCTCCTTTGGGTGTCTGTTGTATTTTGGAGTGCTGAATTTTGCTCTCAGTAGGTATGCTTTCCCTCTCATACACATTACATCTATTGCCTGTGCTTGTTTGCTCTTGGTATTGTCCTCTTGATAAATGTGTCTAGCCTGTGAATTAGGTGAACCAAACCATGATAATGTTCTTATATTTTGGGTTTTGTTTTCAAAAATCATAAACTTCATTGTTTATTTCCTCTTGACTAGTAGTTAGCATATACTATTTATGTCTGATTTGATACAATGCATATGTGGCCTGTTTCAATTTTGTATAAAATTCTATTATAATTTAAACCATCAAAGATCATTAGTTAAGATTTCAGTATACAGACAGTGTTTTATTTTTCTAAAATACTGTCTATTGTCCCTGAGCAAAACAAGAATTTATTTGATAATCATTACCTGGAATGCAAACAGGAGCTAACATTGGGTTTGGAGGTTTGGCTGCATACTGTTTCCAGAAAGTATTCATCAGCTGAGTTATAAATGTACAGCCTTCTTCTTGAGAACATTTAGCCAACTCAGCTCTAGGGCTGCATTCGCTACTACTGGATGAATCATCTATAGGATTTATAAAATAAAATAAAAATTCTTTTTAATAACAGTTTACAAAATTAATGCAATCAAGACATTTTAAAAAGAAATGTTTTTGGGAATGTTTTTTTCATTCAAAAATTCATAAAAATAAAACAAAAGTTTCTCAAAATTAATTTTAAAACATTTAAAATATTTTTGTTTTACTTTGAAGGATACAAAAAATACAGACTATTCTAAAAGTACTAAACTAAAAAGTATTTTACATTTTCCATTTCCGAGTTTTACAAAACCAAATATTCACATCTGAAGTAATGCCTGAGCTTACCAGTGAGATCTTCAGTAATGGATGGAGAACCTTTTTCAGCAAAGCGCACCAAGTTACATGGTCGAGTTACAGCTACTGATCGTGCTGTGACAACTAGGCGTTGAAATGCCTCAACATCCAGATCCTGAGTTCCTTGCTGGACAAGGCTATGCATCACGTGACTCAGCTGAGCATGGTCCTGAATACAAAATAAAAAATGCAATAATTTTGTCCCTTCAAAATTTTTTTAAAATGATTTGTTAAAAATATTTCATAACACTTTGGTCTTATAGTCAAACAATAAACATCTGTTTACAAACTTATTTAATAATAAAAAATGTGTACAAAAAAATTCTGGTAGCAAGATATAAACATATAGAAACATACCCTGTGATTATGATAGGCTGCTTTTGTTGGAAATAGAGAGGCCAGCAGGCTCTTGGTTTGCTGCAAGACACTGTTTGGTGTGGGCAAAGTCAAAAGTGTAGTGGCCATTTCAAGAGCAGCTTGGTGGTAAGGTGCCTGCAAAATTTCAAAAAGGTTTATTGAATTTAATTCACATTTCCAAATATAAATTTTTGTCATATTCTTTGAAATTGCCATTATAGAATTTAATTCACATTTACAAATATAAGCAAAGTAAATTAAAGATTTTATTGACTTGATCGATTACAAAAATCTCCTTTTTATGTATTTAATATGAAATAGAAATTTCTTTTTAGATCTGAAAAAAAAAAAAAAAAAAAAAAAAAAAATTATATTCACAGACATCTTATAAAAAATATAGTTATCAAATTTGAAAGGTCCTAGAGAATATGACCTAAATGTTAAAAGGTTAAAGATCATTTTATATATTCTATATTAACCCTGTTAATATTGCTAGGATTATAACATTTTTTACTGAAGTTGAATTTGTATTAAGGAATTTGAAAAATGTTACCATTTCATTTTTGTCAGATTCTTTGAAATTGCCATTATTATGTAATTCACTGCTTTAGTTTTTTTGTTGTTCTAACTATTGTTTTGTTTGAAGATTCCATTTTACTCAGATTATTCATCTACACAGATACAAGTCTGTTTTTTTTTTGTTTTTTTTAGCAACAAACCAATAGAACATCAACAGCAAAAGAATAGAAACTATTTTTTTTTTTAGACTTTGATTGGTTTTCTGTTCTAAATACAATAACAATATGGATACTTTTATACTTGCTTCTTTTCAGTGGTTTGGAACACAACATCAAAATGGCTTTGAATTTTTATATACAAGAAAACAACCTAGTTTATAGAAACATTTCAATTGTATTACTACTTAAACAAAAGAAAATATAAATTTGAATTGCAAATGTTTGCTGTCAAATCTAATTACATATTGAGTCAAAGGAATCTATTTTTCCCAAGGAAAGATAGGCAAGTACATTTATCAATACATATTTTGGTGGTATATAAGTTTATTCCTATATATTTTAAGGAATCAAGCATGTAACTGTCTATATTTCTGATATGAGGTATTATGTACATGACACAGTGGATAAAGGCATTTGTTAGATCCAGTGACAGGACCCAAAGAGTATGAGTTCAATACCCAGTTAATTCAATGAAGAACTTTCAGAGGGAAATTAACAGGAGATAACTGATAACTGACATCCATTAAACATGGCACGTGGAACTAGAACAGTCTACCCCAGTGAGCGAAATAAAGGGTTCAGTTCGACATTCTAACAACCTGAAGAAGGCTGGAGCATACAACGGCCGAAACGTTGTAATAAATATGGCGACAAAGATGAGGACAATAGTCCAAATAATGCAAGCATGCAACATTGCTACATCAGTTTGTTTTATTTAAAACTGCATTAATGTCAATAGAAAAACTTGATAAATAATAATAAATACTCCCACTATCATTAGTTTCTAGTAACATTTTGATTTAATTTTTTTTTCAATTAAGATCCAACAGAATGTAAAAATAATTTAAAAAGTCTTCAAGACAACAAGAGATAACATCCAAAACATACTTGATGAACAATCAATTAGCTTAAGGGACTTTTTTTTTTCTTTTTAAATAAAAGAAAACACTGTATTTCTTTGATATAATGCATGGAATAGATTCCATGGAATTCAGTAATGTAGCAAGAGACTAATAATTGGAAATTCCTGAAACCACCCAAAAATGTTTTTTAAAAGATCAAAATGATAATTATGCTTCATATTAAAAAAAATAATTTTGTTAAACTTACTTTTTCAGGAAATGAATTAGAGTGTTTGTCTTCAGATGAAGCAGAGATTGCAAATGCACCATCTAAAACTTCCAAAGACCCTGCAAGTAATCTTTAAAAGAAAAAATATTTCAGAAAAAGTTGTAAAAATATCAATATATCTGATAATTAAAATGACAGTAACTCACCTGTCAGTGGAGGTCAAAGGAAGAGCAGAGACAGGAAGTGTGTCAGATTCATTACAATTGTTCACAGAGTTGGAACCTGAAGGAGGAGCTTTAGTAGTAGTGGTAGTTTCAGGATATTCATCTGGTTCCTCGGGCCAACCAAAAGCTTCTTTTGATTTTACATAAACTTTGATAGAATCCACCACAGTCACTCCTGCAGGATCTACACTTGCTCCAACTTGAGTTAATGTAAAAGAAAATTATATGAAATGTGGATTCTTTCATAAAATCTAATATTTTAAGCACTTTCTTTTCTTCAAATACAAATAAAACGCAGAAACTTGAAAAGTAAAACTTCATTATGAAGTATTTGTAAACTTTCTAATTTATTTTCTAAGGTAATAGATTTTTATTTATCAATCCAACAGATTTTTATTACTTTAAATGTTATTTTTAGTGGATATTCGTATCTGAGTAGGTATTTCATTTATTTATTAAACTGCATATTTATTTCCATCTACAAGCTTGAATATTCGAGAAATTTTAATAAAGAGAAATATGCACTATCCAGTAGGATCCGAACCTGTGTCCCTCTGGACAGAGGAAAACCATCATCAAATCTGACATGCTTTAACCAAAGGAATTTAATATGCAAAGGATTTTACTTAAAGGCATATTTCAGACTTTGCTTGATCAGCAAGGTTGCTCAGTAGCCAGTTAAGGCACATCAGACCTGACAACAGTTTCCCTCTCCCCAGAGGGTCACAGGCTCGAATCCTGTCGAAGAGTGCATATTTTTATTTAATAAAATTTCTCAAATATTCAGGCCAGTAGACAAAAATAAATATACCGTTTAATAAATAAATGGAGTATCTACTCAAATATGATCATCCACTAAAAATAAGGTTTAAAGTGACTTCTAATTTATATTCAGCATATACAGTTTTCCAAATCCATTTCCTAAAATGTTATTAGAAACTTAATGCAGATATACTTACCAAACAATGTAAACTTTTTGTCAGCCATCAGAGATTCTTCTCTTGTGAATGGTAGATCATGCCAACGGACTCTTGAGACACTCACCTATTGAAGAAATAATAGGCAATTCAACTAATTGATAAAAAGTAAATCAAAATAAACATAAAATCATAAATAAATGAGACAGAAAAATAAATTAAATATATTTATTTACTTTTAAAATTAAAAAAAATATATTAGAAGCTGCAGAACAGGCTAATTAAAACCACTAAAAACTACTTAAAGATCCAAAAATTGAATAGAAAAACAAACTTGAGAGAGGAGAAAAGTGAGAGTAAAATCAAATAATTGTAAACTCATAAAAGATGAAGAATTATTCACTCTCTTATCTAAATAGAAGTTGAGCACTAGAGTAAGCAAATGATATTTTTAACAAGTTCTTTAAAAATTGCTGGTCTTAGGCAATTTTCAATATTACTGCTATTTAGATGGCTGCCATACAAAACTAAGAAATGTTTTGAATCTTATCAATGTTTGTATTTTGTTTATATGAGATATTTCAATTTCCAAAAGCTGCATAACATTAATTATATGAATGGTGGTAGTTAAGATATTTCATCAAAGCTAATGTACAAATAAGCAAATTTAAAGGATATCAGTAAATCTATATTCAACCTTATAAATTTACAGCAGGTGATATGAAAATTAATATCAAGCATGTCAATACACCTGTTTTTTTGTGGTTTTGTTTTCATGTTAGTCAACATTCTCAAGGTGTGCTGAAAGTCATTACATACTTTCACCAAATTCAGCTTTATTTAACATTTATATATATATATGACAATACACTGAAGCAAATGTCATTAATTGATTTTATGTATATATCTATGAATACAAATAGAACCCTAATAAATTAAATATTCTTTCATCTCTCAAAAGAGCTCTCCATTACTTATCAACTTTATCAATTTAATAATATTCCATCAACCACTCAATATTTAAAGGCTCTATAAATCTAATATCTATAAATTCTTTATTCATGCATCATAATTAAAGTGATACATTTAAATTTTATACAGAATGATTTAATTTTACTTTTAAAGTTAACAGAAAATGATCAAAACAAAAGAGTGATCTTTGTTAACAGGTTTGAAGTAGAAAAACTTATTGAAAGTGAGTAGTAGCTATTTAGAATACAGGTTCTAAAATAAAAATATTAATATCTTCAGACGTGACTTACATTTAATATTTTTCTACTTTAAAACTCAAATGTCTAGGAATTGTTTAATTTCTACAAAAATATTAAGACTCTTTAATCAATACTTTAATATAAAAAAAAAGATGAAGGTTATAATCTAAACTTTCTACAGAACAAATGAAAAATGATTGATCTGATAAAGATTTACCTGTACAGTTCTGCCAAATACTTCTAAAAAGGAAGGTGCTCTTTCAATGCTCATGTTGCCAACAGATACACGAACTCCCACCATCACATTGCAATTGTTGGTATTATTGATCTCAATTGAGAAACCACCAGGCTTTAAAAATTGAAAAAATAAAATTTTTAAAATTAAGAACAAGGAATGCTTTTTTACCACTTATTTTTTTTTTTTTTAACTCTGATACTAAATAACTCTATAATATTTTAAATAAAAAATATCTATGAAAGTTAAACATTATAAAATATTCTTAATTTTTTTTAGATTAATGTAGCTTTATTTATCACTTGCTTATCTTGCAAATTATGGACAAAAGATTTTTTTCTACACAAGAATAGCTTACCTTCGTGCTTACTATGTACATTCCAGCAGTAAGCAAGCGGTGTTTTACTTGTGCAACATTGTACACCTGCAGGATGTCATTGCCACCAAACTATAAAAATATTTTGATCCAAGTTATTTGAGGAAATTTTCAAAATTTTACTGAATTTAAAATTATAACTCATTTATTTTTTATTAATATGCACACATATAGATATCTGTAATAATCAATAAGTCTTTAATTAAGAGTTGTTGAACTGTGGAATATGTGAAGACAAAGATCCATAATAAATTATTAAGTACAATGGACTCTGACTTTGCAATTAGCTGAAATTCTGAAAAAAAATCATTTACCAAGGAATATCTTGATTTCTAATCAAATGGTATGCAAAGTCACTAAAGGTGATTCTAAAGTTTCCAAACTTTTTGAATGATTTTTAGTCATATTTTCATTCATTTACATTATGGGCCTTCAAGTGATGTGTGCATTCACAATATAAGTTTTACTTTCAAAATTAAATATTAAGTATATAGTATAGGTTGAGAATGTTGTATTATTCATATTTTAATTAAAGTAACAATTGAAATAACTTTCAAATGTGAAGGGAATATAAAAAAACAAAAATATAAGACATTTTTTTTTTGTATATGAAGAAAGAAAAAAAAAATTATCCAAAAATGTTTTTTTATAAACCAAACTAAATTCTTTTATTTACCTCAATATCATTTGTTGATTGACAGTGTTCAAAGAAGTCAATGGGGAAATTCACAGATCCTGATGGTTTTCCTACATTAAAAAAAAAAAAATTAAATTAAACAATAGAATTAAACTGAATGATCTATTTTTTAATTTTTAGCCTCAAAACTTAAACATTTTAAATGTGCATAAATTCATTAGTTGTACATTTCCTTAAATAAATTGATAAACTATTTTTGATAAAATTAAAAAGAAGAGGATCTGAAATGCATAAAGCATAAAATGCAGCACATAAATTTCAAAACAATATTATGAGCAAATTATTTCCTAACCAAACAAATATTTACAAAATCAGAAGTAAAACAAGAAGCAAGAAACATTGGGAAGTTAAAAAGTAATGTCTTACCAGACTTGGATACTTTTTTCTTTATAGGTCTGAGTGCTGCAATTGGACTTTGAGGCTGTAAATATGGAGACAACCAATATTTGGTGTTCTCTATATTTGCCATATAGATACGTAAACTGCCATCTTCACACAAAAGAATCATTGTGGTACGTTGCTAGAATGAAAAAAGAAAAAAATAATTTAACATGAGGCTACAACAAATTTTTATTCAAGAGCAAAAGAAATGTTTAATCACAAAAACATTTAAAAAATATATTCCTACTTTTTCAACATATCTTATGATTAAGCTACAAATAAAATTTACTTTGAGGATAGCCATAAATAAAAAAAAATGTTAAGTACATCTCTAAGTTTTGTTTTTTGAAATATGTTCATATTCCTATCTATAAATATAAAAATATGGGTTTTAGAACAGTTACGAAAAGTTACATAAAGCCCTTTATAATTATAGAACATCATCTGAAAACTGATCCACTCAGTTTTCATTTCTGAGAATTTAGCTCTGACACAACAGAAATATATATATATATCAATATAGTAATTTCCATGCTAAATTAACAATAAGCTTAATATCAAATATAACAATTAAAAAAAAAAAAAAAAAAAAAAAAAAAGAGAAGAATAAAACCAAAAAAAAGAGAAGAATAAAACCAAAAAAAAAAAAAAATATACTTACCAAATCAGAATTAGAAGCAGGATGTCTTATGGCCACCACATCTTGGATCTATACATTAAAAAAAAAAAAAAAGAAAAAAAAAAAGAAAAAAAAAAAAAGAAAAAAAAAATCAATATAATTTACAAAAAATCTAAAAATGAATATAATAATTTTTAATAATTCTAAATTACTAAATTCCTTAAAAACATTATTAAAAGCTGTAGACTGTAACATTCTATGGGTGGGTGCTGAAAAGTTCTCAGCTTGAACCAATTAATAAAAATTAATATTTTAGTGAACAAACAGCAAAATACTGATTTTGTAAGTGGGTCAAGCAAAAACAGGCACTTTTCAGCATTCTCTCAGTAACAAAATACAAAATAAATGTGAAATGAAATTTACATTTTTTCATCAGTAATAAAAAATACATTACAGGCAAACTTAAATGATTTTAAAAAAATACTATTACACAGAGGGTGTATCAAAAATACTTTTACAAACTCTGGGGTTTGGTTCCTCACAACAAAACAAAAACAAAGTCCATATAAAGATGTATCTGCAAATTCTTTGTTTTTGAATTATTAAGTTTAAATAAAGTTTATTGTAGATGGCACTGTGTTGCCATGTAGACTAGGATACATTTGTCATTCGTGTACAATTGTGGCTAGCCTGTTTTCAATGTTTAACATATGTAGTCGTAAGTTAACTGAGAAGTGTTACATTTAACAATGGCAGGATATTCATATCATGAGCAGGCAGATGTGATTTTTACATACAACTGCACAAATGGTAATGGACACTAGGCTGCATGGCTATATTTCCAGACCAAAGGCAGCCGAGTCATCAAACCATTGCTGCTGTTTATAGTCACGTTGCTGAGACAGGATCTGTGGCACTACAAACTATGTATCAAGGAAAATGGAGATCTTCTTGTACACCTGACCATGACGAACACATTCTACAGGCTATTGGAGGTCATGACTTGCTGTGTTGAGATACAATGATGAACTTTTGTCCTTGTTTTGGTGTGAGGAATGGGCTCCAAAAATTGAACATTGTAGTCAATGCTGAGAGATGACAGGCTGTTTCATGCAAGATGCAATTGTCAGGCCACAAGTGTTGTTTTTTTTTCTCGGCTATTTATATATACAGGTCAGTGATGCATTGTGGGTAGTCTATTTTGGCAGTTATTTTGCCGAAAGTCGTTTATTTATTTATTTAGGTTAGATTATTTTGCTGTTTTTATTTTTTATTGTATATATTTATTTATTTTAATTGGAGTTTTATTAACATAGTAAAAATTTGTATAACTTTTTTAATAGTTTTGGTTTGGGAAGATAATTAAAGCTATTTATTCAATTTTGGGGTTGATTGCTGTAGTTTATTCTAACTATTATTTTGGCGGGAGAAGTTTTTAATTTGTTTATTACTTCATTTATTTATTTAGATTGATTATCTTTACTTGTTTTTTTTCTAACGATTAATTTATTGGGATCGGTTTGTTAGTTTATTTAGATTAATTTATTTTACTTGTTTTTTATTATTTATTTATTATACTGTATATTTTTATGAAAAAATGAATTAAATCTTTATCAGATTTCCAGAATATATTTTGTAACATGAATATCTCATATCTGAGGACAGATTTTTGTACATGTAGAATGAGAATAAAGACTAAACCTAGTTTTGGGTTATCACAAAATCCATCTTGAGATTCTGTTTCCTGGAACTCTTTATTTAATGAATGCATGTTCCAATTTCTTCAGATCTCTATTGGACTCTTCAATTATATATCATCTCTATGTATTTACATGTTAAGCAAAAAATTTGCATAAACCAATAACAGGCTCGTCTTATGACAAATTTACCAGCTGGTGAAATAGATGGTGTGTACAAAAAAGAAAAGGAAAAAATGTGTAGTGATGTTATAGTATCTTAAAGAGCTTAAAGCCTACAGAATAAAATAAATGTAGGCTATCAAGTTATTAACTAATTAAACAAAACTACTTTTGACAGATTATGTAAGTTCTTTGGGAATTGGTTTATATTGTTTTAAACACAAAATGTATACTGCCTGATGATAAATATAAAAGAAAATTTAGAAAACTTCTATTTTGATAGGTTTTGCCAATGAATCAGTCATCAGAAAATTCCAAATTGTCTTATATATTTTTACCATTTCATCATACTTCATGATGACATAAAAAGGTAAAAAAGAAGCAGAGACCTTAGCCTTGGCAGGTTGTACTTTGATCTCTTGAAGGAGAATGCAACTTGGTTTGATCATAAGAATAACAGGATTATTAGCACTTTGGGTCATGCAATAAACAAGGCCAGGATGTCCAGGCACTTCAGACCACTGAACCAATGGTTGATTGTTGTTACTACTTCCTTTACTGCTTCCATTAGAGCTACTGTTGCTGAAAAACATAACAAAAATTTAATGAAAAATACCATGAAAATATACAAGAAAATTAAAACATTTACCAAGAAGAAACTGAATAAGTCATATATACTGATAAAATGCTATCTAAACAGCTGATGATAATACAATTTCAGTTTTATCCACTCAGAAAATATTTCAAGTTACCTCTATAATTGCATAAAAATTATATTCTGGTTTGGGTTTTTTTTTTTGTACACTGTAAGAACACTCATTTAGACAATTTTCAAAGAATGATATTAAAACACAATTTTAGAGAATCAATATTTGATTAACAAGATTATTAATATCAGAACTTTATGAATGTAATTTTCATTGCTTATTTATAAGAGTATATAAATGTTAAATACTTAGATACTCCTGTTCATTTTATATTTTTAAACAAAGCATTTTCTATAAACTTTATTATGAGAAATAATGAAAATAGTAAAAATAAAAATACATTCTTTTAATTCTTAAAAGTAGAGATTTTAAAAAACTTTGTAAATAATTTCAATTCACTAATTTTATTCTTGTATGGCATAGTTCCTCATCCTGAACCCAAATTACTTTCAACAGTAATTTTAAGAAACCTTTTTTTTTTAATAATGAATGCAAACATATAATTAATGATTCACTTTGAGGAATGCACATTTTATTCAGATTTTCTCAAAAGTTCACATCTGATAACTATTTTCATATCCAAAACAAAAATTAATTTCTAAAGAATTAATGGATTTTATTTTCAAGTAGATATTGTTTCTTATTACTTTAAACGTTATATTTTAGTAGATACAGGTGTTTGAGCAGACACCTTGTCTTTTTAAACAGTGTGAATGCCATCTACTGAATAAGTCCGAATAAGTTTTTCTTTAATTTATCATTAAGGTGCACATCTAATCTGCAACATATGAACACAAGAAAGATGTTTCCAGTAATTCAACAAAGATTCAAGAGATACATTTGATAAATTCCATACAGAAAGACAAAATCTTATTCTCATTCGTTTAAATACTTACGTCTTTAATACAACTGGAAACACATTTATAACTTGTGACAAATCCTTAGCCACAGATGCAATGAAACTCTTGCCTAAAATGTTAAGAAAAATATCTTGTCAGTGTCTCTGACTAAAATTAACTTTTATGCATTTACTATTCACAATATAAAATTCAAATGAAATATTAATTTATAAAATAAAATATTTACATTTTATTTATGGCAAGAATTTACAGTATATTGTACAATGTATTAAAAAAATTATATTTTATAAATTTGTTTGGTTAACATATTCTGATCAGAGTCAAAAGATTTTAGCATAAAATATGAAAATGGCCTTTTTCTAATCTGTTATGTCTTTTAGTAAGGCATCAAATGATTGAAGAAAATTGAAATGAATTCAACTGTTAATTTAATTTTTTTTATATATTTAAATTTTTAAAATGCATATTTTTAGTTGTTAAATCTGAAGTAAAATGAAAATTTCATCCATGTAAGTAAATATTAAAATACACACCATGTGCATAACTGAAAAACAGGAGCTGCAGGGCATGTGAATAGTAGACTGACACTCCACCACCAGCAATCTGACCATTGGTATCCTAAAAAAATACAAATATAAATACACCTTAAATAATTTAATCACAAAAGAGCTGAAGCTATTCAAAAATATTTATTACAAATATATATTATTTATCAAAGTCTTTTGTTTTTAAAATTAAACTTAATCTTAAAAGAGCACGAGTTTTATCAAAATCTAATTATAATTACAAACAAAATAGAATAAATATTAAAACTTTATTAAATATCAGCACTCTGATCTCATAAGCAGCTGTAAGTTTTTCTAAGTAAACTTTCCATATTTTAGTTACTTTTTAACAGTCACCCGACATTGTATTGCATTTGGCATGTTAAACATATATTACATATACAAGTGTTTCTACACTAAATATTTGTCAATCTGAAATGTACAATTAACAAATCTAACTTTTATTTTTAAGAAACAATAAAAAATGACACCAAAATGAAAAATGGGCAGAATTATGACTTTGCAATATCAAAAATACATAAATGAAAAAAACAATATGGAAGGTTCTGTATAAAAATATAAAGAAATCTATAAATGTCAATCAAATCTATTGAATCACAAAATAGCCAAAACAATGTACAAACAAAAAGGAGTGTTACTTAAAAAAAAAAAAAAAAAAAAAAGTTTATACATTACATCAATTAAAATTTGAAATGCAAGTTAAAAAAAATTATTATTTCACAAGAGGTATTTTCACAATATGCAATTTACTCTTGGATTTTATGAACAGTTTTAGCTTTTTAATGTATTGTAGATGGTGCTAAAGTATTGATCCTTACCTTTATATCATTGTGTTTCACTTCCAGAATATTTGTAATGTAGAATGGACCATGACGAGCATTGCTAGCATCCTCCATGATTTGTGTATAAATGTGACCAGAAGAGGACATGAGAACCATTGTACAGCCATCTTCACTGAACACAAAAGTGGCATCTCTAATCTTGCCACTTGGCAGCAGAAAATAATACTGGGGGCTGATAGCATCTGATGAAAGGTCATAGATCTAAATTTAAAATGAGAAAAAAAATTAAGCAATATCTTTCATTTTATTAATAACAATAATAATTCAATATGTACAAATTCTCTCTTTCTCATTATCATACAAGTGACATGTAATGTAAAAGCATGAAATGCTTTCATGGAGATATAAAGTAATATTTTTCTAAACAATACAATCTTTTATCTTTTGTTAATGAATTCCTTTTTCAATACAGAAAAATAGTTACCTTTACAAAATCAGCTGTTACAATAGCTAAATCAGTTTGGGAACCAGGTAGCCAAACTGCCTACAAAGAAAGAAAAAAATAAATTTATTATAAAATTGATTATCATAACAATTTGCTTATAAACAACATGCAAATATATTCATAGACAGTAAAGCATAAACTAAAAATTAATTTTTCTAAGAGGAAAAAAATAAATGTAAATATTAAAAAACAGCTTAAAAAATAGTTATACATTTATTGTTTATTTAATGAAAAATAAAAGTTAATATCAAATAAGCATATAAATAATTTTGCATCAAACTTTCTTTTTCTTTTTTTTAAAAAGAGTTAAACTAATATGATTTCAAGACATTCAAAAAAATGTCGGAATTTCCGAGACAAACTGATATTATTATTATACATTGATCATTTTAGACTAATTATACAACACTGTCTGCTGTAGCCTTTACATTCCTGAGATGTCCAAAAAAGTCAATGTAATAAAAGATATGCAAATAAAAAGCCAAGTACAAAATCAACTTACAATTTACCAGTTAATTTAACAAATTAAATAAGCTTCTTTAAAAATTACTTATGATGCTTGCATTTAACTAAATAGTACATTATTATAAGAAAAATGTGAAAGAATGTTTTTTTAGCTTTGTGTTTTAAGACATTTCCAGAGAAATGTCTAAGTCATATAAACATAGGTGAGTTAATAGATAGGAATTAATTTATGTGACACTGAGGCTGTGTGTGAGGTGGTTAAACATTAATTCTAAGCAGAAAAAGAAGTTAAGACCAAAATGAAATATAAACTGGAAAAAGAGAGAATGGAAGACATTTTCTCTGGTAATGCAGAAGTGAAGAAAGGAACATCTGAGTTGCCTCACCCTAACAAATCTGAACAATGCACCAAGAGTTTACTTTTTTTTTTTATCTATTGAAAATCTGGCATGTGGGTAAAGCAAATTGGAAATGGCTTTATTTCTTTGTTGAGAAATTAGAAAACTACATGTCATTAACAAAAAGAGAAGCAGACGGAAATTATATTTTCATTAGCGAAAATGAATTGAGAAATTAAAACAGAGAATGAACCCGCTGCAAGGGTTAGGATTATGAAAATCAACCTATCACAACAGGCAGATGATCTGGTTTATGTTTTCATTAAGATGATAACTGGCCCAAGGATGGAAAACAGCATGTCGCTTTGTTGAGGATTTAGGTAAACAAATATATTTTCATTTTGAGAAATAACTTTTATCTATCACGCGGAAGGTTAGAAGGTGATCTTGGTTTGTGTTTTCAGGGGACAGGAGGGTCCAGGAAAGGAGTCAGAGAACTGAAATTAATGAGGAGAATAATCCACACCCTTTCTCCTACACACTTCTGAAAAGGAAGGGGCAGAATTTAGTCCCACCTGTGTGGAGTAGCAGTGTGAGATGTAAAATGAAACAGGTTGGAGTTAAGGGAAGAGCAATCCCTGTGACTACTCCCAAGGAAGGTGGACAATTCTCCAAATTTGGAAAGTTGAATAAGAAGTAGGGAACAAAGAAAACCTTTATTGGAATTAATGAAAATTGGGGAATCACTGAATCCCCAGAACCCACGCTAGTTTTGGGTCGAAGTGTATATAAGCAGATGACTTTGGGGAGCTCAGAGACTTTGGGCTGAGAACTGGCATAGAATGCCTCTGAAATCCACGTCAGCTGTCATCAGATTTCCTGATTCCAAGAACTTTGAATCGATAGAGATTGATGCAGGAAGGATTAATTTTTGTTGTACCAAAAGCTATATAAACTAATTGAAGAGTAACCCCATGAATCTTATTTTTTTCATTGTGAAGATATTTTCCTTCCTTAATGTAGCACCTGCTATGGCTTGAACCAGCGCTCCAATTACAACAACATCTGATCTTCCATTGCTCCGAGATCAAGAACACAACATAGGTAGAGTTGGAGCAGATCGAAGTGACCAGTGACCAACAACCAGCTTAGACCAGCATCAGCATTGACCAGTGCAGTGTTAGCCCTGTGGCTAAACCATTGTCCTAAGACCCTGAGGATAATACCACTAAAATGTGATTATACCACCGAGTGTAGGTGGCAGCAAAAGATGTTATATTTAGATACTTTTATAGAGAAAAAGTTGCATAAATGTAAAGAAATGTACCTTGATAATGAAGTTGCCCGAGGCGAGGGATGGATGCAGGACCAGGTGATCAGCCACTGATCCATTGCTGGTAAATGTTAGAACATGGCAATCCTAAAAATGAAAAAATTGTTGTTCTTTAGTTATATCATAGAAAATTAACAAATAGCATGTTAACTTTTTAAAATATATAAACATTAGTTTTGCTTTTGAGTGTACATGTATGGTTGTCCCAATACACTGCTGGAAAAAAGATTTTCAACAAGTATTTTTAAATTTCATTAACTTCATGTTTAAAAATCCAGTGATGAAAAAAATAAAAATAAAAACTTTATTTTAAGTAAAATAAATTAAAAGTTCACTTTTTTTTAATAATAAATCAAACATGGAAAAATTTAACAAGCATACAAAATTAGCTTCTTCCTCAAAGTGATGACACATCTTTTATACCAAAATTTTCTGTGAGGATAGATGTTTTATTTTAATGATATGTAAACTATTATATTTTTTCTGCTAATACAGAGAATATTTAAAAATTATAGATATATATATATATATATATATATATATATATATATAAAACATTGAATTCTGTCAAAACCTGTAATTAAAAAACCCACAAGAAACACCACTTATAAAATGCCACAGAAATTAAAACTTTGGAGAAAAGTGTACAGAAATCTAAAAAAAAATAAAATAAATGAAGAGAGATATTTAGACCTTTAAGAATGCTTGCAGAAACCTAACACTTCTGTAATAATTTTTTTTAATATTGTAAGTATTTTTAAATAAGCAAACAAATAACTAATAAAGTTAATAATTGCTTACCTTCATCCCACATACAGCAAGAAAATCCTCATTACATGGATTGCCAGTGATTGACAGGACAGTGAAAGGAATTGGGGCAGATGCTAATCTCTACAAAATGAACAGATTCAAAATTGACAATATAGATCAAAATATATTGTTCAACACTTCTTAGTGCTGATCAACAAATTAATTATTGTAGAGATTTTAAGAAATACTGAGATTTTCAAGCAATCATCTTTTCAAACATAAAAGATAATGGGAAACACATGCAGCTAGAATAATGAATTAGAAAAGGAATTATAAAAATTTTAATATGATCATCAAGAATATGATAGTCAAGTATATTTATCTCAAATGTACTAAAGTAATCATCCCTCTAGTTTCTTATTTAAAAATTTGGAAAGCTCATATCAAGATATTTGAATGTGCTTACTTAATGTCAGCTCTTTGATACAGATTTAGAATATGGATTTTCTTTTAAATAAACAGCAGCAAAAAAAAAAAAAAAATGTACAAATATTCACAATATATTTTCTATTAAAATAATTTATTTTCAAATATTTTTAAACCTACTTCTCTTTAACACTATTAAAGAAAAATTTTGTAAATGATTTTGACTTTAGTAACAAAACTAGACAAATGCCAAATAATAAGAAAGTAGTATAGTATTTTAAATAGAAATGTGACTGATCTTATACGACAAATAAAAGATTAAATGATCAACAGAACTTCTTCACAACATGCACTCAATTGCTTAAAAAGAATATTGCAGAAATTTGGTGCATTAGTAACTCTATGCACAAAGCATTAATACTACAACTGACAAAGTACCAGTAAGTAGACATCTGCTTTCAGGGCATCAGGTGTGTACATACTGGTTTGAAAACAATCTGCACACAAACATGGCCAGCAAATGCCCAACTTTATGCTACATTCCATCAGTATTAACTAAGAACCATACGCTTCCATTTTGCACACAGATTAACATTGAGCTAAAGTTGCTCTAAATTGCTTTAAAATTAACCTTCACACATTGTACTGATTATGACATCATGCATAGAATAAATGTAACATCAAAAAGGTTCTAACAATCAAACACTTTATATTAACAAAACAAGAACTTCTTTAACATCTTCAACATTTAACAACCTGTCTCCCCTTCAGACCACGTTCATCATTATTCATATCTTAAAATATGATTTCTTCATCTGTCTTTATAGCAGAAATGTAACAAATAAAAAAGTATTGTATTTGACTCTTATGTCTGCAATTTATAATAAAGTTCTTTGATCAAAACTGATCAGAAATTTTATTGGGGAAAATAATAATCTTTAGATTTTGTACTTTAATAAAATAAATAATGTTTTGAGGAACCAAACTATTTTAAATAAGTTATATTATCTTATGAGAAACCTTAACTGTAATAATAAAATTGTTTAAAAAATTAAAAGATGCAAATTTTGACCAGTGATAACTTATAGTACGATTTCCTAAATTTCAATTACTAAATCTTTGCCAATTTTATAAATTTGATTCAATTAATCAATTATTCAGTTAATCTTGAAATTGCAATTAAATTATTTTCTATCACATTTTTCCTCATAACAATCTACAAACTATAAAAAAAGTTTTATAATTCCTTCAAAAGAAAGATTATAGATATTAAAAGCTAGGAAATTAACATACAAGAAGGAATGTTTTTACTTTCAGTAAAGAAATGCATTAATCTTCTTGACATCTCAGTAACAATACAATTTATTATTTAAAATACTAAATGATAGGATCAAATCTCAACATTATCTTTATTGGCACACAACCTTTAATTCAAACTTCTATTAAAAGCATTAACAAAAAAATATCTAATAAGTTAAACTAGAATGTAAAAATAAACACTCAAGAAATCAATTTTATTTTAAAAATTCTTTTTTTTTTTGTTTTCTTACTCTAGTTTTTATTATTTTTTAATAGCAAAAAAGAGAAAATTTCTACTAAAATACCAAGTGTGTTCAAATGGAAAAAGATTGATAAAGTGTAGATAAAAAGATGTATATGTATGAAAGAATTTAGTTGACAACATTACTGGCAGGTGAAGATGAATGTATGAAAAGAGAGACAAGTTAATAGAAAAAATATTTTGCAAGATTGACAAACTTTCATCTGTTTTACTCTTCTACTAGAAATATGAAAATGAGAATTTATATGAATGAAAGTTTTTGAAGTGTGCCTGTAATGAACCTGACAAAGTTCATTTATTATTTAAGTGTATTTCAATATGAATGTATTTTTAACACATGCTATTTCATATTCTGACATTCTATCTACCTTGTCAACTGTCTTTTTCCAATTTCTAATATGATGAAAGTAAACAACAAATGAAAAAAATTCAATACAAATTATTTTAAACTTTAGCTACTTGTGTGCAAAATGTAAACAGACAGTACCAGACTTATACTGTGTATTGACAAAGCAGCAAAGCAATTGCCAGCAATAAACAATTTGGAAAATCTCATTAAGAACATAAAAATAACTTACAGTTATTAAAACTTGCTAAAGAATTATACTTATGGCAAAATATCTTAATGTACAAAAGTATTAAAGACAGATATAGGACAACAAAATCAAGCAAATCACTACATTTATCAAAACAAGTTTCTTTGCTGAGTGAGGAGGTTACTATGAAAACCATGTGGATTTAATGCAGCTACAATGGGAATATACTAAAAAAAAAAAAAAAAAAAAAATGTAAATCGATTTTTAACAAGAGAAATTGTTTAAATTATATGTTAACTGATTTCATATTCAATGGTGAATAGTAATAAAACAATTACTCATCTTTCACCATTAAAGCAATAAGACATTTCTATCACAACAAAGACTAAATGAAGTTCTAGACTGACTTAAACTTTTTGTGCTCAAATGTAAAAGTGCAAAATATAATAGATCTTAAAATACTATCAATATAACCAAGTATTATCAGGAATAAAACTAGTCACACTTATTGTGTTTACATTAATATTCATTTAGGATATCAGCTAAATAATAAAATAAAATGCATAAAAACATGCCTGTAGATCTTTTATAGGTTGGTAATATAGTATGGTTAAGAAAATATACCATGCTTTTATAGATATCATTCAATAATTAAACCTGTAGTAAGTGGAAAGAAATGAGACCACCCACACATGCCAATAATAAGCAGCTGTCAACCATATATAATCATTAGAGTGGGATTTTGATATCTCACTTCACTATAAAAGAACATTACAAGCATTTTTGATTCTGAAACATTATCTTCATTTTTTAAGTACATACTTTTGTTTATAGCAAAAAGGAGCAACTGAAGCTAAGATAAAAATTTGCTAATCCATTTCTATCAACAGCAATGTTCTAAGTGACAAGTCATAAAATTGCAATTTTCTTCTTTTTCTTCTTATTTTATCTGATCTCTATTTACACTAACTTTAGTTAATACTTCTGGCCAATTTAAAAATTTGCTCCAATCTAAAGAGCAAATTTGTTTGAGAAATCAGAAAATGGCCAGATTGGGGAAAAACTTACCATTTGTTTGGTGACCTACAGAAAATAAACAAGATACAATGAAATTTTTTATGTTGGGGAAATTTAAGCAGCCCATCAAATTAAGCTCTCAAATAAGTGTATAGAAATAGAAGTATTTAAAAAAAGAAAAAAAACAAAAAATAAGGAAATAGCTAAAATAAGAAGTAGTGCAGAATTACATAAATTTATGTTTGATAAGTTAACATACATTTATAAAAATATCAATAAGAAACCCAATACATTTAATTAGTAAAACATTCAAAACAAGTGCAAAGAATTGGTAATGATACACAGATGAATTCTGTTTGTATCAAAGGATGTCATACATAAGAAAATTCTTTCTTAAAAAAAGTATCTTCATTTTTGTTGTTCAGATGATTTACAACTTGAAATAAATATCACTCGAAAATATCTAAATTGTAAAAGTCTTATGTCAATATGAAAATATTTTGCATTTAAGAAAATGGAGATACGTAAAAATTGCATGAGGTTTTGCCTTGAATTCAATGCACATGGGGATATGCGTGTGCAAATAAAAATGTCTAAATAAACAATATACATAAGATGTACTTACAGTCAAAGTGAGCTTTTTTTTACTGGAGTCTGCTTGCTTAAGAAGAGCTGAAAGTTGTAGGATGGTTATTTTTCCTTTCTCGTGGCTTACAGCCAGGTGCTGCCTCTTTCCATGTGGAGATGCAAGTACACACATGGCTACACGTCTCACCATATGTGCTGTGATTAACTGGCGGATAGCCTGGCCTTGATCACCACTGTAGTTCATACGGACATTTTCAAATGCTCCCTCTTGAGAGCCCAGGGTAACTGTCTGGTAAAAAAAAAGAAAAAAAAGTGATAAACATTTTTTCATCAACAATCTTAATTTTCAATTTATCTAAATTAATGAATAAATATTGACAACATGCATTCATTCCACCTTTACATCAAAATGGATTTTTAATAATGCTTCCAGCTAACATTAAGCATGTTTCATATGTATATAAGTTATGTTCAGATAGAGTGTAACTGTAAAGGAACAAAATTAATCGAAAGACAAGAGGAAAAACTATTCTTAGCTGACGTGTTTTGTCGTCTGAGGGACTTTATCAAGGCAAAAGACATTTGATAAAGTACCTCAGAGGACAAAACTCGTCAGATAAAAATAGTTTTCCAGCTTGTCTTTTTATTATATATATATATATATATATATATATATATATATATATATAAGCACAGTCAAATAAATTAGCAAAAAAAAAAAAAATTCCAAAGAAATTAGAAAGATACAGCTTATCTTTTCATAAGTAAAGATATAAATAGATAGAAAAAAATAGAGAAAATAAATGCCATGTAATTTGCTTGGTGCATGTTTAAATTTCTTACACCAGTAAATGGCAAAATGTTGACAATGAGATGAAAATTTCACTATTTTTGCCATTAAAAAAAAGGAGGTTTACATTCTTTAGCTATAGATAAAAAGAGAAGCATACTGCTACTAATAGGTTAAAATTTTTGACCAATTTCTTTTTTCTCTGTATTTTAACCATTAATTAAAAGGATTGTCCATATTTTTTTTTTTATGACACATCTCTTTCAAAAGAAGGCCATAGATTTACTATATTAAAAGTAAGTAAAATAAAATCAAGTTCATAATCATACAAGTAAAATGCATTTAGAAAATGGAAAACTTTAGGGACCATAGCAAAAAATTACCTTTCAATTTATGACAAGTCAGCTGCAAATATTTTAAAAGCTTTAATATTTGAAAAAAGATTTTTAAAATTATTATTCTCCATTTTTATCAAATTATTTCTGAATTTGTAATCTAATTTTGAAATATTACGTTTTTCTATTCAATGCATGAATGTTTATACACCGAAGTAAAATTAAAAAAGATTGAAGATGCAAATGTTAGCTTTAAAATAAAATATCTAGACTTAAACTATAGTTAATTTATGTAGCTCTTTACCATTAGTTGGTCAGTTGTTTCAATTGCTTTTGGAAGAGTGTGTAAATCACTTAGAGCTTTCTGGGCATTTGCTACACTGCCCATAGGAAAGCTGCCCTGATAATTCTCCATCACAGATGGTAATACAGTTTCCAAAAGGTCCAATACAGTTTTCACTGTGTTTGAAGATTCCTGAAAATAAATAAAAAGGAATTTCATAATAATGACAATTTAAAGATAAAATATTTCTAAAGAGATTCAGTTACAAAACCATGAACAAATTATTGTAAACAGAAAAATATGCATTGTAAACCAAGTATATGTCAGTTACAAATATCTTAAGTTCTTGATAAATTTTAGTAAAATGGTGAATTTTTTTCTAGAAAAAAAAAAAAAAAAAAAAAAAAAACCAAACATCTTTTTAATTTTCCAAAAATTCCAGTAATAAGCAAATTTAGTATCAACTTTTTCTTGCTAATAAAATAATGGGGATTCTCCAAAGATTTAATATAATTTCTGGAGTCAGGTATTAATCACAGCATTGTGCTGAAGACACAAATGAAGACAAAGTGCAAATTTAAAAAATGTTTGGTGCTTAAAACAAGTAACATTTTATCATTTGTTTTTTTTTTTGTTGTTCTTTGCTTAATATAGCATAAAAGGTTAACTGAGATAAAGGAGAGGCAAAAAGATTGTATAGCACCAGTTTTCCAAAATTTTGCATGCTTTAAAACATCAATACTATCATTAATGATAAGTGCACATTTCAGTTATAGTTGTGGGCCATCCATGACACCACTAACAGGAATGTACAACATTAAATTGTTAACTATTGCTCTATAGCAGGGGGTCCACAAATCCTATTCTTATTTTCACAATGACTTGGAGAATGATGTTAATGACTATGAAAACTATTCCACCCTCCCTATCAAATGAAATTTTTGCCCAAATGATGGTAAACAACAGGTAGATTCTTTTAAATGTAAGGAGTAGATTTGCATTTTTGCAGTGTACTTCATATTAAACAATGATGTATTAAAAAAAAAAAAGAAAAAAAAGAAAAAAAAAAAAAAAAAAAAAGATAAATAATTAACAGAAAAATCAAAAATAAATAAATAAAAAAATGTGAAAATTTGAATACACACCAAACACTTCAGCATTAATTCTCGATAAGTCTAAAAACAAAACAGAAAGAAGAGATTATAAAATAAATAAGAACTGGTTATTTAAATTCATTTTTAGAAGACCATTATAAACTCCTAACATAAAAATAGTTTATCAATCTTGATTTGGTTTGTTTTATGGCATATCAACCTCAATCAGTTATTTAATGTTGACAAGATTTTTAGGATATGCTCGTATGAATAGAATATGTATCCTTTGTAAGAAATCAGTTTCTAGACCGGGTTTCATTGACGCATTTTTGTAAAGAGGGTTTTTGTCCAGAGTCAAATATATTGCTGTTTTTTTGTCAATCTTGACATATTCAATAGATAACAGTAATATTTTACTTGAATAACTATAACAAAGGATGGTTTATAGACAACATATGCAATCTAATTTTTTTTTTTTAACCCAAATCAGGTCTTGATAATTCTTTGGACTGCTTTTTATTTTATTTTTGAGAAAATCTCCATTGTGTTAATGACAAACAGGTATCTAATAATATAATTATAAAAAAGAATGAATTTTCTTAACATTTTTAGAAAAGATGTTAAACTCACTTCTATTTGTTTGCACAAAAGCTCACATGACTTTGATGTCTGTTCAGATATTTTGCCACTTTCAGTTTTGTCTGAAGGTCCAGGAGATGACATCTTTCTACGAAGTGAGCTTGGAAGTGTAGTTTCCACAGAGAATGGTGATGGACTAGAATTTGTACCACTGACGTCTAGTCCACTCTGAGGAGTTCGTTTCACTAATGCCTGAGGTGGAAAGAAAAAGAAAAAATATATCTGAGAAATGTGAAGAATAAAATATATAATAAACCTGAAAAATTTGTCATTTTAAAATAGATAAATAGGAATATAGACGTTCTAAAATAGCCAAGTCATTCTCCAGGTCTCAATCCGATTGAAAATTTATGAGAGAGCTGTAATTGAGAATTCAAAAAAGGAACCAGAAAAACCTGCATGAACTAAAGGAATTTTGTAATAAAGAATTGAAAAATATTAGCCAAGAAACATGCAAGAAATTCATAGGAGACTACTCTAAACGCTTACATGCTCTAATTAGCAAAAATGGTTATGCTACAAAATATTAATAGATGATTCAATAAATGTATTGTGAACATTTGTGTTATTAAATATTGGTTTTTCTTGATGGGATATTTTTACTGATTATTTTTTAAATTTGATTTTTTGACTAAAAGCATAAAAAGATTCATTAATCTGTGTTAGAAATATCTAAAGAAACATTTTTTTTTTGTAATGTGTTGTAAACTTTTGCATGGCACTATATATATATATATGTGTGTGTGTGTGTGTGTGTGTGTAACGAAATAAATATCACCATATATATATATATATATATATATATATATATATATATATAAAAAATCAAGAAAACGAGTACTTTAAAAGAGCATGGTGATATTTATTTCATTAAAATCGAAATTTCAACTCTTCAGACCGAAACATTACACAAATGGATAAATCTTTTTACCAGGCTTAAAAAAATAATCTTAACATAAAATATGCAGATTCAAAATAAGGGGAAGGAAGATGACCAATGATATATATTCAGAGAGTGAGGAGATAATGGAGATGCAGATTAAAAATTAGGGTAGGGAAGGGGACAAGGGGTTATGTATTCAGAGAGGGGGTGGTAATGAAAAGAATGGGAAGGCACAAATTTGTTAAAAACAAATATATTGAGGTGTAGACACATTGACCTAATTTTGGTGATGGCCACAGTGAAGTAGAAAGAGATCCTCAGATATTAACATAGGAAAGAAGGGAAAGAAAAATAATGGGAGTCGAGACAATTTAAGAACAGGCCAATCTCTGTGTGTATATATATATATATATATATATATATATATATATGCTGCTTGATATCAATTTCACTGTTTAGGAAAATAAAAAAGAAAAAACAGGTCATTTCAAACATGTTTACCCACTAAAAAAGAAAATGACTTAAAAATGTTCATAGTAATAAGAAATGTTGAATTAAAAATCTATGTAAAAATTGTTGTGTTCATGCTTTGAGTACAAAAATGAAGCTAACAGATGTAGATTTGAAGAATTACAAATGAGAGATGTGCTTTCCTGAAGTAGGTAATTGAGCCTTGCTTTATCATGATGGTCTTTTGTAATCAAATTGGCACATCTTGGCTATAAGAGTCATTTCCTTGATGGAAAAAATGGATAGAGTTTTGATCCTTGTTAGCAGGCACATTTTATCTCTAGTAGGACTTCTCAATCTAGGCCAGTTGATATTAATTTCACTTTTTAAGAAAGAAAAAAAAAAAAAAAAAAAAAAAAAAAAAAAAATGGAGGTTAACTCAAACATGTGCACCTACAAAAAAAAAAGTTATATATATATATATATATATATATACACACACACACAAACACACTAGCTGATGTATCCAGTAATTCCTAGGAAAGCAGATGTTATCCCCAGTTCCTATTCTCATATCCTATTCTCATATCCTTTCTTTGGTTATACAAAAGTAACAATTCAAAGTATCACTGAAAAGGGCTTTTGTGCATTAACAGAGAATACCCAACAACTGCCCCTAGGATTTTTGGAGGAAATACCAATAAGTTATGAATACCAAAATCATAAAACGACAAACATAACAGCAAATTGATTATCCAAAAGTAACAATTCAAAGTAAGTAGCTGTTAAAAGGGCTTCTGTGCATTCACAGTGAATATAGTCCTTATGAGGGCTAGTGTTAAAATAGATTTAGTTTGCCAGTCACATTTGGGGAATCAAGAAAGAATAGATCACCTCTTTCACCTTCAATGCTCAAAATAATTGTGTTATAAACACCCAGTTAGCCTTCCATTAGTTTGTGTTCATTATTGCTATATATGCCATCATTTCCTCGGTGTCATAGCTGATCTCCCACATGTACTCAATTGCGAGATTGTCTGCTCAGATTGAAGTACACCAAATGTGATGGCAATTCTTTGGCCTCCTGTAACTTGCACTCGGGTGTCCAGGTCAATTAATGCTTCACTGTAAATGGCATCATTGAACATGACAATTTCTGTTGAGAGTTTGCCTTTGAATCCTTCATAGGATGTTGTCTGCCATGGTGGTTTTGTAGGTTGCCCAAAGCTTGAGGAGATCACCTAAGCTACATGTCATCAACATGATGAAAAATAGCTGGTGCAGTTAACTTGGTGCTTTGCTGACTGCTACCTCCCCCAGTATCTGGTTCTAGTGGGCATCATCCGACAGTAGTCCATGTTTAGTACAGGCTTCTCTGTAGGTCATACAAACTTCTCCATTGTATCTTCACAGGTCTGTGAATGATGTAGGACCTCTGACAGTGTCCAGCAGCAAACACAGAAAGCAGCACTGCTGCTGATCGGGGTGCACAGTGTGCAACTGCCTGATGGTCCCACTTCTGAAAACAGCATTTTCTTCCAAGCCTTCAACTTGTGTTCCTTGCTTACACCTGCTCCATCTATTGTATGCCCAGGTGTGGTAGACGGGAGCCTCAACATACCTCAGTGTTCAGGCAAACTGGTCAATTTGGCATAATTTGAAGAAGGCAGTCAAAGTGATTTCTGGAGTATTCTCATTTCGAGGAGTATCTTCTGTGAAATATATATATATATATATATATATATATATATATATATTGGCCATTTTCAAGATGAACAGCTAGATTCACCATTGTTGGGTGCAGCTTTTGCATTTCAAAACCCAGGTTGGACTACATTGCCTTGTTAGAGGAAATATATCTGCCCAACTGATAGATTATGTATTTAGAGATTTCAATATTGAATGTAGTGAAAGGTTTAGAAAACAATCCTTTATTAAATTCTTGATTTCAGTTTTGCTTTTCATCGCAATTAGATATAGTCTAATTAAACCACTGTAATTTAAAGTAAAACTTAATGGGGAAGGGCATGTGGCTCATGTTGATTAAGGATGTCTGAATTATTTAAGAAAGATGTCTATTTCCACAGCTAGATTTTTTTTACAGACAGTATATAGCAGGAAATTGTCCTTCAAACAGGTTGCTATTTCACAGACAATAACCACCACAATATGCCTTTTTAAGGGAAGGTTGAAATATGAGCTTAGGTAAAGTTTTTATTCACAAATAAGCTCAAATTAAATGTTATTTTACATTTAAATGACCAAATGGATCAAGCCAATTTCTTTGTATTTAATAAATTTGAACCTGGTGAATTTAATGATGCACATGGCAAAACAAATTATTTTTGCAATGTAAATGGAATAATTTTTTTTACAATGAAAACACACCAAGGAGATCATATTCAAAGAAAGATTATGCTGAATTAATGTGTTAAATAAAGATTTTATTTAGAAAATAACCTGTGATTCGTTTAGATATTGTCCCCTAAATTTTTATAATCAAACAGATCCATATCTGTCTGGAATTTCAAGCTTTATAAGAGTTATTTCGCAAAACATATATCTTAATATATAAAAAGTTTGTAAGAACAATTATCTCCCTTGCTTAAAGAGTGTTTTGCACAAGACCTGGTAGAAAGCTGCAATCTAGTAGCCCTAGTGTTCCCATTATAGATTTTTATAAAAAAAACACTTAGCCTAGTAACAAACTGGATGTTAGTTTAACATGTATGCATAGTTTTGTCAATATTGGTTCATGGGTTTAGGTGGCAACTTGATTCAAGTGAACAGATAGAAATTGCATATTTTAGTTTAATTACTTTTCTCTGGTTTTTTTAATTATACTTTATAATTATTAGGTTGGTGCAAAAATAATAACGTAATAATGTCGTTTTTTGACGTATTTTTTAACGTCAAAAAACGACATTATTACGTCATTATTTTTGTACCAACCTAAGTTTATAATTTATTTTGTATTCTAATTTATATTGTAAAAGAAGTTTTGTTAAGTATTGTATTACTTCATAAAGTGTCCTTTTTTATATTCTGTGGATAATTTTGTTTGAATATACGATTTCTCTAGAATTGTAAATTCGACATGTAGGTATAGTGTATCCATTCACTCCGCGTTTCCGTTCAGATTTGAATTCTCTGAGTTAATTGAATTTCATTAGTTTAATTCATATCAATATCTTTCTATTTCCTATTTTCTTAACTTTCCTCTACTTATGAATCTGGGTAATTTTGAATATGCTTCTCTATTTCTCTTTTCTGTCTTTTCTTTTGGTATTAGGTTTAATTTCCTATGCTTTCTCTTGACTTTCTTTTCTCTTTTTATTGATTTCTTATCTTCTTTCCTTTTATAAATCCTTTTTACCTTTTATGGAAAATTTTCCAAAAACGGAAAGTGAAATAGTGTTTCATTAATCACAATTTTGAATAAAATCGTTTAATACCATCATTGTTAGCCACCTGAAGAAACTTTGATTTTAACATTGAAATAAAATGTACAATTTTGTAGTGAATATTTACATGTTCTAATATAACAGTGTATAATATATATATATGTGTGTGTGTGTGTGTGTGTTTCATCAATCTGACTTTATCAAGGCAAGTTTAAAAGCGAAATGTTTTTTTAGTTACATTAAATTACATTATGTGACATTAGCTACATTAAATTCAAAATATAAAGGGAACACTCCTGTGGAAGCCTCCTTCTGGATATCGGTAACTTTTTTTTTTTTTTACTAAGAATTTGTTTTAGTTTTCCATGTAGACATATTGTTAAATTTCTCAGAATATTTAGCATCATCCAGAAAATAAATTGGTTACATTTTTAATTCACTGTGCAATGCTATTTTCCTGTCAATATTACTGTTTATGTATTTTCATATTTTTGGTTTCACAAAAGATTAGAAAAACATTTACCTGACAACTACTATCTTCTTTTGCACCACAATCACAGAAGAACGACCCAAACTTGGCATATGATAAATCATGGTCTTTGTGGCAGACTTTGGCACAAATGGTACATACACCAACTCCATCAACCATTTTGCATGTATGGCAATGATACCTGAGAGAAAAGGAACATAAATTTAACATTAATACATATTTATTAATACAGACACTAAATGACTTTAGTATATTCAATATCAAAAGAGACAATAAGAAAAGATATATTCAAGAAACATTTTAAGGTAGAAATGAATCAATCTAATGTCTTTATAAAGTGTAAAGAATAATTAGTTTAGATTACTTAACTGTTTGGTTCTCCAAAATTATATTTCACAGATTTGCACAAAGTCATATTTCACAGATACAATGATATGCACCCATTTCAGTTATGCATTGTGCATGTTATTTCATGCTTTATAACTCAGTATAGATTTTGAATAAAAGATATTTCATGTTAAAGAATACTGAAAAAAATTAGCTTTATGTTCAATCATGTATCACTAAAAATAAAGTGTAACAGATTCATCCTATCATATCAAGGATTCAAAAGTGCATTTATAATGAGCCATTTAAATGCGAACAATGCATTATAGTAACTCTGTAAAAGCTTTTATAAAAATAAGTTTTTCTTGTATACATCCACAGAGTATCAAAATAATGTTAGTCTTTTCAATTTTGAAAGGTCTACTGCAATCATTAGGACAAGTGCAATTATTGGAGTATTTTTGTATTCTAATTGGTTACTGTCATAGGAATGAACCATTTTATGAAAGGAGAAGAGGAATAAGAAAATATTTTATCAACAAGAGCTCTGTCCATCAGAAACTACAAAAATGAAATAAACTCAAAAATTATCTGTATAAAAAAAATTAAACATCAATTTTTCATTTTTGAAGTAAAACCTTTTTCTTTGTAGTCATTTCTACAATACATTATTTCCTGAAGCAAATTTTAAATTCTTGTAGTTAACTTTATCTAATCATTGAAAAATCATTGATATACAAATTCAATCATCACAAAACCTATGTTCAAGTTAATAACCATGGAAACTATGCAGTTAGAAAAATTTAACCACATATATATTGACAACCAAAATGAATTATACAAAAATTATGACTAAAATAAGAAATTTAATGTTTACTTTGCCACTAATACACTAATTGATAATACCTAAGAAATTAAAATGAATAAAACATGTTGATTTTATAATGTAATCTTTTGTATGCATTTTATAAATATAATCAAAGTCTTTTAAAATCATAACTCAAAACTACTCTAATATCAAAATAACTTTACTTACCAATGCTGGTTCATAAATTCTTTCTGGGTGATGGTGAAAGTACATAACTTATTATTTAAAGATTCTTCATCCTAAAATAAAGTGAGGTGTTATATTAAAATTAACTAATTGAAATATAAAAGAAGCATAAGAGAATACTGATAGAAAAAAAAAAGATTAAACAAATTTTAGCAATAAATGGACATAAAGAATGACAAAAGGGGTATGTGCGTGTGTGTGTATATATATATATATATATATATATATATATATATATTCTTTTATTACAAGTAAAACTCTTCAATAATCATAAAGTACAAAAGTCTTAAGTAATGTTTCACATTTAATTGTACCCAAGAAATTAGTTAACTCTGGGAAATTCTTAAAGACAGATTTCACAGAAAAAAAAAGTAGTAACATCAGTTCAGATCTTAATGAATGTCACATTGTTATTTCAGATCCTGTTACAACCAGTAGGTAACCTATTTCTCAAAAATGCACAAATTGTACAAATGGTAAATAATCAGACATTATTGATCAAAGAATATTTTAGTTCATGAAATCAAAGACATTTTTTGTCTTTATCTTTGCCAAAAAGTTTTGAGAAATTAATATTTTCACCTGTTCATTTGTTTATATTTCATTGCTCTGACATATTTCATAAGAATTTTGGGTTGTGAAAAACATATGAGATAGTGTTATTATTCATATTTTGATTAGTTTTTCTTTCATCTTAATTTTAGTAGCTTTACATTACAACTACTCAGACCATCATTTTATAGTGATTAGCAAACAACAGATTAAAAATAGAATAAGTACTCATCAACACTCAAAATCACATCCTTTTTGGTTGGGTAGCTTATCTTACCTGGGTAGTTTATCTGACTGATTGAGCTTTACAATTACAGAAGATCAAATCTTACTATATAAATTTATTCTCTATTCACTGCCAATCCCTCACAGCCTCACCATATTTGATATTACTGTTTGTTTACTTATAGTATCAATGGTAATTTTATCTTGAATAGATAATGCATTGTCAACCATTATTAATTTTTTGGACTTGTATTTCCTTGATCAAAATTTGAGTTTTTTTTCATTACAACTATTAACATTGTCATGAAGTAGAAGGTCTTAAAATCAAAAATAGTGAGTTTTAATGCTTCATGTAATAAAGAGAAGATAATATCACTATAATGATTTTGGCTCAAACTGCAATATTTGGAATATGAATAAAAATAATGATCTATCTTTAAGTTTGATCAGTCAAAGCAAAAGTATGACATGACAATGTATCTTCACTCAGAAAGCTTCAAAGTTAGAACACTGAACTATCTCTTCTTTTTTCAGTTTCATCTTCACACCATGAAACCACATCAAATTATTTTTAATGAAACCAAAATCGTTCATTTTTTTTTTTTTTTTTTTTAAGTGCTATCAATACTATCAATGCCCAAAGAAACACTATTGAAAAAGACTTTCAGATGTTAAGAAAATTTAATTTTATCAACATTTATACAATTGTACAAAACTATGTTAAAAACATGTAATTGACTAGTTTTAAGAAATAAATGTGTAATCTATTTGTTTACAAAAATTAAGAAAATTAATGGATATTTTTTTTTTTTTTTATAAATAAATTTGTTTTTTATTTAGGGAATGCACCTAAATTAGATATTAAGAATAATTAAAATAGTTCTTAATTTCACTTTTAAAATGTGTATATTTCAAGATATGCAAGTCTTTAGTGTAAAATTGTTTGTTTTCTACAAATAAAATTATGTTTCTATCTATCAAATACACCTAAAATTAGATATTAAAAAAAGTAAAGTTTTAATCTGTTTTAAAATGTGTATATTTTCAAAACTGCAAGTCATCTTTTTTAAATCCCAAGTAAAAATTATTCTTTTTCAGCCACTAGTGTTCAGTCGGTGTTCTGCCTATAAAATTCTTCTAAGGAAAATTAATTCATTTGATTTTTACAAATATCTTTATGGTTTTATCTTGCAAATACACTTAAGATTATATATTAAAATGATTAAAATAGTTTATAATTTCAGTTTTAAAATGTGTATCTAAAAAAGAACGGGTGATTCTTATCGATTTGGAAATCTACACATTCTAAAAATGAAATTAAAAGTTTTTAATTATTTTTAATATTTACTTTTAGGTGTATTCACTAGATAAAAAAAAATTTATTTAGGGGAAATAAAAATAACTCATTGATTTTCCTTGTTTAGAAGAAATTTATTTGCAAAACCCCAATAACAGTTGACTGGCGTACCAGAAAAGAATTGCCATATTTTTAATTATTTTAAACATCAGGGGTCTCATTTTTTGGTTTTTTAAAAGCCACATCATAAACTAATTTCTCAAGAGCTATACCATTTTCTCTCACAAATGTGTTGTCCAAAGACACAAATATAGATAATTATGCAACAATTTCTTTCTTATTTTACCAATTTGTTAATAAATATGGTAGTTATTTATAGTTGACAATTTATTTAAAAGTTTAATAAATAAAATTTAATCTAAGTTATGCATTCTATGACTCAATTACCTTTAAAGCCTAAAAACTGACTTTAGGTGAGCAATTCCTACTTTATTACCCACCCTGATTCACAGTTTAAATGTTTTCAATTCCAGTCGTCTTTACGCATGTCTATAAATTTTTATTACCCTTGCTTAAAACAAAATATTGACCCCTTACACACCAGTTAACAGACTTCCATAATGACAGATGTCTCAAAAAAAAAAAAAAAAAAAAAAAAAAAAAAAACAACACTCGAAAGTCAAAAAGTATATGGGGGCATTTATTTTATGCGACAAGACAAAACTTCTTGCAAATGTCATATTTTCAAACACAACATAGTAGCTTGTCAAGGAAGCACAAGTAATCTGTGAAGTCATTTAAAAAGATACTACAGGAAAGAATATAATGAAATTCTTTGCCTCTAAATTAAATAATTGCTTGAAAACAAGTGTCTGTCAGTGTCAGATAGTAGTTTAAATAATTTGAAAGTTCTTTTGCCACACATTTATTACTATCAGTTGCTTTTTTTGCTTACTTTATAATTTTTGAAGGAATTCACTTCCACAGGTCAGAAGAAATGAACCCCTTCCTGGTTGTAGTTTAAGGTCTTTTCTAATTGAGCGTATAATTTCAAGAATATTAATAAAGATTGGTCACCTTGATTTTGCAAAACAAAGTAACATGTAAAATTTAGTCTTGAAAAAAAAAAAAAAAAAAAAAAAAAAAAAAAACATTTTGCATTTCCGGCTATTCAAAGCAAAATACCATTTAACTCACTGTAAAAAAGAATAATTCAATGAATAAAAGCACATACAAATTACATTATTTAAAAAGGTTATTATATTTTCTTTCAAGCCATATGAATATTTTTAAGATTGGACCAGAAATACATGAGAAATTGCAAGTTGAACAGACTAAGTTGCAAATTTACCAATCTCAAACAAAATCAGATATCGAATGGAAATGCTATCATTACACAAGAAAATAAATGGCTTCCTTAGAAAGCAAAAATACTAAAACAAAAAACAAAATTGAAAACCACAGTATCAAGGGGGAAAAAAAAAAAAATGGAAACCAATACCAAAACAAACTGCCAAACCAACCAACTCTAATGAAGAGTAAGATTTATAATATAGAATTAAGCAAGTAAGTATATTAAATGTAAAAGCAATTATTATTCTGACAGTTTCAATTAGAATTAATAAGTTTGTAAAATCTAGCAATAAAAGAGAAAATTTTAAATACTAACTGAATCTTCAGCAGCAGAATCATCATCATCTGCTGCTAACTCATCTGCCCAGTCACTGTCCAAATCCTAGAATTAAGAGATAAAAAGGACATAACATTATTTCTTATAGAAGAAGAAAAGGTGCATAAATTTTTTTTAAAAATGTAAGCAAGAATAACTTCCATTCTAATTACAAAAAGAGAACATTTAGTCTTTGTTATTTTTATTTAAATTATATTTGTTGGAAAATGGGTTAATAAAAAGCAATTTAGGTTTCAAAAATAAAAAAAATAACTAAACTTAAAATAATTGGTCATTTCTCATATAAAAAATATAGAAAAGACTGATACAACAAACTATTTTAATAGAATCTAGAGTTTTTAAGTTTTGTTATTTTGTATCTATTTTTGCAACAAAATATGTTGAGCTTTAAAAAAATAAAGCAGCAACAATAAGAGTAGGTTAATTATTTACTTTATGATTTGTTGGTGAGTTTATCAAATGAAAATCTCTTCAAATATTCAACTTATTTTGGCCTCAATTGGTCAATTTTGAAATTATCATTTAAGGATTTGTTGCTGCAGATTTTCTAAAGCATTTATTCTACTGCGTAATTGCAGTCAAATGTGTTGTTTGTATGTAACACACTAATAATTACTTTCATATTACTGAGAGAAACTGAAAAAAATCCTTTGTACATATAAACACACAGAACTATAAAACAGAAAAAAATATCAAAATTTTTTTTCTTACCTGAGATGTAGTAGGTTCATGATCAAGTGGTGGGGATGTTGCACCACCCCTAAAAAGAGAAATCAAATTGTTAAATCAGGTTTTGTTTAACATAGAATTTTCCATTTAATTTATGAAATAGATACAAAAAACATATTTAAGTTTCTTATTCAATAGAGGTGCAAAAGCAATTTTAATTATTGAAAAAATTTGCACACACATTGACTTAATGTAACAACAATCAAATTACCTTTCAGAGTTTCTTTTCAGAGCACTGAGAATGTCACCAACATAGGATAATAAAGAGCACATTGATTCCAGGATTGACATATGCTTTAAAAGGAAAAAAAAAAAGATAGGAAAATATTTAAATAGAGAGAAATATATACATAAATATTACCCTAGCAATGCTCACAAAAAAAAAAAAAAAAAAAAAAAAAAAAAAAAAAAAATCAAACTTTAAATTTTACTATGAAAAATAGGATATTTATAAAATATAAATTAATCGAATACTTTTGGTTTTTAAATTATCAAAGTTCATTCATAACTTTTTGAAATATAAGCATTTGAAGCTGAAAAAAAAGAAAAAAGAAAACTCCATTTCCCCCAAAATATTGGGTCAACATTTGTTTTCATTGATAAAATTCCATTTAAAAAAACTATTCAAGATAAAGCAATGAAACTTGGCATTGTGATCTTGCCGATATACAGAGATAATAAAGAAAAACACTTTCTTTCCTATTCATTCACTTGCCGACACCTGTTTGCAACAAAAAAAAAAAAAAAAAAAAAAATATCATTCTTTCCAGTTTTTATGCAACCACCACTCACCCATAATGCATTAGCACTTCCCTATACAAGTTTACTTCAACTTTTCTAGCTTTTTGCTTCTGGCACCAGTAAGTTTTCATTTCTTTTATCTTTTTACCACACACCCCCTTGATCTCAACAAGATTGTCGCCATACCACAGTCATGTGGCCAATAAGGTGGTTGCGCCTCTCTTCCAGACTTACATTCTAGATCATCTGTATCACTATCATCTTGCCTCACAGTACTATCACCATTATCTGCATCTAGGACATGCCGAGGGGTTCCATCTACAGAGACATTATTCTGTGACTGTACTCCAGTCACCATTCCCATCAACAGATATGACCCCATTTTAGTAATGAGTGACATCGATCCCTAGTCTTGCCCAATTGTTCAAGACATGAACTTCACCGGCCTCATGCATACTTGGCACAGGATCAATTGATTGGTATCGTTGGCATGCTTGCACTACTCTACAAACAACTCCCCACTGGAGACAGTCGGGTCTACCTTCCTGACCAAATATAGCATCCTCTCAACACCTATGTGGTGCATCTTGTGCAATTTTTTACACCCCCCCGCTACTCCTCTTCAACAATGCACATGGCATATTCTTTAGCTGTATCAAGGGGCATTTTCATCCAAGTTTTCCTCACCCTTGTGAGCACATCGGTCTTATTTAGCCTCCGAGGATACAAGGCTGGCTCTAACCTGTAAGTCAAACTCTACGCTTTATGAGCATGCTGTTCCCTCAGTCTGTATCTTGCTCTCCTTCATAATAACAGACCCAACCCACGCCAACATAGTTGCCGAGTCCATCTTCACCTCTATGTTCTTCAGCTCCCACTGCAGTGCCAAGTTGTTGGCCTTTCATTACTGGTTCCAATTCTGCTACATTTATGTGGTTGGCATCCATTTTCTTCCTCAACCTTTGACACCCCGTGCCAGAAAACGGGGGGGGGGGAACAAACAACTTCTTGCGACACAAAAGACGAACGCCTTCTTGCGAACCAAAAACGAACACCTACTTGCGACAACTTTACGACAGCAAACAAGCGAAACGGCACCCACAACTACGGACGACTGACCGCAACGGCTTTTGTCACCCAAGAAAAGACGCCAAATGTCTCGCGCATCTTCTTGTTCTTGTAGTCTTCGGTCGAGTTCATTATGGTATTCCAAGGTGTACCCGGCAACAACACACACACGCAGTTCGAGGACGTTTCCGCGCATGCTCGTTACCTCCAATACAACTCCCACTGATATGCTACTTGCACCATACCAAACTACACCATCTATCACCTTTGGCACGTGCTATTTTCCCCTCACTGGACCCATCCGCTCCATCTCCTCTGCGATATCCTTTATCATCTTGAGTGTTCCGTCACTCACTCAGTCCTTCCAGCTTATCTCTTCCACCTGTCTTTTTATATAGCTGTATGCGTCCCTCAACCATCCAGCCATGTGGTAATGGGCCACCAGCTTCACACACGTCAAAAACAATTCTCATTTACTCATTTTATTCATCACAGGTGGAATTCCATTACCCCTTTGGAACACCAACTCTCCAGTTTCTTTATCCTACTGCAACTTTAGCCCAAGTGCTGCTCCCCTGTCAAGTGACTCTGAAGGTTTTGATATTAATCCGTATTTTTTGAGGTGGCATCTTACTTTTTCTACATGCACAACCATTTCATCGATATAGGCCTGCTTTATTGTCTCCTCCTGCTTCAGTACAGACTTGAGCACTGCCACCATGATTTTTGATACAACATTCAACCCAAACCCCAATCTCCCCCTCTCTTCTTCCATAGTGAAAGGCTGAAATAGCTTGAGGTCTCACTGATATACAGAGAAAAACTTTCTTTCTTTCCTCTTCTTCCTTTCACTCACCAATACCTGTTTGCAAAGATTTAAAAAAAAAAAAAAAACTCATCATTCTTTCCAGCTTTTATGCAACCACCATTCACCCATAATGCATTGGTACTTCCCTAGATAAGTGTTACTTCCACTTTTCTAGCTTTTTGTTTCCAGCGCTGGTTTGTTTTCACTTCTTTTCTCTCATCTTTTTACCACAGGCATGTATATGTAAAATTTGCTAGTGAATGTCATGAAGCCATTAAAAAGAAGATTGCTCAGTATTTGAGCACCTCATAAGTTTTAACAAACTGACCCCCTAATTAAATTTGTTTAATTTGCAATCACTCTCACCTAATCTTCCAAAATGAAGTGTTTATCAGTTTATCATCCACACAGATGGAAAACAATAACAAAGATTTACTAAGAAGTTTAGAAGCTTCATTAATGATTAAAAATTACATTGTATTGTTATAAATATTTAAAAGCAAAGGAAAATATGAAGTCGAGAACCAAGATTGGGAACTGTTGAACATGAACCCACACATTTCTTCACAAAAATGTTTTTGTTTTTATGTTTACATATACTTATTTACATAAGTATATGTAATGCAATATGCCTTTAGAAATATAAGGCCTTGTAAATCGGTTATTTGATTTTTAAAATCAAATGTGTTTCACTGTTTTCGTCAAAAAAACCTTTCCATGCAATAATACACATGGAACAGCCTGTTACATGATGCAAACAACTTTTCAAACACTAATTTCACAGATTTGATTGAATGTCAAAATAAAAAAAAAAAAAAAATATCAGATACTCCTTCAGTCTTCCTTCTAACCAATGACAAAAAAATTATGATAACATTAATACAAGTTTTCAATGTTTTATGGCTAGCGGTGTATTTTTGTTTAAAAATCTGAGCACAGCTAAAAATTAACAAATAAGCAACTTATTGCACGATTTTAATGTCAACTGAAGGCTGAATTGAGAATTATTATCATTATTATTAGGATTACTAATAATCTCTAAGGGAAAGGTTTTATGAGCAATCTATGAATTAATCTGACATCAGATTTGTTTAATAAAATTCATCACTCAAAAAAGGTTAACCAAAAACGGCTCTGGAAATGTTCACAATTATTAAGTTAAAAGTAAGTGACCATTATTATTATTATTATTATTATTATTATTGTGCATGTGATTTTATTTAATTCAAGTTTCAATAAGATTTAAATATTTTTTGAAAGATTTTCAAATAAATTATTTTTCCTACTTAAAAAAAAAGCAAAACAAAAGCAACTCTTATTCATGATGTTAAAATTGTAAACACACTAATGTTTAAAAAAAAAAAAAAAAAAAAAAAAAAAATCAACATTTTGTTTATAGTAGAGTTTCTAATACAATAGTGCATATGTTACTAGAGTTGTTCCCTTAAATATTTTTAAGCCAGTCAATTATAAAAGTGCTTTTTCATCCACAAATTAAAATGTTTGAACTTAAATTTCTAGTCACGATATCTCCCTTGCTCAATGAAAAATGTTATGTCAAGACATCAGCTTTAAGTGGTGAGAATGAACAGATAATTTTCAGTAAATCTTTGTTGATGGTGTACATTTGTTATAGATTCTCAAAGAACTTTCTGGACAGATATTTATGACAATTATATGAAAAAAAAAAAAAAAAAAAAAATTCAAAACTTGTTTCACCAATTTAAATGTTTTAATTTTTTTGTAATGAAAACTTACTGAACCACAGCAGTCAAAATTTGATAATTGATTACAGCCAAACTATTTGACCAAGCAAACCCAAACATACATTACCTTAAATGGCAATCTTTCTTTGATTTTTAAAATCAAATTTGACCAAATTTCCACCACTGTGGGCTTTGGAATCAAGCTAAACATACTAGTACCCTTTTTTTTCCTTTTAATCATCCCACCAATAAAAAGTTACAAAAAGACAATACACATATAACCAACATTGATAAACTTATAGATAAACCAATTTCCTTTCGTTTGATGTATAATTTAATGGGATTTTATGGGTTTATAACAATTATGAGTGTCTTTCTGATGGACCCCCTGCCAATGCTGTTTTAGTGATGTTTTACAAACAGTGGGCATTGCTAATTATCCAATAGAATTTTGAATTTAACACTAATATATTAACATTCCTTCCAAAAATTATATTTCTGTATTTTTATTTAATATGAAGACTTTATAATTTTATTACCAACACATTTTCAAATAGTCCAATGCATTTGTCAACAATATTTTGAATATATTGCGACTCAACAATAATTTTCATGAAACATCTATTTTCCAAGAGTTATTTTACAACTTACCTTTCCTGCTTTAACATTTTCTTTGATTTTCTCCATCACATCTTTCTGAGAAAGGTGGGCATAGCTAAAGCAAATAAAAATAAACATTATTTTAAGATATGAATCTCATAAATTATATGTAAAATAATATGAATCTCATAAATTATATGTAAAATAATATGAATCTCATAAATTATATGTAAAATAATATGAATCTCATAAATTATATGTAAAATAATATGAATCTCATAAATTATATGTAAAATAATATGAATCTCATAAATTATATGTAAAATAATATGAATCTCATAAATTATATGTAAAATAATATGAATCTCATAAATTATATGTAAAATAATATGAATCTCATAAATTATATGTAAAATAATATGAATCTCATAAATTATATGTAAAATAATATGAATCTCATAAATTATATGTAAAATAATATGAATCTCATAAATTATATGTAAAATAATATGAATCTCATAAATTATATGTAAAATAATATGAATCTCATAAATTATATGTAAAATAATATGAATCTCATAAATTATATGTAAAATAATATGAATCTCATAAATTATATGTAAAATAATATGAATCTCATAAATTATATGGAAATTTTCAAATGATTAAAAATAAATGTGCATATCAGAATGTAAATAAAAATAAGTGACAGAAGTGATTGTGCAATTGACAAAATATGGTTTTCTGACAATCAGCAAAAAAAAAAAAAAAAAAAGTGTTAGAAGCACGTGCTATCAATCACAATGTTTTTTCTCGATTAGCAAAAAAATGATAAAAATATTAGAACAAATGAAGTAATTTTATTCCAAAGCTATCCTTTTATTTTTGCACATAGATCTCAAGATAAATACAGGTATTCCTTATATAATCCATAAAAATTCAACCAAAATATTACATATCATAAAAAACATATTTGAACAAACTACTTTATATATTAAATGGATACAAAAGGTTTTAACATTTTTTTAAAATTTTATTCAAATAATTTCACACTCAAAATCTTACTTCTCTTAGCAGGAATTTAGTGAAGCAAATAGAATAATAAATAAAAATGTGGAATTTATGAGAAGGTTTGTGAATGACTTTGCCTTATTATTTATTCCCATATATGGAATTGGCTGTCCAGCCAAAATGGACCATATTTATAGACAGTAAAAATGATTCTATTTATCAATAGGTGAGCTTGTCTGAGCTGTCTTTAAATGAGGTGATTTCACCAAGGACCAGAAATCAAGTCAATTCTGGAAATTCTAGAATAAATAATATAACCAGAAGAATTCAAGAAAGTTATGCATGTCTGCAAACCTAATATAATGAGCCTGACTTAAGGTTTTAAGCAGTTGTTAAATACATGCCAAGAAGAACTTTGGCATTTATTTTTGACATTTCAACTATCTCAGATCATTTGACAAAGAAATTGTGACCAGCTTTTGCTACCTTCCCAGCCTATTTCAGTCACCACCTTGACAAAAAAAAGCAAATCATTTTTGTAGAAAAAGAGAATAAATGGCAATTAACACCATTTGATAGTTTCTCTTTCTTTCCTACCCTTTCACTTAGCATTGATCCTAAAATGGGATTGAAGAGAGTCAAAGAGATAGGGACATATGTGTGACTTAACACCTAAGTCAGCTGAAGGAATATGACAGGACTGCTTCATAGATAGAGAAGGTATCAGTTCGTGTAACCTCACAAAGGCAGCTACCATAGCCAGCGTGGGACACAGTTGAAGACTCAGTGAGGGTGATTTACACTCTTCACCCATTAAATCAGCCTTACAATCAATTTTAAAGCTTCAAACTTGCAACATGGCTATTAATTTGAAACCTCAAAATTCAGCACATTTCATACAAATAGCATCTGTTTCTTTACATCTGTTCAGACCAAAGTGATTTCATCCTAAATGCATAGATGTTGCCATCAACTAGCAAATAAATCTTTAGATTCCAATAAGTAATTATTATATATAAGTGTATATGATAAAACAAAGTGGTTAATAATGCAACAGTGTATATATAATTGGGAAGAGTTTTTTTGCTGTACAAAGTCATGTCTTTCCATGTACAATTCTCAAATTTAGTATGAATATTTATTGAACCCACAACAGGTTTTGACATAAAAATATTCTATTCTTCATCGATGAATCCTTATTCTTTTCTGTTAGATGGATTCACCTTTAACAGTAACTATTTGTAACAGGTTGGTGCAAGACTATAATTTCTTTGTTATTAAAATATCTAAACCAAAAAAATATTTGTGATTTGAAAAAGCAATATCACAAAATAATAATATATTCTCTAAAATATATTTTTTACTTTTCATATTTCTTCACTGGAAACTTAGCAAGAACAAATGAAATGTTTCACTAATTTCCCATGGTGACAATGAAACGTGAATAATGACAAACTGTTCAATGGCAAAGATTGTAAATTCAACACAACTTAGTAATACATTTCATTTGTTTCATTAAGCAGACCAGTACACTATCAATATGAAGGAATAATTTTATTTTCATTATAACCCAAGCTGAACTCTTAACCAGCATAGACACATACTTCAGTTTAAAGCAACATTCAAATGAGCCAGTTGTTCAGTGTAGATTTGTGCAGGAGTAATTTGACAAGGTTCAATCAATTTGTAATTCATTTTAAATCACATTAAATACAGAATTTTTATTTCTCCCACAAAATTCTGTTTAGATTGAGATGTTAAAAGGTCATCCTGAATCTAGTCATAGTATTTTTTTTTTCCATCAGTCACTACATAAGAAAAAAAACAATTTTTGAATAATGTCAAGCAAGATAAGAAAGAGGTGTTTAAATGCTGAACAATGTTTGTTTCTCTAAGTTCATATGGAACCCCTTGCTTTTGAATTTTTCATAAGGCTTCTAAAGAACATACAACAGTTTGTTAATTGCACCAGAAATAAAAGAGCTGAGTAACTTCAAAGACACTTCTAAGATTTCTCTAACATTGTGCCAAATATAGCACTGGAATTTTTTACTTCAAACTAATTCTGTGTTTTAAATTTTGTTTCTATATTCAGTATTTGCATCTCATTGGTTTTATCTACTAATTTGTACCATCTTAAAAATGACATTTTTTCTTTTCTTTTTAAAAAAAAAATTAACTAGTAAAGCTGAGTACCAAACATTTTGCTGCTGGAATAAAAGTATGTATTTTAGACTGAATCTCATATGCCAATCCCAAATCTGTAACATTGTGCCAAAGACAGGATTGGGAATCTTTTGCATCAATCTAACATGCAAACTCTAATTAAGATAAACTTACCACGTTTCTAGCCATCCAGTAGCTGCTTGGAAGAGTGCTTTGTGTCCACTTCCTTGGCCTGCTCCAGCCAGTACTCTCATTACAATAACCAAATCAGAAAAGCCTTGATTTTCATTATGAGAAGTTAAGATCTTTGTACCCATTGGAATTAATGTCATTAATAATGTCTGTGCCACTTTTTCATTAACAGGACTAAAATTAAGAAAGGACAAAATTAAAAATAGAACCTGATACTCAAAATTAAGTTTACTAAGCAAAATAAATTGTTTCTTGGTATAAAAGTTATAGCCTCTTAATTCAATTGATTAAAATTTACAAATCCAACTTAAAAACATAACTAAAATAACTAAAATCCAATATTACAAAAACAACAACAAAAATCTATAGTTTTTATAGGAAGCAATATTTTAAATTTATCTTTATTCTCTTGATGTATCATAGAATCTATAATATTTTTATGCTTGTAATTTATACAATTTCTTTTCATTATTCTGTAAATATTAAACATTTAGGAAATTAATATTTCAAATTTAAAACAAACATTCCTGCTTTATTCATCAGTCTAAAGAACCTGCATTTAATGTTAACTTCAAAAATATCGAAAGAAAAAGTATACAGTGTAAATGGATATAAAAAATACCTTTTTTCTTTGACAAAATAGCCAGTCAAGCTGTGGAGTAACGTGCGGTTTTCTTGCAAAATAGTTTCATCAACTGTATCCTACAAAAATAACGATATATAAATAGTTACTTGAATATTTTCTAAGTTGTCATATATAAGGGTGTCCCAAAAAAGTTTTCAACCTGACCAAGAAAATCTTTAAAAAAAATGTTTGGTCATTTAGTCAGGTTCTGGAAAGCAGGTTATAATTGGGGAATTTTTTTAAGCAACATTCAATCCAGATTTCAAGGATATTTCACTCAACTTTGGTTGACTTCTCTAAAATTAATGCAGATAAATACTTCTTTTTCATTATGGCTAACATGAATGACTGTCTTATTTACTTCAGATCAAGAACAATAATAGAATAAAACTACTATTGATTGTATATAGTTGATTTGGACTAATTTCCTGCCCATATTTTTCTGCAGTGTATATTGCGAAAATGTGGAAGAAAAAAATAAGACAATTAACCAAACTAATGACTAAAACACTTCATCTAAAAAAATTCAAGAAAGAATGAATATTACTTCTTGAATTTCCTAGATAAAGCACTGCCACTTGCTAATTTTTCAACTGGTATTTCTTTCACTTCATTATTTTACAACCAATAGTAAGCAAAAACTGGAAATGAGCCTCTGGTGAGAAACTTACATCCTTTTAATGTTATGGTTGCCTTACCAATTAAGATGAAAAAAACAAAAGCTTAAGATGAAAAAAACAAAAGTTTAACTAATAATGATATTTGATTATTTCAAAAGATTAAAAAAATTCATTCTGGGAAAAAAATTTAAAAAAAAAAAAAAGTATGTTCCAACAATAAATGAAGAAAATTTATTAATAAAAATTCCTGAAATATTACCTGATTTGTAGACATGGTAATTTTCCACAACCATGATTGTAATTCTGAAGAATTCACATTGACCAATTTTGACAGATTGGAACACAGCGATTCATACTCTTTATCATTTGGATTTTTATCAGCTTCAAAAAGATAAAAGAAAAAAAAATATATAGTCTGAAAAACAGAATAAGTGCCTAAAGTATTAGGTTGGTGCAAAAATAATGTCGTTTTCTCACATATGTTACTTTTATATATGATTTCTGAATTAATTCATTGATATATATATAGCCATGTTATATATCATTTTGAAGCACGTTTTTCGCTCTATCGAATCGTGTTATTCGTTACCGTTCTCAATCTCTTCATTCATTTTTTTGCAGGCTTTTCGACAGCATGGACAAAATTCAAATCCGCACGATTTTCTTGTTCCAGTTCAGACTAGGCCGAAAAGCTGCCGAGACAGCTTGTGATATCAATGATGCATTTGGCCCAGGAACCACTAACGAACGTGTGGCACAACGGTGGTTCAAGAAATTTCGCAATGGTGACGAGAGCCTCGAAGATGAAGACGGTCGTGGCCGGCCAACTGCGGTTGATAACGAACATCTGAAAGCCTTAATTGAAGCCAATCCTCGCAAAACCCCACAAGAAGTTGCTGTTGAACTCGAGGTCGACCACTCAACAGTCGTCTGCCATTTAAAGCAAATAGGGAAGTCAAAAAAGTTGGATAAATGGGTGCCACATGAATTGAATGATAATCAAAAAAATCGTCATTTTGAGGTGTCTTCTACGCTCCTTCTGCACAACAAAAACGACCCATTTCTCAAGTGGATTGTGACGTGTGATGAGAGGTGGATCCTCTACAACAACTGGCGACGTTCGGCACAGTGGTTGGATGCCGGAGAAGCTCCACAACACTTCCCGAAGCCGAAATTGCACCAAAAAAAGGTTATGGTGACTGTTTGGTGGTCTGCAGCCGGTCTCATCCATCACAGCTTCTTGAATCCGGGCGAAACGATTACAGCGGAGAAGTACTATTGACAAAATGCACCAGAAGCTCCAACGTATGTGCCCGAGATTGGTCAATATGAAGGGACCAATTCTCCTCCATGACAACACTCGCCTGCATGTTGCTCAACTGACCCTGCAGAAGCTGAACGAATTGGGCTACGAGACTGCCTCATCCGCCATATTCACCGGACCTCTCGCCCACTGATTATCACTTTTTCAAGCATCTCGACAACTTCCTGCATGAAAAATGCTTCAAAAGCCGAGATGATGCTGAATCGGCCTTCAATGACTTCATCGCTTCCAGAACTCCGGATTTCTATGCTAATGGGATAAATAAACTTGTTTCTCGTTGGCAAAAATGTATCGATTCTAATGGTTCTTATTTCGATTAATAAAGTTTATTATGAAAGGAATTATGATCTTTTGAAGTTGAACGTCAAAAAACGACATTATTTTTGCACCAACCTAATATGATAACTTCATCTCTACATCCAAAATTTGTTTTATAAATCTTGTACTCTGTTCTAAATCAATTGGCATCATGGTAACAAACAAACAAAAAAATGGTCAACTCACACAGCTGAAGTTCACTATGTTTTTTAACAATAAAGTATGGTTTATTTCAATTTTTTACTACAATATTCATATTTAATATAATTAGATCAAAGGTCAAAATAACTAAAGACTAACAATGTCAATAATTCCATAATAGTATACATAGATGATTTTTAATAAACAATATGATGAACATAAATATTATGTCATGTGTTTTTCTAGAAGAAAAATTATTGATTCTCAATAATAGAAAATATTTTTCATGTTTATAAAAAGGTAAAAAATGTACACACCAAGCATAAAAAGTTTGTTGAAGAATTTGAGTACTTTTGTTGCAAATTGTGGCGATAAGTTGGCAGCAGCTAAGAGCAGACAGCATAAGTCTAAAAGATTTTGAAAAAAAAAATTCAATATTTACATAACTTTTTTGCCTGCAATTATAGATAATGAAAACATATCAGTGTCATGAAATACACAAGAAACATTAAGTCTTTTACAGAAACCAAGTTTGAAGATGGTACATTTATCTACACAACTCTCACTGTTTCTCAACATATGAGAAATTAATGTTACCAAAATTATACCAGAAACTACTATTTTTATAACCCACAATATATGAGAAAAGTATTGTTCTTATTTAAAAGAAAATTAATAAAATGCATAGGAATTTCATATTCTTCAAAATATAGATGCATATAAACATTTCCAAATACAAAAACAAGTTCAATTTGTAAAGAAAATAGTGAAAAGAATTACCCTATGCAAGATTACAAGTTCTTTAAAATACATTGAAAAGAAATCAATAAAAATCTTAAATATAAATTAAGTATATTAATTAATCTGAAAATCAATGATTTACCTCCAGTTTCTGAATAAAATTTATCAAAGGCTTTCTTTCCAGCTGTCTTCTCAAGATGGTTATCCATGAATTTCAAACAATCCATGAATATCTTTTCATCAAGTCCACTATAAAAAAAAAAAAAAAATTGAGAACATAAACTAGAAAAATTAAGTTTTCATTTATATATTCTTCAGTTATATGAAGAAAAAGATGAAACTAGCAATGCAAAGTCAATACTGTAAAATTATGTCATACATCAAAAACAACTTCACTAGAAAAAATAATATTCATAAAAATATGATCGAGCTCAAAAATGAATAGAAAATGAAACTTATTAGCATTTCTTATTTTGGTATCTTATTGGAGAGTAATTATTTCTGCCATGACTTTAATAAAAAAAAAAAAAAATAAATAAAAAAAACATATTTATAATAATTTCAATCATCTGTGAATAGTTTCTGAAAGTTTTAACATCAGACAATTTTTATTTTTGCAAGATTTTCCAAATTAATGTGTGGAAAAAAAAAAAAAAAAAAAAAAAAAAAAAAAAATTGTATATGTTATTTTACTAGTTCCGGTGATACAAAGAGAAACAAGGTTTTTTTTTGTTCGTTTTTTTTTTTTTTTTTTTTTTTTTAAATCAAAATTTTGAATGTTCTAAAATGGAAGGAAAAATTTTTAAAAATAAAATAAATTTTGGTATTTCCTCTTCATAATAACAAACATTTAGATGATAAAATTTTGTTTTCGCGAAGTTTGGCATCTTTTTCATCATGTTATGCTCTTCTTTTTTTTTTTTAGCAATCTCGTGGAGGTACCTACTTCATAGAAGAATACTGAAATATTCTGAAAGACTTATGAAACTACATAAACTCCTGATTGCAATGGTGCAAACAAAGCTGTTGACTTAATTACATTTTTATTTTTATTCTATTTAAAGAGACATGATTCAGTTTCACATAAACACAGACACTTTATCTAGATTAATCAGAATACAAACTTCAAAAATTATCAATTTGCATAATTTAAAAAAAAAAAAAAAAAAAAAATTACATTCATTAATTTCCAAAATTATATAATAAACTCATAGAACTATTTTCTGTAATGAGTTGGTCGGTCAACTTGACACCCCCAACGCGAGTGGAGGTGGGCATGCGCGGGAACTGTGTTTGGTAGCTGGCTTGTTGGTGTTTTGCATAGCTGAGTTACCAAGCTCTATGTAAAGGGCTGGAATGAGGAGGAGGGTAGTTTTCAGTCTCAGAAGTGGAGACTGTGCCTGTCGCTACGACAGCAGGAGAGAAAGAGACGAGATCATTTATTTTCGTGACACATTTCAACACATTTTCAACAAAGTTCCATTTAGGACCATCCTTGTGGGTGTGTTAATTGAGTATTTGGACAGTGACACATGGTCAGTGTTTAGGTTCAATTAAAAAACAGGTTCTCAAATACTAATTTTTTTTAAGTAAACATGCTTTCTTTGCTTCAAAAATTGATACAGTACAATTTTTCTAAGCCAAGTTTATTAATATCTACAAAATGCCATTTATAGATTAGTTTACAAGAAGCTTCAAGTAAACTAATTTCATTAAGTCATTAAGCTGTACTATCATATAAAATCATACCTGGATTCATTTGTATATTCAATAAGAAGCTCTTGGCAAACTTCCAAAACATGCAAGTAAGTTTTCATAATGAATTCTTCTCCTTCACCGTCTCCAAGAAATCGTTCCAGTGACATTGTAACCTGTAAATACATTACAAATAAATTTCTTTAATTATGGGAAATTTTTTTTTGATAATAGTGAAACCATTTCACATTAAAATGAGAAAGAAAAATACGTTACCAAAAACATAATTCTGAATCTTAGACTAAATTTACAAAAACATTAACTGTTTCATTTTTGAGTTGTCCAATACATTGTAAAGAAAAGCAATTTTTTTTTTATTCCATGGTTCTTTCATATGTACATCCTTATGTTTGTAGTTGTTTTCCTAGCATTTTAGTTGTTGCATATGTCATCCTCCAAGTATCCACTGCATTTGAAGATCTTGAACCAACCCTCTCTGGATCAAATTTATTTCATCCAAAGGAAGCAGACTGTGTTCATCCTTTTCTTTCTACTGATGTACCTCTGTCCTGCCTAATCTAAAGATAAAAGTCTGAGGAAATGAAATAAACTTAACACTTTTAGAATGTTTTCCATGTATATTTAAACATATCAGATTCAATACTTTACCAAACTTGTCAGTTCAAATACCTTATCCAGCAAACAATCTCAAAGGATAAAAGGTAACTGAATAACATGGTAATTAATATTTGATTGACAAATAAAAGAAGTGAATTATTTTATGAAGAGTTCATCGTTTATTCACAGCATTGTCAAAATATTACAAAAGAAAAGTGATTTTCTTTGCTTATTTATAACAGTAAATCTACATAAAAATCAGAAAATAATCAAATAAAATAAATAAGAGTCAGAAAATAGAAGCAATCCATTTGGAATGCTTTTTGCGAGTTACCTTTCTTGCACATCAATTGACAGAAGAGTAATAAAAATATTTCAAGATAAGAGATTTTCCTTGCTATTCACTTTGTACCATTCTCAGTCAACTGATTTACTCTAAAAGACCAAACGTCAAGCCTATCAATCATTTCCTTTGTTTAAGTCCAGCTTTCAGCACCATAGATTATCTAATTATTCATTAATACTAAATTTTGTTAATTTGTGTGTATCTCAAAGTGAGGCAAGATGTCAATATAAACAGAAACAAATATATTCTAAATTTCTAGAAATTTTCTTTAATAAAACAGATTCGAAAATTGCTACAAACTTCTTCCAACAAACACAAAGAAAAACTTTTTTGAAACATTTTTAAAATTATATCTACATGCCAATTTTAGTGATTACTAGGTTTTACCTCAACTATTATAGAAAGTTGTTTCTTTGTGAAAATTGGTGTCATTATTTAATGTTTTCATGAATTTAAAAAAAATTCAAAACTTGTGATAGCTCACATACTGGTTTCATAAATTTATCACTTTTTTTTTTTTTCTTTTCAACTTATTTAAGTTTATAAATTCTGACAATGTATCATAAAAATAGCTACAATATAACATTTGTTCATATGATCCTACTGCTTTCAACATGCAACCATAGCAATACTTTGCTTCTTGTTACCATTTTAAGACATGCTACAAAAGCTAAAAATCCTGATGACAAATTAATAATAATATTCAGCTTAAAAAGGATTCTGAAATGCCACTTACTCAATATGCTTAGTTATTACTATCATCTTTTCTACAAATTATTATTCAGATCATTTTCTTCATGTTATAAAATCTTCCTTTAATTAATTGCTGAATTTTCCTAATTTTAAAAAAGCAAACAACAAAAAAAACATGCAATCTATCGATCAGTCTAATTTCTAAAACACTTATTTCCTTTGAATTTAAAAACAAATTAATTGATTTTAATTTTATATTTTTTTTATTATAATTATTTTTCTTGTTCCAGTTTTATTATTATTATTATTATTGTTATGTCCATGCATTCTTTCAACTCCCAAAAGAGTAAATTTATAATAAATTGCTAAAAAAAAAAAAAAAAAAAAAAAAAAAAAATTAATTGATAATATACTTAACAAAAATAGTTCATTCACATTCAAAGAATCTAGAAATATTTAAAACATCAGCAGCATATAAAGAATTTAAAGCAAAAGTTGATTTAAAAAAAAAAAAAAAGTCACATGCTTAGCAGATATAATATGGTCACAGTTACTTCAATTGAAAGAAACTAACAGAAATACATTACAATATTCACCAGGTACAGTGATATTTGAGAATAAGTTTAAAATTTAAAAATGCTTTAAAAAAAGATAAAATGGTACTTTAAATTTCAACTATCTTACACTAAATATAGCTGATAAAAAATATCAATGGGGTAAAGAATATATAAAATGAAAAGTGATAGAAACTTATAATTTTATAACTTATACAATTAACTGACTGAATGTAAGGAGTTACAAAGGGGTGCTGCAAAGTTCACAACCCAAACCACTTAAAAAAAAAAAAAAAAAAAAAAAAAAAAAAGTATTCTAATGTTTGGTGATTGAATAACGAATTTGGGGAAATGGATTGAACTGAAAACTTTCGGTATCCATTGTAACTTTCAAAAGTTGAATCATCATAAACCTTAATCTATTTGTTCTTTTAAACAATTCTTTGTCACATTAATTTTAATATACAAAAACTTAAAATAAAAGACAATTATTAAGATGATAAAAAAATGTTTTTAGTTCTATTTTATTTTGCATTGAGACTTTATCAACAAAATCAGCAAACAATCCAAAAGGATTTAATCTGAATAAACCATTTATAACAACATTTTTTCCTTTCAGATGGGACAACAGCATTGCAAACAAAATTATTAAAATAATGACCATCACAAAAAGCAGTTGAGTACACACAAATCACAAATAATTCTTAATATTAATATTGAAAACATATGTTATTGCAATGATTCTATACAAGACAACAATTCATGCAGGACTTGGAAAAACCAGACTTAAGTGCAATAAGAATATACAGAACCCCCATATTACAGCAGTGTAAGTTACATGTTTTTAAATTCTTAAAGGAATTCGGAGCTTAAGAACCTCTTGAAAATAGGATAATTTTAACACAGTAAAACACCTCAGAATACTTGAAAAACAATTTACATATAAAAAGGAGTTCCATTTTACAAAATGTTTAATTGTAGCAAGAGTATACATTCATACAATCATGAGTACAAACACTGACAACCATTAAACAATTCTCAAATTTTTACCTGCCACTGATGAACTTGTGAAAGATTATCACCTATATATACATAAATATATACAAGGAGGTGGTGAAAAGTTCTCAGCCCAACCCACTTCCCATAATTTGACCAAATGATCAGAATTTTTTTTTCTTTTGAAGGGCTTATAGGATGGCCAAAAACTTTTCAACATTCCATCACAATTTTTTATGCTAGTGATTTTATGATAAAAGATTACAAGTTCTAATTAGAATTGCATTGTTCACAATTTGGAAATAAGTTATACAAGCCCGTTGGGGAGCCAGTCAAAATAGGAAAGCTACAAAAGAGATTCCATGTAATACATTCATATAAATAAATCTCAATATATATAATCCTGCAGATTATTAAATTATTACCCTATTATCTAGTTTAACCAAAATAAATAAAATATCCAAAATCTATATTTTAAAATGGTAAAGAGAAAAAATTATCATAGAAAGAGAAAATTTGGAAACCAAATTTAGGTTTGATAATTTAATTGGTAAATTACATTTTTGAAAACTGAAAGTATAAAGAAACTACAGATATTAGATATGTAATAATAAAAAAACCAGTTCTTATTAAAAGTGTCAAATTCTAAAAATAACGCCGATATAAATATTTGAATTATCTGAGTAATGATATTTATTAATCAATTAACATTCTATTTTCAGCCATAAGAATTAAAAAAAAAAAATACTTTACAATGTAAATTATCAATAAGAATGGCAACTAAGTGTCTCAGAAAACATTAATATAAAATAAATACAATTTATTAATAGAGAACCTTACGCTACAACAATTTATCTGTATTAAAAATTAACTTTTTAATTTTTAATTAAAAAAAATAAAATAAAAAATAGTCTGATAATGAGATTAAATCTTTAGCAGTGTGCATATCATGCAAACAAAAAACAGACATAAAATAATGCACTCACCTCTAGTTTTATTCCACTGATCATAATACCAAACTAGAAGTTAAAAAGTTGCACAGAAGAAAATCCTATAGTCATATTTAAGGAAACAGTGATTGTTAAAATCTTGACAAGCAATGTAAGTAGCAATTGTGATGCAAAACATTTATGAAGCAAATAAAGTTATTAGTAAGCCAGGCTGGAGATTAAAACTCAGGAGAGTATAAATGATTGATTCAGAGAAGTTGGTAAAAACTTATTTGAAAATAAATAAAAAAAAGTCACAGTAAAAGATGAGAGCTTTAGACTAACTTTGTCAGAGTTAAGAATTCAATTTTATTCACTACAGTAAATATTATTTAATTTCGTTTCCATCCTATGAGTAAATAAATCTTTTTATATTTGAATTTTATACAGGACCTTAGCAAAAAATATGCAACTTAGTTGTAGGATATTACTTTTTCTTCTGACAAGCAAATTCTATACTAAGCAACAAAAATATTTTCACATGCATTTTACTTCAAGTTTTAATTTCATGTTCTAAAAACCAATGTTACACATCTTTAAACTAATTCTATTGCTTCTGTTAAAAAACAAAATCATTACCAAGTAATGGTTGTTTCTTAAATGCAAAACTAGGATTACTCATTTTCTTTGTCAGAATCCCATGAGCTATACTTGACAAAACTTCATAATTTTATAACCCACAACATTTTCATTCAGTCTGCTTAAAATTGATGTGGCCAATATTACACTAATACTAGTCTCTACTATAAATGAACTATTTTAGTTGTTCAAAAGCAAATCAAATCATAAATTCTCTATTTGATCTTACAAGATATGGTGAAATAATCTATACATGCATAAAACTGTGTTGTTAGCAGCAGCTACTTTTAGTGTTTGCAGAGGGGGAGACATGAACAAATTAAGAAATTATCTTTGCAATAATTTTATTTTAAATGACAGGTTTCATGCACTACTTTGTGTCACATTACTGCAATATATTTTCTTTTTACTGAATTTTTTTAAACCATGCACAATCTCTAATCTTTTATTAAATATTTAGAGAACAAGTGCTACTGTGCAAACAGTATTTTGTGACTATAACAATATTGAGAAGAAAGATTTAATCTTGAGATCTTATCTGATATAACAATCTGATATTCAGTAACTACATATAAGCCTTTTCTTCTCCAATAATATTTAGTTGAATAACTGAATTTTAAGATTTCAATGGTAGTTGATTTCAGATGGCAACTGTATCCCATAATTATTGATACTCATTAAAATAATAAAATTCAAAAGGGATTTTATATAAGAGAAAAAGTAACCTAGCTGCAAATAAGAAAACCTTTGGAAACTTCTTAAAAATAGAGCTACAGCCATTTTAGCTATGTGAAGTCAATAATTTCTAACTGCAGTCATTAATTCAAGAAATTTCCTTGATAAAAATAAAAAATAGATATTTATTGAGCGGGCACTAAATTACAAATTATGAAGTATTCTGTGAGAACTGGACTTACTGAATTAACACTAGCTTAGATAGACTAACTTGTTAGTCACCATTTTGCAGTAGGCAACCTTTTATTTAAGTTAAAATTATATTGGATTTTTAATGCTAGAGATTCATCACAAACCCACAAGACTCATGCCATACAATAAGCAATTTGGAAAAGATTCATTTTCAATTGTACTTTTGCTAATTCAGCTTTATAAATTTCAACAACAAAAACAATAATACTATTATCAAGGGTTTAAATAACTCATTATACATTGATTATAGAATCTACAAACTTTCCAGATAAATTGAAGAATTTACCATTTAGCAATAAATATACACGTCACAAAGTAAGAAGACTGAATAAATTTAACAGAGTTAACAAAATTACAAAAAAATTTTACTGAAAAATAAACTACAAGAAAACAAGACAGAACATACAAGTCTATGAAGAGAAAATAATCCAGATAGTCAAGTATATAAACCTGGAATTAAGAATTGTATCCTTCAAGACAAAGTAAAAAAAAATATCTAAAAACATTAAAACAATTGATAAAATTGTTGCTTTTATATATTGAGTTTAACTCAAAATATATTAAATATAAATTGTATTTCTAATGTTAACGTTGCACAAATTCAAAATATATTCTAAAAATACTTTTATATAGACATCAATAGGCATTGATGAAATGTAAATCATTTTTTTAAATACCCAAACAATTAAGATAAATAGTGAAAATCATCTTTAAAATAAGTATATTTTTATTGAAAGTAGTAGAATTAGTTAATTTTACGGATACTATTTTGTATTCATTTCAAAAAGAGATCTGAAAAAGCCTGTCATTAAAGTTACCTATATATATATATATATATATATATATATATATAACACTAACTCCAGCAATGAGCAATTTTAATGAGTTTGTTTTTAATTATATGAAAAATCAAATATCCATTCTAAAAATAATATAAAAGAATTTAAAATGTTTAAAAAAAAAAAAAAAAAAAAAAAAAGGAAATTGAACCTATAATAGCAAAAAATACCCAAATCATTTGCAATTGCAACTGTGATAAAAATAAAATAATGTATTTAAATTCTAATTAAGAGGATTCTACAGGGAGGATGCTTGTTCAGATTGTGTGCTTAAGTGTTAGATGAGAAAAAAAAATTAGAAAAAGAAGTTGTTGCAAAATCTTGTAAACAAAAATAAAAAAATAGTTGATAACATCTAAACCAAATTTTGAACTGTTAAAAAAATCGCAGAAAGTACAATCCACATATAAAAAAAACACACACAAAGAAAATTTTCTAAATTAGCATTCAACTATTATTTACTTTGTACTGCGTATTATGCAAAGCTGAATCAAACAATGATATTAGTGATTGTTACTAAGAGTTTCAAATTCAACATTAAGCCTTATGACAAAAGGCAGTAAAAAGATGAAATGATAAGAATTGGACACCATATATGGAGATGTGCTAACTTACCATATCCACCAGGTATTCTGTAGAAGCATCAAACAGAAGAGGGAAGAGTGCCTTGACATATTCATTATTGCTGGTTGTTTCAGGACAACAACTAAGAGTCAGAATGAAAAAAAAAAAAAAAAAAAAAAAAAAAAGGAAAGATTTAATGATGTGTAAAACAAAAAGTATTCTGGCCTACATGTCCAATACCGTCACATGATCTCCATATGCCTTTCAGGAGAACCATCAATTCAGGCTAGAAAACAAGCCATGAAAATGTAAAATCAGCAAAAATATTTTGACAAGAAAAATCTATTCAGATACATTAAAATGATAAAGAGGTGAAACTTTACCAAATTTTGAAAAAGACAAAATGAAAATTTAATTATTAATTTTTATTAATGATTAATGTTACTAAAAAAAAAAAAAGTTTTTTTCATCAACATCTATGCAACGTGTTTTATGGGATTTTCACATTAAAAAGGGTTTTAATACTATGTAATACAGCAATGTGTGGAAAGTCCTAGAGGTATCTTAAATGACAGTCAATTATCCTTTTCATTCTGATAGCCACTATCCCAAAATAATAAATTTCAGATAGACCAGATTTAATTTTACTATAAAGGATTTTTCAACAGGATCAGAAAATCAATTAAAAAAAGAAATACAATGAATAAAAAAATATTATTTTGAATGATTTTAAGTACTCTCAAATTTTTTTAAATTTACAAAGCATGAGACTTGTTTATTTTTCCAAAATCATTTTTTTTAATTAAAGGCTAATTTACTTAAAAAAAAAAAATATTAAAAATAACATTTATTTTCTTGTGTAAATTGCTAGAATATATTGTATTTTATCACAAAACAAAAGAAATAATGTGACTCAAAACAATGTTATGTTTCTAAGAATCTCTTTCAACAGGCACTTTTCATGTTATGGCCTAAATGGCAAAAACAGAATAAAGCATCAAATCCCGTAAGTTTATAAAATAATAAGTTTCAGGATTATAAAAATGTACCTTTTGTAAATGAATAGTAAAACAAAATTTACATTTAAATTTTCAAATATCTTAAATTCTACTAAAGATATATTTTCTACATGAACCTTATGATTCAGCTTTAGAAAAAAATAATCAAATCTGGAATTATTAATAAGTAATAGAAGCAAAATACTGAAAGTAAAAAAAAAAAAAAAAGAATAGAAAAAAGAAAAACATGCTCATAACTAACCTCCCCACTTTTTTTTTTTTTTTTTTTTTTTTTTACATATTTCTTTAAAATAATGCAATTTTTAAGAGGGGAATGCAGTACTTTTTAATAGATTAAAATCCTTAAAATCAGATTAAACTGTTTTTGGAGATTTCATGTCAATACTAAGATGAAGTAAATATATATATATATATATATATATATATATATATATATATATATAAGATTTTTTTTTTCTAGTTAAAATACTTTAATTTTTTAAACACTGATATAATTTGGCAACTTGGTATGCCATCCACAGACAGGATTGCAATGACAAACACTTTTCAGTATTTAATATACTTCAGCTGCAGCATATTATCTAAAATAAAATTACACATAACCGTTTGAAATTATCTCTTTAATAATATGTTAAAAGCAATAAAATAAACATTATATGTAACAATTAATTCTGTATTAAAGAAAGAATTACAAAATATTAAAATAAAGAATTATGTTAAATTAAGTAGCTGATGACGGTGTAAATAATATTTTTCCAGTAATAAAAATTGTATAATATAACCTGTTATCTTTGAAATGCAAAAAAGCAAATTCAATATAAGTTTATCTATAATTAAAAAAATATATATTGATATCACTCCATGCAAGGCAGTGAAGCCACTAAGACACAGAGCGTTACACAAGGGTTGACTGAAGCCAAGCTGCCAGATCAGGACTAATAATATTGCTGATTCTTTGGATTTTATCAAGGAGCTCAAGGAAAATAGCAGGGGCACCAGACCATATGTGACAGCAATATTTTAAGTATGGATGCATGGTAGACTTATAAATATGTAAAATAGATTCTGGAGAGAAAAATTGTCTTGTCTGACACAGTGAACAAACTTTCTTAGTCGATGACTTAGCGATGGATTCAATATAGTCTTTCCACTGCATACCAGCTGAGAACGTTAGCCTGAGAAGGTGCAACAAATCACTTTCCTGGAGGTCAACATCAGCCATGCTGATAGAAAGCTCATCTCTCAGATGATTAATGGAAATAAGTTTAGTTTTGGAGGCATTAAAATTAAGAAAACATCTTTTGCCCCAGTTAACAAGAGACTTGAGGTAATTTTGAACATTGGCTGCTATTTTGATCATGTTGCACTGATCAACCTTACTATCTAGGCAGGAGTAAATGGTTGTCTCATCAGCATAGATACCAAGTTGAGAGCTGATGTCATTAGGAAGGTCATTAAAGAAAATTAGAAACACAGTAGAACCAAGAAATTACTTTTATTTTTTTCATTATCTATCTGATAAAAATACAAGGACAACTGAAATTCTCAAAATTAAAAACAAAAATATAATAAAAATAAAGCAATATATTGCTCTACAGACAAATAGTTATTTACTAATTTCAGCTTAGTCGTGCACAAGAACTGTGTACCTAGTGAGAAAATAACAATGGCCTGTCAGGTTAGCTTGTTATCTATTACAACATATATACATACACACACACACACAGTGTGATGGGTAAATTGGTACCATTTTATATTTTTAATTTCACACATGTAGGTTGTTGGTTTTAGATTTTGTTGACTGCACAGTATAGTAGGAGCAGTTGAGCAGCATCTGTGAGAAAAAGAGTATCATGGCACAATCCACTCTGCCAGAAATTTGGAAACAGCATGCTGTACTAGTTTGCATTTGCACCGGACAGTCCAATATGAACATTTCAGAGTGTTTGGGTGTCAATCTGAAGAGAGTGCAGAGGATTCAGAAATAGTTTGGTGAGTCTAATGGTGATGACAAAGATGTTAGGATTGATCACTTATGATAGCAACATTATGCATCAATTCATCTTCCCACAGGGCCAAAGACTCAATACAGAGGACAATATCAAGTTCCTTGAGGAGGTAGTGCTGCCTTTGGTCAAGAGGGTGGCTGCTGGAAGACACTATGACTGGCAACAGGACTCTGCACCACGACACACACAAACAGGAGAACCCAGTCATGGCTGTCAGACAATTTCTGCAACTACATCACCTCTAACATCTGGCCACTATTAGTTATGTATAAATGAATATAACAAACTCAAATGGAATTGGAACTCTGCTCTCCAATTTCGAGACATTGGAATTGCACCATCTGCACATCCAAGCTTATAGCACCTGGTATTCCCAAGCGGTCACCCATCTAGGTACTGACCATCGATATTGCTTAACTTTGAGAACAAAGAGGAGGATTGGTTGGTTGTTTTGCTTTTCGGCTTATCAACTCCACATGGGTCATTTAAAGCCAAGAGAGTCTTAAATTGCATAAAATTAAATATTTTTTCCTCAATAATATGGTATCAACTATTTATTTATTTTTTATGCATCTCATGGTTTCAGCTTTTTTTTTTTTTTTTTTGCACAATCATATGGCATCAACTACTATGGTCGGTTTTCTTAACTGTTAGGTTTATATTTTTTTGGTAAACCCACTCTTTTGAGAAATGATATTATATCGTCCATCCTTGCTCTTTCAAAGATCTATGTTGTTTATAGTGAAGTATGTTTTCCAGTTTCAAAGAGGAGGAGAGGCCAAATCTACTGGCCTATGTAATAAGGTTACTAAAACAAGAGTCAAAATTAAACCATTGGTGCATTCAACATCAAAAAATTTGAGAGAATAAAACAAAATTTGTTTTTTTTTTTTTCACTATAAAAAAAAAAAAAAAAAAATAAAAAAAAAAAAATAAAATTGATATCTTTCAATAATGTGAAAGTTTCATAAATATTTATAAAGATAAAAGATTTACTTACTTGACAATATCTCCACAAAAACGGACTAAAGCTTGCAGTACATGCCGAAGAGAATTATTCACAGAAAACTGAGCTTGTCCTGTAATAAAAAAAAAAAAAAAAAAAAAAAAAATATTAAAATTTGTTAAAAATTATTAAAATTACCTAATGTCAAAAAACTTATTGCCTAAGTTAAATTCATTTTTGTGAATGAAGTGTACAAGTATATTAACAGTAATAAACATATGATCCTAATAAAAATTAATTGGTAGATTTTTAAAACTCGAGTTAAAATCTCAAAATCCAAACTGAAAAATGCCTTATAGGTACTTCATTAAATTAGTGGAGTAACAATTTTTAAAAGTAATTTTTAATTGAATATAAATTTAATTTAAAATTGATTCTGCCTATGACCATTATATATTAACAAGGTAAAAGTTGTTATCTATAAACTCACAATCTTTTCATTTTTAAATTCCTTACAAAATTCCCCAAAAGATTAATAAAAACTATCAAAAGCCATTCTAACCACACAAAATCAATTAACTTCTCTAATACATATATGTCTAACAAGATATATAAAGCTCACATATTATGTCTATATAAATTCCACATCAAAATCATTAAAATAAACAGAGAATATGACATTCTACATAAGTTTTCAATCATGATAAAGTTGCCAGTAACAAAATAAATGAATTAAAAAAAGAAAAAAAAAACGAAAAAAATTAAAAATAACTGCTAAATTATACTTCATAATTAGTAGAAATTCAACAACCTACTCACCGGATAGAGTTCCAATGTGGGCACTGTGAATTACATCAATATAACTCTCTGATGGAATTATGTCATTGGCAAAAGCATTGCGCTATAACAACAAAAGTATATTCATATTAAAATATAAATTTATAACCACAGAAACTGAAAAATAAATTTTTGAATAGTTGCAGGTTTTCCCATTTGCAGAATATTAATAGTTAAGGAAAATAAATCATAAGTACTGATTTTTATTAAATTTCAATACTATTCAATAAATAATGACATTATTACTAGCTAATTATTTTGATATCTTTTCAAAAAAAAAAAAAAAAAAGTATCAGTGAAAAAGATTTTGCTGAATTTATATTCAGCAAAATTTTCTTTACCTGCAAATAAAGATTCATAAGCCAGTCATGAAATTATTTACTGAACACAACCAAGTATATTATTGCATCAACATTTTTTTTCTTTTTTTTTAATCAATTCACCCCAAGTAAAGTAATAATGCCACTAAGAAGCAAGTGTCTACTGGGAGTGAAAAAGAATGAAAAGACTTTAGAAGGAAACAAGGGATAAACTTCTACTCATGTTCAAAAGACTGGAGAGGACTGTGACCATCACAATAGGTGAACCTATCTTCTACTAAATAAATAAAATTTCAAAGTTTTTCAAATGTTAGAAGTATAGAGTTGAAGGAGACTTAAGGAACTGGAAACCCAATCCTGAACAGGAAACAAAGAATAAACCTCTATTCATGTTCAAAAGACTGGGAATGAGTGTATTAAGAATTAACAAATATATAGAAGTAGTAGTATACTCTTCAAGAACATTCAAAAAAGCATTACATAGACTAATGAGCCAAAACTGTATAACCTGTAGCATATGGCAAGAATGACAGCTACAGTCTCATAACTACACATATCAGAATCAGTCTGCATATAAACAGGTAAGCTATACTTCATTCTAATATGTTGAATGCCACAGTTAAGGACAAAAACAAAAATATAAGTGACTTTGATAAAGGCCAAATTGTTATGGACAAAAGATGCAGAGTATTTCCAAAATGACATTGCCTGTAGGGTGTTCAGGTTCAGTTGTGATGATTGTTTATCAACAATGGTTTAGGAAAAAAAAATCATTGGGCAGTCAAGATTTATCAATGCAAGAAATGAACAAGGGCTTTCCCCACCAACAAAAGGGACTACTGTGGCCCAAATTGCAGGTAACATTAAGTCAAGGTGAAGAAGGAAATGCATCACAACACATCAATCAGTATTGCATATAGAGCTGCACAGTTACAGGTCAGTCAGAATAACCAATGTCCATCACTGCAAGTGTTAAAACTGGACCCTGTATCAACAGAAAAATTAGGCTTGCTCAATAAATCTCATTTTGTTCTGAATAAGATGTCATGCAAGATACAAAGGCATTGTTATCATATGGGGAAACAATGACATCAGAATACATCATGAGAAAACAACAAACCAGTGAAAGCAGAGTGGTTTGGCTAAGATTCTGCTGAGAAACAGTCCTATCTTTCATGCAGAAGGTACTTTGTCAGATGTCATTTATTTCCGCATCAGTAAAGACCAACTACACCCCTCTCATGGCAACAGTCTTCTATGATGGCACTGATATTTTCCAATAAAACAAACTTCCTCACTGAAAAATTTTTGTATGTGTTAGCCCAGCAATATCCACTACTTAATTTGCAGTAGGACCTACTGTTAACATCCAAGCACCAAATCCCAGTAGAAATCTTGTAAAATCTGTGCTGATCAGTTAATAGCTGATGATTTTGCAAGCATATGGCAGACCAATATCTTATTAGGCAGTTGGTTATAATTCTTTGGTTCATCAGTGTATAGCGGAAATTGAAAAGATATAATCTTAAAATTATAGCTATGAATTCAGGTTTAGCTTAAAAATCTTGCATGACATTTTTTTTTTTCTGTATATTAATTGAATAAAATGATTTATCAAATTAAAAAAAAAAAAAGAATCAACAGCTAATTTGACTTACCCATGCTCCAATGCTGGGAAATTCACTGCCAATATTATTGTTCCATTTTTCAATAGCTGTTTTCACAGGTGCAGGTAAAGAACTGACAACGCCAAGACCCAAAACAGACACAGTAGATGCACGACTGGAGCCAATACTAAGAGCTGTGCCATATGCTTCAAGCATGTGCTGGGTTGGTTCCACATCTCCAACTTGGGATACTTGTCCAAGAATGCAAGATCTAAGAAAAAAATGCCTCAACATAAAAATTCATAGAATTATATACAAATATGAAAAAAAAATGTTTTTATATTCAAAAAGAATTCTCTAAAACTATAGAAAAAGCCATAATTGGTAGGGGAATAGGACAGTTGAAATATTTTAAAACAATAAAAGATACCAATATCTGGCATTGAAGACAATTTATTTTTATTAAGTCTAAAATATTTTGCCTGTGTCAAACTGGCTAATGTTAACTTCATTAATAAAATTAATTAAATTATTTATTATTTGTTTTCAAAACTATGATACATTCTTCAAGCAAGGAATTACAGTAATCATTAATTGTACTTCTATTATACCTACTCTTTATTTAATTTCTCTCACTTTCCTTTCTTATATCCCTTCCTATATAGTAGGAGTTATTTTTCAATGATGTACAAAACAGAGTCTACAAAAATAGACAAATCTTTCTAATTCTGCACAACAAAAATTAAACAACCATTCCTTATCCATAATTAACTGATCTTACAACCAAAAATCTAAAACCCATGACCAATGTAATTTAAAAAAAAAAAAGAAAAAAAAAAAATGGATATTACATCTAATTATCAAAACTTATGAAAACAGCTAAATTATACAATTTCTCTATTAAAGCATATTTGTAACAGCTTTAATATTTATCTCTTACAATTCCTGTGTCCCATTATAAGATTTTATGAAACACTTTAATGAGTATAATTCATTCTTCAAATTTAACTTTCTAAATACATTTTTTTTTAAAACCAATTTGTAAATGATATTAAAAAATTATTGCTTCTGTGTATTACCTTACAAACACAGTATACACTTCAACCAGGCGGAATACTGATGGTACCAGGTCCCAAGCTATTACCATAGACTTGTATGGATCAGGATCAGCCTAAGGAAATATAAATGAATTCCTTATATTTATGTTCAAGAAAAAAAAAAGTTTGACAGCTCAAAACCAACATATTTTTAGCCAATGTTAGAAAAAACAAAATATTAAAAAAAAAAATTTCACTTTACATAAGCTTCAAAGAAATATTATATATTATTCATATTAAAGATTTAAATTGTACATTTTATCAAAAACTTAAGTGCCAAAAGATTATTAACTATGAAAAAATAAAACCTTTCATAATTTCCTTTTATACAATAAATTACAGATCAGATGACTGAATAAAAAAAAAAAAAAGAAAAAATGTTTACATCTGATCATTTCCAAACACCATTTCTTCAGAGAATCTTAAATTGTATGAAAACTTAATTTCTTAGGTCCAAAATTAACATTATGCAAACATTTTTTGTCTTGAAAGGAATATGAAAAAATAAAATTAAATAGATATTTACCATGGCCTTTGTGAAAATTTCATCTAACGAGATCTGAACTTTTGCAATAACAGCATCTAACATTAAAATTGAAGACAGCCCAGGAAGTTCAGCAGTAGATAGAACAGTTCGACGGTCAACCACAGGTAAGTTTGCTATCTGTAAATGCAAAAGTAATATTTCATAAAGTCATGAGAATTTAATATAAAAATATATTTGTAAGAATTTCCAAACACAAATTGAAAATAGTTCATATTAAATGGTAAGAATAACAATCCTTTGAGAGACAGAATATTAAATCAATATATTCAGTGATTACTGACAGACTTTTTATCATTTCAAGACAAGTGTTTATCAATTTAAGAAAATGATCACATCAAAGAATGATTAAAGAGATATTTGGACATTTTTATTTAATAAGTGAAAAAAAAAAGGGAGTAAATAAAATTATGTTGTAAAATTGAAATTATTATTTAAAAAGGACAGATAATCTGCAATTAAATACGACTGATGAAGAGAGGAAAGCGATTCTTACCTGTTCTTGGATAAAGTTGATAGCTAATCGCACATCATAGTATACACAATTTGCTGTTTTATTTGCATTGGTAAACAGCACTTCAGCTTGCTGAGTTGTCTGCCCTTGTTTTACTAAGCCATCCTGCAAAAGGGGCGGAAAATTTAATGTTAATAGTATTTGTATTTTTAAATGACAAAATTAACTGTTCATTTTGCAGATTCTTGCAATCAAAGTTTTCATCTAACTAAAGAAAGTCACCTGTGCCATGACCACACCCAAACGCACCAAAAGTCCCCAGAAAGTACATTGGGATATTGTTTAGTTCAATTATCTATGAAAAATATTGGCATATTTTAGATTAATAACAAAGTATCATCTTTATATAATTAACCTACTTTATTTTCTAAAGTTTTATTGGATTCAATTTGGGTATTATTTTAACATTCTCAATAATCAAAAAATATCCCCAAATACTCTAGTTTCTGATTTGTATAAATATTTCTTTTTAAATTACTATTTAATCATGTCAATAATTGTGTCTGACAATAAAAGTCATAGACAGGAAAATTTGAAACATTATTATTATTGATGATGACGATGGTAGTCTTAATCCTGGCCTTAAATAAAACTCAAAGTGATTGCACCTACTGAATTTACCAAAGACAGAAGAACAAGAATTATATAAGATTGTTTCTTATAAGCTGAAACAAATCTGTTAGGAGCTAATTAATATTGCAAAATATGAATAAAGTGAAATGATAATATCAAGTCTGTAGAGCAAAGTTCAATAAATTTACCTTGATCCAACCTGAAAATATTTTGTGTCCAAGTCTTGGTGCCCACCTTAAAGTGTGCAAGATATAGCCAGGTCCCATATCTAACTGACCAGATTCCAACATCTGCAGATATTCAACAGAAGGCGGCAAACAAGCCAAAAGCCGCCAGCAGATGATAAAATGGTAATTCATCACAGAGGCATCCTGAAGAGAAAAAAAAAAAAAACAGAGAAAGAAAAATGTAAATCAATATTATAACTGAGAAAAGAAAATGAGTAGTAAAGCATATTTCATAAATTGTACAAAAGTTTCAATAAATTATGAAGTTTGCAGCACCCCATTCAATTTCCTTTCTTCAACTTCTGCAGCTGTATGCTGACTACAAACTTTCTAGTTCTTTCTGTTGCCAAGCTTTTAATTGCTGGCCTTTTACGTACTGGTCGAGTGTAACATCAATAAAACTGATTGGTGCTGCCATTTCTGAACCGCAACATATGAAATAAGGAGTTATAAGAGACAATGGCATGTAGTAAAATTGTTTCAGACAATACATACTGCTTATCAGTAAGCTTTAATAAAGTCAGTATTTACCCAAGACCTTCCCAAAATTTTACCCGAGCTCTTCTCTACCCAAAAGCAGAGTTCAACAAGCTGAGCTTTAATAAACTTGGTATTTACCCGAGACCACCCCACAAGGTGAGATGTGGCACAAGGCTGGTTTTTAACATGGAGCATTATGAGCATGTAAGCTCATGCAAAAATTCCCCCTAGACCCTGCATATACAGGTCAGGTTGCTGTTTACTCTTCCCCAAATGAGAGACTGTCAAAAGGAATAGCCTCGTCAGAGTTCCTCTCCACCCAAAAGCAGAGTCTGACAAGCTGAGCTTTAATAAGCTCTGTATATCAGTAGAGTTCTCCTGAATATGTGTGTTCAGGACAGATCCATTAATGGAGGATATGGATTATACCACATGGTGTACTAAGGAATTTGAATACTGCAGGTTTTACAAATATTTTTCTGAGGTGTTTCTTGTTTTCTTTCTTACTCTTACTAAATTGCTCTCCTTGGGCCATGGTGCATTTACACACCTGTCAATTTTCTGCTGACATGGGCTAGAAAAAGAAAAGAAATCACCACTAGAAAAGTCAAAGAAATCACAATTTCTTGACCAAAGAATAAGCACTTTCCTTACTGTGCTAAAGAATTACAAACTCAGATACAGTACGATGTGAATAAAAATAAATTATCATCTATTTATCAGTTTCACTGCTTGCAAGATCATGTTATGGCTTCAGCAATACATGGATATCCCTCTAGTAAGACACAACATTTATGAAAAACTCAAATTTCACCTTGTTTCACTAACAAGTAAAGCATACCTGTTACAACTGAGAGAGCAATCTGATTTGGCCTGTGCTATCATCCTGCATATACAAGCAACCAATGGCTATTCACTACTTGCTCAAAAAAAAAAAAAAAAAAAAAATCTAAATTGGCTTTGAGGTTGACATTCCAAAATCAACTGTTCATCAGGGACCCAGTGTGGAGGCCATGTGCTGCAGCCACTGGATTCAGGACAAGATCCCTTCATGTTAGTGAAGGGCAACATTGACACACTGAGGAAAATCTCTTTGCTATGAATGCCAAACAACCTAATAAAATTTAACTAGTTGTGTGATTGTGCCCCCACCCCATTTTTTCTATTCTTCTCCACTGACTAGAAAGTTTAGATTTATAATAAACTTGTAAAGTAGCATTTCTGTATTCCATCAAGAATAAATATTAAGATCAAATAAAGGTTTAACAAATGAGCTTATTTCTAGTAATTCATTTCATCAGTATTTTACTTTTTCCAGTGTTCATATTGGAAAGCAGAAAACATTCAGGTAAAACAATATTTGACTTTCTTGTTGACCATATTTGCACTTTTCAGATTTACAATTCTCTCTCCCTTGAGAAAAAAACTCTGCACAATTTCATGTAAAAACAACAAAATACATGACCCATGTCATTCATTAGTTATCTTAACCAGATCCCTGGGGCAATGGAGGAGAAACACATCATAATGGATATTACCAGATTATAATGGTAAAATCTGGGTTGAATCCTGATTTTCCAGCTTAATGCATAATAATCTCTCTACTTCTTGAAGGTTTTTAACCCTTTTTTTTTTTTTTTTTTTTTTAAACTTCTGTTCCCTTAAGCCTGTTATGTTAAAGTGTCAAAGTGATCACAAAATTTTGTTTCACAAAATTTTTACAATTTTCAATATTCAAATGCAAAATATTCTTTCAACAGGCATTAAAGCACTGATAAAAATAAAATTGCTACACTCTGAATGGACAAGGCCAATTTTAACCTGGGTACAATATGTGCATGATCAGAGGTAGTAGATATCCTGATAAAATTTTACAAAGTCTCTGGTTATCTTGTGACTGTGTTTGAGATTTAAGTGGACATATATGCTGCAACAAGGAAAAGTATAGATAAAGAGTTCAGTGAAATCAGGTGTCATTCTGTGGAGGCAAACTTTTGCTCCTTTTTTCAATTACAGTCATTTAAGGAGGGGTAAGATTATGAGATTACTGGAGAGTCATTCTGAAGAATTGTTGGACATGACATGATGATATTGACAAAAAAAAAAAAAAAAAAAAATATGGTTAAAAGGACATAACTACACCTACAAGCCAGATTCTTGATACAAAGTAAACATATCTAAAATAATTAAACATTTAAATTTAATAATCAATAATCACTTCATTATTTTCAAGAGATTTTTATTTGATAACAAATGAATTATGGCATGTATACTTACAAGTAAAGTAAGTTTTTCAAGCTGAGTATCACACTTGGAGCCAGCCATCAAGAGCCCAATGCATGCATCATAGAGCTTGTTGTAATTGATGATTTCAGTACTAGATAGGAGAAAGCTGCAAGCCTGAAAATTAATATGATGTAAATATCTTGTTTCAATTTGGTAAAAGCAAACAATTATAAATTCTTAAAATGAAAGAATCTTTAAAATTGTTTTAGAAAACAGGGTAATACAGAGTTTCAAATGCCTTTTTCAATCTTCATATACGAAATATAAATTCATATTTTTCAAGTATCCTCAGAAAATAGGGCTCTAAAAAGAACAATTGTTTTATTGATTTTTATATTTTATTCAGAATTATAAATATATAAAACAGAAACCATAATTTCCTTAAAAATAAATAAAATCTAATAAACTCTGGTTTTCTTTATCATATCAAAGGTAGTTAACTTTTTTTTCCATGTATATCATTAACACACCTTTTATATCCAAATAGTATATGTATTCCAAATTTTTAAATGTCATTCTTCCTTTGTTCTTAATTCTACCAACTAAACAAGTAATAAATATGAACATTAAACATTATCAAATAATCCTCAACAAAAATTCTACTTTTAAATAAAAATTAACAAGTAAAAGAGGCACAGTGGATTAATGGATAATGGCTTGGATGGTGGGATCTGAAAGCTGAGTTTGAATTCCAATTGAGTTCATTACATTCACTTACGTGCTAATACCCTTGGGGAAGGTATAAATCTTCCTTTTCTCTGCCCAGCTATGGGTGAAATAGCAGGACAGACTGAGTCTTATAGCCTTGGGTGGCAACCAGTCTAGGAGAAGGACAACTCTGAATTCAAAAGCGTATGTAGCACATATGCAGCTAAGGAAATTATCGTGGAATTCACATTGAATCTATTCTCCTGACTACAGTCAATCTTCATCCATCCACAAGTTACCAACATTCATGTGTACACCATCTAATGTTACACTAAATATATCCAGAAATTATTTTCTTACCAAGCCATCCACTTTGGGAGTATCTTGCGTATTCAATTCTGTAGAACCCAGATTGTAAAATCGAGGATAGAATGTGCCAACTGAAAAGAAAAGTAAAAACAAAAACATTTTAACATTATATAAATTACACACAAATGTGAAAATAAAATAAAAGGTTTCAAATTGTATTTATACAGTTCAAGTCTATAATAATGAAAAGGAAATGAATACCATTTTAAATGAATGTTTGCTGATTAAAGTATAAAAAAATTAACATCTATCTTGCAGTAAAAGAATTGTTTGGATGAAAGATTAAAGATAAAGTGATGGCAAAAGAAAAAAATGAACCAAAGAAACATTAAATTTCTTCATGCAACAAGACTATACGATCTCAAATTTTCAAAAATTTGAAAATCAACAAGATTAAAATTATTTCAAGCATTGGAAAATTTATCCTTATGTTCTTCAAAATCTTATTCTATTATGAGTAATCATATGTAATTATTATTTTCAAGATGAAGTCATTACAAGAAATTATTCTTTATAATCTTACAAATTAAAAACAAAGTGACAAATATGTAAGAAAGAGATTGGAAATGTCATCCTTACTTTCTGTTGCCTCCTGTGGGGTGAGATTTTTTCGGAAATTTCCCTCTACATCTCTACAGGGGAAAAATTGGCTAGCTCTTGGTAGACTGGTTTCCCGTTCTCCAGCTTGACCCAATGTATGTACAGTAAAGAGATTCCATTGCACCTATAAAGAAATTTACACATTTTATGTGTGTTAAAACAAAAAGTAAATAAAAGGATTCATAATACTGAAAACAGAAATTTTAAATAGTGCAGAGTTCAGTGTATCTTAAAAAAGTCTGTAATTTTGAGGTGGCAAAAGATTTTAAAAAAAACATTTTTATTTGATAACAAAATTTATATTTACTTTATGTTAATAAAATATTTTTAAAAAATCCTTTCACAAATAGAAATAAAATGCAGGTTGTTTTTTTTGTATTTAACCACAATTTAACAGTGTTATATCATAGCATGTATAAAGTTATTTTATAAGGAAATCTATTATTAATTATTATAACAACCACATTATACATTATAGCTTGCAGAAAAATATACATCATTTTTACTTTCAAAGCATTATATCTTATGATAAAAAAAATTGTAGTATAAGAATATAAATAAAAAAATGTTCTTACTTGATCAATCAAAATTGAGGGCGGATCATAGAAAAAGCGAATCAAGTAGTCAAATACCAATAACAACCGTGATAATGGTAAGGGAATTGAACCAACAAGTTTGCTACAAAATAAAATTATATCAGTTAAACTCAGAAGGTGACAGAATAAATTATTTTAAAAAGTTATTCAACTATAGCAATAACTGGTTAATTATGCCTCTAAACAAAAAAAAAAAAAAAATGTTAGTCTTAAGTGACAAAGTAAAATAAACAATTATAAATTTTATCTGTACAATCCAAGTGACTATGAGGAGTCATATGCAAATATCATCATAAATTGTATTTATTGTGAACTGAAAATTACAACATCAGGTTGGTAAGAAACTATTTTGTGCTATCAATAAAAATTTTCTAACTAAAATAATACTTATTACTTAGCACTTTTTTTTACTACCAACAAGCAAACAAATCTTGTAAAAGCCTTGATGCAATCTCAGAAGGCCCACTTATTCCTAATATTGCAGAGAGTAAAAAAAAAAGATAGCAGAACACAATTAGAGCCATGTACAATAGAACTTGTCACTAACTGCAAATTACTCATAGATTATCTGTTTAAAATGTGGCTTGACATTATTATGAAATAGACCGATTTGCAGCAATTGTGGATATATTTCACTGATTGCAAAAAACACAGTAATAAGTCTTGTTCAGATCCCGCAGTTCCAAATAAAAAATTCCTTGCAGACATGTTCCATTATCATCAAAGTATAACCTTTTTCTGGTAAACATCTGGTTTTGGTATAGAGATGACAACAGCACACTTGTGTGTCAATCTTTGTTTGAGCATTGTGTTATTGCCATAATTTGTAATGATGTTCATGCATTAACTTTAGAGACATCAAAAACATACAACAATGATAATTTCACTTAATGTTTGTAAGTGAATATTGCTTCCAACTTCCCACCTGAGAAGTTTGGCCAATTACAGGGAAATAAAATGATTAGATTAGGAGTAGTTAAACTACTGTGCCATTTCTTGACCAGTCAAATATGGCATCCAATACCTGGTGCAGCATGTGTATGATGCAAAGAAAAATAAAGTTTAAGTTCAAAGGATTATGCTCAGAAATTAAAAAAAATAAATTTTAAAAAATGAATTTATCATATTTTTTAAATAAGTTTCCAACAACACACAATAGCCATTTGTTAGAAGTTTCCTTCTCTTTTTAACAAATTATGAAATAATCTTTTTTTTCATTAACCCATAAACTTATTTTCCTTTACATATTATTTGGCATATTTTGTTGTGGTCCAGCTGTTACAGTCCACTATTTCAAGTCTTCCAAAGAACATGCGCAAATAATGAGAGCCAAAAATTTTGTCGTTGTTCTCTCATGACCATCTCTCTCATTTACTACCACTACCTTATTTCTTTTTATAAATTCATCCAGAAAGAAACTGAAAGGTACCAATTTTTATTACACAATGAAGAATACAAATTTTCAAGAGCTTCATAATTACCTTATTTTACTTACACCAGAGTGCATGTTTCCAGGTTTGATCAAATGCTTTTTCTATATCAAAGAATATGGCTATTAGATGTTGTTTGTTTAAATTGGCTTCTCTTATGGCTGTTTCTAGTCTTATTATGTGATCTATTGTACTTCTTCCTTTATTATATCCACATTGATATTTTGATATATGTTTTCCTTCTTCTAGAAACCAACTCAATCTGGCATTGACCATTTGCTCCATTGTCTTACATAGACAGCTTGTTAATGCTAATGTTCGGTAACTTTGTGGATTGTTTCCCCTCTTTTCCTTCTTTGAGTAAGGGAATAATTATCGATTCTCTCCATATTTTGGGAAATTTCCCAGTTGTCCAAATATTGTTAAAAATATTTAAGGAGGTATTTCAGCATTTCTTGTGGTAATTGTTTAATAAATTCATAGTGGATTTGGTCTGGGCCTACTGCTGTATTGTGGGATTTTTTTTATGGCTTCTATTAGTTCTGCTTCGGTGAATAGATTGTTGTAGGCTTCTGTATTTTTAGATGAGAAATTTAGTTGGTTATTTATATATTTTTGTTTATACTTTTCTAGGTTTTGATTTTTATTCATTTTAGAGTTTTCTGCAAATGCCTCTGCTAGTAGGTTTGCTATCTCTTTTTTGCTGGTTGCTTCAGTGTTGTTCTTTTTAAGATGTATTATTGGGGATATTTGATATTTCCCAGCTATTTTTCTCATCATTGACCATATTGTTCTGGTTTTGGAATGTGTATTTAGGCTGTTTACATATTTTTTCCAACATTCCCTTTTGGCTTCTTTTACACTTTTTCGTGCTACTGCTTTGAGTTTTTACATTTCAATTAAATTTTGGGTTGTGGGTTCCTTTTTGAATTTTCGCCGTGCTATTTCCCGGTTTCTGACTGCTTTTTGGCAGTTTTTGTCAAACCAGGGTTTAGTTTTTTTTATAATTATTTTGCTTTTTTGGTATATTTTCTGAGGCTATGGTTATTAGTGTTTTGGTAAAGTATTCTATCGAGTTGTCTGTGTCTTTTGACTGTATCAGTAATTGTTTACATTTGTTTTTGAAACCCTCCCAGTTGGCTCTTTTCAGTTTCTTTCCATCTGACGAGATATTATCTTTTCTTCCTTGGCAGGCTTTTGATTTTCTAGAATGATCGGGTAATGATCACTGCCACATGTGTCGCTATGTGTTTTCCATGTATAGTCCATACAAATTTCTGGATCGCATATATACTTAAGTCTATTGACGATTCTGATCCACTGGAGGGATTAAGGTAGGTCAAGGATTTATGATTTAATAGACATAAGTTATGGGTGTTTATTATTTCTTCTAATATTTTACCTTTAGTATCTAGCTTTTTGCTATTCCAGATAGGATTATGACTGTTAAAGTCTCCTAGTAAGATTCTGGGTTTAGGAAGTTGTTCTATTAAGTTGTTTATTTCTGTTGTATTTATTGGTTCTTGTGGGGGTATATAAATAGAAAGAATTGTGATGGTTTTATCTAGTACCACTTGTGTTGCTATTGCTTGTAATTTAGTTTTGATGTGTACTTTACTCTGCGGTATGTCATTTCTAATCAATATTGACACTCCTCCATTAGCTCTATGTCCTGTATTGTGGTTATAGTGGTATTGTTTATAATTTTTAATTTTAAGTTAGCATTTTCTTGTAAATAAGTTTCCTGTAAACAGATGACGGCTGGATACAGTAGTGACATAAGTATGAGTAGGTCATTGTAATTAGATTTTATTCCACGACAGTTCCATTGCATGATCTTATGTGCCATAGTTATATTTTCATTTTTTGGGGGTAAAGTTACCTTCTATGATTTTTTTCATTTGTCCTCTCTAGTTTTTTTCCATCTCTTGAGTTTTTGGAGTCTTTATCTTCAACTGCTTGTGGTGTCCTTCGATCAGATTTTTGGTTTTGTTTTGGAATTTGTTTATTTTCATTCTCTTCTATTTCCATATATTCTATAGGTTCAAATTTATTTTCATTTGATATATTGATTCTTGAATTTGAGTTAAATCTTGATTGAGTGTTTTCTTGTTCTGTTGTCACTTTTTTGTCTATTTTTCATTTTCTTGGTTTGGGTTTGGGAAGAAGAAGGTTCGCTGGAGTTTTGTTCTATGTTTTCTTTCCAGAGTTTTTTTGCATCCTTCTGGGTTAATTCCATTTGATTTGGGTTGTTGAGTTTTATTTTTATTTTGATTCGATTTAAGTTTGGTTAAGAAGGTTTTTAATTCTTCAAGGAAAGCTTTTAATTCCTTATATAAATTTGTTATTTCAGCTGAATCTTTTATTTTATCTTCACTGTTTATTTTATTTGCTTTTTGTATCATGGAGGCGTAGGTGTTCTCTTTTATGTTATTTTTAACTTCTTTTTGTGCTTCTGAGAAAGATATATTTTTTTGTGTTTTATTATGATTATTTCTTTTTCCTGTTTGTAGATACTACATTGTTTTGAGAGGGCAGAGTGGTTTCCCAAACAGTTTGAGCATAGGCTCTCATTTGGACTACATTTTCCACATGTTTGTTTGTTTCAACAGGAATCTCTGTGATGCCCAAATTTGTGGCATCTTTAGCATTGAAGAGTGGTACGTATTGTTCTACTTTATAATTTCATATCCGATTTTAATTGTTGTCGGAATTTGGGGAGAGTTGAAAGTTAGAATGTAGGTATTAGTTTGTATCTCTGTTTCATTTTTCTTTATTGTGATTCTTTTGACATTTGTAACAATTTGAGTTTGAAGTTCTATTTTTATCTCCTCTAGAGTGCACAGGGAGAGCTCCTTGCTTTTTACTACACCCTTTCAGAAATTTAGGGTTTGGTGTGGGTAGGATTTTATTTCTATTTCTTGTAATTTTTTTTGTCTTGTTAGTGTATCTGCATATATCTTTTTCCACCTCCACTAGTAATGTTCCATTTTGTAGTTTGTTTTTTTTTACTGTTTGTTCCTCAGACCGTTGATGAAGGACATAGGCATGTCCAAAAATTCCAAATATAAAAGCCTTCTTTCTGTGCTTCATTTGTCATATAAATCTTTATCATACTGATTATATTGGTACCCTTTAGTTTGTCCTTGTTTTATTAACCTTCCTACATATACGTATATACATTTTATTAACCTTCCTACATATACATCACACACACACACTTCTGCTTTAGTTTTAATTTCTGTAAATTGAGAATTTCCATCTGCTGATTTTGCCTAGACTTAGGTTTTCTTTATATTGACATTCTTATTTGATTCAAAATTCTTAAAAAAACAAAATAAAAAAGTCAATAATTCCATAACAATTTATGCAAATTTTAAAAATTGAGATAAAAAAGAAAAAAGTGACAACTTAAACGGCTTTTCTGGCCACTGTAAACTGGCAGAGATTTTGACAAAAACAAGTTATTTATCCACTTAAAAAAGCATTAATAAAATAAACTCAGATTTTATTAGAAAATGAAACAAAAAAAAAAACCTATACTGAGGATTGAAATAATAAAATTAATTAAACAAAAATTAGTTAAACAAACCTTTTTTCCATCTGTGAAATTTCAAGGATATGTTCTCCTAATTGAAGGAGGAGAGATTTTTTTTGCATTAAAGGCAAACTATGAAAAAGGAACAGTAAAACTTGAAGGTGCTCTACATTGACATCTGAAAAATAAAAATAATCAAATTTAGATTCAATGAAGTCAGGAGTTCAGTCAAGCAGATTTCAAATTTAAATTTTATAATATTTTAATTTCTGATCCAAAAAAAAAAAAAAAAAAAAAAAAAAAAAAAAAAAATGCAATTAAAATAAAACTAAAATAAAATTACATACCAGATATATGCACGTGTATGTACAATTAAACTGGATATTCATTAATATTAGATATAACCACACATTTGGGGAAAAAAAAAAAAAAAAAAAAAACACACACACAATCCTAAAATACTCATTTCATTTTATATCACTTCAGGATTTACATAATCATATATAGGATTACTGCTTATAGACCTAAGTTTTTAAACAAATTATGATTGATCTGAATTTTTGATTTTTCAAATATTTTTCTTAGCCTCAAAATAATTTTAACTCTTGACTATATAAAAATGGAATTTAAAAAAATGCTACATTTTATTCAACAGCGAGGAAAACAATTTACACCAATAAGATACAGTTTAGTAATTTAAGCAATAAATAGTAGTTTGCAAATATTCTTATCATATGAAATTAAAATGAAAGTACTCCAAGAACTTAACTTACCTTCAAATTGGTCAGTTTTGTTGTCAAAGGTTAGGATAGCCTGTTTAAGAGTAAGGGTAAACCGATTCCAGATATTAATTACCTGTGCTTCAGTAACACTCTTAATTGCTTTGATGTTGAGTTCACGTTCTTTCTGTTGACGCAAAAGAATTACTTCTGCTAGAACAGCAAGAGTTCGGGAATATACAGTCATTGGCCAAGGTTCAGAACTTACTGGACTTACCCCAAGATTGAGCAAAAGGCAATCCTTAAAATAAAACAACAACAAAAATATCAATGCAGTATATAAAAACATTTTGCATAAAATATTTTTATAATATTCCTCTAAGTCTAAATAAAGTTAGTTAAGTTTCTATTTATGAAATAATGAATTTTATTAAAATGAAAGTGAAAAGTAATAGAAACTAAGAGAGAAGTACCATTTTTTTGAAATTTTGTATTTAGCAGCAGTAAAAAAACAAAAAAAAAAAAAAGATAAATATGCCATGAGAAAAACTTACTTGTAAAGAAGCAGAAAGTGAACCAGTGGCAACCAAACTGTGATTGAATTTTGCTAAAGCAACTGAGAGTTCTTCATATGTACGGTCTGAAAAATAAGGTTTATAAAATATATAACACATCTTGTATTCAAATTAGTATTTTGACAAGAAATTCTAATAAGGATTAATGTTCTCTATTCTAACAAAAAGATAGCAATTTTTTTTTCAATTATACGAATTTGTAGCCTAGCTCTATGTTAAGGGACACTTTTTTCACTTCTGCATACTTGCAAAATTAGTTCAATTTTTAGCATTTTCAAAGTCATCTTAAAGAAACAATTACATATATAACAATAATTTAAAGACTGATTTTTTTGTTTTTAATTTCACATGAGTCAAAACATAAAAAATAAAATAAAAATATATAACACTAGTAATAGGTCTCCATCTTCATTGGGTGATCAAAAATACAAAATGTCAAGCTGAATAACTAAATTATAAGTTCCTATTTGAATTTCTGAAATGAGAAGTTATTATTTACATTCAGACTAATGTCCTCATCTTTGTTGTCATTATCACAAAATTCCACCTATTGTGCTTTCTGGCCTTCTTCAGGTGTTTGTTGATCCAGGTAAGCTGAAGAAGGTTGGAGAGCACACCAATGAAAATGTTGTGATAGTAGCAACAAAGTTGAGAACATTAGTCTGAATGTAAATAATAAACTATGAGTGAATAGTAGAAACATGCATTCCAATTTACAAATTTCAAAACAAATTACAATATTTTTTGATGTCAATAATTTATCCAATTGTTCAATTCAGTTTTTTATTTATGAATTCTTGCCTAGTTTTTAAGTAAATGTCCTTTGATTATTGAGAGAAAGATAATTTTTTTAACATCTATTCAACATAACACTACTTGCAAATTGAAAAATTTACTAAGATTATAATTTACCTCAATTTACTAATGGTTTGATAAGAAAATAGTAACAACATGCTACATATGGGATGGACTATAGTTTGCATTTATTTCTTTTAAAAATGTGTCTTTTGACAGCTGTTAATTTGATATTGTTTAAAAGTAGAAGGAACAGTGTCTCAAACTTCAGTCAATTTAAGATTTAAATTTTTTTGTTTACATTTTTATCACAAAAAAAAAAAAAAAAAAAAAAAAAAATGCAATTAAAATAAAACTAAAATAAAATTTTAGGAAATTAGCTTGTCAAATATTTTCAAATTTAGCAATAAGAGTGTGCAGAATAATTTACATGAAGATCTTTATTCATTTTATCATTTTTAAAAACTTAAAATCAGTCCCCATTATTCAAAGCTTTTTCAAAGTTTAGAATTTGATAGTCACCTGAACCAGAGCGACAGCATTCTTTGTCCAGTTCCTTGATCACTAATGCTAAATTGGACATGTGCTCTTCATTCAAGGCATCCCTTCAAGTTAAAGAAATAAACATTTATATTTGAATCATTAATACAGTTTTCTGACACTTAGATTCTCATGTCATGTTATATTAGGTTGGTGCAAAAATAATATCGTTTTTGACGTTAAAAATACGTCAAAAAACGATATTTTTGCACCAACCTAATATTAACAAAGACTTTGAAACCAAATCTTATTTCCTTTACTATAACATTTGATCAGTGATTATGAATCAAACTACAAGTTGCCCAATATATTTTCACACCATTTCTAAAGTTTGTTCATAAAAAAATAAAAAATATGACTAGGTATAAAAAATATCTGTCATAATTACAAAACAACTACACGTAATTATATAACTATTATAACTATTCAAGTCATGCTAATAAGAATATTGCCACAAAATCAATTCCGGGAATTAGACAAAAAGCAATCAGGTTTATACAGTAAAAATGGAAATCTTTATCTTCATTCAAAATCTCTAAATATACAACTTTAGAAAATTTTGTATACATTTTAGACTAAGTTATAACCAAATAAATATTCCATTGGTTTCATAAACAAATATCTAACCTTAAAAGTTTTTGCAGAGCTGGATTAGTGGAGTTGACGAAATAAAGGTTCATGAAATTTAAGATATCAGCAGCAAGGTGGACAAACTGAAAAAAAATAAATAAATAAATAAATAAATAAATAAATAAAAGGATATTTACCACTGTTGTCTTTTTTAAGTAACAAACAATTAGAATAAATTAGTATTTCCTTAAACTAATTTATTTACTACAAAAACTTAAAAATTGCTGAATAAAAACAACTCTTGTTAAACTTTGGTTCAAAAATACAATTGAGACAAACTGGAACTAATTATAAATTTCCTATCTAAACAGTTTTGTTTTTTTTTTTTAAAAAAAAAGGCATGTAAACTTACCCCATCTGGTTCTTTTCGATCGGGAATAAAATTTGGCCCCCCATCATCGTCACTGACCTGACGAGAGCGTTTGCCATTGTTGGCTCCTTCACTTACTGGAGCAGGAGGTGGAGATGGTGCACGGTCAGTATTTTCTGTAGGAGACAGTGTTTCTTCAAACCATAAACCCAGCAGTGGTTCATCATCTTCTTCTACTGTTGAGAGACACAAATAATTAACATCTCATGATGATGTAAACAAAAAGATATAATAAAATATCTGGTTCATAAGAGAAAATTTTAAATTTCTCAATTATGCAGTTTTACCACATATTTTTTATCCTTAATTAAAATTGGTTATATGCTAAATAATAAATAGAAACATTTAAGCAATCAGAGTTTCTTTATGGTTTAAGCATTAATGTTGAGTGTATTATTTAAATACAATTGATAGCAAATGAAAGAGAACTTTGAAAAACAAAAAAAAACTCATAAAATTCAACGAGTATTTGTGATTGGCTTCAACAAATCCTTTAACAGCTTATTATGCAATATATAAATCTCATAAAAATGTAACCATTTTGTAAGTCTTTATGTTAGATATAAGTCTACACTATTTCTTCAGTAGTCTAAGTAAAAATGAAGCTAACATTAAATGATTGGTGAATACTTGACAAAAAATGATTGAATACAATGCCTGAATATCAGTGAGAAAAGGAAGTGGGAACGACATGAGTTTGTAGAAAAAGGTAGCAGACTAGATTCAAAAGATCCAAGTTGATTTTCCAGTGTAATGAAATTGCTTTCCTTTTTGTTCACCACCAGAACAGAAGACCATTTTTGTGTTATGAAAATTCTTTTTTTGCTTCTTTGTATACAATTGCTGAGTGAGTTCCAATCAGTAGAAGAATATGGATACAAGTTTTGTTTTATTTCACAATTTAACAACATACAATATTTATTTTAAAAATGAGCTGCACTAATATCAAGACTAAGAATATTTGTCTTTTCAGAAGACTACATGACAATACTTAAATAATATTAATGATTTGATTACAAATTGAATGATGTAAAAACTTAGTCAACTTAGCAATGCTTAATGTCATACACTCATAATCACAATGATTTAGACATAACTCAATATTGTAAGTTCAGTTCCAGACCATTGCAATAGTGAGTCCTACAAATGTTTTGGTTTTCCACCTGTTATGGTGACCTATCTACATTAGAATGAACTCTTCCTCCTTCATAAATACTAACCTGTGAGACTTCCTAGGAGGCAGTCGGGTCTCAGTGTAATCTGACAGTTCAGATGGACACTTCTATCTGAAGACTAATAACACTCTTATTTTGTATATATGTTATTTCAATAGACTTGTTCAACCTACCTTCTCCCGTGTCTTTCTTTCTGGCCTCTAACAGGCCACAACACCACCAATGCTTATAAAAGTTGTTTGTACCATTGTAGTCTATTAATTCCAAAATGTCATTTCTATATAAATATTTTAAATCTGAAATATGGTAATTGTCACCGAAGCACTAATATACATATTATCAGACATTTCATTTATTCACATTTTTTTGCGATATCTAACTCACTTTTTATGTATACTAGCATGTCTATTAACTTTTTCATTATTCACTGCCATTGCTTGACACCTGGAAGAAAAGGGAGGCAGTAAATATTAAGGACCTGTCAGTGATTTATTTACATTTCTGTATTTTTTCCTACTGCTGGTCATACAAGGCAACACTGTAATTATTTATTCTCTACTGTCTTGAAATTCTTTCTCTAAAACACATTTTGTTCATTAATCATTTCTTTGGGTTTGTTGAAAATTGTTTGAAAAGTGTTTACCTTGATTCTGTATTTCTTTATCCATTTCCATTTTTCTTTGAAACCAGCATGTGGTTACAAGAATTACCAAAATGTGTCACAGACAATAAGTGAGAAGACTGTGTTTGGTAAAATTGCACTAATCAACTTGCTTGATATAGAGTTGCCATAAACCTTAAGTTTTATTTTTAGAAAATTGCACATTATCTTCAAAGCAATAATGTAAAGCACAATAAAAAAAAGGTTATGTTTATATAGAAAATCTTTGCAAATGTTAATATATTGATACTCCAAATTCACCTTCCTCTTCACTGCTATCATCTGAACTGCTGAAATCATCTTCATAATAGGTATTGGAATCAGATGTGCTACTGCTGCTAGTTTCCGAAGTCTCTGAACCCTGCTTCTGTCTTTTTAATGATGATGCCTGGAAAAAAAAAAAAGAAATCATTCATTTATGAAAATGGATTTTTTGTTCCCTCATTAAATCTAAAGTATTCAATTTTTTTAAAATTTGAATCTTATGTCATGATGAAATGTAACTAAAAAATATCCTTCAGAATCATGAATGAATACACTAAAATATAAACTTGAAATTTCTTAATATATTTAACTGGTAACATAAATGTAACCTTGTGTAGTGGATATAAACAAAATGAATTAACTATTAGGTTTGTTAATGAGCTGCAATAGCAAAAGGAAATCTATATCAATATATCATAAATTATAACTTACCCTTCTAAAAGAAACAGTCACCAAGTTAAACAGTAAGTCTGTTAAGTTGACACAGCATGTCAGCTTATGCACCCTTTGCCAAGCAGTAAAGGGTGCAGTAATACTTGTTTTTACTTCATCATCTTTCTCCTAGAAAGAAAGTTTTAAATTTATCAATGAAAAATATATTTTAGACTAACAATGAAAAAGATTTTACATTTAGATTATCTAAGGTGAAACTTGAAACAATATTATAAGATTCATTAAAAAATAAAAATGATTCAAACAATTTATGAAAAGAAATTACTTCTTAACATTTCCTTGTAGAAAGATTTTTATCATTATTTAAAAAAAAAATAAAGAAAAAACTAACAAACACAACAATGAAACTAAAATAATTCCATTGACAATATTGTCTGATAATTAAAAAAAGGTAAAATATATGCAATGAGAAAAGTTTAATTTGAAAAAAAAAAAAAAAAAAAAAAAAAAAAAAAAGAGAAACTCACTAACCTGCACAATATTGCCTTCAACTTGCAAATCATCTAATAATTTTGACAGAAGTTGAATAGCATTTGAAGCTAATGCAACAGACAAAACTCCAAATCCTTGGAAACTATTTTGATGGAGAAAAGAAAAAAAAAAAAAAAAAAAAACAATGTTAAGAAAATGACAAATTTTGCTTTTAAACACCAATCAATTGAACTGTTAATAAACACCAATCAATTGAACTGTAAATAAAATACCTCACCTCTTTGCAGAAGCTGGTCGGACACTTAAAGAATCTTTGGAAGATTTCTGAGAAGAGTCTTGGCTCTTGGAACGAGTAGAATCTTTGCGCTCAAGGATGAGAGAGAGAGTTAAAGACAAAATACTTTGAAGTCCCTTTAATAATAACCAGGCAGCCATCATGTGCAAGTTTTGAACCACCTGTAAGGAAAGAGTAAATAACATCTAAAAAAAAAAATCAAAAATTATATTTAATAATTGAAAGAATCTAATTGCAAAGCAAATCTCTCAGAAAAATTATCCACTAAAAATTTCTGCTAGTATTTAATTTTGGAAAATAAAAAATGAAATTACAAATATTTTTTTATGAAATAACATGTTAAATATAAATTAACTGATTTAAAAATATATATTTTTAAGAGAATAAAATAAAAAGGCACACATAAAGAAAAAAAAAAAAAAAAATGAATACATCATTAGTGGTCATTTCTTTCAGTTCATTAAATGTAGTTTAATTTTTTTAACAATGACTCACTCTTATTGGTAAAATCTACCAATTTTTATATTATTTAATTAGGTTATTCCAAGTTTCCAACATTTTGGGACAAAATATTTTCTCTACAACATAATTATTTGATCATCAAACTGTTTTCCCCCTACTGTTCTCTGACTAGCTTTCCAGGTAAACTGTGTATTCAACCCTGGTTCTTATTCAATGAATTCATCATGAAATCTTTTGATATCTTGAACTTGTAAATGCCAATGAGACAAAGAGTGTTACATAGAGAGAAGCAAGTTGATAGTCACAATGGTGTTAGTTTTGGGAGACTACACTGTATATAGAAGTGCATCTCAGAGTTATGAGATTATTTACTGCATTACATTTATGACATAAGCGTTATCAGGTAGCAAAAAATTACCAGTTAAGAAATAATATATTTTCCTTTCAATTGTGTCATTTAAAAAGGAATAATATTCAATATAGCATTGTACAATAACAGTTTGTCCATGTCTCGGAAATTCATTAAAACATATTCTTGAACTCACCAAACATTTAGAAGTGTATAAAAATGAGATGACAAACTACAGCTGACTACAAAAATGGTGCTAGGAACTTTTTTGTATCAACCTATTAAATTAGAAGTATAGAGAAGTAACAAAGTAATATGATGCAGGAGGCAGGATCCAGGTGATGAAGCTGAGGAGTAGCAAAGGCAGGATGCAGGTGATGAAGCTGAGGAGTAGCAAAGGCAGGATGCAGGTGATGAAGCTGAGGAGTAGCAAATGAAGTCTGCCTTATACATGGCTACATCCTTTGCGATCAGGCAATAACTTCAACATCCATGAAGAAAAAAATTATTCTGAAATGACCCAGGCACAGCTCACCAAAAGCATGTGTTTTGGTATATAATTTCTAATTAAAACACAGCAAGTTAAAATCCTTCAATGTTTTTAACATTGGTTTCCATCCCACACACACACACTCAGCCTTATTTGACAACTACTAAAACACTAAGTAGCCTTGACCACTGTTCTAAAACAAAGCAGATATTGGTATTCAGAAAGAAGTGTTTATAATTATTTCAGGAGTCATTTAAATCAAACGGAAATCTATACTGACTCGTTTCATTTTATCTTTGCTAGTTTTAAAGATTAATGAAAAACAAACTTACATGTCCTCCAGCTCTAGTGGAATTTCTAATTACAAATGATACTGTGTTGACAATTTCCAGCTAAAAATAAACAAAAGACTGTTAGAAATGCAATTATAGATTTTTTTTTAAAGATATAAAAATAAAATTATTTTCTGAAAAATTTCTTCATTTAAGAATTTTTTTCCAATCAATCAACAATATCATTTAACAGTAAGGTATGACACAAAATATGCTTTTAAGTGACAATTTAATACTATATATGGTACTAGGAGAAAAGCCAGTAAATCAGTATTATCTTTTAAATTCTGGCTAGAAATATAAAGAAAATTTATAAGAATTTATAAGAAAAAAAAATACAATTTATAATAAAATAGATGCAATTTTAATTATCTTCAGTTATAGTTATTTAAAAACTTTACAAAAAAAAGTTTGAAAATAGTCAAAGAAAGAAGAGCTTATCAATATATTTATTGAACAAGATTGTTAACTAATTAAATTTGTATACATTGAAAAATCTAAAAAATGTTCAGGAACCACATAAACAAATACAAAGAAAATTCATAAGTAATTCTTTCAGTTGAAGAATTTGATTTGACTTCTTAAAATGTACTGTCAATCAAACTAAGTTATAATCCATCAATAGTTAAATAATTACCTATTTTTATATTTAAAAGGACGATTTTTAAGCTGGTTTGAGAATGTGTTCACAATAATATTAAAAGAGGAACCAAACTTAACCTAAAATATTTCTTTAATCTGTATTAAGTAGAATGAAAGTTATTCCCATTTTTCCAAATTCAACTGATTTGCATAAATGTTACATTAAAACATTTCCAAGATCATCCTGACATTAGGCAACTTTGTATTCTTGAAGTGAAATCATCCATGCATGACAGTATTGTGGGAGAATTAAGACAGAAACTTCAATCCATTATCCATAAGGAAAATTATAAAATTGAACAGGTTTATGCTATTTTTATGACAAGTACAAATAAGTACAAAAGAGTGAATTCTTTCTCTCTCTCTCTCTCTCTCTCTCTTTGTGCCATGTCCCTTCAGGATGGGAGCAGTCAGGTTTCTTCACAATGTCCTCTTTTTTTCTTATTCTCAGTAATACTTGATCTTTTATGATCTCTCATAGTCTTTGTGGGTGTTGTTCCTCTCTATTCACTCAAATAGATTCCTTTCCTCCCTTTCCTTTTCATGTGCCCTCTGAATGTTAAATTGTCTTCTTTCCTCATCTGTTTCAAAGATTTCTATTGTCTCATTGTGATTGTTAACAAGTTTTTTTTTTAGTTTCTATTTCCCATAAAAATATCCTCATTTGTTACATGTTCTGTTCATGGTATTCTCAAGCATTCATCACACACAAATACATACTTACAGTTTTTTGGACAATTGTCATTCCACAATCTTCCAACTCTTCGTCCTTGTTTGCAGCATTCTTCATGGGTACAGCACTAGCCAGATTGACAATTGTGTTGGACACAGCCACAACAATGGAAGAGTACAAGCATCCCAGAGTGACAATGGTAATTTTTTCCAGTTGACGTGAAGTCAGAGGCTCCAGCACTGGTAAACTGAATGCCCGCCACACAATTGAAACATCATTCAATAAGGAGGGATAGCTAAAAAAAATTTTTAAATTAATAAAATGGATTTTAATTTTGTTTTTGTTTTTTTCCATAATTTCTGCAAATTTTCAAGAAGTTATTTTTAATAAAAGTAAAATAACCATTTCAAATTTAAAATGCAAAAAATACAATTTCATATCTTTTAAAGTGAAATTTTTTCTTACCAAATTTAAAAACAATATTTCAGGTCTTTAAATAAATGTGTTTTTACAATATTTCTGGTCTTATCAAAATATGTTTTACAAAAGTTTTTAATGAAATTTAATAGAAATAAGATTAAGCAAAGATGTAATTGCATAAATACTACAAAAACCTGTCTTATTTCTACATTCAGATGACAAGATACTAAATGTTACATTTTCAAACTGCAGACATTATTTATAAAATTATGTGTGAAATAAAAATATTAAGTGGATCTAAAATTGCTGTTATTTTTTGTGAATTGTGGTAGTATTAAAAAGCTTAATGTTGTAATGATAAACAGACAAGTGGTTAGGAATTTTTATTTTATCAATATGAGAATTCACCTATTATGAAAAAAAAAAAAAATACAAAAATATTATTATTTCAATTGAAAATTTTTTAAAATTAACAAAATCAATTACAACTGAAAATTTATCAATGCCGAGATGAATACAAGAATATTATTTAAAAAAAAAAAAAAAAAAAAAAAAAAGAACCAACCTGTTTCTTGCAGTAAGTGCTTCAGATAGTGTGACTGGTAGGACAAATGAGATGCCATTAATTGCCTCTCGACATCTATGTACATAACGTGCTAAGAGAGGAAGGCGAGAGCAAACATCAACTAGTATCTCACTGCCATTCAGCTGAAGGAGGTTGGCCAAGTTCTTTTTAGCAAACAAAAGTTGCACTTCATCAATAGGGTCAGCTACATGAACAATGGTCGTATCACCATCATTATTCAAACTTTCAACGGGAGCATCTACAGACTTTGAACTGTGGCTGTTGAAGGGAGTTACTTCTTCCAATACTGAAGTCAACTGATCAAAAATATTCTGGCCAAAGTCTAGTCGTGGACGTTTGCTTTCTTTTGGTTCAGGCTCTTCTTCTAAAAACACAAAATTTATATTTTTTTTATGTAATATGTCATTAAAATAAAGATTTAAAGTAGAAGGAAAAATAACATTTAGGATATTTTTATAATCCACAATGATAAATAATACAGAATTGAAAATAGAAAAATTTGAAAGGATTAAATATGGGATGAGAGAAATAGAAATGTATTAGCAAAAATAAACTAAGAACAAACACTAAACGAATAATTAATGACTAATTTTGTGTATATGTTAAATTGAAACTCTTAGGACTTGTAAATTTCTACAAACAATATGTAGAACAATACTCTGAATGAATTGACAGAGCCTTTTGCAGCTAAAAAAAAAAAAAAAAAAAAAAAAGAATGTGAAATTTATTTGAACAAAAGAACAAGTGGCATTTGAAAAATTTAAAAGCTGTTCAGCAAAAAAGCAAGTAGTTAAAATATTCAACTCTAGAAAGGAATTAGTAGTAACAACTGACACAAGTGAACACTCAATTTCAAGAATATTAGCTCAGAATGGTCATCCTATTATGTATCTTTCAAGAAAATTGTCAAAAGTCAAATTGAACTACTCAAATATTGAGAAAGAAGTGTTGGTCATAACATGGACAACAAATAGAGCTCATCAGTTTCTGACTGGAAAGAAATTCCTACTAAGATCTGACCATAGACCTTTAGAATTCATATTTAATCCTAGGAAGGAACTTCCTAAGGTAATGTCTTCTAGAATTCTAAGATGGGCCTTAATATTAATGGCGTTTGATATTGAGCACATGAAAGGCAATACCATTCCGCTTGTAGACACTTTATCGAGATTGAGGTTTATTACTTCTGAAAGTGAGAAAGAGGAGGAAAAATCCAAAGATACTTTCTTACACTGGGTTGAAACTGATATTTTGTCAATAGACAAATTAGCTAAGGATACAAAACAAGATTCCATATTAAACAGTATACTGTTCAGGATAAAAAAAAAAAGTGGAATAATTGCCCACAGGCAGAAAGGTATTTTAAAGAGGTTAAACACAAGTTAACTGTAGAAAAGGGTGTAATTTTTAATAGAGGTATAGTGTTTCCACCTTCAAAGCAAAGGAGCAAAGTTATAAAGAGTATACAGGACAATGTTCCTTGTGGAGTAACATCTACGCAAAGGAGATTAAAGTTAGAGAAATGGTGGCCAGGCTATTCTAAAGATGTAGAAGAATACATAAAAAGGTAGAAAATGTGCAAAGCCAGAAGAAAATTTAGAGACAAAAACACATACATGGCCTAAAGAGTCCCAACCTTGGGTGAGAGTACACATAGATCATGCCCATGTTAACAGAGTGGGATTATTACTAATACTGGTAGATTCGTATACAGGCTGGCCAGAAGTAATACAGGTTTCAAAAAAAAGAAGTTTGACTGTGAAACAAGCATTAAGGATCATATTTTCAAGAAATGGAATTCCTAAAATGCTAGTATTTGACAACACTCCAGAGTTCTATGATGAGGAGCTATACCAATGGTTGAACAAAATTGGATACCATCCGCAATCAAACAGATTAGCAGAAAGGATGATGAAAACTATAAAAAATAGATTGAAAATATATGTACAATGAAAAGAAAAGATAAAAACATTTCCTCCTAGATTTTTACTAAGTTATAGGACAATACCACATGCTGGAAGATTGAAAAATCTGTCCACCCTTGTGGGTAGATGAATTAGAGACCCATTAACTATGTCCTATGCTACCAACAAAAATCTATGGTACAAAAAGAATAGTGAATCTCATCTACAAGAGGCAAGATTCATAATGCAAAATGGACAGAACACTGACAATAAAAAAAAAAAATTGAGATGGGATATTAGTACATACAGACCAAGTTAGATTGTAACGTGACAGTGATGAAGAAATGTTTAGTGAGCCTGAAAGTAATGAAGGCGAAAGTGTCATGTCAGGGCAAGACAAACATGACAGTGAAACTGAAAGTAATATAGACTCTGAAGATGAACAAATACAATCATTAGAGGAACACTCCTAGGAAAAAAAAAGGTCAATCTCTCTCATATCTAGGCAAGCTCTTAGGGAAAGGCAAGAAAATAGTGAGGAGACAAAAGCTTCCAGAAGAAGTACCAGGGAAAATAACGGGATAAAACCCCTCAGTACTGGGAGATGAATTGACTCATTTATGTAAGAAGTCACAAAGACTATAAATAGCTACGGCTATTACCCATGAGACAGTTGAGTGGATACTATTTCCTAGGAGACAGTAACACTACACTACAGAAACTGTCATTTCAATGACACATACATACCTGTTGTAGTTTCAGTGATGTGTGCTGGAGATTTGGCAGATTTGAGCATGGCAGTAAAGGTAACAACTTCTTGTTTTGGTAAGCTACCAGTTCCTTCACAAAGACCTTTTATCAAGATCATGATGTATTTCTGAGATGAAAGAAAATAGTAAATCTTGATTCTCAAGGAACAAAAAGTGCTATTTATTCAACATATCAATTTTGCCCAAAAGCAATTGAGTAAAATGTAAAAAGAATTTTATAGGAAAAGATACTTTTCAAATTCTCTTTTCTGTTTTTGCATTTACTTTTACATTTTTACTCATCATTTTCCAGTTTTATGACTGCTTGAAATGATGGAATTTGAATAGCAACAATTATGAAATGATACAGACAAATTCTCTGTAAAATCAATGTCTCAAAGTTTGTTTGCTTTTTTTTTTAGCAGAATTAAGAAAGTCAATACATGTACACAAAAAATATAAACAGAAAAAGCCAAAGCAGATTATATATAGACACAATGAAAAATAATTCATAAGCTTCCTACCTGTGGTATTGTACAATTGCTGTTATACTTCTGTAGTCTATTAAGAAGGAAAGATAACAAAACTTTTGTGGCAGACACAACACATGGTAGGTTAGCTTTGGTAACTGAAAAAAGAAAAAAAAATGTCTGAAGACAGGACATAAAAAAAGTCTACATCGAATTATGAAAGACAAGGTTCCACACTAAAACTGGTAATAACTAATATTGGTAAAATTATGTGGATACTATTATATTTAAATGATAAATATACCATGTGAATTTCAACTTATGTTTTTATTTAGAAGTATTTACAATAATTTATGTGATGATGCAAACAGAGGTGATGTAATGTTTTGGTTTAGTATTGCAGGCAATAAAATTATAGAGGCCCACACAGTTGATGACAGTATCAAGATAAACACAGAGTATCAGTTGTAATTTCTTAGACAAGACATTTTTTTCAAGTAGCAAAAGTTACATTTTTTTATGTGCTGTGTCCTTTCAGGATTTAGGTGATCATGGCTCTCTGCTTCCTACACTATCCCTTGTAGCTCTAAATAAGTTTCATCCCTCTGCCACCTCCCCCTACCACATTCTGTCATACACTTGCTTAAGCCCATCAGGTATGTTATGTGTTGCTTTCCTTTGTCTCTGTTTCCTTATATTCAACCTGTGAGTATCAGATTCTCCAGGCCCTCCTTTCTCATTACATGTCCCAGAAACTTCAGCTGCCTCTTTCTGATGTTAAGTATAAGCCTCCTCCTTGTTTTGCATCCTCTCCAAAACTTAATCATTGTTCACATGCTCAGCCCATGATATCTGCAGTATCCTTCTGTAGAACCATATCTCTGTCGCCTCAAATCTCTTCTTTATTTTTGAGGAGACCATCCAACATTTGCTGCCATAAAGGAGGACAGATGTCAAGTAACAGCTCAGTACTTGTTAACAAAGAGCTCCTCTTGTCTTGCAATACTCTGCCCAGCTTTTGGAATGCGTCTTTGGCCGGCCCAATATGTCTACAGATCTCAGTGTCACACTTGCAGTCCTCTGTCAAAACACTTCCCAGATATTTAAATTTCTGCACCTGCTTGATTTTAGTGTCCTTGACCTGCAAGTCACATTTCAGACTCATACTTTTACTGATGGTCATCAAGAAGCTGAAATGCTAAAAAAGTCATGCAAGACAATACTCTTTCACATTCTGCAAAGCTATTACTCACAAAAAAAGGGTTTCAAAAACAAAACTTTGAGGAAAAAAAAAAAAAAAAAAAAAAAAAAATCAATACAATGCATTTTCCTCTTTCTAAAAGTTAATCATTCTCACCTGAACCAGCACTTGCTCCCAGATAGTGAGCTGACAAGGCCACAAATGCAGAGTAGAAAGGCTCATATTCTTCATCATGGTTGAAGAGTTCCTCTTCACTATAAAAGAAAAAAATGGAAGTCATTTGTTTTAATTTAAAGAAACAACAAAAAGCATAGAAAATAGGGTGTCTTTTCTATTTTGTACTCAGTGAGAGAAAAACTAAGAGCTTTAATTAAAATATTTAAGATCACGTGATATAACAGGTTTGAAGATTAATAAAATTAAGGAACAATTTTTTCAAATATTACTGTGCAAAAAAAGATGGTTAATTTTCATGTTTGGCACATTTTAATGCAGACATAACAATTGTTCAACTTTACATATCAAAATAAATAGGATTTTGATTGGTATACAAGATCAAGTAAAAAAGCTTTTCAGAAAATAAAAAAATGAATCTTGCACATGAACAGAAAAGTATTAGAACAAAAACAATTGGGGTAAATCTGGAGAAGAAACTCCATCTCAATATACATTGCAAAAATGCTCTGAGCTGTGTCATCAGTGATGTTAATACTGGGTTCTTTCAACATCATATCATCTATCATCATGCATCCTAGCAGCAAACTCTACATTGCTTTATTTCAACCAGCAATAACTGTAAACAATTGATTTGTAGTAACTGATCAGTACACCAGCCAATAGGAAACACTCACCTCATTTGTCTTGGACACCTCATCAGACTTAGTTTTCAGTCCTCTCTTTATCAAAAAAGACACTTCACGGAAACCATCAGTCTACTATCAGGTAAGATTTTTCACCCCCTTTATGACAATTCATTACAATTTTTGATTAGGATTTCCTTGAAATGTTACATTTATAGTTAGCAATCATTTTATTCTACCTTTGTAAATTTCCAAATCTTCATTGGATACAGCTGCTCATTAATTTTTCCTTTCATTAGGATTTCAAAATATATTTTCAATTTACCTATTGCTTAACCACAACAAAATGTCTACCATCCTTGCCATCTGAAAATGTATCTCACATTCATCATTAACTAAGTATCCTAATACTATCAAAGATAGTATAGCATTCATGAATAATATTTTTAATTTTAGAAGAGCCTCACCTAAATATTTAATACTAATAATTTCAATGAACATTGGGGCCCAGAGCACATTTTAAAAAGAAAATTTGATTTAAACTCAACTCAAATAATTGTTAATCAGAAAAAAACTCTTTTCATTGAATGCCTAACATCACTCCCCTTAGCTCTAACCTAATACATAGTAATGGGTTAAAAACATGTGTAAGGTAGTTAAATGAAATAACATCACAATATTTGCTAAAGTGATTTTTCTATGACATACTTTACAACTTGAAGATGACATCTGACCAAATAAATTTGAATAACTTCAGAAAAAGAAAGGTTTAAAGTTATTTGAATTAAAATACAAATTGCAAACAAGCCAAGAAATAATAGCATGAAAAATATTATAGAACATTCAAACTCATTCAAACTGAATAGACTTAAATGTAAAGTGACTTTTCATATTAAACTTTTGAAATGGATAACAGAAATACATTATAAGCAAAAGTGATGCTGAGTATATTTCCTAAAGTTATTTATATTTCTCAATAATACACTGTACATTTTACTCATAGCTTAAATATCTCGTTTTACAAAAGGTGATTTTACAACTGAATTATGAAACCAAAATTTAATTAAATTTTAATTTATAATCAACTGTATTAAAAAAAGCAAAGTTAAATGTAGGTGAAAAGGTTACATTTTCTGAAATAAGACCTTTTTTTCACAAATTGTAATTTGGCAGTTTCAAAGACTACTTGCAGAAAAACAAAAATCTAAATGATAAAGTCAGTACATGTCAGTTGGTGATAACAGAACACTTAAGCTTCCTAGAATAAATTTTAAAAATCCTTGTTAAATAATACATAAAGACAAAATTACCTGCAACAATAATTTTCTTAGAAAATTTGTGGCAATCTATTTTTTGAGATATAGTGGGACATTTAACCAATTTTATAACCATATCTATGTATACAAGATAATATTAATACAAGTATCCGAAATGCATAAAATAAAATAATAAAGATGTCGAACAAATGACTAAGCTATTACTAAAGTATTTTTGATAGGTATTTTTTAACAAATCCTTTAAGTTTCATGTAATACTAAAAGCCACCTACTAGTTCTAATATATTAGGTTGGTGCAAAAATAATGACGTAATAATGTCGTTTTTTGACGTATTTTTAACGTCAAAAAACGACATTAGTACGTCATTATTTTTGCACCAACCTAATAGATATATACTAATGATCAGCATATAAACAAAGTATTTTTTTTCAAAATCTGGATGCAGAACGAGAAAAATTTTTTTACTTCTAATTCACCTCTTCTATATTTTTCCTTGTTTGGGGGCAGACAACTATTGTAAAAAGCCTATCACAAGTAACATATGTAAAAAAAAAAAAAAAAGATTCATCTAAATTTAATTTTGGCACAAGTAGGGGACACTCAGTGCAGACTGAACTCACTAGTAAGGAGATAAGCTTGCTAACCATTACACAACAAAGTGATCTATTTTTACTTAATCTAAGGTCACCAGGACATATAAAAATTGACAATGTCGATACGATACTATCACTATTACATTTTTTTTATTTTTATGTATTCAATCAGAACATAAATTTTTCAAATATTGCTTGAATATTTTATATCTCCTTTTTAAAAAAATTCTCATAATTAGAGGGGAGATACATTTTCTAAGCTATTTTCTAGAAAATTGACAAATAAGAAAAAATCTAGGTACTGGCACTAAATTGCTGAAAAAAGGGGCATATGATGAAAAAAAAAAAAAACTCTTCCAAACTGAATAAAAAAAAAAAACTCTTCCAAACTGAATAAAAAAAAAAAACTCTTCCAAACTGAATAAAAAAAAAAAACTTTTATCATCAAAATGTTTATGTTAAAAAAGGAAAGACCAAGGTATTTAATTATTTTTCTAAATTTTTTATTCCTAACACGTTCTTGTTTTTTTTTTGTGGGGGGGGGGGGTGTTTTTGTGTGTGTGTGTGTGTGTGTGTCGACGGTTTAACAGAGTTGGTAATGGACATTTTCAAGCGGCAGTTTCCGGTAAAAAAAAAAAAATAAATAAATAAATAAAAATAACACATTAATTTTGAAATTCTTGCAAAAATCAAATAATTGTCGGATTTTAATGAAACTTTCAGGACTTATTCACAAATGAATTAATTTATTTTTGAAATTATCATTTTTTGGTAAAAATGTTTTTTTTTTTAACATCAATTAATCCGCCCACCTCGCCTTAATTTCATAAAATTTCCTAGAATTTAAAATCGTCAACGAAACGTTTTTAAACTAAAAGCAGGAAACCTTGGAGAACGTATTGTAAATCATCAATTTTTTTTTTTCAAAATATTAAGTTTCCTGCTCAAAATCGTAAAATAAAAACTGCAATAAAAAACTATCTAATTATTTTAAGAAACTCCTTAGGACAATATCACACGTAAAGTAAAATTTCAATAATGCTAAAAAACGTATTTGCTGATGTTTTTACTCGCACTGCTATAATAACAGCCAAATTAAAAAAAAAAATAACTAATTGCCAATTAAAATAAACAATTGAATTAAGTATTTTCTCTTTTTGCATGAATAGCAAGTCAGATATCTTTTTTGTTTCTCCTGTTTATGATTAAAAAAAAAACGCAAATCGATCAATGCAATGTAATCAAGCAAATGAAAAGTTTTACTCAAATACACGGATATGTAACTGATGCCCAGACTTGAGGAATTTGAATATATTGATCACTCTCGAAATACATTTTCCACACGTCTCGGACATTTCACACATTAATCTTAAAATCGAAATGGCTCCACCACTATGGAAAAAAATTATTCTTTTTGGTTTTTGATTAATTTCGCTCCTTAAGTCTAACTTTTGTTTAACAGTTATTATTTTCAAATTTAATGTGATGTTTTCAAAGTTTATGTCCACTTTTTGGTATATTTGATATTTCTATAAAAAAAAAAAAAAAAACCATACAACGTGAACAGGTGTGATTTATTTTTATTTTAAGCCAGTTGATTGAAGGTGTGACAGTCGGAAAAAGCTACGGGCAGTAACTCTGATAAAAAAAAAAAAAAATAATTTTTACTTATAAAAAAAAAAAAAAAAATAAAATAAAACACCGAGACAAATATTTTACTTTTTTTCTTTTTAATCTGCACAATAAACAAATAACGACAATAGGTAACTAAAATTAATGAATACAAAAACAGCAGACAGGATAAAAATTTCAGGAAAAGTTTAAATCTTTTTCCCCCAGAAAAAAACAACCCAACCATATCATAATAATACGTAATAACAAACAACACCATCATCATAACAATAATTGGTTATCGATTTCGATTTTTTTTTTTTTTTACAAGATTTTTTAAACAAAACAAAGCAAGAATAATCAAATATCAGTTCTAACTTCAGATTGAGAGTGATTTTCATTTATTTGGTAAATAATTAAAGAATTTTATATTTCTTTGGCTTTCGATTGCTGGTACTTGGAAACAAAACAAGCTTTCATTTTCTCTTTTAAGCTAAAAGTAAAATTAAAACTTCATTCAAATGAGAAGTTAAATTGAAAAAAAAAAAAAATAAAATAAAAAAAATAACTTGAAAAAATACAACTTCGTGTGTGGTTTACAAAAAAATCGAACAAGGAAGACGAATGAATTTTAGAATGTTTACTACTTAGATAAGTAATAAGTTAAGAGAAATCATATCGACATGTCATCTAAAAACAAAACAAAAAATGGTTTATATATTTTTCTGTTGTGTCCAAAATTATGACTCATAAAATGTTTCATTTCAAACTGAAAAACTACGCTTTTCAAGGAAACGACAATTCTAGATTCTCGTAGAAACAAGTTTAACCGTAAGCCAGAAATAAATCTTAAATATTTAAATCACTAGATTTTATATTCGAACTTAAAAGAAAAAGCCAAAAATTAACATTTATGTCGCTATTATTATCGCATATTCGATGTAAAGAGTGATTCATAAATGCAACTTTCAACAGTTCGTTTCTTTTTTTTTTTAAATGAGTGATATTATTGCAGATGAAGCCGGAAGCTATATGGAAATTTAAAACTTAAAGTAAATACAATTATTACGGTGTCAAAATTGACAAGAAAACGAAATAAACAAAAATATAACGCGTAATAATGAAAGACACAGACATCGATATTTTTTTATGGGAAATCAAAAAAAATACAGAAACAAACTCGGGCACCAGTGCAGTTTCGCACCTCACCCCCACAAGGTGAAGACAATCGAATATGACAAGTCACAAGTGTAAATCATTTTACATTACGCGTTTCTATCATCCGTTTTACTTTTTTTTAGAAAAGAAATAACTTTAAGAATTATGGCGATTTATAGGAGAAGATGCGAAACTGCACTAGCGTAGAAAAAGATCTACAGAAGAACGTAGATATTTAGAAGAAACATATTTTTAGAATAAATAAATAATCCCTAAAAATTATAAAGGGTTACCTTTTGGAAATCACTCGGGAAAAATCTGGAATTTCATTTTTGTTGAAGGCTGAATAAGAGGCAGCAAGTAGAGGTTTCACGCAATACGACAATGACGCAGGAGCGGCCGCCATATTGTTTGCTGGCCAATGTCAAGAAGGAGGAGCTTAAGTGATTATTACTAATTTAAAAAGAAAGAGTTACTTCCCTTGTCAACAAGCAATGTTTTCATTTTTCCCATTTGTTTCTGTTAATTTATTTATTTTCTAATTAAATTGTACTTTAAATTTTGTTTATTCATATTATAGTTGTATAAACATTCAGCTGTCACTTCTATTCATAATGATGATGATGTGAAGGAACACCCAAATTTTAAGGAAACTACTTGCAACCATTCTCTGCTACTGAGCATTCATTTTGCCACAAATTAATATACACAGCTACAGGATTCTGAAAATTATTGGACCCAGTCCCAAATCTGATCAAACATAAAAAATTTACGAAGTCCTTCTTCTTTGATCCTCTGCGTATCTCTGTGCCTGTGTGTGTTTGTGTGTGTGTGTGTGTGTGTCTCTCTCTCTCTCTCATTCATATATTTATCGTCCACCAACAGTATAACATGGGCACATATAACTTCCTCTACTGCTCTGCAAGGAATGACAGATTTGGCTTGAGTCTCAAGAAAGTGGAAGTTGGAACATGTCCTGTCATGCACAGGTACAAATGTTCACCTGGATCATTACCCTAGTCATTCCAGGAATTAAATTGTTACATTATATATATTACATATATATATATATATTAAAGAAAAACAAAACCATTGAGGGAACCAAAAAAGAAAAAAGCCTACCTACTCAGTAAAGTGCTTGAAGCCTAGATTGCCTAGACAAAGCAAAAAATGCTTAACAACATTAAATGCTATGAAAGGATGGCCCAAATTGTAATCCAAGTTTCATGCTCACATGATCTACAGATGCCTGAAGATTACATGCACATGAAATTCAGGTTACAACTACACCAATGCTTTCATAGGATTTAACATATATATATATATATGAAAGAGACAGAGTGGAGGCATTTCCATAAAAAATGTTTGAGAAGGATTCTCAACATAAAACGGCTAACAATGACAACAGACACCAAGATTCTAGGAGCATCTAATCCATTGAGTGTTGAATCCATGAGTGTTTTGAATCAGATGAGGTGGACTGAGCATATTGTTTGCATGCAGGACTCATGGTTTTTAAAGTATCTCTTTTATGATAAGTTCAAAGCTGATAAATGCCCACAGTACAAACTCAAAAAGAGATTTAGGGATTGCAGCAAAGAAAACATAGCTTTTGATATGGATGTGAGTGACTGGGAGGAGCTGTCCCTAGATAAAGATAAAAGAAAAAAATCCATTAAAGATGGCAGTATACTCCATGAGTCTAGCTGCATTGAGAGTGAGAAGTTGAAGCATGGTCATAGAAAATTGTCCTGAAATCAAAATCTGGTGATGTCAACCACCTTGAATTTCAAGATAATGCTCTTACATATAATCTTAATTGAACCTTCCTTCAAGACCAGCTGAAAATATGTGTGTGATGTGTGATGAAATCTGTAAATCTAGCCCAGGTCTGAAGAGACACATGAAGATCCATGAAGATGACAATAATTTAATCCCCAAAATCCTGTCAAGGTGACCTTTTTTGTATATATGCTTCAAACAATGCAAATCTTTTTCTAGGCTAAAGATCCACCTTAGAGTCCATACTCATTTATGAGTTCACAATTGATTCAACACTGTACAGAAGAAGATGCAGCAATCATCACACACACACACATATATATATATAGACAAGTGAGATTGCCAGAATTTAACCAGCAGTTAAAAATAATGTGTACACTGAGTACATGTAATTCCAAATCATATGCTGGACTGAAAAGTCATCTCCATTCCTTTAATAGTCAGTTGTGCTTAGTTTAATTTGCCATGTATATAAATGTACATAGAAAAAATGAAACTTTAATAAGATAGTGTTATAATCTTCCTGAAACCAGATCTTCTTCTGATTCATGCTACACAAATTACCACTACCGGCCAGATGTGAACGCTCTGAAGCCAAAGACTGAACTAAAAATTCCATCAACTGCACATCGGCTTTGTGCAGAGCTTCAATTTTACTTACACACTCAAAGAAAAATACAATCCAGAATTTTCACCCAATAGCACCCACTCCCATCTAAAGAAACAAAATAAAAATTGGAGCTGATCTGAGCCTAAGAAAAGGACATAAAAATCCATCAAAGGGACCTCTTTAGCAGTCAGACAGCACAACAGCCAGGATTCAGAAAGCAACCTCCCATCTCCAAAGACAACTCGTCAAAGGCCATCGCCACAGTAAGTCACAACTCACCTTCCCTCTCCTACCATACGCTTCTGCGGACAACTTTTAAAATTCTACTTACCTCTTTCTTTCAACGAGAAACATGTACACCAATTTAACATTTGTTTTATTTTTACACTAATACAATTATTTCTTAAACCTCTGTCATTTCTTTGTTCTGCCGCAAATAATAATATAACAATAGTGAGGGTCAGAAAGCACTTCCCAGGGCCACCAATCAGGCTTGTATCCCCCTCTCTCAGTCTGGGGAATGAGGGAGGGTAGTACAGAATGAATTTTAATCAAATTTCTGCATAGCTAATATTCACTTGGTTAGTTCTTAATTCAAATAAAAAATTTTACTTTCAAATTTGTTCCTTAATCAACTTATTTTCACATCTTTCAATGTTTCTAAACTTCTACAAAAATGAATACACAATTCCACATTGTCAGTCAGTATTTCTGGATAAGTTTGATAACAGCTGATTATTCATGATTAGTTTTTTTGACTTCTTGCTACTGATATTCTTTAGCTTTTTTTCTCTACTTATGTTTGTTGTCTAGTCTATTTCATTCAAGGTTAGTTTACATACACCTGATATCATTTTATATGCTTATACATATGTTAACACATGCAAACACACTCATATAAAAAAGTAGCCCAATAGACATAGATAAATGTTAACTATTTTATTCTATTTACTTCCACGTTCATAATTATATACAGAAAACAAGTAGGTTGCTTAAGCTTTTAATAGATAGCATTTTGTTGTTTATTAAATAAATGTTTTGTTAATATTGTGACACGTCTTCAATTTTTATTTGCTTACCAGTCAAAAATCAGTTGGTATTAATATAAAAATGATTTAATTTTTATATTACCAAAGAAAGTAATTGTGAAAGTTTATAGTCTTTAGAATACACTTAATACCATATAAAAAAATTTTAGAACCTTTTATTTTGTCAATGAATTTTATTTATTTTTTATACTGAAGTTCACACAATACAAGGTTAGAAAAGCCACTAGAGTGTTACTGTTAAAATGATGAATGAAGCATGTGATATGAATGTGTGAAAGGTTGAGAGGGTGAAAATTTACTCAGACTTTTACACAAACTGTTACTCAGACTGACTACTTAATATGTTGTCCTTTGATGTATACCAGGGGCACAGACATAGTAGTGAACACAATATGTGCAGATATTTAACAGAAATAAAATAATTGGTTCTGTTTGTGTTACTTGAATGTGTTTTAAAGCCCAAAATTTGCAGATTAATAATTTGTTGTTTTAAATCTTGCACAAATTTTATCTTTGTTATATATTGTGTATAGTATCTGTTGGTCTCAAGAAACCTTGGATCTGCACCCAAAGAGTTATGCCTCAGCTGCTGATGTCAGTGCAGCATTTCTTATGGTTGTACAAGCACACAGGGGAGTGACACTCTTCCTCAATGTTGCCTTGTTATTTTCTTTCCCTCAAGCACATTTCTCCCCAGCAGCAAGCCTTCATTTCTCCTCTCCTCACTCCAGCCCTCAATGTAAATCACATCTCCTTTACTTTGTGCAGAACCAGCCACACCTTTTCAAGGACTGAATACAGAGACCTGGTACACTACGTGCCACAAGGTCCCCAAACGACCCTCCGCAGGTTTGGAATTCAGAGTTATCCTTCTCCTAGACCAGTTTCCATCTAAGGCTATAGAACCCAGTCTGTCCTGCTATTTAGCCATAGCTGGAGGGAGAAGAAGAGGACTAATACCTTTCCCAAGGGTATTAGCACGTAAGTGAATTGTTATGTTTGCGATTATAGCTTCATTGCAGCAATTGATTGAAAGTGGATAGTAATTTAAGGTTAACTAATTAGGATTCTTAGAGCAGAATTGTGTCAGTAAAATGAGATATACTAAAAGCAACATGTGATTGTCATAGTATGCAAGGTTTAATAAAATAAAAAAAATATTTCTTAAATCTCCTGAAAAGTATCATCTACTTATTATCTCTTTAATTATTTCATTAACACTCTTAGGGACAGGTCAATTAGCTAATGTTGCTTCTAAAAAGATATGTGTATAAGTGAAAATAAAATATCAAAGATCCAGTACCAAAGCAAAGGACAATCCCAAATGTGCTCACTAACCACTTATCAACCTCAATAAACCTAGGAAAAATTGGACTTCAAGGTCAGACTTGTTTATCCTTTCACCAGAATGGTTGATTTTGTTTAGTGGCATATCAACGTTTAAGGGTTATTTAATGACAAAATCTAAATATATTCAATGCATTTGCATACTTTTTACTACAGATAAAATGTATTGGTCATTTTGCTATAAACATGTATTTCTGGTCATTTTGCTATAAATATTTATTTTTATACTTACATAGTGATTTGTTTTTGTTTGGGATTCACTATTTACCTATAACTGTATTATATTAAGCATATGGTAGCAAGAGAAAGGGATGATGCGGATTGGCGTGAATCAACATTTATTGTTGGTAAAGAGTACAAGAATGGTGATCTGGCATAAGTGTAGTATCGGGAGTGAACCATTTCTTGTGATGGTGTGGCCAAAGCCACAGGATATGGTTGGTGCATGTTTGGTTGATGGAGATTACAGTTGTAGGTTGTCTCATTGGTTGGGTGACCTGTTGTGTTGAAACAGGGTGACGTCAGATTGGCGTGGTTTTGGTAGCTCTCTTCTGTGAAACAGATGTCACTGGGGTTGACTGCAAAGAGAATGCTATATAAATGAGTCGAGGTAGGCTGAGGTAACAGTAGGTGTTGGGAGGCCAGTTCTGGGGAAAAGAAGTTGCTGTATCGACTGTGAAGGCATTGAGGTAGAGTTGTTTGGTGGAACGGAGGTTGCTGCATCGACTGTGAAGTGAATGCCTTGTAAACAAGTCAAGGTAGAGCTGATCTGTGGTGCAGAGGTTGTGGCATCAACTGCGAAGAGAATGCCTTGTAAACGAGTCAAGCTAAGCATAGGTGATGGCGGGTGTTGGGAGGCCAGTTTTGTGAAATGAAGGTTGTTGCGTTGACTGTGAAGGGAAAGCCTTAGAAATGAGTTGAGTTAAGCTGAGGTGACAGTTGTGGGTTGGTATCGATGAAGACTTGTATCTGGGAGGAATCAAGGTTGAGATGTTGAGTCAAAATTGAATAGCCGAGGTGGTAGATCAAGGCAGGAAGTGGTAACAGTTGCTGAAATGTGCAGTCATGTTGAGTGGTGGTGCTGAAAGTGGCAATGGTGGTGGTAGTAGTGCTTTGCATGGTGGCCAGTCTGCAACTCTGTTGTCATGGTGACAAAGTCATGGCAGCAGCAGCAGCATCCTGCATGACAGCTGGTGGCCATCCCACAACTCTGTTGTCATAGTGACAAGGTCATGGTGGCATTAGCAGCAGCAGCAGCAGAGGCGCCCTGCATGATGGCCGGTGGCCAGGCCGCAACTCTGTTGTCATGATGACAAGGTCATGGCAGTGGAAACATTTGTGATTGGCTACTGCCGGAGTTCATTTTATAGTCTGGATGTGGTGCGTGGTGCCCAATTCTCAGAAAATGACTTTTGTTATTTCGTTTTCTGCCTTTATGGTGTTTACATCCAGCCAGTGTGCAGAATGAGATCTAAATGCAACAGAGTATAACACCTTCTCTAGATCTCAGTCTGATTCATAGGCAGCAAGTGGCAGTGAGTTCAACAAAGTCGGGAATGAGATGATTGTTGGTAAAGAGAGAATGGTTTGCTGGTCCTGCTGAGTTCGATAATCCTTTGCCGCTGATGTGAGTTATAGCTATTTCCCACGCCACACACTTCTGACACCAGATGTTCGACTGCGAAGGGAACACTTGTAAATGAGTCCAGGGAGAATTGTTTAAATCGAAACTGGATAGCCGAGGTGGAAGATCAAGCCAGGAAGTGGTAACAGTCATTGAAATGTGCAGTCATGTTGAGTGGTGGCGGTGAAGGTGGCGACAGTGGTGGTAGTAGTGCTTTGCATGGTGGCTGGTCCATAACTGTTGTCAAGGTATTAGGTTGGTGCAAAAATAATGATGTAATAATGTCATTTTGATATTAAAAATACGTCAAAAAACGACATTATTACGTCATTATTTTTGCACCAACCTAATAACAAGGTTATGGTGGTGGTAGTAGCAGCAGCAGTTCCATGCATGACAGCCATGACCGTGTCAGGCCTTTCTCAGAGTCTGCTTTTAAGCAGGTCTGGTAGTCCCAAGGGGAATCTCTTTTACTGGCAGAAGTGTTCACATTTGGCTACCACTGGAATTCACTTTATTGACTGGACATAGTGCGTGGAGCCAAATGCACAGAAAACAACTTTTGTTATTTCATTTTCTGCCTTCATGGTGTTCACATCTGGTCAGTGTACAGAATGAATCAGAATGAGATCTAAATGTGATGGGGGTATAACAGCTGAGACCCATACAGGTGCTAAAGTCCTGGGTCAGGGTGGACCTGTGAACAACAACAATTAAGAGGTGGTTCCACACTCCTCAAAAGCTCCAATCTCCCAATCAGAGGTCTTGCTGTTGGGTGTAGTTTATTGCCATACCCAGCCTTTCAATAGAAAGCAGGACAAGCTGGTCCACTCCAAAGAACAGAGGATGGGTGCAAAGAAAGGGGGGGGTTCTTTCTCTCTGCAACAAGAGTTTTTATTTGTATTCAAGAAAAGAAACCTACCAAAACAATGTTTGCTAAGTGTTCATTGATTTTTAAATGTAAAAGCCAACATTCTGTACAACCTCCATGTGATAAAAGTAGCAGGAGCAGTCAGCAATCAGAAATCCTGAAACAAAAAGTGCAAGAATAATATGCAAAATAGTGTAATCATCATTATCCTTTGACCTCCCTATGGTTGGTCGGAACTCCATTGACAATCCTTTTCCACACTGTTCATTCCTGTATTGCTGTCCCCAGATCCCCAATGTCCAACCCTGGGTCCCGAGCTATGGCATTTATAAAAATTAATTTTTGTGAGAAGACACTTCCAGAAGGATGCGATATGAGACAATTTTCCTGTCTGCTCGGCAAACTGTAATCATTTTTGTTTGAGAGATCTCAGTTCTCCGTAAATTGTATTAAGCATTGCATGGGATCTCTAACTGTTGTTCTAAATTTTTCTAAGTAGGTTTGTATATGTTCCAACCAGTCATTTTTCAAGACAAACAGATAATGTCTAAGTTTCTGGTCCATATAGTAGGACTGGTTCAATCAATGTTTGAAAGGTTCAAATTTTCAAGGGGGATGGAAGTGTCAAATCTTGTGAAGTTTGTTACACACATCCCATGGTGCAATAAAGGATTTGGATTTATCGATAACAGGAAGCTAACCTTGTTATATCATGAGTGTGAGAAGTGATTTGTAGTGACTATTTCTTTTATTAAAAAAAAATGGACTCTAAAAGTGTGGTTTGAATTTATTTATTATTAACATTGATCTACACTATTTACATTATTTGGACTGCTGTCCTCATCTTTGTTGCCATATTTATTACGTTTCAGCCATTGTACGCTCCAGCCTTCTTCAGGTGGTTGGAATGTCAAACTGAACCCTTTATTTCGCTCACTGGGGTAGACTGTTCTAGTTCCACGTGCCATGTTTAATGGATGTCAGTTATCAGTTACCTTCTGTTAATTCCCCTCTCCAAGTTCTCCACTGCCTTAACCAGATATTGAACTCACACTCTTTGGGTCCTGTGACTGGATCTAAACAATGCCTTTATCCACTGTGCCATGTGTTCTTGAGGACACATGGCACAGTGGATAAAGGCTGGAGCATACAACAGCCAAAACATTGTAATAAATATGGCAACAAAGATGAGGACAATAGTCTGAATAATGTAAATAGTGTACATAATACCTCATCTCAGAAATATAGACAGATACTAATATTGATCTCTCCACCCTATTCAAGGGAAGCCTATATCACCTGTTATCTTTACTTTTATGCAGTGATGTCCAGAGGTTTGATGATGCCTAGGGCCAACACCTTGATTTTACATCCCTATGACTCAAGTAGGTGGGCCTAGTACTGAGAAATGTGAGAAAGAAAGACATTTTAAGTATGTAAGAACAGATGATACAGGAAATAACCACTTTATTCAAATTAAATTTAAAATAAATTTTTATTTCACTCTTTGATTGAATACCTTCCCGATATGGATGCCTGGAGTTGTTGCACATTCTGCCTCCCCCCCCACCCCAACCTCTGCATGCTACTGCTTCAGTGTGTGTCTCTCTTATTCAAGTTTATAAGTTTAATCTAATTCTTTGCTAAATCCAAAGCTACATTCTAAAACATAAAATATTTCATTACAACACATTGCTATTATTTAAATGAACAGTCTGTCTCTGGATTACTGTGACCCCAATTTTATGAAAGTACTTGAGTAGGAGAAAGCCCAACATAGATTAGCATATGGTGAATTATTTGTGGGTTGATGAAAATCAGATGAAAGGATCTGAAAGATTTATTCATCAATTCATTTTCTACAGCTTATCAACCCTTTGCAGGTTATTTAAAGCCAGAAAATATTTTTAGATTGTAAGATTTTTTTGGAGATAATAATGATTTTACTAATACAAATAATAATGTTTTAGTTATATGCCTTACTAATTAACCCATAACTGGGGAGAAGAGGTGGATTCATACCTTTCCCAAGGGTATTTGTGCATAAGTGAATACAACAAACCCAACAGGAATTGGAACAAGCTTACAACACCTGGTGTTCCCAAGTGGTCACTCATTTAGGTACTGACCAGGCTCGACATTGCTTAAATTGGGAGATCACACAGGTATTAGTGTTTCAACATGATGTGACCATCAGCCAACTTGAAAGAGATTGGTAATGAAGAAATCTGTTTCAACCTGGTTTGATTAAAAAATAATGATTGAATGAAAGGAAAGCTCTATTAAAATATCAATCAGTAGGGATACATGCTTGTAAATCATTCATAAAACTTGGCTGATGACTTGAGTTTGAAATGATTATATATATATATATATATATATATATATATATATATATATATATATATATATTAATATATTTTTTATTTATAAATCAGTTTTATTGATACAAATATTTAAGTAAATACTCTGCTTATAATAAACAGTATTAACATTTACCAGCTTGATTGTCCAAGAAATCTCAAAGAAAATGTGTCCTCTGACAATTGAACCTGTATCTTACACAAAATGCCATATAGCCTGATGTGCTATACCATATAGCTACAGAGGAAGTGTCTGGTCAGCAAGGTTAACTTACTGTTTTTGAACTACAAATTTCCCATAATTTCTCTCAAATGCTTATATCTGCTTAAAGTATATCTTAATGTAGACAAATAACAATATATTATGAAATGGACTAAGTCCAACAATTATTTCATAATATGAAATATTATAATATCCATTTTCATAATATGAAATATTATATATATATAATTGATTTTTTTTTTTTTTTTTTTTTTTTTCTCATTTCGTTGTTGGAAGATTTACCTGATGATCCTGAATCCTTAAAAAAGGATTTAGGTGAAATAAATTATCGTAATGGTACATTAAAGTGATTTGTTTTTCATTACATTATATATATATATATATATATATATATATATATATATATATATAAAAGTGAACATAGAAGTCAACACTTAGAGGCGACAGTCTGTTTCATGCTATATGCAATCGTCAAGCCACGTGGCTTGACGATTGCATATAGCATGAAACAGACTGTCGCCTCTAAGTGTTGACTTCTATGTTCACTTTTATATTTACACACGCTCTATCTCTGATATTGAGCACTTTATTCCATAAATATAGCACACCTTAAGACTATATTTCTTTATATATATATATATATATATATACGAAAACAAACATACACATCAAAGGCAAACAACATTCAGGTCCAAAAGAACCTCAAAAACAATATTTATCTTTGGGATTCCCAACTATTTTAATCATTGTGCCCATCTTTCTTATTCCTTGATGGGGCCCTGAAGAATGAGAAACAGTAACTGTCTTTGAACATCACAGGATTTCCCATGACAATGACTGAAACATATGACATGAATTGTCAGGAAATACTTAAATGACAGCAAAATTAAGATATCGGCATATACAGTATAAAGTTCTGATCTAAACCTCATTGAAAATTTATGAGCCTATTTGAAGAAAAAAAAAGTAAGAGGCATAATTCCTTCAGGATTGTTGAAACCAGAAGCTATTGCCATGGAATATGGAGCAAAATATCTGTCAGTGCGTGCAGTGATCTTGTAAGGAACTATCAGAAACTATTAAAGTCAATAATCAAGAATAAAAGTTACACAACTGATTATTGAGAAATATTCCTTGCAATAATAATAAAGTTACTGAAAAAAGTTAAAAACTGTTTGATGAAGAGAACAAACATTGCAGTAATATAACTTTTTCATCTCCACCTCTAAAGGAACAAAGAAAAGGCACAACTTTAGTATTTGTGATAAAGAACCATTATAAATGGCATTCATTTATGAATGCCAAAGCCAATGGGTTGCAGCATACTATTATTCCATCAATATAATTCCATCATTTAATATGAAGGACCAAAAATATTGATATTACATCTCTGTCCAGTACTGTAATCAAGTTTTTAGTTCCAACCAAAGGCAGAAATAATTATTTCTGATGGCCTTTGTTGAATGATATTACACAAGTGGTATCAACATTTATCTGTAAATAAGACTTTGATATAATACTGTTTTCAAGTGATGATATATGTCTTGTTCCAGGAATATTGGCTATAGCAGAGGCTTATAAACAAATCCAGGCTGAAAATGACCATCAAAAGAAGAAATGCAAAACCATTCCAACTGTTCAAAAAGTCTTTTTTTCATCAATTCCAATAAATGTAAATTTATCAATTGTAGTTTTTTTTAGTTAGAAGATAAATGAGTTTAAAGCTTTACGATAAGCATTTGTTTGAAGGATTGACCAATTTTTATTAATATACTACTGAAAAATTGTTGTGCTATGAATCATAGCAAGAATTTGCACCTGTTGAAATGAGTAGGTAGGAGCAGTCAGAATTACTCTTCTGTACCATTTTTTAACTATTTCATTTTTTAGAACACAATTCTTTCCAATATTTAAACTGGTTGAATCTAATAATCATTGATTCCATTAGTATTATTTTTCTTTTATTTCAAGACTACCTATATGATGTTACATTTATAATGAGTTTTCACTTGCTTGAAACCTGCATCTTCAGTTATACACTCTTAAAATTGACTTCTAACACAATATTTCTAACTTTGAATGGTCATAACTTAGTTGCTAATTGAGCTACCAAGATATTAAAAATAAATTTTTATTTAAGGATACCTAATAATATAAAACAAAGTGGCTTCTTGAAACTGACCAACTCTTTTATGTTCAAGGTTTAGAATGAGATGGAGGCATTTGGATGAGACATGTCATCTGTAACCAAGAGAGAGAGAGAAAAATATTCTAAACAGTCTGACTTTGTAAGGATGGCCAAGTTTATCCAGCATGTTCAGATATGATTGTTCAGGAAAGATCATTGAAGACTTGTTGTTTATAAACAATAATTTGGACTATGCTAACCAGATGCTTCTCTGTAGCCGAGTGGTATAGCATGTCAGATGAATTGATCGTTCCATATAGGACACAAGTTTGATTCATGTCAGAGAGCACATATTTTGTACAAAATTTCTTGAACATTCAGACCAGTAAATGTAATTAATACTGTTTATTTAAAAAAAAGTGCATTTACTTAAATAAATTGTATCTTTTAAAAAATAACATATATATATATATATATATATATAGATAGATAGATAGATAGATAGATATATGGCCTAATGGTTGCATTGAAGCATGAAACAGACCATCACCACTCGATACTGACCTCAATGTCCATCCTTATATTTGCACATGGACCATCCCTGATATTACCCATAAATATAGCATACCCTAAAACTATTTTTTATCATATAAAGTTGGATGAGAATTTGACCAAAAACCCTTTTCTTTCTTTTTAAGATAATCTTCTGCAAAAAGATTTTATTCATCTTGTATTAATGGAAAGAAATGTGCAGGTATGATAATCACTACTGGCACAAAAAGTGGAACTGGTGAGAGTTCAAATTCCAACTTTGAATCATCTCTTCTCCTCCTAGCTATGGGTTAAATAGCAGGGTAGACTGGATTCTCTAGACTTGAATAGTAATCAGTCTAAGAGAAAGAAAACTCTGAATTACGAACTGTGGAGAATGCAACAGGAAACCACTCTACTATTTTTCCAAGTATTGCAATTCACAGACAAGGGATCTCTAGATAACTATCAGGTCATCCCATAAGTTCTGTCCAAATTTTGAATAAAGAAAACAAGTGGCCAAATGTTACATCTAATTACAGATTCAATCAACAATGTATTTTCCCTGATTATCTATGACTTCCTTCCATCTATTAACAAGCTTACTAATTCCATTACTGTAAAATTCTTTTGGCTTTGATTCGAAGAACTCACAAATGTCAGTTTTAACCTCTTCCTGTGTTACAAAAGCTGTTTCTTCCAAATGATTCTGTAAGCTACGAAACAAATGGTAGTCTGAAGGAGCAAGATCAGGAGAATAAGGTGGATGAGGAATTTTCTCCCAACCAAGTTCTTTGATCTTTTGTGACGTGATTCTTGCTTGTGAGTGTGGGATCGCGCATTATCCTGATGAAACATCACCTCTTTTCAATTCACTAGAGCAGGTCTTTTTTTCCTCAAAGCTTGGTTCAAACGCTCTAATTGATGACAGTATATTTGAACATTAATTGTTGCATTAGGTAGTAAGAATTCAAAGTGGATTATTCCTTGGCGATCCCACCAGATTGAAAGAACCTTTTGCCCATGAAGTCCTTCTGGGTCCTTCCCCTTTACCAAGCCACTGTCTACGACGCTTAACATTTTGATAAAAGATCCATTTTTCGTCGCCAGTCACAAGTCTACCCAAAAAAGATGAAACAAGTTGGCGAGAATGGAGAGAAGAGCAGATGTCAACTCGGGATTTGAGGTTGTTTTCAGACAATTCATGAGGCACCCATTTTCCAAGTTTAGGAACTTTTCCAAGTTGTTGAAGATGACGAACAGTTGTATGGTTTGAACTGAGAACCACTGCCAATTCCTCAACTGATGAAGCAGGATTTTCTTCAAGGGCTGCTTCAAGAAGCTTTTCATCAAACTCAACTGGACGTCTGGTTCGATCTTCATCTTCAAGGGTGAAATCTCCACCTCTGAATTTTGCAAACCATCTTCTGCAAGTTCTTGCATTCACACATTCCTCTCCATAAACTGTGAATTTTTCTAGCCACTTTGGCTGCTGAGTTTCCTTTCTTGAACTCATAAAGCATTATGTGCCTCAAATGATTCTTGGGTTAGCAGGGTTTTAATCAAACAAAATTTAATTTTATTGTTCTCTGAAATAAAATTTGATCAGTTTAAATGCATCTAAACATAAAAATAATGTTCAGCTCCATTAGACATTATAAAATACTCTTTAAATTTCGTTCATTTTAAAAAAAAAGATCAAATTCGGACAGAACTTATGGGATGACCTGATATATTCCCTTAGGTCCTGAAAAGAAAAAATATTGATGGAAAAATAAACAGACTTCATACTGAAACATAATACTTGATATTATAAAAAAAAAAAACAATACTTGATATTATAAAAAAACACAATACTTGATAATATTAAAAAAATACAAAGAAAAAAACTTACTTTGTTTTCAAACTATCTTTAATAAAACAAAGTTTAATTTTATCTATTAAGAGCTTCATCAATTACTTCTTTCTTTTTTTCAAAATAATCTCTGAACCAGTCAACATGTTCTTTCTTTTGTTTCACTGTAAGGTGAGGATTATTTGATAGTCCAGTAATAACCAACTCCATAAAGTGGCGAATTGGTCCTTTTTTTGGAAAGTCAACAATCAAGTGTTCCAGAAAGACATGTTCATGGAAACCAATTTTCTTCTCCTCTTCCCAACCTGAAAAAAATAAGAGAGAAAATTATCAGAACATCTAAATGTATTTAGAATAAGAAAATCTCATGTCATTCATCTCCTGTCAAGGTTGATTATGGAGGCAAGTTTTTTTTGTTTCTACCACCTTGTAAAGGTATTTATTGGAGTAATAGTATCTTTCTTAAATATTTCTTCACAAACAAATAGTTTATCTTTTATGAGAAACTTACACAATATGTGTATTAAGGTGCATGATGAAAAAAGTATTTATTTTACACAAATATTTATTTTTCAGTGTAATTTATTTCTTTGTAAATGCACTTAATTTAATGGTTAACATTAATCATAAAGATTGAACATTATATAGTCAAATTTTCAGATCAAAATTTAGCTAACGACTACATGTCAGGCTATGGGACTTATTGATCGAGCCTTCAACATTGACACTAAAAATTTTTGTTCTTTCAAAATGGATAATTTCCTTCAACTCTAGCAATTTTAAATGCTATAACTTTAAAGATTAGTTCTGTCAGTGGCAAATTATTGATTAAGTTCTTAATTAATTTCTTTACAATAGCCTTGGAACTTTACAAAAATAGATTAAAATGCTGGAAATAAAAAAAAACTCCTCTTCCATATGTACAAGATAAATATATTTATTTTGGAAAATATATATCTCTTATGTTGACTCCCAGTTGCACCTGTCTGAGGATAATCCAGTAGTGCCTTATAAAAGACATAGCAATTGTAAAATTCAGAGTGAATTTTATCAGGAGTATTACCATCCTGATCTGATCATAATGTTCAATATTAGTTATGAAAAACATTCGCGAACATTTTATGATGGAAATTTTCAGATATTAAAATTAAATTTAGTCAGTTCCACATTTTCAGTGAAAAGTTAAATTTTCTTTAACTTATCTTAAAATATAAGAAAAAAATTATCAGAAAAATGAAAAAATAAAAAGTTGTCATGCCAAACTATTTTATAACCATATTTTATTTCTGTAACTATTGAATGTTGATTCAACTGTAGAACTGAGTTTGAATTCCAGTCAAATCCATTACATTCACTTACATACTAATACCCTTGGGAAAGGTATGAATCCTCTTCTTCTTCCCCCAGCTCTGGGTAAATAGCAGGATAGACTGGGTTCTGTAGCCTTGGATGGCAACTGGTCTACTGCAGAAAGAATTGGCAACCTACTGCAGGAAAAAATCTGCCTCATCAGTCATGTATCGAAAGATACATGATCGCCTAAGCGTGTATCTCGCATGGCACATAATTGATTGAACTATTTTGTAAATTTAAAAAAAAAACAAAAAACAAACAGTTTTAATAGCAAAGAATTTAATTCTTGACTTTTCTGGAAATTATTTTTCTTACAAGAAAGAGTATTTTTTAAAATGAATTTCACTATCCATAGGCATTTTTTACATTATTAAAATAATACTCAATTAAGTTTACAAATGTATTTACATATGGGCAGTTAAGATGAAAAACATTTTAAAATAAATTTTAATTTATAGTAGCTTTAGATCCATATAAAAACTTGATAAATAACTTTGTATAATTGACTGATTTGTCTATTATAGTTTATCAATGCTTTGAGGTTTATTTAAAGCTGAAACATTTTGGATAGTAAGAATAATTTTTTTTTTTTTTTCAAGTGAATATGGCATTAACAAATTTTCTTTGCGAAAAACAATGAATTTTTTCTGATACAAATTCTACTATTTAACTATTACTATTAAACCCATAGCTAGGGAGGAGATGAAATCATACCTTTCCCAAGGGTATTTGCACATAAGTGAATATAACTTTGTAAAAAAACATTTAACAATATATTTTTAATATGATTAAAAAGTAAACTCAATGAAATCCATTTAAATTTTTAAATACAGTTATCTGATAACTCGATAATAAAAGATAAAACAGATTAAAAATTTGATTTGAACTTTGATTAATTGACTTAGTAAATACATCCATATCATTAATGAATATAACAGATTCAATTAAATATGGCTTCATATGGTCCTAGAGGAAAAAAAAAAAAAAAAAAACTTTAAATAAAGTAAAAAATCCTTATACTTTGAATCATTTCATCTGATGATCAAATGTTATTGATTATTTGAGATTTTAACCATTTTTATCCCAAACTTATACCAAATTGACAAAAGAAAAAGAGGGGGAATTTGTTTCTTAATTTTGATATATTTATGTAACTAGTTCTGATGTTGAATCTAACATACATAGTGGAGTTCTGAAAAAAGGTATCAGCCAGACAAAGAAGCCCCCATTTAACATTTCACCCCAACAAGGTAATAAAGCCACTAAGATGCAGGGTGCTAGTGAGAAGAAAGAACAATAAAAGAACAGGATTAAAAAAGACAGATCATAGATGACAAGAAAGCAAAAAGCCAGAAGAGAGTTCAACTGAAAAATTGTCTAGCATGACACAACTTTCCTAGCAGCAAACTGTCAGATTTTAAGAAATGAGTTAGGTTGACAACTTTTCAGCAACCCCTTATATAAAGCTCAATCACTTGAGAAATATTTCACTACAAATATTTGAGAATTGAGAAAAATGTTTAAAATGTAACTAAAAGTAAAAGAAATTAAAAAGAAAATTAATCACTAACCCGCTTCATTGTCGATAGGAAAAGTCCAGTACTTTCCTTCATTTGTCAAGTTAATGAGTTCTTCAAAATGATTTGATGGCAATGGTAATTTCAAAGAATTTAACAACTCTTCATCTACTTTGTCCCACAAACTAGGCTCTTCATCTGTTGGAGGAGATAAAAAATTACAAATCAGAAACAAAAAAACTTTTAATCTAAAAATCAATATTCAATTTCTGTATGTTTGTGTTACTATAAAACAGCAAAAACGTCATCATAGCAAGTGCAAACTATTAAAATTTTCTAACTTGGAAATTTAATCAATTTACAATCCAATTTACAATTTAACACCTCCACTAATTCATTGTATAAACAACATAGCATGGTGAAAAAAGGCTCCAAACTTAATAAAAACAAAGAATTATCATCAAAATGTTTATGTTATTATTTAGAGGAAAGACCAAAGTATTTTTCTATTATTTTATTAAATTTTTTAATCCATTCTAGCACATTTGAAATTTTGCTTTATTATTATTATCTTTTTTTTTGTCACTTGCTGGCCAAAGATTACTATGAATGTCTTTTGTGTTTTTTTCAATAAAAAACATACTGATTTGAAAATTCTTGCAAAAATCAAGTAATTGTCAGATTTTAATGAAACTTTCATTACTTTTTTTTTACATGTTACCCCTATTTACTTAATTTTATGAAATTTCAAGAAATTAAAATTTCAGCCTCTTCATATTTATATTAGTTAAAAGGAGGAGTCCTTGGAGAATTTTTGTAATCATTTTGTTTTTGTCAAGCGGGAACACTATTTATCTGCTCTGAATCGTAAAATAAAAAATGCAATAAAACTATGACATTATTTAATCAGGAAAGCTTTTAGTTGTTTTATAAATAAGATATATTAAGGACACTATTGTCTTAAGAAAAAAAATTCAATTAATAATGAATTTTTACAAGAATTGTTTACATTTTTAAAAATTTCAATTTGAAAAATTTATTCTTTTAAAATTTTGTATTAATTGCAGCCATTAAATTATGTTATTATTAAGTGAAAACTATATTTACTAATCATAAATGGTAAACCTTAATACCAGTCATCAAGACTTTTACCAAGATTTTTTTAAAACAATTTTGAATTTTTTTATGTATATAAACATGCACATTTTTGCAAGTATGGTTGACAATATATGACATTATAAGAAAATGAGTGTGATGACTATTGTAAAGTAAACATTCCTAAAATTAGATTATGGAGAATATTTTCCAACATTTTTAAGATTACTGAGTACTTCAAAATTATATAAAAAAGGTGCTCATGTCATTTTCTTAAATTGTTTTACAAATACAGTCTCTGTAGAACAATAATCCTTTCATCACTTATCAAACACATAAACATGGCTACTGTCAGTTAAAACACAGCTACTGTTTGGTTTAAAAATGCATTTCTGTGTTATTTTAAACTTAAAGTAAATAACATTTGTTTCAAATCAGATTAATTATACTTTAAATCAGTGAATATTTCACAAAGTTTCAGAAAAGTATATTTTATTTTTGGAAGAATTTTTTAATAAAGAGAACTACATTGCAATGAAAGAAAACTAAAAAAGGGTGCTAATCAGCTATTTAAAAAAAAAAATTGTTTGCTTGAAATACAAAAGAGTATTTTGCTTACTGGAAATATTAAATTTAATCCTTCAGCTTTCAATGAAAACTTCAAGAAAGCTTTTTTCAATTTTAAAAATTCATTTTAAACCTTAGGTATTGCAAATTAGTGGAGGTACTTATAGTATAAGGTCCACATTCGCGCTCATCATGATAATCTATATTTTAATGAGCTGATTCCTCAAGGGAAATAACTAAAGGCATATTAAATGTTAATTAAAGAGTAGTTTCTCTTACACATATATTTGTATATTTATTTTCAAGCTGTGATTTCAGTATGTTATTTTAAAACAGAAAAAAAGGTATGACATAGCAAGAAAGTCGCTAAATTGGTGTATAAAGAAATTTCCAGTTCAATTTACAACTTAATATGAAGTCTGCATATACACTCACTTCAAAGATCCTCTTTCTCAAGAGGGGAAACTCCAGTTTCATTAAATGTTATTTGTAGAGTAACCTCCCTTATTTATTCATTTGCAAATAATTATAACATAAATTCTATAAATATGATGTAACTTGGCATCGATCTTAATGACGGCTTTTAATAAGAAAATTCAGTTTATTGATTAATATTAATTCTATGATTTTCTTCTAATAAGCAACTTAAAAATATGACTAGGAGTTAGGCTATTTTTTGTACAAGAATTAGTACTTAAGTTGCTTAAATTTTTAATGCTTAGGTCTAACAAATAGAAAACAGACATTTTAATATAATTAAACTAATAGAATTGGTAGAATTCTTGAATACAGCAAAATAACATATTTAGTAACTCATTTTGTTTAATTTTATCGTTTTGAGTTGTTTAAATCATATTGACATCAGTAGTAGAGTTACTTAAGATTTGGTAAACTTTGAGTACGGTTGCTTATAAACAAGCTGGTTATTAATAAAGTTGTACAATATACTTAATGCAAGCTGCAAATCAATGTCATTCTTTACTTATTAAACATAATGAACTGAGATAAAAAAAAAATATAAATCCTTCAATTATTTTTTTCATTAAAATTTTTGTTTTGTTTTTACAATCATATAAACTCCTGCAAATCAAGTTTTCATTTTTTTTATAAATTTTGAAGGCTAAGTAAAAAGAAATTTACAAAATGCTAAAAAGCAAAAGATTTATCTTTGTTAAAATAACTGAAAAACTTAGATATCAAGAAAAATACTGTACATTTATCAAAAATCAGATTTAGAAAAGTCTCTCAATGTTCTGAAAGAAAACAGATCAATGAGATGAACTTTTAAAATTTGAATTACCTGATTTTGATATTTCCACAGGCTTTTTTGTGAAAATTCCAAGAGGTGGTCCAGAGAACAATTTACCATCTCTAGAGGAGATAAGAAATTAATTATTAACAGCAAAGAAAACTAACGGCAACAAGGTTTTAGGATCAGTTTTTTTATGCAAAAAATAGGTGAGGGGAGATTGCACTATATTTTTTTCGAAGAGTTTAAAAATTATGCATTTTTGGTGACTTGTTGAACTATACTTTTTTCTGGAGGGGTTAAAAATCATACAAAAAAATTCATGAGACTGAGGATACATAAAATCAGTTTATACATGAGTATATATGACATGATCAGCACAGAAGGAGCATATTCAACAAAAAATCGAAAATTGCTTTTATCACTGCAAATTATTCATTATATCATATCCAAGTATTTTATAAAAAATTAGAGTTGATTATACAATACTTCAAGCTCAGTTTAGATTTATAGTTTGTAACCATGCATTAAGATGATTTAATATAAACTGTAAATTCGTCTGCGGAATATCATTACATTATTATTACCTAATTAGAGGTGAAATCATTAAGTTTTTTGTCAAAAGCATTTTATTTTTGGTCATATATTAATTTAAAACATTCCTTTTTATAGGCTTTATTTTTGAAATGGAATAAGATCATTTTAAATTTTGCTATTGCCTATCAAAATGACTGGAAGAAAGCTCTAAAAACAACAATGGAAAAGAGTGGTAACAAAGCGTAAACAAAGTAGTTCCAGTTTGTTCAACTTAGAAAATTTAGCATTACAGCCAAAGTATTCTAAAATGCTACCAATAACAACGGAGAAAATGAAAAATACCTAATAACAAATCAAATATAGCATCAAAATTTATATTATTTTTATTTATCTAACTAAATACATAATTGTCACAATGTTTCTGCAAAACTTGATATTTTCTGTAATAAATTCTTAATAACTATTACTAATTATTATTTTACTTAACTGTAAGTTAGTCATACATTTATAATTCCTTACAGCTAACCATGAAAAGAAATATTGATTAAAACTGCCTAAAACCTTTAAGCACATATTGCTGCAAAATTACCAAATTATCACTCCTCTGCTGAATACATCATATATGGTAAATAAGAGATACAAAGTTAAAATATAAATATGTGTTGGCCAAAACATAATGCCTGACATTCTTTAATCACAAAGTATATCAAAATGAACACAAAAGTTTTAAGACTCCAAGTCTAGTTCTAAACATAGTTTCCTTCCTTCTCAATTGTGGTATTTAACCTTTTGAACGAGGACATGTAGACTTCTTGACTATTTTCTTGGTTCTGTGTGAGTTTTCTTCTTCATCTTAAACAGGTGTGGCTGGCCAGGAAATGGATGAGAGATCATAATGACACCATATATAAATATATGTGGATGATTGTGTAGTTCTTCAGGTCGTCAATCCTAACATCACCATACCATACATAAACATATGCATGGTAGTGAGATGATCTTTATACTGGTGAGGGAGTTATTTCTGCCTTTGACATTCTTAGTCACTCCCTCACTGTGATACCCATTTAAGAACATAACGTTAACTTGGTTGTTGTATACCCAACAAGATACTTCAAACCTCGTTAGGCTGTCTGTGGTTTCTGTTTGTTGCTTCATAGTAAATCAAACGGTGTGAATCCACTTGTTGGAAATAATGACCAATACCAGTATAATTAAAGGAATTTTACTTGTTGGCAAACAGACAGAATAGTTAATAAAAGGAAACATCAAACCATTAAAACTTTAGGTGATTTCGGGTAATCTTTTGCTGCAAGTGTATTCACAACCTAGATGTGTGTGTTCTTTAGCTATATTCACATATGTCAATAATCATTTTAAGGGAGTTCTCACAACTATTAAACCTTAATATTATTTTAAGTATTCTAAAGCTTTTCAATTCTAAAAAAACTGTCTGCTTCTAGCTGCTGCTACAACTGATGGCTGGCTTCCACATTCTCGTATAACAAACTTTGATTGCAACTCCTGGTTACCCTTTGTGGTTTGAATCTTAACTATCTCAGTGACTACAACAAATGACTGGATCCGTTCTTCTGCTCTGCTGTCACTATCACCAATATAGACAGTTGGAATCCCTACTCTGCTCTTCTGTTGCTGCTACCTGCAAGCACTGGTATATACAGAGAATCAAGCACCACCTTTAACCTCACAAGTGTTCTTTAGATGTAAAATTTCTATCGTTATGAGTCTGATTTTTTGTTTCCTTTTCCAGATCAGACAACCTGTCAAGATCCATTGTGTTTTCAAGAAAAAGAAACAAAGAAAGAGAAAACAAATAACCCAATCTATAGCCATCCTAATTGTGGGGAAAATAGAAATGGCTTACCTCCCAAACACCCTCGCGTCTGTCTGGCCTGTGGGTTGAGAAAAGAAAGAAAGGGTCCAAGATGGCGTCCGTGATTTTTTAATATTCACGGTCTCGTGCAGTCTCGCAAGGTCGCGTTACACGCATGCTAATGAGGTGTGTCTGGGCTCCATAAAAGCAGATCGCTTGGAGAAATTGGCAGAAGCGTTTACACCAGTGTTCGATATACATTGCTTTGCGTCAGACATTTTCCTGCGGAAAGAGTTGCGTCCCTTACACTCCATATCGAATTTGACTCCCTTGCTACAAGCTATTTCGGCCATTATTACATTATTATTTGGACAGATTCGACTTGAAGTTGATACTAGAGTTCAACGGCTCCCCCACTGGCCCGTCTGTGGTTGAGTGATGGGAAAAGGCCGAGCGGGTCTGCCGGCTGTGTAAAGTTAAGGATCATGCACTGGTCATCCCTCTGAGGCTCAACAAAAGGAGCTTACGCTATATACCAGCAGCTCAGGGATGACGCAGACTTGGAAGACATTAAGCAGGCTCTATATGCGGCATTCGGTGCGGACCCCTTTGTCGCCTGGAGGCAATTCACCGAACAGCGGCTTGGGCCAGATGAAACGGTAGATGTCTTTCTGGCCAATTTGAGGAAGCTGGCCGCACCGTTCGGTGAAGCAAGCGACCAAAACCTAGGATGCGCCTTTCTGGCAGGACTCCCAGACAACACCAGTCGACTGCTATGAGCATCGTCAAGGCTCAATGAGCTGGGGCAAGATGAGTTACTGGCCAGAGCCCGGAATATTCTGAAGGACGACGCAGACCTGGTCTCAGCAGCTGCGGAAGCACCCGCACCGCCAACTGAGGACACAAGGTGCTATAAATGTGGCGGACTGAACCACTTCTCCAAAGACTGCCGAAGCGGTGCGAAGGATACGCATAACCGAGGAACATGGAGACAGGTGCGACAAGCTGGGCCACGTAGCAAGAAGCTGTCCAGGAAATGGGCAAGGGGAGTAAGCTACAGCGCCAGCCTTCTCCCCAGATCGCCGCTGAACAAGGCACTACCCGCAGTGAGCGTGCGGATTAACGGGCGTGAGCGCTTCGTGCTTGTAGACACTGGGTGCACCCAGACCCTTGTGCGCAAGGCATGTTGTGACACGTGGGACGAGAAAAAGATTCCAGTTCTGATTGTTGGCGGGGGCTCGCTAGCCTCTTGTGGAGTGAGCGTCATCCGCGCAAGCACCGGCGATGGGCCTACAGTAGCCATACAAGCCCTGGTTGTGGACGGAGAGCTGCTCGGCTATGATCTGCTCCTGGGAATGGACGTCATCAAAAAATTGGATGGCGTCCATGTTGACGAAGAGGGTTGGGTGCGTTTCACTGAAACTGGTCTTGCTCTAGGTGCAGCAATGGAGCTGGAACGGCCTGACTTTCGTGCGGAGTTTGACCAGCGCACAAAGTCCTGGACGGTATCCTGGAAACGGTCGGACGATCAACCGCCAGAGAAGCTGTACAACAGTGTGCCAGAGTATAAAATCCCCCGACGAGCTCGTGCGGAATACAACAAGGAGTTGCAAGCCTGGATTGATAACGGATGGTTGGTTCCTTATCCAGAGAAGGAATTGGGGCCTCCGAAGGGCCTGATCCCACTAATGGCGGTTATCCAGCACAACAAACAAAAGGTGAGGCCGGTGCTCAACTATCAGGAACTAAACAAGCACGTGGACCCTTTTACAGCCCGCACGGACGTGTGTACCGAGAAGCTAAGGGAATGGCGACAGATGGGATCAAATGTATCTGTGCTGGATCTTCGCAAGGCATACCTTCAAGTGCGTGTGCACCGATCACTGTGGCCCTATCAAACTGTGCTTATCAAGGGGCAAAGGTATTGCCTGACCCACATGGGGTTTGGACTCAATGTGGCGCCATCAATTATGCAGATGATTGTTGACGCCATTCTGACGAAGGATGAGCGCATACAGCGAGCAACATCTGCATATATTGATGACGTGTACGTGAACGAGGGAGTTATACTAATTTAATGGAGTAATGGATAGCAGCTTGGATTGAGGAATCGGAGAGTTCGAAATCCAGTCGAATCCATTACATTCACTTACATGCTAATACCCTTGGGAAAGGTGTGAATCCTCTTCTTCTCCCTTCAGCTATATGTAAATAGCAGGACAGACTGGGTTCTATAGCCTTGGATGGCAACTGGTCTAGGAGAACGAAAACTCTGAATTCAAAACCTGCGGAGGGTCGTTTGAGGACCTTGTGCCACATAGTGCACCAGGTCTCTGTAATCGGCCCTTCAAAAAGTGCGGATGGTCCTGCACGAAACCTTCACCACTATAATCAAATCTCATGTGCTATACATGTGGGTTGGGGACTGCTTGTGAATTCCAAATTCCCATGAAACTCCAATATTGGAGCCGGCTCAACCCACCTCGGGTGAATGCCGTTACAAGAAAAGAAGAACATCCTAATTTCATAAATTAGGAATATATTATTTTAGCACACTAGGGGAGGTGGGATTAATATATTCCCTGTTAAATGGTGGCTATAAATATATTCCCAGCCAAGTTTTAGCTTGATGCATTCCATCTTGACAAATGTTTGACTCTTGGGGTTACCCCACCAAAAAAGTACACTTCTATCAATGTAAACTCATAGTCTCAGTATTAAGCAATTCTAATGCTGTCCCTAATCTTCTTTTTATGGTTCTTAGATTTTTTCTTTATTTTAACCTAACATTGATCTGTGAATTAATTAGCATTTCTCTTAAGCTATTAGCTTAACTGTTTCACTGTAGGAAATCACTGTTTGCAGCTTTCACACACCAATAAAACTTCCAGCATGATTGTCATCTTGTTAAACTAATTATGATTGGAGAACAGCTCTCTTGTAAGTATCTTCCTTCATGGGCCCAGTCTGAGGGTGTCAGTTTGTTTGTTTAATGTTTAACGACCTATCAATCCTGAGGGTGTCAGGTCAAAATTGGAAGGTGGATGAGGTAAGATTGTCCACCATGATTTTTTGTCTGCTGCTGTGAGGCCTTGCATTGTCATGTTACAAAAAGCACATCATTCCTCTTTAAATATAGTCTAGCTCAAAGAATGTCTGCTCTGTTATTGATAGTGACAACATTGAATATAAACTCTAACTATGATTCTGTTCTGGTCCCAAAACACAATAGCCATCACTTTCTCTGTGAAGCATGCTGTCTTAAATTTAGTCTTTCTGGATATGTCTGAGTGGCACCACTCCACTGATCTTTTGCTCTTTTGCTGATAGTGGTGAACCCATGTCTCACCTTCTCTGACAAACCTGCTTAGCAATGTGCTATCTATGTTGTACAGTTCTAGAAGCTCTTCTGCAGCAATCACCCTATATTCTTTCATGGAATCAGTCAACATACTAGAAACCCACTTTGCACAGGCCTTTGAGTAGTCAAAAGACTGCAAACACTATCATGGCTTACCTGAAGGATTTCACAGGGTTTTGAAATAGTGATTCTTCTGTCAGTTGTAATGCAAGCACTCACCTATTTGGCCATAACTTCCATTATCAGCAGCACCTGGTCTGCCACTGTGGAGCCTATCACTAAAGTCAGTTTCTCCTGTCTTTCACCAACTGCCATTAATTCTACTGATTTATAGTCTTACTATGTTTACATCAAGTGCAGCCTTCCCATAAACATTCATTAACCCCTTCTCTAAAAATAGAAATTATATTAAAGTTCTTTGCTTTCTATGTAGGCATAGAAGGGCTATTATGAGAAGGAAAGCAATAAGTAACTACACAAATTTTTTCTTATGGCTTTCTCAACATTTTATTGTTTACAAAAAACAAAACTCAGTTATGACTTTAAATTAAATTAGAACAGGCATTACATTTGGACATGTTAATTATACAAAAATTATGCAATTTTTCAAATCATTTAAAGAGTGGATTGTATTTTAATTACTAATTTTTAGCTTCAAATTTAAGCAAATGTTAAAAAAAAAAAAAAAAAAAAATTTCACACACCAATAATCTAAATCTTCCAAGCCAGTGATTATGTTATAAAAACCTGTTCAAGATGGGGTTTTTTGTATGTACTTGTGGTAATTTACTTAAAGGTGTACAATAAAGTACGATATTCACTAACCACCCCACGCAGTCGGATGTGGCACAAGGCCGAGTTTATTGTGGGGTATCTGAGCCTGTAGGCTTGGGCAAAAATATCCCCATAGACCCCGTAAAAATGGAGTTGGGTAGCTGTCTACCACCTCAGATGAGACTCTACCCTTTGGCATAGCCTCGTCTAGGTTCCTCTCTATACAGATGCAGAGAGTTCGACAAGCACACCTCCAAAGAGTGTACAATAAAGTGATGATATAAAAGAAATTAAATATCAGCAAAGAAGGAAACACACTAGAAAGTGTGTAAAGTAAAAGAATTAGCATATGTGTTTGATAATAATAGCAGATAGAGTATGGTAGGTGCTAGAGAATGTGTAGGCCAGCCCAAAATGGCAAACCCTACCATACTGGTCAGAACTTTTGTTCAGCATAGTCCCAGTATAAACTGCAAGTTGTTTCTGTAGGTGTTGAAAGATAAATGTACCTGAGCAGGTGTCTGAAACAGAGATTATCTAGCGACCTTAGCAGATTGGCATGCTCAGAAACAAGCAGCCAGTCATTATATATGATAGAAAAGTTCTAGAATCTTTTTATGGAACAAACCCCTCTATCAAATAAATATGACAAAGGATTTGAATTGACAAGTTTTGATTTCCTGTCCTTTGCTCTTCTAAATGAAAGCATTTTTTTCTGGTCAGTACTTCAATCGACTTTGAAATATCTGTTGAAACATACATAAGATTTTGCAAATATTCAAGATATTCAAGTAGCTATAAAAATAGCAATATACTAACTAACAATAAAAATATTCAAAGAAAAATCTAAAAGATAATGAAGAGATAAGACATTTGCAATTATGATAAAATAAAAATGTTTCATCTTACAAATTTTGTTGGTGCATTAATGCTTGTATTCTGTTTCTTTCTTTCTGCTTCATTAAAATATCTTTAAAAAAGAAAGCAAAAATAAAAGGTCAATTTAATAGCATTATATCTTCAGTGATTTCATATAATGAAATAAAGCTTATCACACAAATTCGAAGGCCTCATTTATTAAAAACTGATAAAAAGTTTTAAAATTATTAATTTCTAATGAGTATTTCTTTTTTCATATATCTGATATTTATTGCAAGTCTCAGACCATCGTTCTGTCATTATTAGAAGCAGTGTGGATTGGAAATAAAGAATAAGCATCTAATCAGATTCAAATTCAAATCCTTTCTTATGAAGCTTTACCGATTAGGGCATAGAGACCACTGGTTACATTAGCTCAAATCTCACCCTATAGCTTTCATTCTTTATTTTTCCCAAATATCTAATGAACAATCAGCTTTTACATACACTCTTAGTAATATTACTTGAATTTATTAGATAAAGAATTATCAAGTGTTTTTATCACAACTCTCAAATAATGATTTTGTGAACATTAACAAGCACTATGATTCAGAAAAACAGAATAAATATCCAGTGAGATTCCAATGTTGTACACTAATGACTACAGAATAATGACCTGTGAATTGCAATAAAAAAAAAGAAATATCACAAAAGAAATACTTGTCAAAATTAAAAATAACTGACAATATTTCATTGAAGAAATTCATATTGTACATCAAATACTTTTTTTTTTAGGTTACAGATAAATAATATAGAAGACTTAAATTTTTTTAAAAAGTAGAAAATGTAATAATAATTGTGATATTATTATTTATATAAAAATCTAGAGAAAATTGGCATTGGATATTAAGAGGGAGTATTATCTAAATATCTAAGAATCATAAGGAAAGACATTGATAAATAGAAACAAATGCAATTCTACTCTCAATTTACAAAGGTGGATCAACAGGTCCATTGTGAAATTTTGATATAAAATTTTCAGTAATTAATATTCATTACTGAATTAAATACATTCCCAAAGATTATAATCAAGGATTAATATTTGTTGCATAAAATGTCTTTTTTTTCACCATTAGGCTGCAGATGTATTGATAATATTTACAGCAGTCTGAACACAATATACTACAATATGAAGTCTTGTAAAAAAAAAAAGCGAAAAGAAAAAGACTAAAGTAGAAGAAACAAATCACGTACGTTTAATTAATATAACAAGGTTTTTCAACTGGTAAAAATTCAAATACTAAATAACTTTACACTATTTACATTGTTCGGACTATCACCCTCAGCTTTGTTGGCATATTTATCACAACCTTTCGGCCACTGTATGCTTCGGCCTTCTTCAGGTGGTTGGAATGTCGAACTGAACCCTTTATTCCAACCACCTGAAGAAGGACGGAGTGTATAGTGGCCAAATGTCGTGATAAATATGGCAACAGTGATGAGGACGATAGTCCGAACAATGTAAATAGTGTACATAATACCTCATCTCAGAAATATAGACAGATACTAAATAACTTTATTTTAAATTTTACTTAAAGCTGAGAATGCAATCTGCTAAAATCTACAAGAAAAAGTTTGATATCAACAAAATTTACTTATTCCTCTCTGCTTACTAATTAATAAATATCTGAGAGTTGCAATAAAAGCCAAAAGAAATAAGATGAATTTTACTATAAAAAAATTAGTAATAATTTTCAATGCTTTATGTAAGAAATTTAAATTAAATTTTTCAGCATTAATGAATAAATACAATTCTAAGTTTTACATTTAATAAAGTTTATAATTAAACCAAAATTTTTTTTTTTAACCTAAAGTATTTTCTCTTTTATCAAAAATGTTTAAGCCTTTTGAGGATCAATAATTATAACTCATGCTAATATTTTTTATATGGATCAAGTATTTTGAATGCCAATAATTTTACCCACCTTGCTTTTTTTCATCCACTTCTCTGTAGAGTTTTATGCCTGAAAACATTTCCCTGAAAAATAGTGGATTCGTATTTAGAAAGGAGTGGAAATTTTAAAAATATAGGACAATACAGATTTTCTGAAAAAAGATACTACAATGTATTTGCCTATGGCATTCACACAACAGCCTTCATTTTAGAGGATATTACAAAAAATATAATTCTCTTATTTTCATTGCATCTTGTTGACAGTGGGAAATCTGAAATCCACTGTCACATAACCATTATATGATGTAATATGTTAGTATAATTGAAGCATTGGGTTTTGAATTATATTTGCATTACACATGCATTATCACTTTATATGTTAAAAGTTTCATAATTTCATTACAATGTTAAAATCAACTTCATAATTTGATTTCACTCACCATTTTCAAATATTTTTCAAATACAAAATCGAATGCAACAGCAATAACAGAAAGAACATATCTAACTTTATCATGAAGAGTTTATTAAAATACTGATAACGTATCAGGTGGTGCTGAAAAGTTTTTGACCCGACCCACTTTTCAAGATCTGACCAAATGATCAAACATCAGATTCTCTTTTGGAAGTGCTTTTTGGTTGGGTGGGTTCCTGGAGGGTAGCATCAGTCATGCTGATAGAAAGCAAAAAAGGTTCTCTAAGATGATTAAAAGAGAGCAATTTCATTTTGGAAGAATTAAAATTATCAAATTTATGACATATCTTCATGTCATAAATTCACTAAAAACAATTGGCATTGAATGAAAAAAAAAAAACTAACTTGTCTTCAGAAATCCTATTTGCAAATAAAAATATCAAGTCATTGTTAATATATGAAAATAGTGAGAGAAAGAACACCACTCCTAAACATATGATATAAATGAATATATCAATTTCTAACTTAAATGCATAATACAGATGCAAGATAAGCTTTTCAGGACCCAATTTAAAGTTATGGACAATTTAATTTGTTGTAATCCAAAAATATTAAAAAGAAACAGACAAAATAATTTGGGATGATCTATTAAAGGGTTAATATCATACATCTATAGTTGTTTGTAAAAGGAAATATGAGATAATTTTTCTTACTGCATGTTTGGTGATTGTGGAATATCCTCAGTTGGAAATTGCTTTTGTTTTTTTATCACTTTTTTATGTGCCAATAATTTCTGCAAGAGGTCAGATTGTACAGTGACCTTATCTCCTGGCATTGAGTTTGCAACATCCTTAACAGCAGAAATCAAATCTGGGCTGATATCTTCGTCTGGACTGAAAAATTAAAATAATATTAAATCAAATAATCAAGAAAATTTTCTACATTGCATTTGATAAAATGTGATATTTAGCATTTCATTCTTTAGCTGACAACTTTCATATTCTCAAGGGAAAATTTCTGCTGAATTAATATACAAAGCGTTATGTCATTTACTTCTCATTCTTTTACTGCTTTTGTAGTTATTACATTTTGACTGATCTTTTCTCTAGCCTTCTTCAGTTGTAAAATATACATGGAAAGAGGAGTACCTGTTTTTTTAGGCAGTACAAATTTTTGAAGATGATAACCAAGAAAAAAAAATTTAGAGAATAGCATCATTAAATGGTGACAGTGTTAACTCCCTACTATCTTCTGGTCCACATTTTTCGGAAGAATACCTCTCCCTACCAACATTTTCTTTCAATAATAATAATTATACATTTGTAGAAATGTAGTTTGAATGAAGAAAAGAGAATAGAATGTTGCTTACATCGTGGGGGGTGGGGTAGAAAGAAGCAGTAACAGGAGATGATTTCTTTTATAGAGAGATATTGCAGGAAGGAAGAAAAGCTATAAAGCTCCTCTGAAAACAGGAGCCGGGATCTTTTTCTTCTTTGTTTCACACAAGAAAGGTTGCGAGAAGGAACAAGATTTAACTGATGGACGAGACAGAGCTGATCCTAGAAGTTTTTCTTATTTTTTGAAACACAAACTATTTTGGTAATAAACAGTCTGGAATGGTGAGATTGGGTAGAGATGTGATACCACCATTTAGCAGAGAAGGTGATATAGTCACATAGATAAAGAAAGTGAAATTGGTCACCAAGCATCAAAAAGTGCAGACTTTGCTTTTTCTGCAAAGAGATGTACTTACCCTCTACCTTGAAATGTGTAATAAGGATCAGTTGGATATGGACATGATAGAGACCAGACTGAAGAAAGCATTCACTGAAGAGCCCTTTGAAACATATGAAAAGCTCAAAAGAATGAAATAGACTAGAGAATTCGTGGATGTCTACGCCAATAATATCAAATGGTTGGCTGGCCTGGCAAGATATCTAGGAAGAGGACTGAATCAGATAGCAAAACTAACTTTTGTGATGGGCTTCCCGGACAATGTACCTGTGGCATTGCAACACTAGTGTAGAAAATATGGACCTCTGCAAAATGATACCAGCAGCATGGTTCTTGGTCAGCAAAAAAATTTGAGAGCCCAGAACAGTAGCAACAACTGCACAAAGCACAGGATCAAAAAAAAAAAAACAAAGGTCATATGGAATTATTGGCATTAGGTGCTATAGATATTATACCTCATTAGAAATTGTAACGAGCCATTAAGAACAAATGTAAGAATTGCACGAGATTGGAGCATATTGCGAGATATTGATCTCAGGGTCAGTGAAAGGAGCAAGGGAGAGCTTCTGCACCAGTATCTACCCTGTCAACAGAACAAAGGCATAGTACCAACCTCTACCAATCATAGAAGTGTCAGTGGGTGGTATGATAGCAGCAGCTCTTGTTGATATCGACTGCACAACCTCTTTACTTAATCCCAAGCTTGTGAGCAGGTGGAGTGGAGGTGGCACTGTGAAAGCAGTTGAGGGAGACATCACAACAAAAACATATCTGGTTCTCTGGTAGTTGCATTGGTGGTACTAGGGTTGTATCCCAAAAAGAGTTTTTCATAGGGGCACCCAGTGATAGAAGAACTGATGCTGTGTACCAAAAAGCCCTGTCAAACTAAAAGACTAAGATTGTTTTGTTTTAAACATCAAAATATTTTTTCATGTGTATTTTCATTTTTTGTGTAATAAGAACATATTTTTTCCTTTATTGTGATACTTGAAGTCTTTTTTCCCTGGACAATGTCGGGTATCCCAGCTAGTTAATATACTTCACATATAGCAATATTCATTATTCAAAATACCAACCAATAATCTTACCTTTCACCTGTTTTTTCCTTTTTAAATGGAGCATCAGAGCGACTGTCAATCTTTTTTTTCTTACAAGCAATTTGCCCAAGAGTAAATTTGCAACTTGAATTTAACAAATAAGTCTTCTGGCAACTGTAAAAGAAGAAATTATTAACATTTACCCATATTCTGTTATTAAATAGGAAAATACAAAAAATCTTACTGTTATATGCATTTTAACACAGAGTAACCATCCAAGATTTTAATGACACAAAAATGTCACTCATTTTTAGTGGCAAAGAGAAAGGGAAACAAATAAATTAAAAAAACAACTTTGTATCTTTCACTTCTTCTACCCACTCATGTTTCCTTTCTTATAAATACTCACTCAATACAAGGCTAAAGAGCCATTCAAGGTAGAGGGCAACTGTATTGTATTTAATAGTGTAAGTAAAGGTAAGAAATGCAGTTTATGCGGTTATGTTGGAAATATCTTGGGTTAACCGTAGACTTGAAGAGGTTAAAATTGTCGTGATCAGGAAAACATCCTACCACATTCCTCAAAGCAGCAGTCTTTGGAATGAAGCTGTTCAAGTGGAACTTACTTCTTATTAATGGAATACAAAGGGACTGAAGATGATTCATACTTGTGTACATGGCATGGCAAGTCCCGTCTGCAAAGTTCAGGGCTTGTGGGACCAAGGAATGTAGCTTATCAGAACCCTTGCTATGGAAATAGCAATAAAGTCACTAATCATTTTACAAGCACCCAACCAATCTAAAATAACTGAACTCATAAACAAAGTGAAAGAAGTTAAAAGAGAATAAAAAAAATAATAAATTTTATTTAAACAAATTCATAATTTTTGCATATTGGCTGCTTCTATAATTAATGCAAGGTTTCTACAAGAATATTTTACATGAAATAATGGTGGTGAAAAGGTACATGTACAAAATAACAGAGATTGATTAATTGGCAATGCAAGATAACAATTATTAACCAAAATAACAAAAGAGAAAGTTTAAGAGTTTCTTTTCTTAGAAGTAAATTGCATACACAACAAAAATTGTTAATGAATGTATTTGAGTGTGATTTGCTTATGTAGGTGTGTTTGTGAGAGAAGCATCCACATCCCTTTTTGCTTTAGCATGAAAAGTTGATGGCACACACTTTAAAAGGAGGAAAACAGGAAGAGTTACTTAAGTACTTTGTAGCAAAAAAGCTTTTAACTTTTTTGTTTCTTTCTGTAGTAATTGTAAGAGTAAAGAGAGTTCAGGACAGCAGTAAAAGTGCTAAACTTTATCCAACTAAACAAAACTCAGCTACAAAAGAAAAATAGGAGTTACAAGTTAAATAGCCAACTGGGGGAAGTCCATTGCTTGTACATAGTGAACATGGGATACTACTACCACACTTTTCTTGCAAACAATGTGTTCAAATAATTAATATGGCAGCCCAATGTCACAAATATATGCAAGCCGATGGACAAGGTAGAAAAATAAAACAACTTCTCAATTCGAGAACACTAGCTGCTTTTATTGATAGAAAATTTTTTTCATTGGTCAACAAGTGAGAGGACACACAACAATATTAGCATATCGGAGATGCATTTATGGCAACACCTGCAACTAACTTGTTTCTATTTTGGTTGTCTTTGGCATATCATACAGAACACACATGCCCCTTTTCTCAATAAGCAACTTTCTCTTTCACCACAGTAGCTTGTTTTTATACTTTCATGGATGATACTATGTTTACTAAGGGCTGCTGCTGATACTATGTTTATTAAGACACTATATAATTAACTAAGCTTAATCGTAATTATGCCATCTACTGGTCACTCATCCACTTAAGTGAACATCACACTTTCTTTCTTGTGGGACAACTGTACTTACTTTATCTTTTTACTTGATATCACTGACTATATCATGATCTGATAAGCTAAGAATCTTATATGGAAAAAATGAGAAACACCACCAATATTATTAGATATTATTCTAGGAATAAATGTCTGTCACTAATCTTCTCTTCTACTGAGATGTACAAATTAAATCTGGATTTTTACCTGCACCCCATCTCTAAGCTGGATGTTTGAGTTGATTTCTCTAACAGACAAGTCTCCCCTAATTCCTCAAGCTTAATTTGGAACTAAGAGTGAAAAAATTGAAAATATTGGATTCATACACAGTAACAAATGTTCTCAAATAGCAGATTTCTCATTTTGATCTTAAGGCAAACAGTGCAAAATAGAAGATTTCAGGCAAAAATCTAAAAAAAAAAAAAAAACCCAAAAAAAAACCCTACTTTCTTTCAAAACCTCACCAACAAACAAAACTTCAATTTTTTTAAATCTCAAGGTTAGATATACTTCTACCTGCTATTTGGTTTTAACCCCCACATCCCTGGGTTACTATATCAGTGTAACTTTAGAGAAAGAGATATGCCTAAGTTTGCTAAATGCTCTGGTGGACCCACTGTGATGGCCTTCCATTTTACCAATAAATGATGCATAGATGTCTCTATTCATATTTAAATACTGCTCTTTGAGGCACAAATGTTTTCAGCCTTCCCTGATCTAGGTATCAAAATACTACTTCAATGGGCAAGATATGACCCCTTTACTAGTGTGTCTCTACAATTACATTACTGCTTGGTCTTTACAAAGCTCTAAAAAAAGTATCTATCAAGCATCTTTTTCAACGATTCTGAACAAAAGGCATTATTCATTAGCACCTCATCCACTTAGCCCCTGTCCCCAAATATTCCCAGCAATTTCAACCACTTCTCTACCCTAATTTACCTTCTGGGTCTGCAAAAGTATACCCACACATATTATTACCAGTTCTGGTCATTGTTACATTGACAACCTCTGCTCCAATTTTTTTAAAATTATTTAATGTTGAGCACTCTGATTATTTTATACAAAAAGTAGAACAAAAGAGAAAATTTAATCAGTACAAATCATTATAACCTCATCTCCCCTTCTTAGTAATGAAATATTCAGTTATAATGATAATGAGAGACATTACTCTATGTCAATAAGCGAATATGTTTCTTGTTACCAGAATAACAGAATATCTTTTAATACCTCCAAAATGAAATTGCTCTCATTTAACCAACACTGGCTGATGCTCAACTCCTGGAGAGCATCACACTGCGCCTTCTTCGCCTCACGTTTTCAACTGATGAAGTGAAACAACTACATTGAATCAGTATCTGCATCTACTGCAAGGAAAGTTGGGTCACTGCCAGGTTTTCTTCATCAGAGTCCATCTTGCACATTTACAAATCTACCATTCAACCGTACATTGAATACTGTTGCCATATCTAGTCTGGTGCTCCAGCTATTCATCTCGAGGTTCTTGACAAAATCCAAAGAGGAATCTGCAATGTAATCAATCTTTTCTACAAATATTTTCATGGCAACTGCTCTAAGCAGCCTTTTATCCTGGTTCCTCGGCTACATGAATTTAAGTCTGCTACTAGATTGGCATGTACGCCCCACCATTTTACTGTTGAAATAACTAAATGAAACTGCCACTTCTACTTTTACTCCAACAGTTTCTTTTCTCGCGCTTCCCATCTGTGAAACTCCCTTCCGTTTACTTGCTTCCCTGAAAACTACAATCTTCAAAAATTTGAATGCAATGTCAATCGCCATCTTCTGTCGTCTTGAATCCCATTCAACTTTTATCTTTTCCTCAATCCCCCCTATACCCGGTCTTTTCTCTCACTTTCACTAACCCTACTGCATACTAGACGTATTAAAAAAATCTCATTAAGTAGGGGAGATCAAACTGCTATTACTTTTTTTTATTTTAATTGTTTTGTTTTTTTTAACATTTTTCTTTATTTTCACCTTTAATGATTAAAAAGGCAGAATTCTTTCTTACGTGCTACATAGTTCAATTCAATGTATGTATAAAAAATACAGTATTATTCATTCAAAAAAGTAAAACCAATGCAAATTACAAAAATCTGATATATTGCCGTCATTTTTACGATAGTTGTTAAATAACACATACGAATCATAAATCAGTAATGAATATTATTTTGATCATGCAATCTGAAAAAAAATAGACTTTTAAGAATTTTGTGTAAAATTTTAAAAAAATGAGGTAGTTTTTGAATTTTGAAGCTGGTCCTAGAAAGACGTGTTGAAATCCCCAACAAAAAGAGGGTTACGTACAAATAATAAAGAGAAAGAATTCTCGCTGAAAAGTAGATAGTAATTGGCAAATTATTTGGCATAGCCCTAGGAAAAATAAATTTGAATTAAGAAAATGTACTCACTATTTAGGCTTAAGTAAGAAACTATCCGTTCTCGTTAAAACATGCCGTACCGCGTATAATGCAGCCATTTTACTAAGGGAATTAACTCCGAATTGCTTTATTTTAAAAACATCAGCCAAGGAATTATCAAGGTGACTCACGAAGATGACCTCGTGGTTAAGATAGTTGCGTATTACCCGTCCTGGTGTCAAAAGTCGGTATCCAGCCGAAGTAAATATAAAAGATTTCATTATATATTTATTTTCAAAGTAGGCGGGGTTTTTGGTAGATAGGCGCAGTACCATTTTTCCTAGCTTTTTCACTCATTTGGCCTGATGCATAGACACGATTATGCGTCGTAAAATTAGAAATTGCAATTGAATTTACTTATATTTTTAACAAAAATTTTTAACGTAAAGATGACAAACACACTATTTCAGTTGGATTTTTTTTGTGGCTGTACAGTCTTAGTATTTGAAATGTTTGTAGGGAGACTGATTTTATTTGTTGTTTTTTTTATGACTTATCAACCTTTTGCAGGTTATTTAAAGCCAGAAAATATTTTAGATTGCAATAATTTTTGGAGATAAGAACGATTTAAGTCCTACTTATTAACCTATAGCTGGGGTGTAGAAGAGATAGATCCATACCTTTCCCAAGAGTATTTATGCATAAATGAATATAACAAATTCAACTGGAATTGGAACTCAGCTCTCTAATTTCCAATTCTAAGCTATCATCCATTACACCACTTGCACATCCAAGCTTACAGCACCTGCTATTCTCATGCAATCACCCACTTAAGTAATGATCAGGCTCGATGTTGCTTAACTTTGGTGATTGTACAAGAACTTGTATTTCAATGTGTTATTGTCATAAGCCAAAAGTATTGGCAGAGACACTTTATTCCTATATAACATTTAGTGAGATAGATTCATGGGTGAAATATTCCATAAATTAATACATTGTAGTAGACAGAGTTAGTCACTGCTGTTGCCACTGTTTTCGGGGCTGGCTAAAGGCATTGCTGTTGATGGAAATATTTTGGTTTCACTGCTGAGGGCCTGGATAAGCTTGCCTGCTGCAGGGATCCATCACTAATGTCAGCCTATTTAGATCTGCCTACTTTGGTGAAATCAACATTGGCTTCATAGTGAGTCAGTGGCTGAGAAATGGCTGTTGTGAAAACTGTGTAGACCTTTGTCTGATTGGTCAGAAAATAAGTTTTATGACACTTCTATTCCAGAAGTGGGTGTGAAGAACTGAATCAAATTAAGGCCTGTTTTTGTCATATGAACAGTGGATGTTGAAGTGAGCACTGCCATTTGAGTTAAAGAATTCGAGTTCCAACAGGGTATAATCCTATAATCAAGAAAATGTCCAGGTGATTTTACAAAAAATGCTTTTTATAGCCCAGTTTCTTTTTATGAAGAGTTTTCATATGACAGGAAACAGGCTAGATACAGGAAGATTTTTAATGACTCCTCTTACTACTTTGACTCAAACTTTTACTCAGAATGTTATTTGGACTGCCTACCTGATACATTATCTTTTATTTGTATGCGGCATGTAGATGTAGTATTAAACACAAGAATACATGAATATTTAGCAGTAAAATGCTCGCTTTTATTCTAAAGTATATGACTTAAAGAGTTTAAAAATTCTAATAACTTTATTATTATACATGCTTAAAAGCTGAAACTTTGCAGCCTAATAATTTGTTATATGCTTTTGTTATGGTCCAGAATGATAAGGATATTTCATCATTCTAAAAATAACCCTGTCATCAGTGCTGATAAAAAAATAAGGATATTTCATCATTCTAATCGTCATCATTATAAAAACGACCCTTCCACCACAAGCGAGTTAGTAGAGTAGAGTAGAGAACAGTATGTAGACTAGGGTACCCTATAGCAGTAGACTAGTAGGCAAGTAATCAGTCAAAAATACATGTTTGCCAACATTTCAGAAGATCAAAAAGAGATGATTTCAAATGCCATCCTCACAACCAAAATTCTCAGAATGAAACTAAGTAAGCACTGACTTTTAAACAAAGATACACTGAGGGCATTTTGCACAGACCATACCAATATTCTGTAATTCACATCACAAAACAAAACTACAAATCTTGCTATTTATGTCAACACATGGCTCAAGTTTTTATTGTTTATGTTATTGTTGAATCTTTTAATTCATTTTGTTTTCAATATAAAAAAGAGGAAAGGATTCCTCATACACTACAAATACATATAACAATAGGGTAATTACTTTAACAACACTCAAATAATATCAAGATTACTACCTTACATCAACCCTCACTTACCCACCCTGTTACACTTTAAATGTTGAGTCAATTTAATTTTTCTCCATAAATTATAAGTTAATTAAATTTTATTTTAAGTTGGTATTCATTCAGTAGGGATAATGTATCATTAATAATTTTCAATAAAAACAGGATTTCATTTTGTCTGAAACCAATTATGTTTTAACAATATATCCACTATAATTTGAATCTAATTTCTTCATTTACCAAATCTTAGTTTATATAGATTTTTAAAGTCTTTCTTCACAAACAATAGTTTTTTTTAACCTTCCAAAAGGATAAGGGCAGAAAGAGCTAAATAAAGGAAAAGGAATGTCTTAACCCTACTAGTGATATGTAAAAATGTTCATGTGCATACAAATTTAGAGATATATAACAGTGAAAGTTCTAAACTGTGTTTTTATTGATGTAAAATAGACTCTTTACAAAATAATCATAATGATCATTTTAATATGTTTTTTACAATATCTTTAAATAAAAGTTAAAAAAGTTTAAAAAGTTAAAAGTTTAAAAAGTTAAAAGTTTAAAAGTTTTTGCATTAATGTAGCATATAATTAATGCCAGGAAATACTAGATGAACTGAACTGAATTTAATACCAGAAACATTTGTGGTGACTCATTTTAAGAGATACCAAAATAAGCATTTTGCTCATTATCACAACAGAGCATAAGAGAAGCTAGGTGCATCAGAGGGTTAATCTGAAATGTAACCTCATAGTCACCAGTTGCAGAATCATACCTCAGAGTATATTAGTGGCTGCCCTGACATAAACAGGTAGTTGATCCAGCTAAGCTGAGGCTGGGCACATGCTGAAGAACTGAATGACAGGAACTTATATAAACACCTCATGCAAGAAAAAAAATAACAGAAAAACTCTCACATCCTTGCAATAAGATCCATGTTCAAAAAAAGTCCCCAAAGCCACATACCATCATGCTGATATTAACTGACAAAATCTAGAAGTGAATAAGCAATATGGCCAAGTGTTGCTGTAGTGAGAAAATGAATGCAGGTGTAACTTAACATTATTCAACTTAGAATGAAGTGTGTCCTATTGGACTTACTTAAATACAAAATATGTATAAGGGAAATAGTCCATACCACAGTTGTATTTCATGTCATCTCTGGCATTTGTTAGCAATTCCTCAGTGAGGACCCCAAGGCTGCATCACAAAATGCTACTTTTTTTTACTCTCTTTATTTCAAAGAGAACATAGTAGGCATAATTTTTTGGGGAGAAAACAAGAGAGAGAGGGAGATAGAGAAAATGCAGCCAGATACTTTTCATCACATGGTGGCTTGTCTCATTCTGCTAAAGCCACAGTATGTCTAGGAATCTGAGAGCAGAAGGCATGTTCCCTCATCTATTGCTACCACTGTACTGACCATTTTTATGAATTTTTAGCCTTATATTAAAAAATTAAACAAAAACAAACCATTATTGTCAATGCCCATTGGGTTTAAACCATCCCAATTCAGTTTAGGTCTTTAGAAAGTTCTGTACAGTATAGTAAGGTTTGCCATTTTTGGCTAATCTATGCATTCTGTAACAAGCCATCATATAAAAGTCCTATGGTTATGATTTGGAATTGATGCACAAAAAGTTTCAAACTATTTGGCCATCAATAGTGAATAGAAAGGAGTGTATCCTGTCACAGAGTCATACAAAACCTTATACTTCACAAACCAGCAGACAAAAACTGATACAGTTAGACATTGTGGTCCTACCCCAAACTTTTTTTATTAACTGGACACGTCTCCTATGAATTAGCACTTTTTCCTTGAATTAGATGCATATAACCTGCAAGTTTACATCAACATGGGCCATCAAAATGCAGTTTGTCAATTCATGTGACCCCAGTTTTTACTGTTGTAGAACAAATTCACTTACATTAATATGTAAAATCTAATTTGATTAATAAATCTGTTTCAGCTAACTTATGACATTTTAAAATTTTTAATTTAAAATGGCTAGTTCTTTTTCTGCAGTTAGATATTTACATGCCAAATATATAAAATGTAATTCTGAGATCTTCAAATGTATTTTAGGATTCAAATACTGAGATTTGAACACTGATAAAATCATCATTTTTAAGATTTTAAGCCAAATTATCTGTTATTTTAGAAGTTTTTTGAAGGACTAAATAAAATATAAGAAAAGGATCAAAATCCATTATTTGAAAAAAGATTACATGAGTTATAGAAACACTTTAAACTGTTCACTTTTAAATCTATTTTTAATATTGTAAATCTTGTGTTAGGTTTTTCTCATAAAAAGATAAACTCTTCTGATAAAAAGAGAAACTCTTCATTGTTTGTTTAAAATATTTTTATTTTCATGCAAATCAGCTGATATATGCAAAACCTAATAAATGCAATATATGCATAAAAAATAAAACATTTTAATAATTTAAACAAGTAAAATATCTTAAAACATGGATCGTTACACAATGTAGAAAGTTGTATAAACATTCACTAGTTGTCATGTGACCAAAGTAAAAACCTCTTTTGCATAAAATGACGCTGCCATCTTGTGAAAAAAACAGTACATTGTTGCAAAATGAGTTATCTCATAATTTAGCATTTAACTGATCCTTGCTTAGACAAGTTATTTCATCCATAGCTAAAATCATTTTTTTCCTTGGCATTAAACTGCCAACTTGCTAAGATGAATTATCTCATCTCTAGAAATGAACATGTTTAAAAAATCTTTTGTGTTATATTTTATAGCTAAATTCAATGTCCACAGATATATTTGAAGTAAAATAACCATGGGAGAGTCTCAAAAAATAATTTAATAAATAAATGTGTAAGTAATCACTTCTTTCATTTCTTTTCTCCAAAATCATTCAAGTTCATCTTTTGTATTGCAATCACAAAATTTAATTCTTCATTTGTTATTCATAATGTTAAAAAGAGTTCAATGATCAATTGCTTTAATTGTCACTGAAAAGGATGAACCTTAATATTATAATCAGGCTTATCAATATGTATCCAATTTATAAAGAGTGATTTCCTGCTTATTGATACATAACCATTATATAAAGTTTGTATATCATGATAATCAATATGCTTCCATTATATAAATTGTGAGATCATGTTTATTTATACATATCCATTATATAAAGTGGGATATCATGATAATATGTTTCCATTATATGAAAAGGGATATCATGTTTATCAATACATTTTCATTATATAAAGAATGATATCTTGTCAATCAATACATATCTATTATATAAATGGTGAGATCATGTTTATCTATACATCTCCATTATATAAAGAGTAATATCATGTTTATCATTTATATAAAGAGGGATATCTTGTCTATCAATTTATATCCATCATATAAAGGGTGATATCATGTTTATCAATAGTAGGTACTGTTAGTTTACTTTAATCCTGTACAAAACTATGGTAGTCATACCCAGTGAAGATCATTACACAAGCAAAATTTCTTCAGTGAGTTGAACTTGTTTACCATCACACTACAGTAATCATCTGACACTTTTGTTTTATTGAAGGAAAATATTCTAAAAAGTCAAGTTATATTAATTTATTGATCTCATAATATACGTGATTGTATTGCTTTAATATTAATGAACTCACAATAACTGTACACCAGACTTATTGACTTTCTTTGCGTAATCAACTGATTATTTTTTTATTATTCTAATGTTATCAGTCACTTGTTTGCTGGTCACTGATAAATGATGACTTTGATTTTATTTTGTATATTTTTATGATTTTTCTTTTGAGAGGTGAAATTGAAAGTAAAAGTGAAAGTTGTCAGTAAATTTGATCATTGGATCCTGTTTTGTTTGCATTTAAAACAATGCTGATATATACATGATCTATATATTCATCTTCTCCATCAAAGTTCTATGTACTTAAGTAGATTGGTTCATTCATAAAAAATAGGGAAAAATCCTTTGGAAATAATTTTTGCAGATTATTATTCATTAGACTTTCTGTAAGGCACAATATTTGTCAGAATCTAAAAAATTATGTTTTTTTTTTATCTTTTGAGATGTGGGTTCCTAATAATAATATGGATACAGTGTAAAATCCATCTCTGACTTTTTATTGAATTATCAGGATTTTACTGTTTTGCATACAAAAGCTGCCTTTATTTTTAAAAAGATTTCTTTTAAATAAAGAACATATGTATATATACATTTTTAATTAAATAACAAAAATTTACATAACAGTGGAGTAATGGATAGCAGCTCAGACTGAGGAATTGGAGATCCAAGTTGAAATTCCAGCCAAATCCATTACATTTACTTACATGCTAATACCCTTGGGAAAATCTTATTCTCCCACCCCCCAATCCGGCTATGGGTAAATAGCAGGACAGACTGGGTTCTATAGCCTTGGATGGTATCTGGTCTACCACAGAAAGAAATGGCAACCTACTGCAGGAAAAAATCTGCCTCATCAGTCATGTATCAAAAGATACATGATCGCCTAAGTGTGTATCACGCATGGCACATAACTGATTGATATGTCTGTTTATTCTTCATTTAAGATAAATAATTATTTCTCAATCTTTGTGCACCTGCTTCCAAAGACATACTGCCTAAAAAAGATTTTGTGAAAAAATAAAAAAATCAAATTTTAATAGTTCAGAAAATTAAAAAGATATGCAAATATCAATGATGTAAGCATAATTTCAAACTTGACATTTGTAAATAACAGCTCAGTCTAATAAAAAGTCAGAGACCAATTTTATATTGTATACCTATTGTAAAAAGGACCCTCCTTCTAAATCACTAAAAAAATCAATATTTTTTTATTCTGACAAATGTCATGTTAATCTACAAAAATTATTCCTCCAAAAAATTTCCCTATTTTTTTACAAGCGGATCAGTCTATTTAAGTAGTGCCATGACATGTCCTGGGACTTTGCATTAATGCATTCAAGATTATGATATTTTAACACAAATGCTTTTATTTCTCAGTAACAGATAAATGAGTACAAAAAAGTAGTACACAGAGCATAATTAATTCTGCACTATCAAGTATTCTGTGGTAATTATATTCAACAACAGAATTTTTTTATAATATATATTTTTATAATTAACAGCTTGGTTGACTAGAGAAGCTGATAGCAATATGGTTGAAAAAGGTCATATCAATATTACATATGGTTGAAAGAAAAACATGTAATCTGGTTACATGATTTAAATATATGTAAGAATTACATTATATTAGTCATGAAAATATACATAAAATGACCAGCAAGTATTAAAAAAAAAGGTTTCATTTAGATCCTGTTGTTCCACTTTTTTGTGCAATCTGAGAAACAAAATATTTTCATCCCTTATGGCAACCTTTTATTCTCTTTCCATTCTATATCTGAACAAAACTTGTCAAAAACCTTTTCTCTATAAAGGTCTGAATAAAATTCCTGCAGTTGTTTTTAAGAACCTTAGCCTAGATCTATCACTAAGTTATTTAACTGCTACCTGAATGAGAAATGTTCCCTAAATCTATTTAAGATGTTGGCCGTATTTCTTGTTTACAAGTTTGAGAGTGAGTGCTCGTCTCCATCACAAATCACCTCATCAGCTTGTGCAAACCTTTTGAGTCAATCATCAACAAGGAAGTTATTGATCACCTCAACAGAAACAACTCCTTGAACAACAAACAGTGTAGATTTCACTCCTCTGGGTCCACTGCTGATAAGTTAACAATCATTACACATAGAATCTGTGAAATTTATCACATTTACACATAGAATCTGTGAAAATTATCACCTTAGATATCACAAAGGCTTTTGATAAGGTGTGGCATAGAGTGTTGCTACACAAATTCTCCAGCTATGGCATCTCTGGAAGAGGCTTCTCATTTATCATGAAGATAGTTGTTAATGACCAGTCCTCTGAAGCTCATGAAATCAATGCAGGTATACCCAAGGGTTCTTTCCTTGGTTTCAAATTCTTTATGCATTCTCAGATTATTAGTAAATATGTATGCAGATGATATTACAAATTATGGCTACATCTCCAAAAATCTAGATGACAAGAATCTGGCAACTGATTTTTCCTTTGACCCAGCTTTTATAATTCAATGGTGTAAAGACTGGCTTGTATCATTCAATACCTCTAAAACAAAGTGAGTAACATTTCATCATTACTGAGCAAGCCCTTAATTTCTGCCAGTCCTAATGAACATTTGTACTCTCAGTGGGTCTACTTGTTCTTGAAGGACCATTGGGAAACTCACTACAAATCTCAAATGAAACTCATATATATGATCCATCACTAAAGATGTTAGAAAAATGGCCAGTTCTTTGTGCCACTCCAGAATGTACCTGATTCTGTCTGCCATACTCCATCTTTACAAGTGTCAGATTAGACCAAAAATGGACTATTGCTACTACATCTAGAGTGGAGCTTCCCAATCCTCCCTTTCCAGCCTTGACAAAGTTCAAAAGTGTTTACACAGCCTTATGGGTGATGAATTATTTTCAACCCTACAACCATTTTCCTATAGATGAAACATTATTACCCTCTATCACAATTTTTATAGCAGATGTTCAAACAAGCTATATTCCTTGGTTCTACCAGTTCAGACCTTCACATCCACAACCTGCCATGCCATGTACACAATATCAACTCATTCTCATTCCCTTCCACTTCCATTTATAAACTACATTCTAACAGCTTCTTCCCCACAACTGTTACTTTGTAAAACAGATTCCTAAGGTAACGCTTCTCTGATCACTACAAACCTAACTTCTTAATGTTCGTGTTCAACCGTTATGTATCCTTCATATCCTCACTTCTTACTACTACCCTTTATGCCCTTACAACAATGTCATTCAGTAATCCTCTACCTTCAGTGGCTCTTGTATTGGGTATACAACAAAATAAGAAAACAAAATCTCTCAACCATGACATATTTTGATAGTACTTGTCATAATCTTGAAAGACAATCCCAAGCATAACAATCCTGAATGTTAATATTCTGAAAGATTTGTAGTGATAGCAATAAATAAATTAATAAATAACCCCCAGCCCCTATTGCCAGACTATGTAATAGTTTGGAACCTGTTGTGGAGTACTGGAGCACCCCCACAAGATGGACTGATAAAGAGATAAATAGCACGCTTTCTTACTGAGAGAGAAGCAGTTGAACAAAACTTTTTCCTGGCCTCTCTGATTCCAGGCGAAAACCCAGACAAGACTATGCTGAATGTCTCACCTGTGGCAGTAAACAAACCTGACCCTGTGTATACATGGTCTATAGGGAATTTTTGCATGAGCCTACAAGCTCAGAATGCCCCACATGCCTTGTGCCAATTCCTGCCTTGTGGGAAGGCTTCGGGTAAATACTGAAGTTGAACAGAACTGGTGAAATTCACTATTAACTGCTATTCCAGTAGACTGTGTTCGTGACTGTTAGTACAATATTATTCTTCATAATAAATTGCTATTACTTTTTATGTGTATCAATTTCATGATATAACAGAACCAAAATAATTAATAAAAGTTAAGCAATAAAAAATATACTTTAAAATACAGATAAGAATGTTAGATAAGAAATAGTTAAATAAAATATAGTATACTCCCATGATGCATTGGGAAAGCATTTTATTGCCAAAATAAACAAAAATCAAAACTTTCTCTTTGTTTTTATTTTTACTGTCGAAGAAGGCAGACATTCTGGACATTCTTAGGAAAATATACTGCCACCAACAAATAAGCAGTCTCTGGTAGGGCCACACAGGATGCTATGGTCAAGAATGAGAGACCAGACAAAGAATGATCGAACCTACAAGACCTCAACGGCAGACCATACAGAAGTTATCAAACCCAATGGCTGTGAAAGCTGATGAAGGCAGCAACAAATCTTTCAACACCACTTGTCTTGGTCTTCATGCCATTAGATCCACTTGATTGATTTGGGAAGAAATGTGTGTTCCTGGAGTGCAACATCAAGTACATGCTATACAAACACATGCATAGGCATCTTGTTCAATGGGCCAACACAAAACTTTGTCTTGTGGTGATTGGGGAAGGGCAATGGGTGTAGACAACTGAGAGCTGGAAGCTCTTAGTCAATAACCAGCAGACAAATAATGAATATTTGATTGTCATTCTGCTTTTGGATAGAAGCAAGAAAATTGTTTGGCAGTAATATTCATGACTGAGCAGTGTTGTTTAGGACCCACTCTACTCATCTTCAAATGAGAGGGTGCTAGAAAACGTGCCCTAAAAACAGTCTGCTTCACCTACACTCATCTGGAAAACTGCATCCAGAAGTTTCACCATCATGTGGTCAAGAACCTCAAGAACCAGTACCATAAAATTTGGAGCATGGAACATTCAAACACTAATGGACAATCCCAACTCAGAAAGACCAGAAAGAAGAACAGCTTTTGTTGCCTGTGAACCAAACAAGTTCAATTTTGACATTGTCACTCTGAGTCAAACTTGCAGAGCTGGAGAAAGGCAATTCAAAGAAAAGCAAGGCCAATACACATTCTTCTGGAAAGGACTTGGTCATGAACAACCAAGAATCCATGGAGTAGGCTTTACTATCCAAAACAATCTCCTCCAAAACTGAAGATCACAGACTATGGAATGGAGCAATAAGTAAGGAAGGAATTGGCAAGATCAAGGAACTCTCCTTCTCACTAGATGTGCCTAATCTAATTCTGGTGATCACTAACACCTGGTCTCATCAGAAGGACAGATACAAAGTCTCCTGGCAACATCCATACTCCAAGCAGTGGAGCTTTATTGACTATACTATTTACATTATTTGGACTATTGTCTTCATCTTTGTCGCCATATTTATTACAACGTTTCAGCCATTGTATGCTCCGGCCTTCTTCAGGTGGTTGGAATGTCGAACTTAACCCTTTATTTCGCTCACTGGGGTAGACTGTTCTAGTTCCATGTGCCATGTCTAATGGATGTCATCTATCAGTTATCTCCTGTCAATTCCCTTCTCCAAGTTCTCCACCGCCTTAACCAGGTATTGAACTCACACTCTTTGGGTCTTGTCACATGTGCCTTGAGGACATCTGTGTATGAATTTCTGGGTATTATAAACCTAATGCCTTCAGCATCCATTTTTTTACCATATTGCAATTTTTGCTGTTATCATTACATGTTTTTACCAGAGCTCATATTGGAATTTTGGTTGTTATTATCGCATTTCTCTGGCAATCCTTATTACTAGTTCCCATATTGTATTCATTTCTATGCTTGGTCGGCTCAGGAGATTTTTGTAGCCTAGAATATGTGCTGATTCCTTAAGTTTACAAATTTTCCAATGATGTTCTTTGTCTATGATGTCAACCTGATCCTACAGAGGGTGGTGATCTCCCTTTTCTCTCCATATGTGGTCAGCCACATCTGATTTTTCCACTTCCCCTCATGTTACAGCTTTCTGGTGTTCTTGAAGCCTTACCCTAAAGGGGCAGCCTGTCTCCCCTTTATATTTCTTTCCACAGCTGCACAGGATAGCGTACACACAGTCTTTAGTCATGTTCTCCTCTATGGGGGGGGTCTTACTCAGGAGAGATATCTGCAAAGTGTCATCCAACTTTTGAAGGTTGTCCTGCTGTTATATGAACCACAGATCCTTTGTATTTTCTCTGATAACCCCTTCACATAAGGCAGGCAGACTGTTTTCTGAGTGTTGTTGTCTTCCTCTTGTACCTGTCTATCCCAGTTTTTTGGGGCTGCTGCCATGTACCCAGGGTAGTTGTTACATTGTAGAGTACTACTTATACTGATAAATTCTTTATCTAATGTCTCTGGTTCGCCACTTATAACTTTTTGCTCGGTGTTGTAAGCAATGGATGATCCCTTTCCTTATGCTGTATGGATGGTGGGAGTTGAAATTGAGGCACTGTTCGGTGAATGTTGGTTTACGGTATACGGTTGTCGTGAACCCATGCTCTGTTCAAGATATTAGAACATCCAGAACATTATTGACTATGTCATCGTTTGATCCTGAGATCAAAAGATGCACACAAAATGAGAGCCCTCACTGGTGTCAAAGAGTGCTGGATAGACCTTCATATCAATTATGGAAATGAATATCAACCCAAAAGAAAACATCAAAACATGAATGATTTCATCAAGAAGTTCAATATTGCCAACTTCTAAGACACAAAAGTCATCCACAACTTCCAACAGGAACTTCTAGACAAACTACCTCAACAACTATCATCAATCATTGCAGACCAATGGGACCAATTGAATAACACTATTATCACATCCTGTAAGGACACCCTTGTATTCAAGACAAAAAGAAATCAAGATTAGGTTGATGACAATAATGAACAAAATATGGTGAATGATTATAAAAGTCACTCATAATCTATCCATGGAATTGTGGTGATTAAGTGCTACAGGATAATAATAGACGAGGTTGCTATTTATCACCAGTTTGTAGTGAGAGGAGCTGTGACTTGTTGCTGATGAGGGTGAAGATTTTCACAATAGATGAATTGGACATTTTCAAAAGAAAGAAATTCAATATTTTCAAAACAAATTAATTTCAGCACAAGGAGGAATTTTACACATATATTTTTATATAAAGAATAACATTTTTCAAGAAGAGAGAAAATATACTTGTAACCCACACACTATTCAATTTCATCTCTCCTATCACTCTTCCTCTCCTCTTCTTCCTCAGTTGCTAGCTCCACTAGCTTTGTTGAGTAATACCGACCTTATGGGTCATCCAGCTTTCTTTTCCCTCCATGGTTGGGACTGGTGTGTCATCTAGATAGGGATAATTCAGGTTTCCCAAAATCTCACAATATTGGGATTGATGACAAAGACTAGTGTGGTGCCATTTATCTATGTTGTGTACCACAGACAAGATAATGTCATTTCTGTCTGTGGCCATGGTAACTTTTGTTTCTTTACATCCAAGGAAATCAAGGCTGAAATAAGAACTCCTTCAATGAAATGCACACTATTGTTGCTAACTCTAACAACAGGTTTATTTAATATAAAGAAGAATGGTGAATAAAATGCTTCTATTAATTACTGAAGAATTAAACTCTCTATTTAATGATGATTTGAGAAATCTAGTAGTAATTTCTGTAAAATAGTGGAAGCAACTGCCTATCATGCATGTGTCTATGTGTTCACTCCAGCCACAGGAATTGTGAGTGTGTTCTTTAGTAATTATTGTTTTACAATGCAATCCGGGGCAAATTCGACCTAACTTTCTCCTGTGATCACCTCTCCATTTCTATATTGGGCCAGGTGAGCCCTCGTTTATATAGACATCTTCTCTCCCAAATTTTACATTGATATAGGTAATTTCTTCACCCTAACTGTTTTAATCTTAGGAGGTCTATTAATAACCACATGACACTCTTTTTGTTTTTAGAATTTTTCTGTAAAGATAATAATGTTTTTGGGTGGATAGCATCAACATAAATAAATCCCAAGTTTGGAAATTAGACAAAATTCAGATGCCTTCTTTGTCTAGAAGAATTTAGGCCACTCTTTTCTGTAAGAATATACATGTTTTGGACAGATAGTATAATGTAAAAAAACACCCTGATTTTAATTTCTTTTTATTGGCGAGAAGCTAAGAAACATTGGTTTTGCTCAGTTTTACTGAATTTTGGCTACTTAATTCTGGGTTTGATTCTCCTTGGAACCATTTTTTAAATTCATTTTATTGTTTAAAGCATAATTCTTAACCCATTTCTTCTTTTTATTTTTTCTCAACTATTAAATCTATACTCCTGAGAATTTTTATAATTATCAAATTAGTCATCCCTCCAAATCACTATCCTGCAATTTCATGCAATTAAACAGGGTCAGTGTCCTATTGCATATTTATGTATATATATATACACAGTGTAACAGAGAATTGGGACAGCCCAATAAAAAACTCTTTGGTTATATGTGGTGCTGTAAGCACCAAGAGATGCATTCTCTTCCACAATGGGCTGTTGAGAGAAGACCTTCTACTTAGAGTAGATGGTGCTGACTATTTGCATATGAACAATACCAGGCAGATATTAGCCAATAGTCAGCATGGGTCTGGGATTAGGAGAGCTATATAACACCACTTTTTCTCTCAGTCAAGTGAAGCACCTTCAATGTGTGGATGTGCAAAAACCAGACAAGACAAATACACACAGATAGCTACAAAAGGCAGAAAAACATTTATAGGCTTTGCTTTTATAATGTGTGTGTGTTTGATGCACCATGTAGTTGGCTGAACTGAAGAAAAAACTTGATGTTTTCACTACTAACTTCCATACCAAAAGAGAGTTCATGTCTGTTTCTTTTATAGTCCTGAACAGAAAACTATCTTGCAAGCATTTTGATAGACAAGGTGGGGTAACTCCTGCAGAATAAATCCTTACTTTCATGTGGCAGATTTTATTTTATTCTTTTTCAGTAAATGCTTTTTTATGTTTCTCAAACAAAACCTCTTTTTAAGTTGTATATTTTTTTTAAAAACATTTTTTAATTATTTTTGCTATTTTTATATTTTTAGAAATTTGATTATTTGGGATCATGATTTTTAGGATTTCAAGCTGTTGTAGAGTACAACTCAGCATACTTTCCTGCTCTTCCCTACTACCCTGACAATGGACTGCTCCTACTTATAAATATGTCAAGTATTCACATTAGAGTAGGATTTGAGTAGTATTTCATGTACTAAAGTTTTTGTGTTCTATGTATGAGTATTTAATAAACCTCTTTGTTTCCTCTATCCTGTCTTCTGTTCCCTCAACATACTCTCTAATTATGACCTTCCTAATTTTTGACTATTTTGAACAAAGGCAACATTACAACACAAGATTTAAGGGTTCTGAGTGTTCAAAATTAAACATTTAGGATTTTGACCAATCTTTTTTTTTTCTCTACTAAAAACATTAAAAAATAAGTTAGCTAATGTGCAATTGCTTAAAAATGATTATATTGTTAATGCTGTCTTTGATTTCTTAAGAGGTACTCAAAGACAGAGCATTTGTGAGATAATCATTTATGACTCAAGAGGTCCCCGTTAGGGCACCTACATAGTCAAGTGGGCTATAAATGACTTTATCTGAGCCTGAAACAACTGATGTTTTATAACTACCAGTAAAATTGAGATGTGTGGATTTCAAAGCAATAACCCACTGTCCAGAAGTAGGGAAATTATATGAATAAATAAACAAATGAAAACTTTTGGGATCAAATACCACTTGCCTGAAAGTTACTTAATTTCAATCATGAGATAAGATAGACAATCCATATTCTGGTGCTGAAGTGGTTGGAGGAACCAAAATCATGAACTGTCAAAATGTTGAAACAGTTGTAGTCAGATATGGGCAGGAAGGAAGTTGGAGTTATCACTGGTTGAAGAGAAGATCTAGTCTGTTTTGAGAGAAGACATAAGTAACACTGAAGATGTCCCAAGTGTCACCAACCTACCACCAGACTGCACCAGCTGAATCCATGAATAAAGAAGCCAGTATATTGTAAACAGGTTGGTTTTTTCATGTGTACATATCCTAGGTGTAGCTGAGTTGACCACATGTTTACATATTGGGGGCAGTCACTTAGATCAAATCAAATACAGACCTGTATCTAATAGGTAGGAGGCCATCTTTCAGGTCAATCTGCTGATACACTTGGCTTCTCTGAAGCTCCAATATAACTGACTGTAAAATCCATTTAAGCAACATCTGGAATGTATTAAATCCTACATTATCAAATCACTACAATACAACATTACAAAAGCACTTATAACTCAAGAGCATCACCTCTCAGCTTTTCTGGCTCACAAAACACTGGGCTCATAAAAATCAAGATGATTGGTGCATTGCCTCTAACCTATCTCTAACAATTCAATGGTAGTAAAACATGGCTTGTAAATTTCAATACCTCAAAAAACAAGCCTGTATCATTTCATCATCCACAATCAAATCTTGAGTTTCCTCCAGTCATGATGAACAGTTGGGTGTCAAGTTCACTCCAGATCTAAAGTGGAACTCATATCTGTCTGTATCTCTGAGATAACTGTAAACCATGTTGATTTGCTTTATTTTCAAAACAGTTTAAGACTATTTTGTGCTTATTGTACTTAAAGTTATTATCCAGATATTGCATATCTTCAAATTTATATAAATTTAAATTATTACAGTGTTTAAAAGTAGTCTTTCAAGTTAATTTTTACAGTGTTTAAAGGTAGTCTTTCAAGTTAATGCTTGGAATCAATCATGAATTAAGTCAAATAAGTATTCAATAAATAATTTTTCACTTCATTTATTGGCAAGAATAAAAACACCATGTTTATCCAATAAAATTTTTAAAGTTTGAAACTTTTTTAAAAAGTTTTCCCAAGAGATCCAAGTTTTGGGGTTTGTAGCTTGCAATGTTTTCTGCAAAGCAAAGTGCAGCTTTTCTGTCACAATGGCATAAAAATTGTTTGCAAAATTTTTTATCTTCTGAAATAGAAATGATATTTTGTAAAAATTAAAGACAAATGTTATTTCAATGTATGATAACTTCATTGTAAAATCAAAAAATATTTATTTAGCATATTATTTAACTGTATTAAAATTCTATTTTAAATCTAGATTGTTTTTTTTTTCATGGGGGAACCCCCAAAACAAAAACAATATAAAAATACATTTTAATACTAAAAATAGCAGCAATACATTTTTTTTTAAAAAAAAAGACCAACAATAAATATAGCAAAATGACCAACAATACATTTTATCTGTAGTCGAGGGCATACAATTGCGTTCAAAATATATTTCATTGGAGCCATAAAATTGTGTTTAAATTATTTAGATTTCAGCATTAAATAACCCATAGTTATCGATCAAACACATAAAACTTTCTTTCAAGCTTCATTTATAGCATTCTCAGAATTCTTCTGTGGAACCACATTTGTGTTGCCTCAAATCTCCTTTTCATCTGTGAAGAAATTGTCCCACATTCACTGCTATATAAGAGCACTCTTTTCTTTGTTTTTGATGATTCCGATGAAATTTTCCTATTTCTTAATACTTTGTTTAGCTTTTGGAAAACATCTTTCTTTATTCCACTGTGACTTTATATTTTGATGTCACATTTTTCATTATCTCTTGAAACCCTTCCCAGATATTTAAAATTCTGTACTTGCTTGATTTTGATATCTCCAGTTCATAACTTGCATTTTGGACTGTTTCTCTTGCTAATGACTATATAATCTCCCTTTTTGGATAAGAATCTGATGAAATGGCAAATATATAAAACAATTTTGAAAAATCAAAAAATAATTCATGAGAATTTATTTCATAAGAACCAAATCTCCATTCACAAGATAAAACATGATTCATGTTATGCATCTATACACTTGATTTTTACTTTAACTATATCATTATAGAAATTAAATTTTAACTAATTTCAAATCCTTATTAATGGTTTACACATTCCATATTTCAGTACAAATTTAGTATGCACAAAGTTAGATCTGTTAAGACCTTCCCATATCTCTCCACTGTTGTATATTCCATTTATTAATTTCATAATTTTGTTGAATCCAAAATCATCTAAGACTGATAGAATCTTCATTATGATCTGAACTGGTCCTGCTATTTTGTTCTTGTTTACCAGTGCTTGTTTTACCTCAAATTTTAATATTTCAGGTCTTTCCATATTTTGGGGTATTGTAGGTTTCTCTCTTTCACTATGAAGTTCTCCAACATATTTATTCCATCTTTGAAGTGTTTTTTCTTTTTCTATTATGAGTGTTTCCTCTTTTGATTGTATGCATCTTAATTCTTTTATTCTTTCTACCTTAGATAAATAAAGGACCATTTTGTTTTTATTATGAGGAAAGATGGAAGAAAAAGATACATCAGAGACACTGTCTCATTTAAATGATAAAAAATCAAACATAATTATAAGGAAAGAAAGAAAGAAAGAACGGGAAGAAAGAAGAAGATAAAGCAAGCTATAAAACTATCAGATGCATAATATCTTCAATGGAATAGAAAATCTTATCAATTTTGAATCCTTTCATTTGTACCCTCTTACTTCTTTAAATGAACTGCATCCATATTTACTATTGTTATCACAGTATTTTACAAAAGTTGTAAGCTCAAATATCAACAGTGAAATTTCAATGGGTATTTTATCATTGTGGAAATTGCAAGGAACTTATACAATCATTAAATTAAGAATTGATTCATCAGAATTTTCTTTGTCCATTCTTCAATTCTCATAAAAGAAATAAATTTATAAAATTAACAAGTGAATCCCACTTTGATTGGGACATTTGACTTTGAGGTAAGAAGTCAAGTTATATACCTTTTATGCCAGTGTTCCATTGTCTGAACAGCATGTTAAAAATAAAGTTTGGTGGAGTACAGAGTTACTACTCTGATTGTAAACAGAGGACTCAGGAATTATATTCTTATCCTATGCAGAGCACAGATATTCTAATGAGGCAGATGTAAATAATCTCATCATTTTTATGAGTAATATGCTAGTATTGAAATAAAACAGCAAAGGTAGGTATTGTCCAAAAATATGTATATATGTATTATTTTTTAAAATAAGTATATATGGGTTATTTTTTAAACTGCAATGTATTTTGAATGTAGGTGATTTAAGCTCACTGCAGCTTCTTTTTTCTTTAATATCTGTAAACTGTGATTTGCTATGACTTTTCAGGACTTTTTTTTTAATCATTTCACCCCAAACAAGGCAAAAATGTCATTAAGATTCAAGAGGTCACTTGGAGTGAAAGAGAATATGAAGACTTTAGGAGAAGGAACTAGAAATCCAATCCTAAACTGGAAACAAGGGATAAACCTGTTCAAAAAACAGGGAAGAAGTATGAACCAGGCAACATATATACTCCTGTTAAATATTAAATATAGTAGAGTGGTTTTCTGTTGTCTTCTATACAGTTTTGAACATGAAGAAATAAGACAAAGTAGAAAAGCTTTTTATTGACATGTTAGGTCTTCATTAGGTAATTAGGCAAGTGTCTTCAATGCAGAAAGGTCATAGTTTTGAATTCAGAGCCTCCTCCTCGTTGCCATTTTCCTTCTCCTAGACTGGTTCCCAAACAAAGCTAGAGAGCTCTGTCTACCTTGAACTTTATAAATTATTAAAATAGACTTGGATGCAACTCTCTACTGCTAATGAATTTAGTTGGTTTTCTACCATGACTTCCATTATAAAAGAAAAAATAAACATTTGTTATTTTTTTTATTAATTCATTTCCAATTCTCAATATCCTTTCAGTGTCTTTGTTCACATGCTACTCATTTAATAAATACAATTATAATTCTTATTTTAATTATGAATCCTTAGAAGGGAATAGATTCAAAACTTGTGCTACATACTGGTTCCTATACAGATACTGGTCAGTACTTAGATGGGTGACCACATGGGAATATCATGCTGTAAGCTTGGATGTACAGTTGGTGTAATGGATAACGGTTCAGAAGAGAGAGAGAGCCAAGTTCCAGTTCCAATTGACTTTGTTATATTCACTTATGGGAAAATACTCTTGGGAAAAGGTATCAATCCAGCTCTTCTCCCCTTGCTATGGGTTAATTCATAATACTTGTATCACTAAATCACTATTATCTCAAAAAAGGGGTTATTTTAGATTTTAGATTCTATACCTCCTCTTTAAATTTCATGTCCCTTCAGGAAATAGGTAAGACTGGTCTTCACAGCTTCCTTTTCCTTTTAATATCAATAAACTTTGCATTTTCATGACTATTCTTGGGAAAGGTAGTGGTTTCCTGTTACCTGCTCCACAGTTTTTAATTCAGACCTGTCCTCCTCTTAGACTGGTTACCATTTTCCTTTCCTAGACTGGTTCCCAAACAAAGCTAGAGAGCCCAGTCAACCCATAGCTTACTAAAATGGTTAGTTGGCAAGCTAGACATGCAGATCATCAATAGAGAGTTTGATCCTCACTGAGTGGTCCATAATTGTGGCTTTATACCAAAAGTAAGTTTTGTAAAAGATTATGCTATAAAACAAATGCAATTTTCTATATCTCTCAACTATCATGTTATGATGTTTTTTAGGTGATTTCAAAGCCATGTCTCTTCATGGTATCCTTTTCTTTTCATAAATTCTATTCTTGTAATTTTTCCAGTTGCTCCCTGCCACCTATAATCTTCAAAATTTTAAATGTAACATCAATCATCATTTTCTGTCTTCCTGAATCTGTGCTTTTATTGTCTTTTCTCCTAAAGTCTTCTCATTTACTTTCATTACCAGAAACCCCTTGAGTTATAGTGGCATTATTGCTATACTTGAAATGATTAAAAAAGATAATGATGTGATTTCCTATTGTATTCAGAGTTTTCCTTCCCCTTGATTGGTTGCCTATCGATACTAGAGAGCTCAGTTTGCTCTGCAATTTAATTCATGACTGGAAGAAGAGATTGATTTATGTATTTCTCAAGAGCATTTGTGTGAAATGTATAGAAACTGTTTAAAATATTTTTTTCTAAATCTGAATTTTTGAAAAAGATTGCTTTTTACATATTTTGTTGCTGGAATCTGAAATAGTGAATAATTATTACAATATTGTCTTCAAGTTTTAAAATCAAATTAAAGTTAAAATTAAATTAAAAGCTGATAACGTATATGAGGTGGGGAAACTAGTTTTTAGCAACACAGAAAATGAAATTGGTAAACTGAATTCAAATTCTGGCAGACATAGTTTCAGAGAGGTTTTCCACTGACATGAAATGGAATGATTATATTAAACCAAATACTAGGTCAGCTGCTAAGAAAGTTGGTTCACTGTGTATTGCCAGACAATTTTTCTTGCCAGAATTCATCTTTCAATTACCATTCATCTGTGGATTGAATATTGCTGCCACATTTAGTCTTGTGCTTCTGCTATATATATATCAAGATTCTTGATAAAATCGAAAGAATCTGCAATATTATTGGTCCTAAGTCACATTCAGTCACATTCCAACCATTATAACAGCTTCTCTTTTACTATTCTATAAATATTTTTATAGCAGTTGTTCTGATGAGCTTTGCTCTTTGGTATCTCAACATTAAAAATATAAGCACAGTACTAGATTGGCAACTGAGCTTCATCATTTTACTGTTGGAATAGCTAGGATCTATAAGTTCTATTCTAATAGTTTCTTTTCTCACGCTTCTCAACTGTGGAACTTTCTTCCAGTTTCTTGCTTTTCTGTCAAGTATGATCTTCAAAAGTTTAATTGCAACATCAGTCACTATCTTGTCTTGCTGAAACCTGTTCTTTTATTGTCCTTTCTCCTCATTAATGTTTTCTCATTTTCTTTCACTCTCAGTAACTCTTTCGTGTCTTAGTGTCATTATTGCCTTGCTTGGGGCAAAATGATGAAAAAAACAGTGATACAAATATTAATTAACTCACCACATATAATCACTTTTTCCTTATAAGCCCAGTCGTAACTTGTAACGTACTCTTCGACTGACAATAAATGTAAGCAAACATAAGAAACATGCTCATAACAAAGATCGTGTTCCTTACAGCATCTACAAAATATAAAGATTTTAAAAAATAAAACAAATTTTAAAAATTTATTGATAAAAATTTGTAAATATTTAATAGATTTTTATATCTTAAAGTTACCTTATTACAAGGCCCCAGAGCTACTCAAAGTATAGGGTTATGGTTAAAATGTTTATGATGAGTGATGTGTGATATAAATGAAAAAGAGATGATAGGAAGTGAAGATTATGAAGATTATAGTGTTTAGAGAAGCACCTATGCAAAAGTCTGTTCCACAGACAGTAGCTATTCTAGGAAAAATTAATTTTCTCATTGCATTTGGACTACAGAGAAAATGAGAGTGATTCAATTCCAAGGAAATACTATGGTGTATCTTAGCAGTAAATGTCTGAACTAAACAAATGAGATCATGTGAACATTTCTATGGAAATAGGCTTGCCATGTTGCAACTGTAGGAAAGACGCTTCAAATTGGAGAATAAGTGATTCTGAACTTGGTATTTTGTTGAAATTCATTATGGAAGGCATGTGTAAACTTCCTGTGAATTGGTATAAAGCTTTGAGTTGAGATTTTTCAAAAACTATCAAAAATAAATTCTTTTCAAGTAATTTTTATTGAAAAATTTAGCATGAAAAAGTTTCTCATTGGTTAATAAAACCATATGGGTTCAGGAAAAGCTGGCCACCACCTGAGAAGGGACCAGAACTGCTCTGAAGTAACATACAAGAAATTCTCTCCACTGTCAATGGTACCAGTTGCTGATGGATTTAAAGGTACAAGCTATCTAGCCCTATTTCACTCCACCAAATGGGTAAGTCCACCTGACACATTCTCTCTATATAGGAAAGGACATTGCATTTATGTTAACTGCTGCATTCATGCTTAGGTGTAAATAAATATCTTTATTACAAGTTGATAAAGTATTCTTCTTATTTGTGTCAGTCCCAAAGTAAAGTGGGACAAGCAAAATAGACCCATCTTCTTTTATGTACAGTGTCCCTTCACGACAAAAGCAAAATACAAAAATGACATATTTATTCCATAAAATCAAAATAAAATAATAAAAGTTTGACTATGGAAAAGGTATACCTTTCATTAACAGCAGAATCTAAGTGTCTATATTTCTGAAACAAGAAAAATACTGACCAACTGTAGAAGAGTACTTTTCATTAGGGTTGGTGAACCTATGTATTAGGCAAAGGAAAAAGTTTAGTGTTTTTTTGAACACATAGGTTTTGAGAGGCACAAGTCAGCTGCTACTGCTATGTGACTGCTGCTACTATGTATTTAATCTGCAGCCAATCATCTATGTCTGGACCCAAACTCAATGCACTTATTTTGGCTCTTGCAACAATTCAGTATTTGGTTTTGAAATGTTGATGAGTTAATGAAAAGTATTTATATTTAATTTTTAAAATTAAGCAAAACAATGAAAATTAATTTACTTACTTATCAATTTTATCAATAGGCTTGCCAGAACCTCCAATGCCACAATAATTGCCATATTCATTGAAATCCATAGCATTTTTACCTGTTATTGTTTTAATCATTGAGCCAAACTCTAAAAGACTTCTCTTTTTGATTGCATGTTGACCTGTTAGAGACAAGATAGATATTTTACATCATTAGGGATATATTCACCTCTCCATAAACTTGCTTAATTCTTTCCTTTATCATTGAATATATATCATTCTGTTTGATTACTGCCCCTTGACAATAATTACAGGCTGTGTGATATTTTAAAGGCTCTTCCTCTTTTCCCTTTGACTTTTGAAATGGCAACATACATTTTCTTTTACTCCGATAGACACAAGGCATGTTAAGTACTTCAGAGACACAGACTGGAGATTGTATTGAAATGTTCATAATTTCAACTTCATTTCTTCCTTTATCCTTCTGTAACATGTCATGTTCATACATTTATTAATTGTTGTTTATTTGAATTCCATATTTTAAATATTGTTTTCAGGAATGAAAAGTATTGTCATTTTATGCCTCTTAGTACATTTTTCTGCAAACAATATCTGGCAGGCTCATGTGAGTCCAGATAAAAAAGTTCACAAACATGGAATTCAAATTAACAATAATTAATAAATGTATTAACAAGACATGTTACAGAAGAATGCCTCATGTCTATCAGAGTGAAAAGAAATGTGGGTTGCCACTCTGAAATTAGAGGAAGAGCCTTTCAAATATCATGCCATCTGCAATTATCTTCAGGGGAGCAGTAATCCAACATATACATTATATAAAGAAACAAAAAACTTAAAAAAGAATATCAGAAAACTTCCAGATTAGTATTTATTAGAAGACTCCAAAACTGATTCCATTCAAGTGAAATATCCAATGGATTATCAAGTGAGAGTCTTCTCAGTTAAGTTCATAATATTCTTACCACACGAAACTGTCAGCTGTACACAACTATTTAAACAGATCAATGCTTAAAAAATGGCTTTAAGCGAGTTAATATTGAGGGTCTAGGCCATATTTCTTCAAACCATGTAAACAGAATCACAAAGAATTGTACCAAATAACAGAAACCACATCACTTGAGGAGTAATAGCTGAAATGGATATCACATGTAACTCGAAGAGAAAATGACATGATCAAAATGTTGACATTCCACACTACTTCAAACAAAAGATTAGGAAGGAAACCCCATTAATACTGGAATGAGTGATAACAGCTATGGAACTTGAGAAATGTATTTTTATGAAAAATTGTTTTACAGATTGCAACATCTATCAGAGATATGAAATTTAAAATTTTTATTATTGCATTTTTCCAAAAATTTAACACATCAGCAGAAAGCTATTAATATCAACAACTAAGCACAAATAGTTATTAATTAATTTTGTGATGTCAACACTCGTTGACACTTTTGTAATGCCAACGAATACTCGTCACTTTCATAATGCTCGTTATAGTAGAGACTTTGTAATCTTAGATATAGCTCTAGTACACCACTGAACAATACTGGTGTCAGACGCCTTTAATATCACTCGCACTAATAGTACTTGCTCGATAATACTCACTCAAATAGTAACCAACAAATAGTAATCTGTATAGATCAGTATAGAGAAATAGTATAGTTAATAGTATAGAGAATAGCAATCCATATAGTAATAGAGAATAGAGTAGAAATAGCGATCTGTATAATAATAGAGGATAGACTAGAAATGGTGATCTGTATAGTAAGAGAGGATAAGCTAGAAATAGCAATCCACTTAATTCAATAATTAGGTCACCAGTGTATGCTCATTGGTGATCTATGTTCAAACTCAAGTGTCGGCAGTGACACTTTATTCCTATATGACAATTAAAAAAATTAGTAATTAATGTATAATATTATCCATAACTACATTTACAAGATTGTCATTTTTGATAAAAGTTAAAAAATAGCCATAAATACATAAAAAATGCATATATTGTTGAAAATTCCTTTTTCCACAATATAACTATTTGTGCCATGTTATAATGCTTATTACATAAACAATAATAATACTGAATAAAAATTTTTAAACATTAAAGTATATTTAATCACATAGCTGTGATGATCTCTTAATATAAAGAATTTATAAATTTCAACCAAGAGTAGCACTTGCTGCTCAGTCAGTGAATGCCAAATGTTTCCTTATAAGGAAATGACTAATATTACATTTACCTTTACTATACTGGGGATTTTAATATAAAATAGTAATAAGCTAAATATGATGTTTAAATGCTTTTTAATGTTTAATGCTTTTTAATGTTTAATTGCTTTTTAATATTTAATGCTTTTTAATGTTTAATTGCATTTAATGTTTAATGCTTTTCAATATTTAACACAAAACTAAATATATTAAGAAAAAGTATCTTCAAAGAAAATGGGAATGAACAGAGGCTTAATTTTCCTAAATATTTTTATTTCTATATGCAAATAGGCATGATCACCTGACTTATATTTTTACACAAATCATTTAACTTTATTATAAAGTTATTATTAGGTTGGTGCAAAAATAATGACGGTTTTTGACGTATTTTTTAACGTCAAAAGCCGTCATTATTTTTGCACCAACCTAATATTTCACTGACTGTCAATTCTGAGAATAAGCAAGCCGGGTTCAAATAAAGTAAGATAAGGTAGGTAATATTTAAGTGTATCAAATGTATTTTGTTTTAAGCAAAGCTATTCTTCAAAGCTTTTTTTTTATATACATATCTAAAAACTATGACTCCATTGTATAGCTAATGTTTATTATATATATCATATCATTATAAATACTATTCAACTGTACCTATTGTTTAAGAGGCTATAATGACCAGGATATGTGGGTAATATACAGATTTTGGCATGGAGTGAAATGGTCAATTAGACTATTTCATTAATCATTACCTAACCCTGAAGCACACAAATTTCTATATACATTATCAGTATTCAAATTCAATATTGAATATGACATTAAAGATAATAAATTTATCCAACAGTCTTACTTTGTAATGTGAAGCAAGGGAGAGAAAGCAAAGAACATGTCATCCAAATTAACATCATCTCAACTCTCTTTAAAATATCTGTAAAAATAAGAAAAATAAGAAATTAGCATTACAATTTTTATAGCAGGAACTAAGTCATAGCCACAGTTTATATAGTAAATAGGTTTCCAGTAATTGAGATAAAAAATTAAAACTGCATTTTATTTACACTATTTGGACTCATCGTGGTTGCCATATTTATTACAACATTTCAGCCATTGTACGCTCTGGCCTTCTTCAGGTGGTTGAAATGAGCCCTTTATTTCACTCACTGGAGTATACTGTTCTAGTTCCATGGATGTCAGTTATCTCCTATTAATTCCCCTCTTCAAGTTCTCCACTGCCTTAACCGGGTATTGAACTCAGACTTTAAGTCCTGTCACTGGATCTAACCAATGCCTTTATCCACTGTGCCATATGTCCTTGAGGAGATCTGTGTGTGAATTTCTGGGTATTATAAACCTAATGTCATCAGCAAACATTTTTTTTGTAATAAATATGGCAACCAAAATGAAGACAATAGTCTGAATAATGTAAATAGTGTATATAATAGCTCCTCTCAGAAATATATACAGATGCATTTTATTTACAGTTTCTTAACAAAGTTTTTGTTTGAAAAGGTGTGTTTAAGTTGATTTTTGCGGATGTATCTTTTTATAGTAAACAGCCTTTTTATTTGAAATGTGCATAAAAATGCACATGTGTCTGTTACACAAAAAGTTTGTACATTTTAGTAAATATCATTATTCACAATTTACTGGAGAAAACAAATATCCAAGTTAATGACTAAGAGAAGCTGGCATGCAGTTTCAAGTGTCGGTAAGTTTTTCACTTGCAATGTGAGAGAGCTATGGATGAAAGATTTATTCTCCCATTTGAATTTCCCCTATTATGGGCATTATTATATCCATGATATAATAATACAGTACTTCACAGATAAAATGAAATGGCCAAAAGGAAAAGAAATGACAAACATGCTTTGCTCTGAGAGACTTTTATACCACTAAGACATATATAAAACTATATATATACATATATACACATGTGTTCCACACAGAGAATAATATATCACATATCTACACAGCAAAGCAGAGTGTAAAGAGAATAAAAAAAAAGGATCTTATATATAATAGGAATATACTCCTGGTCTGGTGAAGCCATGTTTAGGACCCCAGATTCAACAAGCCAGATTCATCTATGTCCCAGGTGAGGATATATTCCACAAAAGTGTCTTGGGTGTTTCCAAATTGAGGACTGAGCTGGAGTTTCTTTCTATATCTAGAAAAGATATATTCTCAAAGGAAAGCAGCACCATGGACTTGTAAGCAGTCGGGAGGCAAATTTAAGCCAAGCTAATAGAAAGCAACCTCATGTGGTGGCTTCTGTAAACAAACTGAAAATTGAATGCCACTTTAGTCATTCTATGAAGTAACATCACTAAGTAACTGCCATGTGACCCACATCACTTTTCTTGTCCAAAGGGAGCTCGGCACTTCTGTATCCTTACACACTTATCACTTTTGGAAAAGGGATTCTGTTGATGTAGATTTTTGTAGATGAACTGATATTTTTTGAAAGGCAATGATCTGTTACAAAGTCTTGTATTTATCTGTTTTCAGGAGAGAAAAACACACATATTTTTGAATTTACTCAAACCAACTGTGATTGGCTGAAATTTTTTATACCTTGTGATCTGTTTTCTGTGTTCTGAATTCAAAACTTAAATTTTTAAACAAAAGAGATACAGACAGACAGACAGACAGTCAAGCAAAGAGGGAGACACAGAGAAAGGAATCACAATGTCTACTTACCTTTAAAGATATTTGATCTAATTCCAACTGATCAATTCTTTGATCCAGTTTCTTGCAACAAAAGATATTAAAGATCACAAAATTATTAAATCTCTACACAGAGAAAGTCTCTTAGACAACATCAGTTAATAAATTATATATCAAAGAATTTATAATCCAGAATATTTATAACTTTTTCTTATTTATTGTTTTTCTTATTTATTTATTAGATATAATAGATAAAGAGTCATTGGGTCATGTGTCATCAAATGCTTTGAAAAGATGTTCTCTTTAGAAAGGTATCATGTCTAATTGAGTCTTAGAAATATTTTTATGTGATAAATGAAAAATATCACACTACCATCTTTTGCATAATGTTAGGTAAATTGTAGAAGTATCTTTAATTACACTCATTACTGCTTGTGTCATTAGTCAACTGTTGTACATTATTTACAAGCCTTAGGAAAAATTCAAAATTTAAGGAAAAAAAGTTCCGCAGGAACTTAATAAAGCAGAATTGGTCAGTACTTAAACACTTGTTTTCTCTTCTTGGCAGACACAGAAAAAAAGTTATTTTTTTAAAAAAGGCGGTTACAAATGCTAATATCTTTTTATAACTTATTCTACATTGATTTTTCCTGCTTATCAATACAAATTAATACATTTTTTATATCACTTCACCACCAGCAAGGTAAAAAAACACAAGGGGTTATTGGGGGTGAAAGAGAATTAAAAAGACTTTAGAAGGAACTGGAAACCCAATCCTAAACAGAAAACAAGGGATAAACCTCTAGTCCTGTTCAAAAGACCACGGGGGAATGGTATTTATAAATATCTATACATGCAACTTAAATTGCTAAATGAATAAAATGAATAAGAAACTGTTCAAATATTTTGTTTAGAAATAAAACAAGTAACATACAAACAATGAATAGAATACAAAACCTTCTTGCATATAACTCTCACAATGTTATTATGTCAGTAAATCTCTGTCACAATTCACCTGGGAGATGTACAAAACTGAACAGATGTATTGAGAATAGTGAATTAGCAACTACAAATAATCAATCCAGTTATGCTATGAATCATTACAAGCAATGTTAATGATTTTACTTAAAAAAGGAAGTTTGTATCCTACAATCATGCCATCTGCTGTACAAATATTGAACTATGATGCTTTTGTTTTGATGGGAGATACAGACATATGGAATTTTGTAGCCATATATCAAAGTTCATAAGTAGAAAACACAAATGGTTTTTATGGAATAATGTTTGCTCCAAGATTTTTCTTGCTTCACTTTTTCTCAAATAACATTTTTTTTGAAACTGGCTTTATTTATTGTCATATCTCAATTTGATAAAATAAAAAACAGTAGCATTTCAAAAGTAAGAAATTTGACTGAATTTTTTTCAAATACTTGGTTTTGCAACAGATGGACTCCATTCAAATCAAAACAATATTGGGAATAAAATGACCTTGACAACTTCTTTTATATCACCTGTAAAAATGTCACTAGAATTTTATCCTATAAAATCAGTGAAGAAACAATTTAAAACTGTTTTAGTGATAGAAAAATAAATAAATAAAAATAAATAAATAAGAAGGAGACCAAAATTTTACTATTTCTAAAAATAAATGTATATTCAAAATTGTCAGGTCACAAAGCCATATTTGGACCAAACAATCAGAAAGCTTTCATAACCAGGATGTAAGGAAAAAAAAATTGGAAGGAAACCAAAATTTTACAATCTCTAAAAAATAGATGTATATTAAGAATCACCAGGTCAAAAATTCATATTTTGACCAACCAATCAGAAAAAAATCAGGATATAAGGCCATGAGACAATGAGAAGCATAGCAGCACTTTCAAAATGGATCTCCGGATATGTATATAATGAGATTGAAAAGCAACCTAAATCAGAATCAATAAATAAATTTTGTCCATTTTATGATAATGTGGTCATCATGACATAACCAAAGCCAAAATGCAACATTTGTTGCTGACCTGAGACATCTACACAGTCTCGCATTGAAATTAAAGCATACATACTTTCTTTCATCACATTTATAAGCGGACATCTACAACACTTGAATACATACATTCATATACATATATATTTACTTTCTCCTGGCGTCTTTCTCTCTCACACTCTCATTTGTATACATCAGGATTTGAACACTTGAAACTTTAAGTTTCACATTATCCTTCTGTATTATTATATTGTGTTATATGAAGATTTATTTTTGTATTTATGAATACTGTGCATTTTCTTTTTAATCCTTGCACAAGACCAATATACACACAATCCAACAATAGTGACATATGGTGGGAAAAAACATTGTCCTAAGATAATCTTCCACAAGTCCACTATATATTCATGTTTGTCAATGTTATAAATTCAGACAATCATTTTGTTAAAAGAACAAATTTTCCACTAAGTTGATACTTATAATTTATTAAAGACCTTATAATAATTGTTTTCAAACAAAAAATACAAAAACTGCTGTGAAAAATTTTCAGGTAGAAAACCAACAAGTAGAAGATAACTTTACTTCTTGAATATTTTTAGAAAGTTTTTTAATTTAAATCTTTCTCATGTATTGTACTTAACTTTTAGATTCTGTTATTTAATAGTCATTGATCATGACAAAAAGTTAAGGTCATATGACCCAAGTAGTCACCAACAACAACAATTTAAAACATGATTTAAAACTACAAAATAGTAATATTATCTTGAATCACTTTGTTTTTATTAGTATCAACTGAAATTAAGACAAAATAAATACTAGCCAAAGATTATTAATGGTTTACAAAATAAACTGTTTATATAGTACTTTGTAACAAGTTACATATTTAAATTTACTTAATTACTAATTCATTACTGCCTTTCTTTGAAGGTCTAACAAGTAATTCAAAGACTGTGAATAAAGTGGTACAATGTCAGTTTTAGTTACTAGTTTTCAAGTTTACTGTAAAAATAACATAGCATTCAAAATAAATATGAAGTGAAAAAGGTAAGTTACTCCAGATCCCAACCACTCATGAAAGCAAACATCAAATTCAAAAAAATTAAATGACCGCTTGATAAAGCCTTTAGATACCTACAATTCTTCAAAGCTGTCTCTCACTCCTGTCCCAAATCTCTGTCAATTCACTCACAGCATGTGTAATGAGTTTATACCATGACATAAACAATTGGCTGTAGAGGAGATATATAGTAGCAGCAGCCATAGTTATCAGGCACATTGATAAACTCTTTCTTCTCATATATCATTTACTTAATGCATATGGTCACAGGCATAATGGAAAGATCTCCTCTACAGATGGTCAGTAAGTACTACTTTTCTTTTTCAGAAACATAGACATTTGAACTCAAGAAAACTGTTGTTAATGTTAGGCATATCTCTTCCTCAGTCAAACTTTTATATTTTATTCTTATGTTATAGAATAAATATTTCATAAATTTAATCTGTTGAGTATTTACTTTCATTTTGTCAAAAACATTTTTGGTGATATAGCTACTACCTCAGTGGATATACATACCATTTGGTGGTATAGATACTGTAGGAGATTTGCTCCTTCATTTTTTTTTATATTAAAAATCCAAATGTCCGAATTCCAAATAATAATAAAAGAAAAGATGGTCTCATGCCTGTTAAATAAGTCATTTGTATTTACAAACATATGTACATGAATTCAAAAGAGTTAAAAAGGTGTAAAAATAGTCTTTAGTTGAGTTAAAGTCTTTGGGTAGTTGGTTCACAGAAAAATATGTAGTTTAGAAAAGACTTTTAAATAGTTGGCCTGCAGAAAAAAAATCTATTATTCAGCAATGATGTTTCATTTTTGTTTTCTCATAAAGTAATTTTTTTCTTTCCTTGAGGTGTGCTGGGAAGATTCATCAGTGATGCTTATTCCTGGTGTCATTGGGGGTTTTCAGCTTTATAAATATATAAATATAATAATTGATTGATGTTTGAAAGGATCCACTATTTTGATCTTCACTTTCATGAATCAATAATAATAATAATAATAATAATACTGAAAATTGCTTCCAATCAATGCAAGCTATTTCCCTTACAGTTACATGAAAATGGCAATGCATTTCTTAATATCTGTGTTTCAAGATATTTTTTCGGTGGTTCAAATGTATATTTTCTTCGTTTTACCTGTTTACTACTATAAATGAGATAACTTGGCTCAGCTGACTGTAGTGTCACTTTTAGCCACTGCTTTAAGCTCTAAGTGAAGAGAAATTTAATCATATCAATGAAAAAATAAAGCAATAAATTTTTTGTACTTATTTTTCAAACTAAATAATTCATTATTATATTTTCAAGTTTAATGTACATTAATAAAACATATACAAAAACATATATAGAAAAAGGTACATTAAAACATATATGCGAAAACGTTTTTTAAGGGAAGTAACTCCTGATTTCTATTAATTTCATACAGGAAAGAATGCTATCGAATGTAAAATTCGAATATATACAATTTTGTTACAAACTTGGACAAAATGAGTTTAAAAAATCCTATGCATATTTGATTTAATTTCAAGTTTTATAACTAATCTTAAACCACAGTGTAATGATATTATATAAATTAATGATATTTAGTAATTAAATAAGAGTTTGAATTATCTCCCTTTAGATTTTTGTCACACCATTCAACTTCAGTTATCAAATTATTTTCTGGTAATTTTTTATTATCTTATTTTGCTTTCTTTATCATAATGTTTAGGTCTACAACTGTTAAATATTAGGGATTGGAAATAAAAAAAAAAGTAGCTTCTAATTAAGTGTGCTTATTTAACAGTCATAGTAAATGACAACAATCTTGGTATTGTGATTAAAAATTAAAAAGCAACCAAAAAAAGATTAATAGAAAACTCATAAAAAATAATGATAATGCTTTATCTAAGAAACTGGAATAAATTAAAAACTTATTTAAAATGTTAAGATAATCAAATTCATACTATTATTTTAATAATTTCTGATAAAATATTTACATTTTAATTTTCTTTGAAAGAAAACATTGTCTAAAATATGTTCATAATTATAAATTGAAAGATTTTAACCTTAATTAAGAAGGATATGTCAAAATAAAATAATGTATTTCTTGCTTCATACGATGCATTGTAAAAGGATTTTTTGCGGGAGAGAATACGATGAGAAAATGTCAAATCTCTTATCCTGAGTATTATGGATGGCATAAATGAAAAAACACAAGATTCCTATTCTGGTATGACATTTGAAAGAAATTTACATTTATTAAATGACATGAAAAATAATAATAGCATAAAATGCAAAATTTACAAAACAAACTGGGACAAAATTTTCCTTTATATGCCAGATTATTAGACAAGATAAAAAATTCTAATTACAATTCTGTTGGACTCATAAAAACAGTTATAATTATTATCAACAAAATATTCACTTACTTTGATTCATTCAGCAGTCAAAAGGGGTTGTGAAGGTTGACAATTCACAAGTGTTGATGGGTTTCGTTTAGATAATAGTTCAGTTTTATAAACTGAGGTTCAAAAATGTGACAAATCTTTTCATAAAAAGCTTAAAATCAGGATTAATACCTCTAATTTTGTGTCAAACCCTCACAAACAACTCTAGAAAGATAATCATATATTCTCTAAATTTGTAGAATTTTCTCCTTTCTACTCTCTTGTCTTACATTTTTCATTTCTTTGTGATTGTTGGCATTGGCAGCTTTTAGTTTTTCTTTGTTTAGATCCCTGAAACTGCTTGCAGTCATTCACCAGTAAAAACCAAAACCATTATGCTTTGTTTTTCTTCTTCTACATCTAAGTTAAATCCCAGGAAACATGCATTTTTATTTTAATGATATGCATTCTTTTCACAAAAAAATGGAGCATATGTTTACCAACTCACCGAGTTCACCAAGTCATGGTCAGCATTTGGGATGTTAAATGAATTACTATGTTATCAGCTGTAAAAACTGTTATGGGACCTTACCCATAATAACATAATAGACTATTCCATACGGAATAAATGCTGCACCTCAAGAGGAAGCAGAAAGTTCAGTCTGAAGTCTGGAGTGAGGTCCGTCTGAAGTTCGTCAGTCAGTCAGAGCGAGCGAGTCAGTCAGTTGAGTCAGAGGCAGTCCGAAATAGAGTGGCATTCAGACAATTACTACAAGACATTGGAATAGTGATACTGGTCGAGACTACATTGTTCTCCCTACTAAACCTGATTGTTCGTACTAACACTTTCTACTTCTCTGTATATATTCCTGTTTGTAATATATCTGTGTTATTCCATATCCGTATTCGAGTTTTTCTTTATTGGTTCCACCTTGGACTATCAAGGAACTAGACCATAACAAAAACACAGTATTGTTACAAAATATTAATCTTTGAGCTTAAATATCCAGTACATTTTAACACCATGTTAAATTTTATCGCCATAAGTTACTATATATCAGTTTCTGCATGTAAAAAATAACTTCCTGCCTTCTTTGTTCATTTGGTTTAGAGGCTGCAAGTATAAACTGAATGGTGACATCAAAGTATAAGCCCTTTTTCCATTGTCTATACTCTGTGGCGTAACCATGTTTTAGTGATCTAATACTCAACATCTTAGAACAATGTTTTAACCACAGGGCTAACTCTGCACTGGTCAATGGTGATGTTGTGACACTATTTAGCTATGGTAATAGGCTAACTAATTAACCATAGAAATTAAAAATGTCGCATACCAATATTTATCGCCAATCTCTTCGTTCCAAATGTTTGTATCCGGGTGCCATTCGCTGACTGTAATTTGAAGACGGTGGCGGTGTCCAGGGGAAGAGGGTATTAAGTTAATTTCTGCTCCAGTGTTCACAATGAATTTTAAGCCATTGTTTTTATTCCATACAAGCAACATTGTGTTTTTCAATCAGGAGGATTCAATGCTGCAACTCTCTGGTTTACGCGTTTCTTGTTACTTTGTGTTGTATTTGCATGTTTTTCAGTCCTTTTTATATAGTCTTAGAATGTCTGATGATACCAGCAGATATATGAGTTTAGTTGGTTCATTGTGTAGGGCTCATTTTCAGGGATGTTTCCTAGAATATCTGATAATTCGTCGTCAATGCTTGGCGATAGTGCTTGAAGTACGTTTGCAAATTTGTACTTCTGGGAATTGATTTTCTGACTGCGAAAATAGCTTCCAGTTCTAGGAACTATTTGGATCCGTTGTAAAGAGGTAACTGGAGTTGTGACGACGTGTTGGTGGTTCGCTCGGTGGTGTTAATAAAAGAATTTGGTGGGGAGAGGAGAAAAAGAGAGAACGTCAAATCTCTTCAGAGTCTGTCTATAAATATGGCGACAAAGATGAGGACAATAGTCCGAATAATGTAATTACTGTACATAATACCTCATCTCAGAAATATAGACAGACTCTGAAGGATCGGTACGGACCCCGATATACCAAAAATATGGAGACAAATTGAGAAATCCTACCAGAAACTGGCACGAATATCGAACCATCTGACATTCCTACACCGATGCAGAGACCTACAACTCATCCCTTCAGGCATGGCACCAAGACTTCCCATCAATTCAAGGAGAGCTCGTCGGGTCGCAGAGAAAGCGGGACACGCCCTTGTCCGAGAGAGAATCCAGTACAATCGTTGGATAAAACATCGACTACAAGCTCATATCTCCCAGACGCTCGAGGATTTCTTCAACAGAATTACTAATGAAGAAGACCAGAGAAGGATCCAAAATGACCTGAATAAATCCTTCAGGCATGATTTTGATGTAGTCAAGGCTCGCCAAGTGCAAAAATTAAATAGATTGAAAGATCAGAAGGTGACGCACAAGATCCATCATCCACCAGTGAAAGCAGTAGTGCCTCTGAGGAGTCAGTATTGAATAAGGGTCTCAACTTCGCCACAACCATCAGGCGGGTGCCATAGTTGGACATCATTGCCAGAGTCGAGGAGGTGGCCTTGAACTTCCCTCAGGCTCAGGCGGATGAACTAAGATGGAAGGTAAGACAGGCCTTGGAGAGATCCAAGCTGCCCAGGTCTAACAACAAAACTGGAGAGGCTGGCGATTGGATCCCTACAGAGGAACGAAAACATCATCATACTACCGGCTGACAAAGGTAATGCGACTGTAGTGATGGACAAATCAGAGTATACAAGAAAACTGGAAGACCTCATTAGCAGTGGTAGCTACAGCAAAGTGAAAAAGGATCCTACTATGAAAACGGAACGCAAACTGTCACAGATCCTAATCAAGAACAAGGGTCACTTCGCACCCAAGACGTATAGGCAGTTATCGCAGCGTTACACCAAGCTACCTCACATATGCGGTCTCCCTAAGATTCACAAAGACGGTATTCCGCTCAGGCCGATTGTTAGTTGCCAAGGCTCTGTGTGCCACCCTCTGAGTCGCTTCCTTGTAGATATAATTGACCCATTGATCGGAAAGTATCCTTCATATGTCCGAAACTCCGCCCACTTCGTGGAAATAATCAAAGATGCTCCCATCCTATCCAACCAGTTGGTGAGCTTGGACGTGGTGAGTTTGTTCACCAAGTTACCCACGGAGGAGGCACTCTCAGTAGTCAGAGACAAATTGACCTCTGACTCTTCCCTAGAAGAGCGGACCAGTATTCCAATAAATAATCTGATGGAGATGTTGACTTTCTGTACACAAACAACACACTTCGGAATGGGATCACACATATATCGACAGGATGAGGGCTTAGCAATGGACTCGCCATTATCACCAGCAATGGCGAATATATATATGGAATACTGTGAAGAAATGGCATTAGAATCTATATCTCTAAAGCCTACTATATGGTTAAGGTACGTAGATGACACCTTCATACTCTGGCCACACCAGGAAGATGTCCAGGTTCTACTGAACCATGTGAACTCAATAAGACCTTCGATACAGTTCACAATGGAGAAAGAGAGTAACAACACACTCTCATTCCTGGATGTACTAATATCTCGAATCTAGCATGGGTTCAAGAAATCCGTATACCGTAAACCAACATTCACCGGACAGTACCTCAATTTCAACTCCCACCATCCATACAGCGTAAAGAAAGGGATCGTCCGTTGCTTAAAACACCGAGCAAAAGTCATAAGTGGCGACCCAGAGACGTTAGATAAAGAATTGGTCAGTATAACTAGTACCCTACAACGTAACAACTACCCTGGGTACATGGCAGCAGCCCCCAAAAACTGGGATAGGCGGATACAAGAGGAGAACAACAACACTCAGAAAACAGTCTGCCTGACTTATGTGAAGGGGTTATCAGAGAAAATACAAAGGATCTGCGGTCCATATAACATCAGGACAACCTTCAAAAGCTTGACAACACTTCGCAGATATCTCTCTCGAGTGAGACCCCCCCCACAGAGGAGAACATGACTAAAGACTGTGTGTACGCTATCCCGTGCAGCTGCGGAAAGGAATATAAAGGAGAGACAGGCCGCCCCCTCAAGGTAAGGCTTCAAGAAAGCTGTATCGCGAGGGAAAGTAGAAAAATCGGGCGTGGCTGACCACATATGGAGAGAGAAGGGAGATCACCGTCCCCTGTGGGATCATGTTGCGATCATAGACAGGGAACACCATTGGAAAATTCGTAAACTTAAGGAATCAGCATATATGCTAGGCCACAAAAATCTCCTGAGCTGACCAAGCATAGAAATAAATACAATATGGGAACCAGTAATAAGGAGTGCCAGAGAAAAGCAATGATAACAAAGTTGCAATATGAGCTCTGGTAAAAACATGGAATGATAACAGGAAAAATTGCAATATGAGCACTGGTAAAAAATGATTGCTGAAAACATTAGGTTTATAATACCCAGAAATTCATACCCACTGTGCCATGTGTCCTCAATGACATATGGTACAGTGGATAAAGGCGTTGGTTAGATCCAGTGACAGACCCAAAGAGTGTGAGTTCAATACTCAGTGGAGAACTTTCAGAGGGAAAATTAGCAGGAGATAACTGATCCATCAAACATGGCACATGTAACTTGAACAGTCTAGCCCAGTGATCGAAATAAAGAGTTCAGTTCGAAATTCCAACCACCTGAAGAAGGCCGGAGCGTACAACGGCCGAAACGTTGTGATAAATATGGCGACAAATACTGTCAAATCTCTTATCACGAATATTATGAATGACTCAAACGAAGAAGCACAAGATTCTTACTTCATCGTAAAATTTGAAAGAAATTGTTATAGACAAACGTATGGTTGCAAGAAAGAAATACGACAACAGCAGAAATAGATTTACGTGGTTTATTTCAACAGGAACGTGAGGGTTTGGGACAGCTACCTTGTGGTAAAGTTCATAAGCCGGCTTCGAATCTGGATCGATCTCTCATAGTAGTTCACACATGTTGACGCTGGCGCTCCCCGCTGATAGCTGCTGACCGCTCTGCCACCTGTTGACTGCCTGTTGAACTTCCGCGTGACCCCTTTTATAGCGTTTTTTTATGGCTTAACAGACTCGAAAAACGAAGCGAGTATAATTAGGAGGGAAGCTTCTTTATTGGACGAAAAATAGAATACTTTAAATATTATTTTATTTTTCGACCGGAACTCGTGTGTCGGGAACATTTGTAAACGAAGATAATGGTCATTTTGTGACGGGGCTTTGTCCCGTTCATATCCGGCTCTCACTCTTGAGTATTTGCCTGTAAATCAGCCGAGATATGTCTTATTTTATTTTATAACAAAATGCACATTTATAAAATACATAAAAAATAATAGTATTACAGAATAAAAAATTTACAAAACAAATTTGCACAAATGTTCCCTTTTTGTGCGCCAAACAATTAAGCAAGATAAGAAATTCAAAATACAGTTCTGCTAGGTTCAAAAAACAATTATAATCATCATCAGTAAAGTGCCCACTTAGCTGGACTCACGAAACGGATTGAGAAGGTTGACAGTTCACAAGCATCGCTTGGTTTCATGCTTGCTTAGACAATCTTTCGTATTTTCATAAAAAGTTCAAAACCAGGTTTAATACCTCTAATTTTGTGACAAAGTTTCACAAAGATAATCATATGTCTCTCTAGATTTATGGAATTTTCTCCTTTTACTTTCATTTCTTTTTCTTCTATTATTCTTTTTCTTTTTCTTTCAGCTTCTTTCTTTTCGCCATCTGCGGTGGCGGCTTTTAGCTTTTCTTTTGTTCATAACCAGCTGACGTCTTCTCTGTGAATGCCGAACACCATATACTTTCTGGTTCCTTTTTTTTTCTTCCTCATCTAAGTTCAGCTTCCTGAACCAACCGACGTATAGCTTGTGAATGCCAAAAGCCTCCTGCTTTTCCGACAAACCAGATTTCTTAAATAACCACAAATCAGCTCAAAATTGAATCAGAAATTCGATATTATGAAATCGTAACTTACTTTCACCATTAGTAAAAAAATCACAAAATGTATCTCTTTAAACCACGCCTGTTTGAAAAGTTTCTTTAGGCAGGTTTTCAGATCATCAAACTTGAGCTTTTTTTATTACAAGTTTTGCAAACGAAATGTTATGTATGTACCTTTTATAAACCGTCACGCTTAATCTTCATGGTATTTTTTACATCAACTGAACCTCATTTTTACTAACCGTCTGGTTTCATCATAGCATTTTTATATAAAGAATACGTGTTAGTTACTGTCTTCTTTTAATAAATGCTTTTAAACACTACTCCCAAAGAAAACAAATATAGTCCATTTTACTATTTTTTAGTTATCCTTTAACTATTTTTATATAATTTTTAATTTCTTTTTTATTATATAATTTTTTTTACAGTTTTACATTAGATGTTTGGCTCTTCTGGAGACAACCAATCATCAAAATGCCCTTCCCTATTTAAACATCAATAAATAAAACTGACCATAAACTTTTCTGTTGACTTTTGGATTTTGAATTCCTTTGGCTGTGGGGAAGCCAAGTCTTGCCACTGCATAGACGATTGTTTGTTCTGCCGATCATTTCGATATAAATCATGTTTTATCAAAAGTGACAAGGCATTTGAAAGAATTATCACAGGAACACTGAAAATGCAGCAAAATCAACTAGATATCGTTTTTGGACGGCATTCAAACATTTTGACACCCACTTGGCTGACAGCTTTTGCATATTCAGCTGCTTATGAATTATAAACCCAGCCCATTATTTCAATATCTCAAGTGTATCAACAATTCTTTTGGCCGAGATGAGCCTAAACTTAAGATCAGGATGAGCATGATGAATAATTTCACTTGATACCGAAGAAGACCTTCCAGACCATACTGCACTTGATGCAGAGCCGGCGATAGGGTCTCGCCACCCCTCCCGAAACTCTGATACACCCCCACTCTTTACTTCATGTCGATTTAAATTTTCCCAACCTGGGGCCACAAACCATCAAAGGAAAATGTTGGAGGATGGGCAGCGATTTTTAAATTACCAAAAATCAGGGAATTATCCAATTTAAATTAAAATTTCAGTACATATTCATTGTTTACTTCTATAATGAATAGGTTTTTTTTTTATTTTGAAAAATCTGAGAAAATGTTATTCTTTTTGTAATAACCACCAATATTTTCATGACTAAATTTTACTGAAATTAGCATTTGTAACCTTCCTCCCCAGTAGGCATTGGGCCCCCATGCGGTTGAGAGGTTCAGGATAATAAGCACCAATCCTGTCGATTGTTATTTTTGATGATTTACAATGTAAATTGGTAGAAAAAAAAAAGTAAAAAGTACAAAAAGCGAAAAAACGCTTCTGAAACTAACTCTTTGGGGGCTGTAACCTCGTTGGGTGTTCCCGTGTAGTACGCACCCCACCAGCCATGCAGATAAACGATGTATATTATTAGTTGATGACTGACAATGTAACACTAGTCGAAAAATAATTTCTAAAAATGGCGGATGGCCATAGATCAGTGCTGAAAAAAATGGCAGAAGCCACAACGTAGTCCCCCCCAAAACGCGCCCCACGCGTCGAGTGTAAGACGCACCCGCCCTGAATTGTTGCCTTGAAATTTTCACGTTGAAAGTTGGTACACCACATCGTCACGTCTGAATGCAAAATCCACTTATTCCCCAATGTTTACAACAGATACTCATGGATTTCCGGAGTTCAACACTTTAATATTATAAAAATGACTTTTGTCTGTAAACATTTTATTTTATACAGCAATTTTCGAATAAGGTGTTGTTAGGTATTGTGCTTGAAATTTTGGATAAACAGTTCGAAGCTCATATTGTGATATTGTTTTATTTAAGTACATTTGACCATCTCAGCCATTTGCAAGAACCAATATAGTATCTGTGTGGTAATTAGAATCCCTTTGTCTACATCCAGGTATTCTGTGAAAGTTTGAAAGAGTCTACGGTGAGATCATGTGTAACGGTATTCGGAACGAATTCGCACCAAAAAGATTCAGTCAGTTATGTGCTATGCGTGATACACACTTAGGCGATCATGTATCATTCAATACATGACTGACGAGGCAGCTATTTTTCCCGTAGTAAGTTGCCATTTCTTTCTGCGGTAAGGCTATAGAACTGTCCTGCTATTTACCCATACCCATACCTGGGGGAAAAAGAAGAGTATTCATATCATTCCCAAGGGTATTAACACGGAAGTGAATGTAATGGATTCTACTGGAATTCGAACTCGGCTCTCCGATTACCTCAACCCGAATATATATATATATATATATATATATATATATATATATATATATATATATATATATATATATATATATATATATATATATATATATATATATATATATATATATATTATATATATATATATTATATATATATATATTATATATATATATATATATTATATATATATATATATATATATATATATATTATATATAATATATATTATATATATATATATATATATTATATATATATATATATATATATATATATATATATATATATATATATATTATATATATATATATAATATTATATATATATATATAATATTATATATATATATATAATATTATATATATATATATAATATTATATATATATATATAATATTATATATATATATATATAATATTATATATATATATATATATATATATATATATATATATATATATATATACGCATTTAATACACATCATATACAATTCTATTTTTTTTTATAATAATAGTTTCTAATCTTTCGAGTCTTAACTTCCATTAGGCGCAGTGGAGTATATTGGTATTATCCACTAATATTTGTCTCATGTTAGTAGTTGAATTTTAAAAATTGTAAAAATACAATAAACTTAAACAGACAAACTTTGTCGATTCTTTTTAATCAAACTTGTTAGGATGAATACTTATTTCTTAAATATACTTTATTCATATATACAGCCTGCCTGAAGTTATTATGCAAATCAACTCAACCGCAATCAAAAAGTTCTGAACCAATATTTCTTATTTTAAACCTACCCATTTCCACCCTTGGTAATATATTTTTATTTAATTTTCTGCCATTTTAAATGGTTAGCTGTTGAGATATTTGGAATTTACGAAAATGTACTGACTGAAGTCATTTATGCAGATTAAACTAATATTAGCTTAAGACCTCTGAAATCAAATAAAAACTATTTTTTCTTTTTGTCTATGTTGAAACATGGGTAAAGAGAAGGATCTGTCGTGTCCACTAAAATATCAAATACAATATTTATAAACCAATCACACTCAAGAAAACACTTATATCTTAAAACACACCAATACGATCACAGAATAGAAATCAGAAAGTTTGTTGTATTAGTCATTATCTTTAGGTAGATACCGCCCAAATATCGTGCGGACGTGGTAGAAGACATACCACGTGCCCTTTTAGGACCAATTAGGAATAAATAAATAATTTAAGTCTGGAGCCTATTTTGTTACGAAAAAGTGAATAAAAACATACGAAATCCGTTCCCAAACAGGATACACACAGCTGTCACCAAACTCCACACAACTATTGCTTATGACGACCTCATGCTAAAAGCGACAGCGTTGATAAACTTCAGACTATGGCAACACCGGCAACAGTAAGAAACAATTTCTATCTTTTGTATCCGTTTTACTATGAATCACACACACACGTGTTGACTTTTTCATACAAACACACATATAACAACATTTTATTGTTTCGCACATACGTACACAAAGACAGTTTATATATTTTATCTCAGAACCTTATTAACCCAAACAAAAAGTCATTACTTTCCAATCTATTATCAACTGCTTGTATTCTTGCCGTTATAATGTTTATTTGTTGAAACTACGTTGTCTTTTACTGTGTGATTATTCTAGACGGCCAAATTACGAGCGACCCTGTAACGATATTTTGTTAATGTATCGAATCCCGACACTCCAAATTTTAACATTCAACGAAAGACCGAGTAGAAGGATTCCTACAGATTTAACAACTGCTGAAAAATAGAAAATAACAGTTATTGAGTTAGGGAATGTCCACATTGGTGATATCAAAGGAGCTTTGCAGAGATCTCGAACGAGCTTTGCAGAGATTTCGAACGATAAAGAAGGCTGTTGAAAATATAAGTATGCTGAGAACTCGAAGCAAAGGAAAAGGTTTTAAGAATTTGCTTCCTCAAGATGAACGTAAACTAAGGTGAATTATAGCAAAACAGTCACTTTTGACCAGCATCTAGATTTTGAAAAGGCTGGAGTCAAGGGAGTCTAGAAGGACAAAATTTGTAGAATACTTTGTAAATCGGGATTTGTAAAAAAATCTCCTAGGCAAATATTTTGAAGCATCAAAATTGGGCCAAAAAATACATGAAAATTGACTTTTCTAAAGTAATTTTCATGGACGAATCTCGATTGACATTTCATGGACCTGATGGATCGGCCAAAGGATGGATTTTACCCAATTCAGGTGCCTGTGGCTAAAAGAAATCAACAAGAAAGTGGTGGTATTATGATATGGGCTGGAATTGTAGACCATTCATATTTAATGAAGCATTCAGGATCTCTCACTTTGGCGCCTAAAATCCATTTGGCGCCTAAATTATTAATAGATAAATGGACTCATCTCTCCCTATCAGGGATCTTATCAAACAAGAGAAGATAAACTGTATTTGTCATAATTGACATTAAAAAATGTTATTAAAATTTTCACATTATTTTTATAAATAATTATACTAAAAATATTAAAAAATGGTAGAATTGAAAAGAAGCATCGTGATTTATTTTCAAGAAAATGAAGTTGGGAATTAGTTCAAAGAAAAAACATCAGGAAAAAAAAAAAACTTCATTAATCATTTTGCTTCTTTCGGCTATTTCAATTGGCAACACAAGCCGATATTTTGTAGGATATTGCTGAAATGGATTGAATTAGTTATCGGAAAACTTTGGATATAGAAATGAACTGGCTGGAGTCAAGTGTATAAACAAACAAAATATATTTATTTTGACATATAGGTGGCGAGCCCATTGTATTTTGGGGTAATGGAAATTAGTTGACGAGTCGGGCTGTTAGTATTCGTTAAAGTGATTAATTTCAGAAATGGGATTGTCGGGTCTCTGTAGGGCTGTTATCTGTCTAAACTGTGTTCGGTCCTAACGAGGACGGAAAAAATGTGTGAAGTCGATGACAGTTTAACGCGACACGCTTGGCTGGTTTTATGCTGGCGTTCTTTCAGCATAGTCTCTTAATCCTTAGTATCTTTTGTCTTGAGTCACTCTCGTTGTCTGTCTGCGGGGGTCAGTTTATATCCATTTTGATGAGGCTCCAAAATATGCAAATCCCTTTTTGTTAAATTATTTGATTGTCCGAAATTCTTTTTCGGGGTCCTTATTTTATTTTATTTTATATAGCGGAAGTTATGCGTGGATCCTACTTTGTTTTTCGTAGGTTTTTGCAACAAATTATTTGGCCGCTGGTGTTTTTCGGCCAGGGTTAGTCTTTTCGTCTTCTTCCTCTTATTATTTGAGAGAGAAGAGTTTGTTTTGTTTTGTTTTGTTTTACGGTATATCAACATCAATGGGTTATTTAATGCCGACAATTTTTATTGTTGGTAATTTTTTTTCTTCAAAAAATGTATTGCTGGTAATAATTTTTTTTACAGACTATTTCTGGTATTAAAATCAATTTTTTAACTTTCATAGTGTTTTGACCCCAGTTTGGGCGTTAACTATTTTCCCATAGCTGGAACCCTAGCAGGTGCTACCACCCCGGGGCAGGGTGGACCTGGGAACACCAGCAATTAAGAGGTGGTTACACGCTCCTCAAAACCTCCTGATCAGAGGCCTTGCTGTTGGACGTAGTTTATAGTCTTACCCAGTACACGGATGATGTTTATCGTCAAACCCAGGACAAGATATAAAAAAGAGATAAGGATTTTAAGGGAAAGCAAATGCCTTGTTTAAAGGATTTTTATTTGGCAAAAAAAAACTTACGAAAAAAATAAATAGGATAAACAAACTTTTGAAGTAACATTTAATTTATAAGGGCACACAACAAAGACAGATGACACAAGCCAAGTTTTTAAAACAGATAATAAATTTATAGTTAACACACAAAAATGAAAGAATTACGCAAAGTAAGTGCTTTGTGTGCCAAATGAAGGCCAATATGTAAAAATAATCAATGCAAATGAAACATGCATCTTTTACACTAAAAATTACAATGCTATTTAATGTTCCTCAGAAAATGTAAGCAACATAAAAATAAAATGAAAAACGGAGAAAATACTTCTCTGAAAAGTTTTCAAAGAATAGGTATAATTTTCGAAATAAAGTCTGTGGTAACAGCGAACAATCACACCAGCCGAAGAATGTTCTTTGATGTGGGAGCGACTTTGATGTTCCTTTCCATTCTCTTTTGGTGGTCATCGAATATCTTCTGTGTTGTTTTTCTTCCTGGAAAGGGGCGACCTGGGTTCATGCAGCAGCTGTTCGTCGACTCCTCGAGTTCAATCCAAGGCCCCCTATTTATTCGTTCAGATAGGCTCCAGATTCACTACTTGGAATTTGGAGAGAAACCCTCTGATTATTTTCGAAGGAAAAACAAACACAGCCAATTTCCCATAAATCGAAATGTATCAAAACTATTTTTGAAATTCAAAAGTTTAACCCAGATCCCAACGCAGCGTCTGTTTTCTCTCAGAATAGCAGATGATACACGCTGAAGCAGTTAAATTTCTTATATGTTTTAATTTGAATTCTTTTCTATTTGTTATACATTTCTATTTTTATATTTTATTTTATTTGATTGGACTCACCACAATTCCAAATTAAAATGAAAACGCACCCATACGATAAAAGGAAATTAACATAATCATACAGCTTTAAAGAAGAATTCTTTCATCGGGGTTTTATGAAAATTATATTCTTTCTTGCTTTAATTTTTTTTTTCTTTCTTGTATTTCTTTCTTTATTGTATTTTGTTAAAATAAAACCCTGTAAAAATACTACAATTAGTAAAAATCCCCCCACAATGGCTGCTAGAGTCTTATTATTTCAACACCTACTTGCCACTACAACTATGTCTTCACTCAAGGACAACCTAGTTGTATATAAACTGACTTCTTTACGCTTCGAGAGAAAATCCTTTCCAACCCTTATCTTGTCCAAAACATTCCTTTTTTATTCTGATCCATATACAGCGTCACCATAATCAGGCTCAGAAACAAGGCTTAGCAAAAAAAGTCTCATCTGAACATCTCATTGGTTGGAAATATTTTCGTTCTAGGTAGTGATAAGGGGCAATGTGTTCTGTTTTTTCATATACATTTTTATAACAGCATTTTCTTGAAATAAAAGTTGGATTTTGGTCCATAGTAAAACACTAAAAATGCGCGTGATCAAAAAACGCGAAGAAATGTTTTTTTTTTTTGTTTTTTGTTTTTTTTCACATAGACAAAAGGAAAATTCGGTTCGAAATAATCAAATATTTATGTACATTTTAACATTTGTTTTTACATGGTAAACATTGTGTTTGTTCTGGTCGTAAAAAAAATCAAAGTTCAAATGTTCGACAAATTTTCCATTTGTTAAAGGTTAATTTGTAAAGTCATATGCCTTGGTCAATATAAACTGTATATATGTGTGTGTGTACATTTTAACGGAGGGTATGATTGCCTGCTGACTGAATGTGTGAGTGCGTGTGGTGGGGGGTAAAGCACATTAGTAGAAACGTTGTGTTGGTGAGTGCTAATACATGAAATCTTATTACAGTGGTTCCAAAAGGAAATGGACATCTTAGAAGATAAGATTATTTTTCTTATACTATGAATATTTCTTTGACCCGTGTGAATATTCCTTTGAATGGTGTATAGTCGTCGCTGATTGAGGTATTGTCATGTCAACGAGAAAATTCTGGTCAGGTGTTTACAGATCCATTCGCCTGTCATCGATGGGTCTTTGCTGTGTGTGTTTTTATTGCCCCCGGTGTATATATAGTTATCCTGATCACGTGATTGGATCCAAACGAAATCTTTCCGGTTTAGGCGGAACAGCGCCCAGTTCATTTGGAGTTCAAACGTACGGACGTAGTCGGAAGCATAGCATGTGACTGTAGTGTCCAATCAAATTCCAGTAGCCTACTTATTTAATTTTGGAACCTATTTTTTTACCGATTTGTACAATTTTTTTATTTTTTTTTTAGTGATTCTGATCCTATTCATGCGTGGGCGTTTCTTACTTATTTGTGTTTCACCTATTGGTTGTAAAATATAGGATTTTATATCCTATACCCGCCCCCGCAGACTTACCAATATTGAAAATATTTTTTAATATCTAACATACGTTTTAAAGTGAGTAAGCCAACGAACTTGACTATACGATTTTGTCGTGATATTTGCAGGTGTGTTTGCCGGTGTGAAAAATGGCCCGCACATTTTGATATTCGGTGAAATATTCCGTTGTACTGTTCTTTGTAGGTAAATCCAAGTACGCCGGGTTTAGTCTGTATGTGGAGACTGTATTTTGTTTGCCGTTTGACACATATGTAAAATACTTGGGTTTCTTGTCGACTACTTGAAAAGGTCCTGAGTAAGTAGAACAAAGAGGCCTTTGCAAACATCATTTCGTAATCATTTCAGTTGTGAAGATTTTTGTCTGAACCTTTAGTATAACGAATATCTGAAGTAAATTTGGATGTATAATCCAGCTATCGGGTATCTCTGGGTGTATATTTTTCTATATCCATGTGTAAGGCGTAAGTGAGTTGATTGTGATCAGTGAAAACAGTAAAATTTCGTCCTTCGAGCAGATGTCGGAAATGCCTTATGGATAAGTAAATTGTGGGTAATTCCCGCGAGAAGGTACTGTATTTTTGTTGTGCATTGTTTAATTTTGTTGAGAAAAAATATATTAGATTTTCTGAGCCATTTTGATTCTGGGAAGTGCTCCAATTGAATCTCCTGAGGCGTCGGTCGTTAATGTGAGTGTTGAGTTAGCATCATCAATGATATAGGAGAGTTTAGTAAAATCTGCTAACGCTTTTTTAGTGTCATGAAATGCAATTAATGCTTCTCCGTAGTAGTTTATTAAACCGAGAAATATTTGTAGTTGTCGCAGTGATGTTGGTTGCGGGAAATGTATTTCTGCTACTTTCTCTGGGATCGGTGTGATTCCGTGTTTGTCGATAACATGACCCAAGAAATTCACTTTCAAAACAGCAAAACCACATTTGTTTACATTGATTTTCAACCTGAAATGTGCCAGTCTCTCGAAAAATTGTTGTATGTGGTCTCGGTCTTCTTTTCTATCTCGACTAGCGATTAGTACGTCATCGATATAAGCAAAAGCAAAAGTCAATACTCTCAAAACTTCCTCGATAATTCTCTGGAAAGTTTGAGCAGCATTACGTAACCCAAATGGCATCTGCATGAACTCATAAAGTCCGAAAGGAATGGTAATTAGTGTTTTCTTTGTCTTCTGCTATGTGCCTGTGTCTGGCTCTGGAACCATGTGTAGTGAAGAGAAATAAAGGCTACGTGACGGACGTATGTTGCTTAATTCTAACATATGTTGAAATTTGTCTTTTGCTATTTTATATTTCTTTGCAATCTGCGTGGTGATGTGTGTGTAGGTGGTCCAGTGTGACGAATTTCGTCTGAATATTATAAAGGCGTAGTAAGAGTGGGAATTTTTTTTATTAATTCCTGCTGTCTATTAGCAGTTGCTATTGCAGAATTAATTTCTGTTGACGTGTAGAGTGAGGTGATTCTCTTTGCCTCTAACTTTGTGTTACTGTCAATGAGAGAGTGTGTTGCCATATTCACTGATAGGCCGCAATGAGATTTTGAAAAATCCACTCCTAGAATTGGTGTTTTCACTTGAGCTTGTGTGAAAATCTATGGAAAAGATCGTCGTAATCCCAAATTGAGCGTTAGTGATATCTCTTCATGTTTCGATTTTTTATCCATTTGCGCCCTTTAACGCGTATATGGATAGTGTATAATTTTGGTTAGGATCCGGTGGAATAACACTGGTTAGTTCAACGGTGTCGACTAAAAATAAATGTCCGGTATTTCTGTCTCGGATGTAAAATAGATGACATTCTTGTCCCATTCCAGCAGCTAAGGTCGCCTTTACTTACTGCCGGAGTACTCATTTCCCTGGTTTTGTGTAGAAGTATGGAAGGTCCTTGAATTGAAGTTGATTGTTCTGTGCACTTCTTTGCCTCTTTTCCAAACTTATAATGATACTAACAACAGGTATCGTAGATAAGTCGTCTTGTGGAGGATGAGGTCGACCTGCCTTGACTTCTTCTGCGCGGTGAATAGGATCGATTTTTGATCTCTGGACGAGAACGCTGGAATTTTTGCCTTCGTACCGAACTCTGTACTTGTAGAGTGATGTTGACTTATATTTTGATGTATCTGAGACAACGCTTCTGACTTGTCGGTTGGTGTTGCTGTAGTTGTTGGTATATGTGGTGTATACGCTTTTGTCCTTGTTGTTGTCATTTTGTTCGCTATTTCTGATACTCTAACTCTAAATCATTGAGGAGAAATGCGAGTATCTGTGTTGTGTGCGTTTGTAGTTTGTCCGTCCATAATTTTTTTAACACTGCTTCGGACATGGCATTGTCTCCTAATAACGATCGCATTTTCCTCAGAAGCTGTAAAGGTTTCATGTGTCCCAGATTCAAATTATTGAATAGATCGTGTAACCTTATCTCATTCGATTTTTACGACACGCCTAATGATTGCAGTGTCGTAAAGTTTTTCTTCGAGGAGATCGACTACCTGTGTCGCCACGTCTGTGGGGAGTTTTTCGACAACGTAGGCATATCGTGAGCTTTGCGATGTGATTTTCTTTGCGTTAAAAATTACGTTTAATTGCGAAAACCAAAGTTGCAAATTTGTTGGGTTGTAAATGGGTATATTTACATTTATCGCGGCTTCTATAGATTCAGTGGTGTTTGCATCCATTTTCTACGTCTTGGTACTGTGGTTATGTTTGCCACGACTTTGTGTGAGAATTTGTATCATTTAGATATGTGGCTGAACATCGGGTTAATTTTATTGAAGCCTTGTTCTTTCGAATCATAAGACTGCGAGTTCGTCTCACGTCGGTTGGTCACCAGTTTGTAGGGTCAGTGTACCCGGATTATAAGTGAAAAATTAAAATCCAAGTGTCGTGCCCACAGATACAACATAACGCGAAGAAATGTTTTTTTCACACAAGCAAAAGGAAAACCAGATTCAATTAATCATATGTTTATGCACATTTTTAACATTTGTTTTTACATGGTAAACATTGAGTTTGTTCTGATCGTAAAAAATCAAAGTTCAAATATTCGACAAAATCTTCCATTTTTTAAAGGGTAGTTCGTAATGTCATATGCTTTGGTCAATATGAAGTGTGTGTATATGTGCCTACGTCTGAAGCACATTTTAACGAAGCGTATGCGTGGCTGCTGAGTGTGTGTGTGCGGGTGAAGCATATTAGTAGAAACGTTGTGTGTGTGAATGCTAATACGTGAAATCTGATTGCAGTGGTTCTAAAAGGAAATGGACATACATATGATAAGGCTTAGTTTTTTTTCACGGCAATGAATATTTCTTTGAGTCGTGTGAATATTCTTTTGAATGATGTGTAGTCGTCGCTGACGGAGGTGTTGTCATGGTAACGAGAGAATTCTGGTCGGGTGTTATTGTGAGACCGGAACTACCTACACAATAGACTTTTCCAGGTGTATATTAAGTATGCGAAACAACACTCTAGACAGAGAGAGTGAGAGCCGCGTACGACTACCAGTATTGGACACTAACATATAGTAAGCTCCGCTTACACTATCTCTGTAACCTGTTGTTAATATATCTTTCTTACATCTAATCCGTGTTCTGTGTTTTCCCTCTGTGGTCCCGACTTTGGCCCCACATCAGGTGTTTACAAATCCATTCGCCTGTCATCGATTGGTGATCCACGTCCAGCTGCTGACTGGGTATTTGCTGGGTGTATATTACATTGCACCTGAAATCGGTGCATATATAGTTACGTACAGTACAGTTGTTTTCCCTTGGGTTGAGCTCATAGGAGCTTGGCCCCTTTTAGAGAGTAGAACTCTTCTGTCCTTTTTGTCTTTGCTTCTGTTTTTTGGGAGGAACGGCCTCTTTAGCTTCCTGACCACCAGGGTGTCCACACACGTGGAAACTGGTCAACACGTGCACGGCCTAGCGAAAGAAAAAAAAGTAATTTCCGTTCACTTATCTGCGGACTATCAAAGGCTATAAAGCTGGTATGTTATTTTTTTCTCGTTCTGTAAACCTCCTCGGGACAATATGGACAAACATTTGTTTTGGGACATATGTAAATCTTTTTAATATATGTACGTAAGTTGTTTGCCTTATTAAATGCTTTGTTTGTTACGCCCGCGTATTTCGTCTTTCTATATTCGTATTTAGTGTTAGTGTATCAATGTCTCCACTAATGCTAATATTAGTATCAGTGTGCTACTGGAAGGCTAAAACACGTTATTCTTCCTAACACAAAGTAGTCGGTAAACTCTGTGTGGCAGATACCACCGTATACTAATAACTGATTGGAAAACTTTTCGGTTTACGCAGAATAAGCGCCCAGCACCCAGTTCATTTGGAGTTCAAATGTACGGACGTAGTCGGAAGCATAGGACGTGACTGCACTGTCCAATCAAATTCCAGAAACCACTTATGTAATTTTGGATCCTGTTTTTTTTTTCTGATTTGTACAAACGTTTTCATTTTAGTTACTTTGATCGTATTTATGTGTGGGCGTTTCCTTCTTATTTGTGTTTCACCTATTGGTTGTAAAATATAAGATTTGATGTCCTATAGCAGTACCAAATTCAATAATTTTACTACAACGGCATTCATTTGGCACTCTTTCCATTCAATTACGAAAGCTTCTATTATTACGTTGCCTTATAAACCCTGACCAGGCCAAAATATCAACACTTAGTGAACTTCGCTGTCACCCTTTTCCAAGGATTATTTGTACACTTTAGCAATTCATATCAGTTTCCACTTTCTTGTGAACATTTTTCTCGACATAGTTTATTTTTAGGCACTCAAATGAATATTTTGAACAAAACTAATACTCGTTTTCTTTTCATATAAATTATTGTAAATAAACAATTTCTTTATGATTCAATTTCACACTGAATAAGAGGACATTTTTACTGTGTGCTGAAAGAGATAACTTACTGATATTTTTCAATATTGAAAAATCTCCATACTGTCGACAACATAACTGCCGCTCTACATCTGCCCATATAACGTTCATTTTTCCGGTTGCTGATTATTGCACTCTCAAACAAATGTAACTTCATAATTAAAGACTTGTGAATGACCATTCATTTTATCATCTCGTTGAATCTCTTAACCTCGAATTCATTTGCGCATCTCATCTAGTTTCATGTAATGATCTAGTCATTCTAAACTTGTTAAAAGACAACTGACTCTAGGTTTCAAAATCAGTTTGATGCACAGCGTGGAAAGTGGTTTCGCAAAAAGTCAATAAAGTCGAATGAAATCTTAAGATAATAACTATCGCTGTAAGGTCAATGTATGACCTATTTTCAAACAAATACGAATAAAGGATGTGACCATATTTTTTTTTTTTTTTTTTTTTTAAACATTTCACCCCAAGCAAGGCGGGAAGCCACTAGAACGCAAGGGGTTACAGGAAATTTAGAGCAAGATCAGATAGGAGTGATAGAAGAAAGGATGAGGGTAGTGGATAGATCAAGGCAACTGGAGATGTCGATTGACATTACACTTGAATAGCTGGAGATTATAGCTCACAGGGAAACAGGAAAAGGGAAGGGAGTTCCACAGGCGTGAGGTGCGATACATGAGGCTATTAGAGTAGAAGAGACGGCTACATTTAGGAGTTTCTACAGTGAAGGGGTGAGAGCGGGATGCCAGCCTCGTAAGGCGCTGGAACTCATGACGTCTGGGAACCAGCGAATGCAGCTCCTCGGAGCAATTTCCATGAAAGTATTTGTAGAACAGACAGAGGGAGACGACGGCGCGTCTGTGAGAAAGGGACTATAGACGAGACGCCAGGGCAGGGCCAACTACATTGCATATCCGCCTCTGGATCCTATCAAGAACCCCGAGCCAAACAGAAGGGGTACCAGACCATATATGGCAGCAATACTCTATGCAAGGGCGAATTGTTGATTTGTAGATCTGGAGGATCGACTCCGGGGAGAAAAATTTCCTGGTGCGGCTCAGGGAGCCAACTTTCCTTGCAGTGGACGAGGCGATTAACTCAATGTATTTATTCCATCTCAGGTCAGCAGTCAACGTGAGACCGAGAAGCCGCAGAGAGTTGCTCTCGAGAAGTTGAGCGTCAGACATTCTAATGGAGGGAAGGGAAGGATCTCTGTGGTGATTAATAGAGAGCAGTTTTGTCTTAGAAGCGTTGAAGTTGACCAGCTAATTCATGCCCCAGTTCACAATCGATTGGAGGTCCTTTTCGAGACGCACGGCCAGGCGAGTTTTGTCAGCGAGACTAGATTTGTTTTTGAGGCAGGAATAAATTGTGGTGTCATCCGCGTAGATGCCAACTTGGGAAGTTATTGCGTCAGGAAGGTCATTTATGTAGATAAGGAATAGAGTGGGGCCTAGGATGGAGCCTTGAGGAACACCTACGTTCGTGGGATAGGAACTGGAGGAGAATCCATTGAGAACGACCTTCAATTTACGGTTTGACATGAATGATCGTATTAGGTTATATAATCGACCCGTAATGCCATAACCTGGAGCTTGCAAAGAAGGCCGGCATGCCAAACCCTATCAAATGCTTTGGAGATGTCTAGTGCCACGGCTCGGACTTCCCCTTTATTTTGAAGAGTTCGGTAGACTGTTTCAGTGATGGCCGTAAGCACATCGGCTGTAGATCGGGCAAAGCGGAAACCATATTGCTTGTCTGAGAGCAGATTATGGGATGTGAGGTGGTTAACCACCCCGGTATTGATTAGGGCTTCGAAGACTTTGCCGAAGAGGGGAAGGAGACAGATAGGACGGTAGTTGGAAGGGTCAGAGGGGTCGCCGGAGTTCTTGAAGACAGGAACGATCGAAGAGGACTTCCAGCAGTCAGGAAAACAAGATTCCTTGAGGCAGTAGTTGTATAGTTTAGAGAAATACTTAGGAAGAAGAACTGCCAGTTAAGTGGTAAAGTCCGAAGAAAGTTGTCGTAATAGATTACTGGCAGAAGAAAAGTGGATTACCTCTCTGCTTCGAATTTTCGACCTACTATCATTCTTAGAAGCTTGTGTGCTGTTCATATCATGTCTCCGTACTGCGAGAGACAACACTGATCGAATTTCTCTCGGGTGCATCAACTTCACAACAAAAATGATAGGATGCAACCGAGCCAAATTACGAAAAAAATGTGTTTCTACTTCTGTTAAAACCATGCCTTGGTTAAACAAAACTATTTTAGAAAGAGTGGCATTTTTATCTTTGAAGATTGAAAATTCAAGTTAAAATAAATTCTAAGTTGATTATATATATATATATATATATATATATATATATATATATATATATAAAAGTGAACATTGAAGTCAACACTTAGAGGCGACAGTCTGTTTCATGCTAGACGCAATCGTGGCTTGACGATTGCGTCTAGCATGAAACAGCCTGTCGCCTCTAATTGTTGACTTCAATGTTCACGTTTACATTTACACATGCTCTATCTCTGATATTGAGCACTTTATCCCATAAATATAGCACATCTTAAGAGTATATTTCTTTATATAAATATATTTGTACTTGTATTTATATGATTGTGTATGTATATTTGTGGAATCTTCCATATTAACTTTCGACCCCTTTCGGAAAAATGTTTCCTTCTATAAAACAAAGCCATAACCAATCAACATTTCGTCTCAGTAAAATTCAATCTTCCATTGGTTAAAACTGTAGCAAAATCACAACAGAACCTTTTCCCGCCTAAGGTCCCTGGAGCCGAATTTTAAACACCCAACTCTATATAAACAAACATATGAGTCAATTCAAGTCAGTCAGTCATCAAATTTCAAGAGATCTATACAAACTCCATGCTGTTCAATTTACTGACTCGCACCCACTTAATGTTTCTCAACAAACTCAACGCAGCATTCAAATAACCATTGTTCGGGTGGATATTCATCACCTACAATTGACTTAAAGAGTGAACATTTTCACTACGTCAAAGTAATTGTACATTCATCAATTTAGCCTATCAGTTAAAGGCAAACAATTCTTAACAACTTTAATTCTGACTCATAAACCACACACGCACACACACTAACAGTTGAACAATACATTTTGATATTTTATTTTGCTACGCAGAAACAATTTTAATAACAAGCCAAAAGCATCAGCATTTATTTACCATAATTCTGCACGAACATTCTTCATAATATTATCTCAATTACCAAACCAGCAAAAATTCTCTTTATCTTTGTATGTGTATTTGTTGTATATAAAAACACGCATAACTTTCACCTTTGTAAAAATTTACCTTCTGATATACCTCACTCAGCATACGACCCGCAACATAATTTATGTTATGTCTGTGCTTGTTTATTTATATACACATGTATGTGTATGTGTGTGTATATATAAATATGTATATAACTATGTGTATATATCTGTATACGTATGTATATGTGTATATTTTAGTGTTTTTAAATGGATTATCTATGCTAACTATGTAGTAGAAGCCTGGTCGCCTAGTGTGGTTTCCTTTTGTATGGCCTTGTGTCAGACCACCAGACTGCCACGTACAAGGGTAGTTGATACTCTTTTACGATATCAATGGTTCTTGAAAAGGTTAGCAACAGTAGAGAATGGACAAACACAAATGGTGTATGAAAGACATAACAAATATAAGTTTATTTAATAACAAACTGACAGGATGAAGGAGGAAAGAATATGGCGTCGAGTTCCTGGTTTCTGGATAGTAGGTCTGACGAAACTGTTAAGCGTACAGTTGATGTTAAGGTTAAATGTTATTGCGCGCCAAATTGTAATAGTTGGCGCCAAATGTTCCTGAAGAGGAAAGGAGCCGGAGAATAGAAGAAGAATCAATGAAGACTTAGAAACAGATTAACACGGTAGGTTATGAAACTCCGACATGAGTTAGAGACCAGGATAGAATCACAGAGTTTATAAGTTGCAAGAGAAATGTCGTCAACATAGAATGAAGTATAGACCAAGGGAAAGATCCAGAAAATACAAGTACCACGTGCGGAGGCTCGTGGGTTCTTAACTTGTTGCTTTGGATGAAAGTTAAGGTTCGCTTGATACTGTGGCAACGGTTGTTTAAAAGATGCTAGGTTGCCTGCCGTCAATGAGTTAACAGTAAGAAAACGGTTAAATTTTGATAGAAAAATGAATTCTTTTACGTGCGACGACCCTTCAACGGAGATGGATATAAGTACGTAGAACTTGGACTTTCGCTCTCGCTGTAGTTGACAAGTGGAGATTCCGGAAGAGTTCGTGACAAATGTGTTATGAGACCTTACCCATAATAACATAAAGACACTATACGTAATAAATACTGCGCCTCAAGAGGAAGCAGGGAGTTCAGTCTGAAGTCGGACGACCGGCTGATCGGTTGAACTCTCTGCCTTCGGGCGGGGAGGAACCCGAACGAGGCTACGCCGAAGGGCGGAGTCTTTTTCGGGGAGGTAAACCGATAAAAGGGCATATTTTTTCGGGGAGGTAAACCGATCAAAGGGCATATTTTTGGCCGAGCCCACGGGCTCGGAGATCCCACGGGCTCGGAGATCCCACGGGCTCGGAGATCCCACGGGCTCGGAGATCCCACGGGCTCGGAGATCCCACGTTAAACCGGCCTTGTACCACATGATGCACTCGTGTGGGGGAGGTGACTAAATACTGTTCAGTCTGAAGTCTGGAGTGAGGTTCGTCAGAAGTCCGTCAGTCAGTCAGAGCGAGTCAGTCAGTCGAGTCAGAGGCAGTCCGAACAGAGTCGCGTTCAGCAATTACTACAAGACATTGGAATAGTGATACTAGTGGAGACTACATTGTTCTCCATACTAAACCTGATTGTTCGTACTAACGCTTTCTACTTCGCTGTATATATTCCTGTTTGTAATATATCTGTGTTATTCCATATCTGTGTTCGAGTTCTTCTTTATTGGTTCTACCTTGGACTATCACCGTGGTACAAGGAACCGGACCATAACAAAATGCTTGTTGCTTTTCTCTTTTTATGTAGAAAAGTCGGAAAGGTTGGGCTAGGATCGAGTCAAGGATGGTGAAGGTAGCTTCAGGCAAAGAAGTTGACTGTAAAAGGTCTATTACCGAACACTAGGTGTTTGAGCCGTATGGTGAAGAGAGAGACGGGAAGCATGTCTTCTCGACTCGATGCCTGCAGATCGTCTTTCCGCATGTGGATACTTATTGGAGGGGGGATACGATAAGTCACGTGACCTTTGACTGGCGGCAAATGCCAACCGTCAAACGACTTTGAATGGGTGTCCATTCAAAACAGTCACGTGCCTTAACGTTGAAAGCGTTGGGTCGTTGTTCAAAGGGTAGCAACGACGATGAAGAAAAGAGAAAGAGAAAAGGTTTGAGGCAACCGTTGACGGAAGGAGGGGTGTGCCGATAACTATAATCTACTTTTGTTTGATAGTGATTTTAAAATTGCTTGTGGACTTAATAATTAACAGTTGTGTTCCGTTACACTTTAATCTTGAATAGGTTCTGAATCATTTATAGTCATTTTGATGATATTGTTAGTATTTTTTTTAGTTAGATTGCATGTTTCTACTTATTTTTATATAGGTGTATATACTTAGATATTTGTATCTGTGCATGAATGTCGGTGTGTTGGTTTTATTTTTTGTGTGTTTTTTATATGTAGCTGTGTAGATTGTTGTTTTTATTTATTTCTAAGTGTTTTTGTATATATGTGTATGTGTATGCATATGTATGTGCGTATATATATGCGTATATATATATATATGTGTGTGCGTGTGTGTGTGTATGTATATTTATGTATGCATATTTATGTATGTATGTATCTGTATGGATGCATGTGTATGTACATATTTGTGCATTTATTTATATATATTTTTATATGTTTGTACCAGTGCATGTTTTCATGTGGACTCATGCGTATATGAGTAGAGAGAGAGTATATATGAGGCATTTGTGTGTCAATATGTTTTCTTTTCTATAAGCTGGTTTTATTTTCCATTTTGCATTTTGACTGGACATTTGAATTTGGCGGTTGTTTTTTTTTGTTTTTGTTTTTGTGTGTCTGTGTGTGTGTATGCGTATAATTTCTGTCTAAAGCACAATTTTACTCGTTCAGATTTCTTCGAAAATCATAACTGCTCACTTTCGTATCCGAAATGCAAACAAGGCAATTTCTAATGAATTGTTTCTCGCTACTATTCGCTAGTCTATTTTCCCTACTGAGATCATCATCATCATCATCATTGTTGACCACATAACTGTCTTATGGCAACGACCACTCGACGAAGCCGTGTTCAACCGTCCAATCTAATACGACCTTCAGTATAACATTGGTAGTAGATGCAACGTAATAACAGTCATAAATCCCTCAGCATTTTAATTGCAAAGTTTAGTATCATATAATAATACTGACATGAATTGTCTCTTCTAATATGGGATAATAATCCAGTTGGAATTTATAGAAAAGGTTCTGGCATAAGTTCAACAAATTGGATGTTGTTCATGCATAGGTCAACACGACAGGTATAGGAGTGGTGGGTTAACAAAAATTGGGTGAACAAAAAGGACATCCGTTTGAGTGTATATTAACGAAGAGACTTGTAGATTTGAACTGTCGGTAATGAGCATATTACATTTAGAGTCATTTTTTTAATAATTTACCGAATCCTATACACACAGGCGCACATAAACATTTATATGGTTGCAAATTAGTCTTTATATATAAAGTTGTAGCCTCTGTCTGTCTGTTTGCTATCGACTCCTAGGGTTTTGGAGATAGATCCGCCCCCTAACCATATATATTCTGAAACTACATTACCCAGGGTACTTGGATAAGTATATTTTATTTTGATCAAAGGGGGTCCCCAGGGTGGGCACAAAGCACTCACTAAAACATTTTTTCTCCTCTGATTTAAATTAAATTTAAATTTGAACAAGAGAATGACTCCTACCTAAAATCTTGTGAAAGTAATAAAACTGTTTTAGGATCATTATTTAATCTTGACTCTAATGAATGGAAACTTCTGCTACAAACTCGAAATGATCTTTTTACGCAAATAAGAAACAATAACTGATTTAACACACGAAACAGTTTTGTAAGGTTTTATTGGTCAGTGGGTTTCATGTTAGGGTTCGTGAAGTAAGTTGATGCCACCATTGTTCTGGAGCTGATAATCGATTAACCTGAATATGAATGGGTTAGAAGAAGCAGAACAAATGTTAAGAAGCCAAGAGAATTTTTGGTATTGTGACCTGCTTGATTTCTCACTGATGTGTCAGGCGAACGAATTAGCTGGAAATCAGAGATTCCTGATTTTGGCTAGCGAATAAAAGTTGATATTATCAAAATAATAACTCATGCAAGGTTGGCAAAATGTAGTAAAAATTCCAACTGATAGCTGTGACAGAAGGAAATCATTAAGTGTGAGGTTGCAAAGTTTTGACATTTGACTAGACTACCGTTGGGCTTGGTTCGAAATAGGCTCAGACAATCCGCTTGATGAGATAAAAATTAAAACGGACGTAGCGAAGAGCTGGTTATGTGACATGAAAATAGTTTTTTTTAATCAAACACATCTAGCTTTTAGTAAATTAAGAAAAGATTTTTAAAAATAAAGATGCTTACAATAAACGATTCAACTCTGAGTTGACAAGTAGTTAACGAAGTGTCATTACATAAATGCCAGACTGGAAAGACTATGTCATCACGACTCAAAAATACGAGCTTTTATATGCAACATGACTACTTCCCTTACCTAATTATGGCAAGCTGTCGGCTAACAGCATTAACCCTAAACACTCTAGTCTCTTGCATGACAGATTAGTTTCATATTTTAATAATCAATATATGCAGTATCTTTGGTAAATACCTGAAAGCAGTATCATGGGTGGACCCAAGCCTTGTGAGTGAAATTCGGTACACGGAGTTGTTCGGAAGCCGTCAATGGTTGTGATTGAGGGTTGGAACATACTGGCCTAATTCAAACTGCTGACCATGACAGAATGTGTGTGCTCACTCTCAGAAACTGTAACTAAGGTCCGCTCAGCATAGTTGCAGTGAGCTCTGTGGGTGTTGCACAAACACAAATGTGCCTTAGAAGATGTCTGTGACCCAGCAGACACGCGTGCCCGGAAAACGAGAGTAGCCAGCTATTATGCCGGATTTAACAGCAAAATTGTCTAAATCGTGTAACATCATAATTATCCATCCCACAAAATATTTAATATCTAAAAAAAACACTAAATTAATTGAGTTTCTTTTTTCCAGGTTTTCAAATAAGACACCATTTTTTGTAAGAATCACTGAAAAGCCCATTGAGTTATTCATCTAAAAAGAGAACAGGTTAAAATCGTTTTGTGTCTGACCCACTGTTTTCACAATGGTGGGAGGAAAAAGATCATTCAAGCCTTCAGTAATGATGCCAATATACATAACCTGGCTTCCATTTTCAAAGTCCATTCCAGAACTACCAAGAGAACAAATAATAAGTTTTTAAAAAAACAGGAACAAAAGAGAAGGAAAAATGGGTCAGAAGATCACAACAGGAAGAGGGATCACCATTTCAACAGAGAGCTAAAGAGATCAATTAAAAAAGATCCAACTCAATCCATAAGACGTTTGGCATGTGAGTTTCAGCTAGGACAGTCCAAGGAGCAGTGAAAAGTCTTGAAAATGAAATCATACGTGAAACGTGTGAGGCACCTTGTTACTCCAGAACAAAAAGTTAGAAGGTTAGAGAGGCCAAAGATCATCTTGAATAAGTTGGAAAATGATCCTGGAATAATATATATATATATATATATATATATATATATATATATATATATATATGAACTTTATTTCAATACTTCATGAGCTTCCGATCCTTAACTATGTTTAATTAATGATGAACATGTCATTTTCGTTTATAATCGATTTCATCATGATTCTTCTGTTAAACTTGGAGAGTAATTATACACTGTTATTGCTCAAAGTAGAGTCCAATAATGTTATAAAGACCTCAGAGAATACCAATAATATATCTATAATCAATTCTAAGATGCAATAGTTCAGAGCTTAATCTAACAATTGAACAATTTTACTGTTACACAATTTGAACAATTTTGCTGTTACACTCGTATCTATCCTAAAGTGTATATATCAGTTGTTAAAGTTTATGAACTAAAGAGTTATGACATTAAATATTTCAGGAAACATTTTATTTTAGTAATTTTCTACTATAAAGTTTGTTTTATTTTTATTGTAGGACCTTCCTTCGAAATTTGGATCACTGTTGCGGATTCAGGATTTTACAAGAAATCCATTTCTTTTTGTTAAATATTAGGTTGTTTAGAAAATAATGTCCAATTTTACAATCAACTTTTGTACCTGAATGAATGTATTTCGACAGTGTTTAAATCAGTTAAAATAGGAACCTTGGACTTCCATATTTTTCTGCATTGAGTTACAAGGTTATTTATGCCTTTATGTTAAAACTCTTTTTCGACGCCAAGTAATCTTTGAATAAAGTTTCTACATTTTCTTTGCAATGGAATGTCTTTCAACTTAAAAAAATGTCAAGCTGCTTGAAAAAGTGGCAGTCAATGGGTGAGAGATCAGGAGATTATGGTACATGTAACAAAGCCAGTGAGTTTCTGCAGTGTCATCATGATAAAATATGTTCAAGCATTGTTATGAAGCAGAATTGCTCGTCGATTAATCAGTACGGATTGCATTTTGCTTAACTGAATGTGCATTTCATCCACTGGCTGGCAGTAAACTTCAGCAATGATTCTCTGGTTAGATTCCAGAAAGCTGTAATAGATAACTCCAATAGAAGACCACAAGACAGACAACATAATTTTCTGTTGGTGCAATTTTGGTTCAGGAAAGTGTTTGGGTACTTCATCATGATCAATACATTAAGCTGAGTGTTTGCAATTATCATAAAGGACCCATTTCTCATCACAATTCACTATTCGATCAAGAAATAGATCATTCGAATTTTGCCGATGTAGCATCAAATATACTTCAAAATGTCAAACTCTTTGACTTTCACTGAGTTTTTAGAGTTCTAATTTTAATTAATTTTTAAATGTTAATATATTTCAACAAATATTACTGTTTTTAAATAATATCAATATAAATTTCATGTAGCAAAAATTTTACACTTTTTGTCGGAGTTGGCTCCTCCTTAATTCACAAATTTTCACTAGGGGTCACTCTCCCTATACTATAAATACTGGACAATTTCTCGCCTCGTTCTCTTTTTCATTTCTTCATTTCAGTGACTACAATGTAAGCTTTCTTAGAAGATCTGCATCTTCCCATTTGTGGGAGACGCCATGAACATTATACACACACACGGGTACGTACGAATATTCACCACAGAACAGACACAAACGTTCACACACAAATATTATTGTCTATTGTAAAATTGTTTTGTTTAATACATATGTTTGTTTATATATATATATATATATATATATATATATATATCGGTCTTGTTTGTCTTCTTTATCTTCAGTTGGACTTAATTCAAGTCCGGTCATTTTCATGTAGTTGGACATTTTAATATTCTACCAGGAGTTACACACGTGTTTCTAATACAACACGCAAACCCACCCGGTCCTCAACACTTTTAAAAAGTATACAAAGTAGTTTCAGTGATTAGTTAAACTGTACGATGCCGACGCATTACTTAGAACTTACATCACTTTTCTTGGAAGAGGGTCTAGCCTTATTTGGGCAATCATGTGACCCAAGTAGTATTTAAATTAAAGAGCGCGAATCTTACACCAGTTAAACCAGAAGCTTTCAACAGTGAAACCAAAACTGCTCATGAGAATTGTAGCTGAAGACAAAAGAGTTGAAATAACCTTTCTTGAATACTGAATCAGAAAATTCAACATCCACTACAAAAGAAGCTGCATCAACTATCGTGAAAATTTACATAATAACTAATGTAAAAATGATAACATTTTTTCTCACACACTCAGTCAAATTCAGAATACAACCTTTGCAACAAAATACTGACACGTTTCATAAGGAAAAATTATTCCATTACAATAACAAATTTATAAAATATAAAATATATAAAATTATTCCATTACAATAACAAATTTCCTGATTGTTCACTAAGGGACGCTCTCCCTACATTATAAATACTAGGCGATTTCTTGCCTCGTTCTCTTTTTCACATTTTTCGAACAATATATTTTAATAACAAAATAGTGAACCTTTTTTCTGTCAGCAAACAACTAAAAGAGGAAAAACACAAAAGCTCGTCAAAAGATATTGTCGGAGTTAACTCCTCCGTAATTTCCTGATTGTTCACTTAGGGACGCTCTCCCTACACTATATATACTAGGCGATTTCTTGCCTCATTCTCTTTTTCACTTCTTCATTTTCAGCGAACACATCTACAATGTAAGCTCTTTCAGAAGATTTCGTCTTCCCATTTGTGGGAGATGTCATGAACATTATACATTCATACATGTACGTATGAACATTCGCCAAAATACAAACTCTTTACGTTCACACACAAACACAAATTTTAATGTCTATGTCCATTGTAAATTGTGTTGTTTAATACATATACCTGTTTGTATATATATATATATATATATATATATATATATATATATATATATATATATATATATATATATCAGTCTTGTTTGTTTTCTTTACACTTCTTTATAGTGGATTCAATCTCTGAGTTCGCCATGTTCTTGTAGTGGACCTCCTTCTAGCAGGAATAAACGCACGTGTTCCTAATTTAACAAAACCCATGGTCCGTTACAATACTTCTTTGAATATTTTATTTCAACACACCCTAATTGTATATTTCTCTATATAAATTCTGATATTTCCAATTTCATATATGAAAGAAGTCTTTGTGTTATTTTTATCAAATGTTGTTATGACCTTGTGCCTGACAGAAAACAAATTAAAAAGTTTGTAGAGTTTTACTTCACACAAATTGATCAACCTATTATTAACTATATTAACTAAAGCCTTCTGATAATAATTCTTTGAATTATCACCCATAACTCTGCAACAAGTTCATGTAGAACGCATTTATCAAGTTTCTTCACTTTACCAATTTCCTTGAGATCATCCAATACCATTGAAATGCTGACACCCATTATCAGAGACATTTCTTTGCCATTTTAACATGAGTTTTGTTTGACTAGTGTTTTTCAATGTCAATTGCTGGCGGATGTCCTCCGAAACCTTGATTTTCAAGACTCATATCCTCGGAATTTCAGAAACCAGCGCCATACCGTCCGATCACAAATGGATCCTTCACCTCATGCTCTGTTAATCTTGGTAGCAGTTTGAGAAGCATTGTAACCAAACTTGAACTCCTATGAAAAACGAAAATGCATCTCTTCTGTTTTCATGTTCAAGAGGAAGGGTATTTTATATTTTTAAGTTAAATTCTGAAAGATATTGATATAAAATTAACTTAGAGGACACTTTAATCATTAGGAATGAGTAATATATTTTTGTGCAAGTATTATAATACACAGTTAAAAGATTTATTCTAAAATCGGACATTATTTTCTGAACAATCTAATATTTTTAAAATTATTTAATTGTTCCATGTTCTGAAAAGATTTCAAACAATGATTACCTTTGTAGATGCTGCAATAAGGCAATATTGAGGTATTCCTTGCAAAGTATCAAATGGTAAAAAACAAGGATTTTTGGCACTTTTATATTTGGGAATAAGTTACATTTTATTTGACATAATAAAGGAAGCAAGTAACATCTTTCTTTTACTTGTACTTTTGTCTTCTGTTGTTCTTGAATGAAAATGAATATTGAAGTTACCATCATACATCACTGATTTTAATGGACATGTACTGATATCATTTATATTGCCTCTTAGTAGAGGGAGGCGAATTATCTCCTTTGGCAATGTAAACGAGAACTTTTTTTCATAAGCTGCTACACTGAACAGATGCATCAATTTTCTCTCCACATAAGACTTCACACAATGTCACAATAAACAGCTTACAGCCACATCATGTTGAAACACTGATTCTTGTATGATCACCGGAGTTAAACAACATCAAGTCTGGTCACTACCTCGATGGGTGACCGATTGGGAATACCCAGTCATATAAGCTTGGATGTGCAGATGGTGTAATTAATAATGATTTGGAATTGGTAACTGAAGAGCTGAGTTTCAATTTCTATTGGGTTTGTTATATTCACTTATAGGCAAATACTCTTGTGAAAGGTATGAATCCACCTCTTCTCTCCCCAGTTATGGGTTAATTAGTAAAACTTGTATCTCTAAACTATTATTATTCCCTGCACAAAATTCTCACAATCTAAAATATTTTCTAGCTTTAAATAACTTGCAAAAAGTTGATGAACTGTAAGAATGAATGAATCAATAAAAAATACAATAGACACATGACTGCTATTCTCTTGCTTCCATGTCAGAGCCTATTCACTCCAACACTCATCCTAAATGTAAGAACTTTGTTATATCCTCTTTCAAAGATATTTGTGTCTGATCCTATATGTGTGTATAATTACATTACATTATATTGTGGTCATCAGTTATTGAGTTCAATAGCATATGAAGAGTGTTTAGCTAGAAGTAGACATCACCATGTGAAATAAAGTAAACATTGATCTAAATAAGCTAATGACAACTTGTTAACACTTGAAAGAAACATTTATTTATGTAGAGTTATTGCAGTTTGTTACAAAGGGATATTACAATAATTGTTTTTGAAATATAATTGTATACAGATCAGACATAGATATATTCATTGAAATAGGGGTAAAAATTTCCTACATTTACAGAGGGTGTAAGAAGAGTCTGGTGAAGTCACAAATCTCACTTTGCTGATACAGAGGGTGCTAGCGAAATGTCTCTGTGTGCATGGTGTGGGTTTGGAGAAGGGTAGTTCTCCAACAGATATGTATGCTAGGTTGGTTAACTGAGATCACAGTGATGATGTTGAGAGCTTGCTAGCATTGACAACTGGCCTATTGGCTGGGTTCTGTGTATGAAGAGTCAGATGAAATCTGGTTGCTATTACAGTGGATTGACCAGTGATGACAATGTGAGATCACCGTTGTTGACAGCTGGCCTGTTGGACAGGTTTTGTGTCAGTCCTTTGTGAGGAGTTTTCTTTTAAATAAATCTGGTGACTCCCATGCTTGTCTTTTTTTTTTTCAGCAATGTCCATTTTGTAGTCTGGATGTGATGCTTGGAGCCCCTGAACAGAAGACAATTATTTTATTTGGGATTTTGCTTTCTTACCACTTAAATCCAGCCAACATATAGAGTGAATCATAAAGAGATCTAATTTGCAGCAGAGTATAGACTGAAACATTGTGGCAACAATAAAAAGAATGAAATAGTATGAACAGATCTCGAGATAATTATGGCTCATTGAAAGTTCTGCTTAAATACATTTTTGGAAGGTTGAGAGGGTGAAAATTTGTCCTTGTACAAATATTCAACTCATCCACAAAAAAAAAAAAGGAAAAGAAGACATTAGACAAAGTGTAAATCCAAAATTTAAAATTTTTATTTTTATTTTTTCAGAAATTGTTGCGATGATTTACAAAATTATTTTTCCTTTTTTTTTGTTTAGTTTCTTCTTATTATGACAGTTTTTTTGTATGACACAAAACAGACTAGACACAGGAAGATTTTTTTAATGACTATGACTCAAACTGTTACATCTGGTTGCTACTAAAATTCTTATGTGGGCTCTCACTTAGAATCTGACAATACTTGATATATTGCCTTTTATTTATACCACATATCTGAACATCATAGTAGACACAAAATACATGCAAATATATTACAGGAAAATGCCTGGTCATTTCTAAGTGTTACTTGTTAGTATAAAATTTTTTAATAACTATAAAAAGCTGAAACTTTGCAGATTAATAATTTTATATATGTTTTTATATGAGAAAATGTTATTTTTCTCTGTAAATTAAAAGTTAATTAAATTTTATTTTAATTTGGTATCCACTCAGTAGGGATATCATATATTCTTAATAAATTTCAAAAGAGGTTTTATTTTTCCAAAAACTAGTCAATTAAAACAATGTTTTAATAATGTGTCCACTATAATTTGAATTTGTCTAATTTGTTTGTTCTACCAGATCTTAACTTATACAGATTTTTAAAGTTTTTTTTCTTCACAAACACTACACATTTCTTTCATCAAAACATCTCATTACACATGAAGCAAGCTAATATATCAACTGAACTTACTTTTTTTTCTGTCATTCCTTAATTATCTTCTCCACTGTTCAGTTTCTTACTATTTGTTCCTGTTACTTACATACTTACTTTCACCTACCTTCTGCTACATACACAACATCAATATCTTTTGTGTTTGAACAAAGCTCTTTTCCTCAAACAATTCTCATCTCCACCCCAATGTAAGGCCATCAGTATTTCTGTTGACTTCAAACACCTTCCAGAAGATGCAAAAGAGAAAGAGCAATTATAAATACAAGAACATCAGTACCCAACAAAAACATTGCAAAATATGACAAATGAAAAAGAGCAGAAGCAATTCCAACAAATGTTAACAACACTTTGACAGTAGCAATAGCAGCAGTTAGAAAATGTGATTCTTTTTCTTGTCTCGCTTACCTCCCCTTTGTATTATAGCTTTTCACTTTTAAAAAAGATTTAACAAAAGAAAATACAAAACCTAAAATGGATGATCTGGAAACTGAAATAAATAATTAATTGTGGCTAGGTAAATAAAACTTGATATTGCTTCTGATGTGGATACTCAGAGATTCACATTTATATACAAGATTTATTCAACTGAAGAAGTAGTAGTGGGAGTTTAAGGGCAAAGTAATAGAAAACTTCGCCTTTCTATCATTTTTTATTGGATTGCCTTGGAAGAGAGTTTGAATACAGGAATGGGTTTATTTTCTCTATTTTTTTTTCTTTTCTTTTGTTCTTTACTACTATTCTGTCAATTTTTTTCTTTTGTGCTTGTTTTTATTACTTTCTTTATTTTTTCTTTTTTATGATGTTATCATTATCATTATCAAGCATTATCTATTCTCCTCATCCTCATGATTTTCAATTGTTATCTATCCCTATTAAAAATTATAATGGGAACAGTTATCTTCTCCAACTTTACACCCACATATTCAACCAGCCAATCAGAAGCCAGAATCTGTTGGCACCAAAAACTGCAATCTTAAACTCTTCCTCTTTTGCTTACTGAAGCCCTAGAAAAGCATATATTCAGCAGGATCTGTCTCTTAAGACATAAAGTTGATATCTTGAATCAAGTTAAGCAGGCTTTTCCTTTTAAGTTAAGTTTGGCTCTATAAACTCAACTAAAATCACCTCTTTTTCTTGCATATGTTTTTGATTATAAATCTATTAATTAATTACCTTGTGTTTATTCATCCTTTCACCTGTTAAATTTCTATGGCTTGTGTAGATCAACTCATTTACACAGGATAACACAACATCCTCCTTATCCTCATAATCTTCAATTATTATCTATCCTCCTCATCCTAATTATCTTTAATTGCTACCACCTTCTCTTTCATTCATATCACACACCTTATTCATCATGACCATTTTAAAAATAACTATTGAGTAGCTCTCAAGCCTTGAATTGGATGAACTTTGCTATAAAAAATGTTATCTCACTTGATACTATTTTGTTCCCCTTCCTTCACTTTATTACTTTTCTTTTTTCATTTTTTTTTTTTTTTTTCACTCTTCAATTGTGAACTTCATTTTCTCATTCTACCTTGAGTACATACTTATTTTTCATCTTTTAATTTTTACTTTATCTTTTTTGTTCTTCTTTAACACAAATGGCCTCCTGAATAAGTTGTTGGGGAGCCTTGACAGAATACAATTTTTAAATGCTGCACCCCCTTTCCCATTCCAACAAATACATGCATCCTTTCACCTAGTCACCTTGATTGAAAGAAAACAAAAAAGAAAAGGAAATAACTTGTCTCAGAAAAGAGAGGGTGAGTGTGAACCGAATAACCTCTGTCTATAATTACTACCTGGGCAGAGCAGTAATTTGCTGCATGTCATCTACCAAGACAGAAAAAGACTTCATAGAGATTATCATTTTTTTTTCTTCCTTTTTTTGTTGATCCTTTTCTGTGCTCCTATCTTTCTTTTTCATATTCTACTACTACTACTATTACTATTATTATTATTATTATTATTATTATTATTATTATTATTATTATTATTCTCTTTTTTAATCTTCAATATTGTACAATTTCAGCACAAGAAAAAAAATCCCCCTTTACATTCATTTAAAATAATCAATTTTGTCTCACATCTCTTTCTTAAAATTGTTAAAAGTCTTCAATACCAGAATAGAGATTTCCCAAATGTAATAAAATTCAATTTTAAAACTCAACAAAGTTTATTCAAATAAAATTATTTTATTTCTTAGCACTCAGACACATTTCTGATAACCAGCAACATAACTACAAACATTTGACAAAATGTATGTCTGTATGGCTGTCTCTTAAGGTGGCAAGCTAATCCCTGTTGAAGATGTCTGCTCAGGCAAATTTGTGTTTGTTCAACACCCACAAAGCCAACTCATATCACATTATAACACAGGTTCTCATATGATAATAGAAGTTAAGCAGCCTCAAGCCTAGTCAGTACCTAGATGGGTGACTACTTGGGAATACTAGGTGATGTAAGCTTGCATGTGTGGGTGGTGTGATGGATGATGGCTCAGAATTGGAAATCAGAGTGCTGAGTTCTACTTCCAGTTGTGCTTGTTACATTCTCTTACTTGCAAAAACCTTTGGGAAAGGTACTAATACATCTCTTTTCCCCCAGTTATGGGTTAATTAGTACAATGTGTATCAGTAAATCATCTTCCAAAAAATTCTTGGAATCTAAAAATATTTTCTGGCTTTATTATTTAAAAATAATCTTAATTATCCCCCCAAATTCTTAGAATCTAAAAGTATTTTCTGGCTTTATTATTTAAAGCCAGAAAATATTTTTAGATTCTAAGAATTTGGGGGGGGGAATGATTTACTGATACAAATCCTACTAATCAACTCATAGCTAGGAGAGAAGAGGTGGATTAGTACCTTTCCTACAAAAGGTTGATAGGTCATAAAAAGAAAATCAATCAACCACAAAACCAACTTGTGGTAAATATTGAAACTATGGTAGCTGTCAAATTAGTAAATGCCAAACACTTCAAATACTTTAGTGTATGGTGATTTTCTGAGCATAGCTTAGATGTGCTGCAAGGCCAAAAGTATAGGCCAACGAGTGAGGACTGAACTCACTATTCAGTTATAATTGATCTAGCGAGACAAGCTTGCTTACATTGCACCATGTTGAAGAGCCCCAAATATCTTAGTATATGGGTCATTTATAACAAATTTAGTATTTTAGATTTTATTATAGAAGATAAGGAAATTGAACATAGAATAGGCTGTGCAAGAGGTAGTTTCACCCAACACCGCAAGTTGCCACAAAACCAAAACTTTAACCTAGCTGTTCTTAAATAGCTTCACCAGATCAAGACTTTCATATGAATGTCATGCATAGTGTCAAACTCATTCAGCAATATCTAAACAGTCAGCTGTATACAACGGCTTTCTCAGAGCTAAAGCAAAAAAATGGCTTTGAATAAATAAAACCTGCAAGTCTTAGGGAGGATCATCATTTCTTTGAACTTTGTGAACTGGTGCTACAGAATTACAAAGAACTGTACCAAATAATAGAAACGACATCACTTAAGGACTTTCAACAGCAAATAAAATGGATAATCACATATAACTCAAAGAGTAAATAAAAACATAATCAAGATGTTGACATTCCACACCACTACAAACAAAAGTTTAAGAGGGAAACCACCATCACTACTGGAAAGAACAATATCAGTTACTGGATTTGAGTAATCTAGTTTCCTGAAAAATTGTTTTAAGAGAAAGGTTTTATAAATTTCAACTGAAAATAGCAATGGCTACTCAGTCAATGAATGCTGAATGTTTCCTTATAAGGAAATGATATAATGGAATATGCATACACCTGAGTTGCCCCACACTGGAATATGATTAGCTGGTGTCTGTTATAAATACAGACAGACATGTAGGTAGGACAGAGTTTAAGTCTATGACAATGCCCATTGGACTACGCCATTGGCTATTCTATTTGTCTACACTTATTACCTGCGACTACAATGAGTACCAGTCGATTACTGCTACCGTATACTACTTGGTTACAGTAGCCAAAACCACTTAGCTACTTCGATCAAATATATCTCTTTTCGGGACATATCAAGAAACAGCTAATATTATCATTACTATTACCATATTGAGCAGACTGAAGTTATAGTTTCTAGGAGAGAACGCATAACTTGGCATGTTGACTAATTAGAACTAGGCCAGTAAGTCTCGGTCATGATAACTTTGACTTTGTTCTAGCACAACTTTCAACAGCTTCCAAACAGTTTTGTCTACCAAATTTCACTCACAAGGCTTGGGGCAAATTTTGATGTGATTTTAAGACATTTTTCAATGATGCCACAAACAGATTGTTTAATAAAGAAAATAAAAGAGAACCTTTTATTGGATGAATCTATTTTGTTCTGTTATATATTTCAGTTTATTCATATCTATTTATCCTAGTTTATATCTATCTATCTATCTATCTATTTATCTATCTCTCTCTCTCTCTCTCTCTCTCTCTATATATATATATATATATATATATATATATATATATATATATATATACATATTTCTACTATCTACCTGTCTCAGGCTGTTCATATCCATCTCAGTTTATTCATATCTATTTATCCTAGTTTATATCTATCTATCTATCTATCTATCTATCTATCTATCTATCTATCTCTCTCTCTATATATATATATATATACATATTTCTACTATCTACCTGTCTCAGACTGTTCATATCCATCTCAGTTGATTCATATCTGTGTGCATGCATGTGTGTGAGTGTTATCGTCTGGTAATAGTAAAGTGTACAGGGGGAAGAAGTATATTTATGCCTTTCTCAAGAGCATTAATATAAACACTCTCAACCAATTTGAATAAGTTGATTCCATTTACCATGCCATTAATCATTACTCCCCCACCACACACACACACTTTGCACCTTCAGATATTATGACAAGGTGTCTCATCACTGACATCCTACAATAGCTGATGGAAAGAAAGAATGGATGAATTGAGCACTTGGTCAAAGTGTTCATTCATAATTATTTTACCTGTACAGGAAGTAACAACAAAAACTGTTATCTGTATTGTCAGCCTTGACAGGATAATCATCACTCATGGAAATACTATTTGTAATAAAAGTTATTTTATATATTTCTGCCTTAAGTCTTTAGATGAGAAATCAACAGTATTATATATTGATTTATTCAGACTAGTGTTCTGGTGCTTCAGGTTCAATCACAGGGTTGGTTAGTGCAAAAGTTTATGTACTCTTTTTTGAGCGGAAAGGGCAAACAAGTAAGAACAAAAAGACATAATTAACTGGAAAAAATGAAAATATCCTCTGGCCTGAACAGCAGAACAAGAACAGTTTAAAAAAGTGTTGGTTAGAAATTTCCAGAAGGTTGACAAACAGCAACATATTCCAGAAGGAGGCTGAATGATACAAAGTTGAAAACATTACATACACCTAAGGTGACGATGTTAGTCTGAGTAAATCTATTCATAATATTTTACTTACATTTGTTTGAAGTTAAAAATTCGTTCTGGAATTTTTTAATGGTAGTGCATGTAAAATTAAATGATTTTTTTCTTATTGGGTGTTCTTTATGTTCCTAAAGAGAAGAAATTCTTCAAATCAAGGATCAACTGTTATCTACCAGAAATTATTCAAGTTGAAGATCAATCATTATTTATCCTCTCAATATTCACTTCCTGCTATATCTTACATTCATATCACACACCTTATTCAATAGCCCTTGCAGGGATACAGAAGGTGATTATCTCCCTTTGGTCATGTGACAGCTGCTAAGTAACATCACCTCATGCAGTGAGGAGAGAGGCCAGTCATTCAGATTGTTTACAGCGGCCAAACTAAAAAGTTGCTTTTTTTAGCCCATGCCCCCCACATTCTGAGAAACATGAACCTGATGAGTCTTAGTCTTCAATGTTTAGGCATATATTTGATAGGCAAACTCTCATTTCCTCCTCAATACATTGAAGAGTTCCTCTCTTTTTGCACTTAATTGTGGCGAGTGCAGAAAAGCCTAATTCACATTAATATAAATGAGACGGGTACCACAATATAATAAGGTAAATATATTTATTTCTTATATCTGGACACATATTTCTTGGGAATGCCAGGGCACACCTAGACATTTTCTAGGATGCACCAGTGTGCTCAGGCACAACATTTGAGAACCACTGGTGTAGAAAATGACTACAACTAAGTACAAGTGTTGTAGAGTAAATATAAAAATAGGTTGGAAATGATAAAACAAAAGGCCCAAATCTTGTTTATGTATAGCCTGGTTCAAATGCGGTCAGTGCTAAAATACAATAATGATTATTGCTTTTTTTCTTCTATTTTATCCTTACTGCTAGAATTTACTCTGTCATAATTATAGTGAATGAATTTTACATATTTAATAATTCCTACCTGCAATATCATATGTTATATAAACATATTATTATAATTAATTTAAGATACACAAGATTGTGTCCATTTTCATTTTTCCTCTTTTTTTTCTTTTTTTTATGGGGTGGGTCAGAACTGGCAATGTAAATTCTTGAGTGGTGGGTAATAGCATTTATATAATATATATCATTAAAAAAAGAAGAAAGAAAAAAACATATGTTATGGTTTGAAATGACTCCAGGTGTTTAACTGATCTTTTCATTGTTGAAGGAATAATCAGTTGCCCACCTTTCTGCAGATTCAGGGATTCAAGAGCAAAGGAAACTTTTAAAATTAATTTTATCTTCAAGGCCAAAGGCCAGGAAACAACAAATATATGTTTCTTATATGACTAAATATTCACAAAAATTACAATACTTCTCTTTGTTATACTATTATAGTGAAAAATGTCAATGTCATTTAAAAAAAATACTCTTAAACTGAAATTACACTAAATTAGAGGTCAGAAACCCCCGGCCTCTGGGCCACATCCAGTCCGAAAAAGGATTTTTGTCTGGCCTGCCAACTTTAACACCTGGACATAAATTATTTAATCAATTTGTGGAGCAAGTGGCAGAAACATATCAGTTGGAGTTAATCAATTTACAATGGCGACAAATTTTAAAATCAAAATGTAATCGCTAATCCACTGCTGACTTCTATAAGAAATATGCTTTGCCAAGAGAAAAAATATAAAAGCCTACTGAATGGTATCATTATTTAGAAGTAAATAACAATCATTAGCTGATAGCATTAACCAAAGTTTATAACAACTGGAGCAATTAACATTCATTCTTATAGATCATTTGTTATTTTATAATCATTTACATTTTTATAATCCTTTCAGCTGATGATTTTCTAAAAGATCCTATAAGACATGTTTGTCATCAGTATGTATAAAATCAAAAGATAGAATGATGATAATAGAAAAAAACAAATATTTCAAAGATGGAACAAATATATCAGAGACCTCTTCTATGAAGAAAGAGGAAAACTTGCAATGAACAAAAATATCGATGGACCAAAAATATTAAAGTCTGAAGTGAAATCAGCACTGGCAAAATTGAACAGAAACAAAGTAGCAGGACCAGGTGGAATTGCTGGAAGCTTTAGATGATTTTGGCATTGACAAAATTCTCTTTTTGGCTTGGCTTCGCAAATGAAGATTTATGAAGTGGACTGTCAATACCAACTGCAGGCACACTGATGGCCAACCAGGCTGACACAAGACAGGCAAGCCTGGCCATAATGACTACAATTAAAGGTCTGGTCTGGTCTGGTCTGGTCTGGTCTGGTCTGGTCTGGTATAGCTGCTGAGGCTTCCCAGTCCTTCCACTCGTGGTGTTTCTCCTTCAGGTTGGCCCTGGTGTTGGTGGCATCAGGGACGTGGACCTGTCCCTTTAGCCTGTGCAGTGGGGTTTTTAGGTGAAGTGCAGTATGCACAGTACTGGTCACAATCCTTTACACCCATGGTTCATCTGTCATGGCCTAGTAAGCTGGGACAGTGACAGCGAGGTCCTCGGGTCATAGGTCTTATTGACAAAATTACAAACATATTAAATGACATACATGACAGTGGTGATATACCAGAAAATCTAAGTAGATCCATTTTCATGATGCTGCCCAACAAGTCAGGTGCAAATGAATCTGAACTCCATTGCACAATCAGCTTAATGAGCCACAGGACAAAACTTATGATCTGAATTCTAATAAATAGAGTGTGTAGCAGAATTAGACTGGAAATAGGACAAAAACAGTGCAGTTTCATTAAAGACACTGGAACAAGGAATGTAATATTTATGCTCAGAATGACATCATAAAGAACAATACAAAAGCAAAAGTTTTATTTTTCAGAAAATATTTTTTCAATATAAAAAAAATTGAAGTCTTGGTATGATATTATCCCTGATGACAATGTCACTGCATGTGAAATATTTCTAATTTATTCATTTGAAAATGAAAACATTTCTTCTTTAGAGAAAAAATTTTTATGAACAGTTCCTGTTTCAAAATCAAAATGATGTTTACATGTATGATCTTCCTTAGTGAAAATTGCCAATGGTTTTAAATGTTGACAATGTTAGTTTCCTTAGAAGACTACAAAATTCAAGAAACATTGTACTTCAACATTGTTTATGTATGTAGTTATGTATGAGAGAGTGTATGAGTGAATAAGTGAGAATGAAACAAAATAAAATCTTAAGAAACATTATTTTTCTTATGAAATTAAGCGTGCCATTCAGAAATACCAAACAGGCTGCATGTGGCCCACAGACCACAGTTTGCCTATGACCGATATACGGTATGCAGATGACACAGTGGTGATAGCAGACATGGAATTCTAGAGAAGATAGTAAAGGAAAGTGAGAAGAAAGGACCAAACATCAATTGTAAGAAGGCAGTATGTATGGTTATCAGCAAAAGGAACAGCCCAGCATGCTGATTAAAAATTTGAGATACCAAAACCAAACAAGTACAAAAATTAAATTAGATAATGTGAAATTAAAATCTGAAGGTGCATTGGAATAATGAAAGATTCCTTCCAAAAGTTAAGCAAAGTATTCAGAAACAGGAAAAATTTTTTAGGAACAAAAAAAATGGATACTGGACTGTTATGTAATATCTGTCCTTCTATATGGTAATGAACGCTAGACAATCTCTTCACAGATGAAGAAGAGACTGGAAGCAACAGAAATGTAATTCTACAGAAGGATTCTGAGAATACCATGGACTGAACATGTGAGCAACAACAAAGTTTTAAGAAAATGGAAACAAAAAAGGATATTTATACTTATCATTAGTAACAGAAAGTATAATGAGGAAAGAGGGCTTGGAAAATTTGACACTCACAGGACATTGAAAACAAGAGGGATAGAAGAAAGTAACAAATAACATACCTCATGAACTAAATGAGCAGAACAAAGATTAGGAGAGACAGCAAAAAGACAAACATTGCTAAGAGCTACAAGAGATAGGAAGTTGTGTATAGTCATAAATATCCACTTCCTGCAAGGACAAGACACATAGAAGAAGAAAATAATAAAAATATTTGGAATTTTGACTATAAAAAACAGATAATTTAAAATTAATTTTAAATGTGTTTGTGACTAGTTCCTGTCTTTAAGAACTCAGGTGAACCTTCTGATACCTCAAATTATTGTCCTTTTATTATTTTACCTCTTTTTAGACGCTATAATCAACCCTGAATTGGTTAAGAATCTCACTTTGTAAAGCCCTCTTTCAGAAAAACAATATGGCTTTTATTTCTTTAGCTCAACCACCAATATGTCAATGGTCATTACTGAAAGAATTTAATAAGCTTTAGATAAAAACAGTGAAGCTTGGGCTGTGACTAAATATCTCAAAAGCATTTGACAGGGTTTGGCATGCTGAATAGCTATGCTGTCTCTGGTTGAATTTTTGATTTGATCCAATCTTAAATTATGTAATGAAAGTCATATTGAATGGCCACTCTTCTAGATCCTTTCACATTAATGTGTATGTTCTCTAGTCTAAGAGTGGATAATCCTTGACATGCATGCCAAACATGGCATGCCAATGACTTGTTTCTGGCACATGAAACTTATTCTTTAGAGTCCATTTTTTACTTACTTTTATTCTTTCTAATCTTTCACATCTATCATTATCTCATGTATTTTTATTTTCTGCCTTTTACAGATTGTGTAGAATGTCATGATCATCAGCTAAGAAATGATGTCATTCAAATGAAGAGGACATTAGAGAATTTAAAGAATACTGGACTGAATAAGTTGACATGATTAAGAAAGACAATAAAGCCTTATGCATTTTCTGTTCTGAAACAGTCATTTGTAGGACTTCTTCTGTAAAGAGAAATTATGAAAGTGTTCAGAAGAACTTAAGCAATAAAACTGAAGAGAAACAAAAGAGAATTCATTTCTCATGAACTGAGCAAGACAAAAAAACAGGCTGATACTTTAATGAACTTTATTTCAGGTAGGCCCAGTTCCAACTTATCTGCTGTTAGTTTTGAGCTTTCAAAAGTTATTGCCCAACATAGAATGCCATTCACTGATGTGGAAAATATTAAAAAATGTGTGCTTTTCCTTTTTTGCCAATTTTTCAGAAAAGGAAATAATTATTCAATTCATTAAAGATTTGTCTGTGAGTAGGAAAACAGCTAAGGATAGGATAATTTGGAAAGGAATACAACTGAACAATTGACAAAAGATTTATCTTCATGTAAGTTTTTTCTATTTGTGTTGATGAAAGTACGGACATTACATCATCAGCAAGGCTAGCCATATTTTCTCACTTTTGCAGGGAGTGATGAAGTATGTGAAGAGATGGTTGCCTTTGTAACACGATCTTAGCATACTACCAGGGCTAAAATACGTAAAGTAGTTGTGAAAAAATGATCTATTTGACAAATTCACATTTCAAAAGTAGTATCTGTCACAACAGATGATGCCCCCAGCATGACTGGTAAGAAGACAGGATTTGTAAATCTGCTTGAAAAACTTGATAAGTTTAAACTGCATCATACATGAGGAAAGCTTTGAATGCAAAAGCTAACTTAAAGGAACTTCAGAAAATGATGCAAACAGTTACCAAAGTTGTTTAATTATATTTCTGCTCAGGCTTTAAATAAAAGACAATTTCAAATTTTACTGAATGAGGTAGAATCTGTATATAAAGGACTGAAAATGTACAACAATGTTCATTGGATTAGCTGAGGTTTTGTTCTGAAATGATTTGTTGTTGAGTGCTTAGATCAAATAAAGCTCTTTTTGAATGACTAACAGGTGTCTTACCAAGAATTGTTTGACATCATGTGGGTTTGTAAACTGATGATTTTACAGATTCAGATACTTCCCAAACCTGAAGAGATACATCAATGATCTCCCAAAAGAGGGCAGAACAGACTGCCAATGTCTTTAAAAGCTGTATGTAAATATCATCAAATGAATTGTTGAGCAGTTCTTTACAAGATTTGATAAATTCAGAGAACTGGAAGAGACAGCAAAATTCATTAAGTTTTCAGAAAGTATCAAATTGGATGAACTAAACTTGTAAATGTTTTATGGATAAACTTGAATGATTTTGAAATGCAGTTGATTGAATTTCAGAGTAGCTCAATTTGGAGTCAGAAATTTGTTGACCTTAAAGTTGACATGGAAAAAACTGAAAAGGAGTGATTTGAGATGGGAGTATCAGAGAGAAATGCAGAAAACAAAGTATTAAGGACTTGGAATACCATTCCAGAAAATTTTGTCTGTTTAAAAAACCTTGCAACAGCATTACTATCCATGTTTTCATCTACATATGTTTGTGAATCTTTGTTCTCAGTGATGAACATTGTTAAGTTTTGTAACAGGAGTAGATAACAGATGAAACTAATAGCACATGCATATCTCTCAAGGTTACTAAATATTAACCTGATATAAAAGATCTGTTATCAGTGATACTGTCCCATCGATAATATATAAAAAGAAAACAATTTTCCTGTCTCTAGTTTTATTTGATGTTTTCTTTTGAAAGTGGAAAAGGTCCAGGGCTGTTTAAATGTAGTTTTGAAGGTAAATAAATATATTTTGTTTCAGTTTTTTTATGCATCATTTATATGGGATTTAAAATCAGCAAAAGATTATTTTTAATAACCATTTATTATGTTTTAGTCATAAAAATGTATAACTGGGAAAAAAATGATGATTGATTAAATGAAAAAATAACAGTTAGTGTTAACCTTTTCTGTTGATGATAATAATAGTTAATAGTGTCTTTAAATTGCATGAGTATGTATGTCAATTGCATTTATACTTACAGGCTAATAAAAAATATCACAAAAAACTTTTTCATAAAAACCTGTCATAATGTTTTTCGTTTAATCAATTTTACATGATTTACATAATTTTTACAATACCATGTCTTTACTGCTCTGGGGTGATTTTTATCATTTAAAAAAGTTCTTCACATACTTAATAGATATCAAATAATATGTTCTCAAAAAAATCTTTGTTGGCATGTGGAAAAATTTTATGTCAAAGATTTGGCCAGTTTTGGCATGCACTCTCAAAATGGTTGCCCACCCCTGCTCTAGGGCTCTATCTCTGGACCTACATTGTTTCTTATCTTCAACACTGCCCTCCACCAGATACCCTCAGTTCCTAACTCTGTATTTTTGTTGGTTACACAACTATTTACTCCTGCCTTAATAGTACACCTGATAGGTATGATCAAGTAAAACTGGTAGCTGCTCTTGAGAATTACATTCAATAAGTTGTTAACTGGGGCAAGAAATGGTTTGTAAATTTTAACACCTCTAAAATGTAACTGTTCTCTTAGAGAACCATTGTAGGAAATTTAATTCACTGTGTTGTCCTAAACAATTTTTCTTGTCAGAATCTGTCTTCCACATTTATAACTCTACCATTCCTTCATACATTGTATATTGCTGCCACATATGGTCTGGTGCTTCTGCCATGTATTTAGAGATTCTTGATAAAATACAAAGAAGAATCTGCAATGTTATTGGTCCTGACCTGGCATCCCAGTTTCAGTCAATTTCCCACCACCAACATAGCTTCCCTGTGCCTTTTCTATAAATATATCCATGGTATTTGTCCTGATGAGCTTTCCTCTTTGGTACCTAGACTTTGTGATTTTAACTAGATTGGTAGTAAGTTCTCATCAGTTTACAGTTGAAATGGCTAGATGTAACCGTAAATTCCATGCTAACAGTTTTTTCTCTTGCACTTTTCGCCTGTGGAACTCTCTTCTGGCTTTTTGCTTTCCAGTTGACCTTGATTTTCACAAATTTAAATGCAATGTTAACCATTATCTTCTGTCTTCTTATGTTTTCTTATCCATATATTCTCTCACACTGACTATCTACATGCATTTTAGTGGCTTTATTGTCTTGTTTGGGGTGAAATTATATAACAAAAATTATTTTTATAACTGTCACCATTGAAATATTTTTAAAATTTCACTGTTTAATTCCATACAATTTGTTCATGTGATGAAGGTTTTTAAATATTATCCTTATCATCATAAAATACATGTTTTTTTAAAATTTAAGTAGTATCTTATTAATCTGTTTTATAATCCATGTACATGATGAATGATGGGCTTTTCATATAAAATGTTTTAAAGCTAGAAATATAACAATGCAATGACGGACTTACTGTTAACAAGAGATAAATAGAGGAGGTGACAAAAAAAACAAATTGCGATAAGTAAAAGAGTTTTTATTTCCCCTGATGTACAAGGTTTGATTATTTGTTAATTTCAAGATATCATATACCAGTTGTGGGAGTAATGAGGAAGGAGGGCCCGGAGAATCTGATACTCACAGGTTGAATAGAGGGAAAAAGAGACAAGGGAAAACAATGTGGGACATACCTGGCGGGCTTAAGCAAATGGATGACAGAATGTGGTCTGGGGGAGGAAGCAGTGGGAAGGAACTTGTTGAGAGCTGCAAGTGATAGAGGGAGGTGGAGAGACATGATCACCTACGTCCTGAAAGGACATGGCACATAAAAAGAAAGAAGTAGTCGAGATAGGCACGTGGACAAAATCAGCATGCATATGTAATTGAGTTGGATAGACTCATGGGAGAGATATCAACATGTATATTTAGTCAAGTGTGATAGACTCATGGGAGAAATATTTCATAAGCTACCACATTGTACTTAGTCTCTGCTGGTAATGATTTTTTCATTGGTCAAAGACATCATTGTTGATGCAAGCAGTTTAGTGTCACTGCTGATGGCCTGGGCAGTCGTGTAGTCTGCAGTCAGTTAAGCTGCCTGCCATGGGGTCTGTTACTAATGCCAGCTTGGTTGAATTTGCCTTTTTCGATGGAAATGGCATTGGCTTTATAGTCAGTCAGTGGCTCAGGAACTGCTGCTGTGGGCTTTTTCTGATTAATCAGAAAAAGATATTTTATGACCCTGGTATTTTTAGACAATATTCTAGAAGTGAGTATTTGGTGCTGGATGAAATTAAGTTCTATTTTTGACATATAAGCTCTGAATGTCAAAGTGAGTGCTTTCATTTGAAGAATTGGAGTTCCTACAGGGTATAATAGCATAAATTTATTCTGCATGCTTGCATGATTATACAAGTCATCTGACTTTGAACTGTACTTATTATTACAGGTACATCATGAATAATTATGAGAATCTATATAAATTAAAAATGTGCTAAAACAAATTTTATTCTCTTAAATTATAACAGATACATCAATAAAACATATTTTAGAAGTTGACCAACTTAAAACAAAATGAAATTTATTTTTATTAAATATTAATAATGAAATGTGTTATTCCAACTAAAAAAACTCAACTCAATCTAGAATTTAGTCTACTAATAATTTATATAAAAAGTAAGATTTGCAAGTCTTTTAATAGTTCATCAGTATGATGATAAACTACATCCGGCAGCAAGGCCTCTGATCTGGAACTTGGTGCTTTTAAGGAGCCTGTAACCACCTTTTAATTGCTGTTGTGCCCAGGTCTGCCTTGACCTGGGGTGGTAGCACCTGTTAGTATCCTAGCTATGGGCAAATAGTGAACCTCCAAACAAAAACCCTATAAAAGTATAAAAATACATGTGACAGTAAAAATACCAGTAATTCATTATATATATATATATATATATATATATATATATATATATATATATATATATATATATATATATATATATATATAAAATTACCAACAATACATATTTATAGTAAATTTACCAAAAAATACACTTTGTCTGTTGTTGAAGTCATACAATTGCATTCAAAATATATTTAGTTGAAGCCATAAAATAGTTCAAAACATTTAAATTTTCGCATTAAATAACCCATAGGGGTTGATATGCTGTTAAACAAAATCAACTAAACCAAACAACAAGTCATTTAAAACATATATCAAATTATCATATTGCAAAGTTTCATACATCTATAATAATTACATTATTTAAATTTTAATACCTTTCAACTTAAAAATGAAGATTATTTTTATTTGTCAAGTCAGGTGTTTAAAACTATGTAAATTTTTAAAACAAAATACTTATCTTTCAAAACACCAATATATTTTGATTTTCAAAATAGAAGCAAATGAAGAATTTAAAACAAAATATTTATTTTTCAAAACACCAATAAATGAATAAGTGAAGATACTCAGTCTGAAAATTTTTTTATTTATATTAACCTTTACCAAAACAATCAGCTGTTGATAATAAGAAAGTACCAATTCTCGTTTAAAAACAAAGGTTCCTTCTTTTTCTTTTGTAATGAATTTTGTTTACTCTAAAAGTAAATGCCAATAATGGTTTTATTTATTTTTAAAAATGTATATACTTATGTTAAATTGTGTATTATCTCACTTGACACTGGGGAAAAAAACTTTGTGTGTCAGCCCGGGGTGGGGGGATCCTTAATCCTATAAAAAAAGGCATGCTTTTTTTCTCCCTATTCTTGTTCCTCTTGTACAGCTTTTCAAATTGGGCATTAAGATGTAGTTGCACATTGGGAAAAAAGTGTCCCCCCACTGGAGCATGTTCATTTTCATGGTTTTCTTTCTTGACTATTTGTTCTCTCTCTCTCTCTCTCTCTCTCTCTCTCTCTCTCTCTCTCTCACATACACACACACACATACATACACAAACTAACAAGCACATTCTTATTATAGCTCGTGTTATGTTTTTTTCCCATTTCATCACATGTAATTCTTTTGTTAATACATGCATTGTCATTTGTTTTATATTGTTTTGTGTCACTCATTTTTACATAGACTCATAATCAATCCACAATAATTGTTGCAGGGTAACTAACTATTCCAGGAGACCCAATCATATTAGTGACCCACAACAGAATCACAAAGATATTTCCTTTTTTGGCCAATCCATCATAGTATAATTCCTGATACTGCAATTCTGCAGATGACTACTTTACTCTCCTGTTTCATTTTTGGGTAGCTATTCCATTGTTTATAGGCTAACCATTTCTGTGTCAGAATAATTAATTTAAATAGTGTACACCTTTTCCAGATGAGCCAAATCACCCAATCCAGAAAGAGTACAGCAGTCTCTTCTCTTTTTAATACTTCCAGACTCTGATTAAAGTCTAGCAAATCCAATGTCTGTGTACAAAGTAAAAATGCCAAGTCAGTTTTTTTGCTAGTTAACCACTAATAGCAGCTTATTAACCGGGAAAAAAATGGTTGAATTATTTCACAAGGGGTAATTATTCAAGGGTTAACTGATCGTGCCACATATGACCTTGCTGTTAATAGAGGAGGCTAACCCTTCAGAATGTAAAGAAGTGTGGTTAACTCAATATAGACATGAAGGTAAAAACTGACTGCTTCTATTTTTTGCTTTTCAGTTGAGATGAAGATTCAAATCTAATCAAATCAAGACATTTGTAAGCATTTCTTATCATGTAGTACACTGAAAACATTTTACTACATAGTAGCACCTATCTTCTCTACAGACACTTTTATTAGTATTAAATAATTTTCCTATTTTAATATCTTGATGAATCTTAATTCTTAAGTTAATGAGTGATTAAGCTAATGGCAAATTCTATGATGGCAGAAATTTCCTCTTTTGCATCATTAAATATTTGAGCTTAACAATTTTAACAAAATATTGCGGAAACAATCACAAATATGAATGCTGGTGATTAGAAATGAAAATATTTGAAATTGATAACTTTTTCCATTTCACTAAAACAGATGTTAAACACTTCTAGTTTCCTTTCTTTCTTTCATTTTTTAAATGAAACCAAGTAGCACCTCTGATATGTGTTTTGATTTTCATGCAATCAAAACAGAATAGTCCATTATTTATGAGGTATTGGCCGAACATGTTAAAAACTTTTATCTTGTCTTTTTTTCTTTCTTTCATTTTCTCACTGAAACTAAGTAGTATCTTTTCCCCTCTTTCCACCAATCAAAATGGAACAGTTCAATTGTCATGAGGTACTGGCAGGACTTAATGGTCATGCCAACTAACAGAGGGAGGGACAAGCACAATTATAATAGGATAATAATCTTGTCAAGAAAGTTGTTGAGAAACTCAGTATATATATATGTATCTCCACATTGATGTGACACATTTGTGGCATATAGATACTCTACCATATCCCCTAGCATCATTGGGGTGGGTTAGGCTTCATTTCCAGGACTTTAAATAGTAATATGAAAAGTTTGAAATCAAGCCCTATGTTCCAGCCCTGCAGAAAATCAGCCTTAGAAATAGGAACTGCCAACATTCTGCAAAAAGGTGCTTTCAGGCTGAGATCAAAGCAACTCCAGTATAATGTAATACTGTGTGAATATGCTCAATAACTTTCTAAAAAAAATTCTTAGTTAAAAGACTTAATAAAGTATTCATCAAGCAGCAAATCAGGAAAACTTGAAGAGGGAGAGGAGGTGTGGTGGTGGTGGTGGTGCTGGTAATAATAATGATGATGATGATGAGAAGAGTAGTAGTAGTAGTAATCACCACCACCACCACCACCACCCAGACATTGTGATCAAAGACCACAAGAACAAAATGTGCTTTCTTATTGACATGGCAGTCCCTGCAGATTGTAATGTAACTTTGAAGATTTTCAAAAAACTATCAAAATACAAGGATGTTGAAGTGGAAATCTCAAAAATGTGGCACATGAGGAGATAAAAACTTCCAGTTATAGTTGAAGCCCCCGGATTGATTGGAAAAGGTTCCAATAGAATAATTGAAGGAATTCCCGATAGCCTTAAAAAATACAAAAAATTGTACTCACAAATACAGCTCACACATTACAAAGAGCTTTATCTACGTAAAATGTTTGTGATCTTGGGGGGGGGGGTTGCAAAAATGATCAAAAATATCATGAAGCCATTTTTAACCTTAGGTCTCTGGTTGGGACCTGGAAGGAAATGTGTATAAAACAGAAATTCAAAAAAAAATAATAATAATAATGATAATCAGAGTGCCCAGTCCTTGCTGAAAAAGAATATATCATTAGACATGACAGACTATGACAATATATTCATTGGTATGTCTGTTTGAACTATAGTATTGATGTCTTGTATACATGGTACTAACACCACCTAAATGATGTCACAAATGGTGATGGATTAAGTATACTGTGGAATTTCCCAATCTTTACAGACAGGAAAATTGATGCAAGTAAACCAGACATTGTCATAAAAGATTTCAAGAAAAGAACCTGCCAGATAATTGGCTTGCCTACAGGATTCCAATGTTTCTGTAGCTTACAGCTATATAGTGTTGAAACATCAGTTCCCGTATGTTAAGCAACATCAAGCCTGGTTAGTACCTAGATGGGTGACCACTTGGGAATATCATGCTGTAAGCTTGGATGTGCAGGTAGTGTAATGGATAAGGGCTCAGAATTGTTAATTGGAGAGCAGAGTTCCAATTTTCGTTGGGTTTATTATATTCATTTACACTCAAATACTCCACATTTACCCCTGCTATGGGTTAATTAATAAGACTTGTATCACTAAATCATTATTATTTCAAAAGAAATTTTACAATCTAAAAGTATTTTTTGCATTTAAATAACCTTCAAAGAGTTTATAAGCTGTAAAAAAGAACCAATCAAATGTTTCTAAATAAGAATTTCAGAAGCTGTTAAATTATGGAAATCAAAGTAAGAAAAACATGGAAATTTAAAATTATAATTATCCCTGTTGTGATTGGGGTGTAGAGATACAGAAAGTAGTGAAATCCACTACTTCTTCAGCTTGGGGTAGAAATAACAAAGTAGAAGGGTGTGGACTTGCTGTCACACTCTTTAACCTTTAGCATGCTGGAGGTGAAAATTGCTGCCTTGAGAATTCTCTCCCTTTGCACGATGTAGGCACATTCTGTCACCTCAAGAGGGTTGCTATAAATAAGCATTTGTCAACTATTATTTAGTACTTATTTATAGCAACCCTCTCAAGGTGACAGACTGCACCTACATCGTGCAAAGGGAGAGAATTCTCAAGGCAAAAATTTATGCCTCCAGTATGCTAAAGGTTAAGAACCTATATACAATCCAGCTGCAAGCTGAATGATCAGACAGATCCAAATCTTGGATAATAAAAGATCTTTAAAATTTTCATAATCAAATTAATAAAAATAATTATAAAGTGAATAAAAAGTTTGTATATTTCCCTAACCCGTGAGAATTGAATTATAGGAAAAACACATCTCCTCTAATCTGGAAGGCCACTTTTCTTATGACTGAGATAATTGGTTTGGTTTATTTTGTTTAACAGCATATCAACCTCAATGGGTTATTTAATGCCAACAACATTTTTAGGATAGATTCGTATGAATAGAGTATGTATTCTTTGGTTTAGATTGGTATGGTTTATTTTGTTTAACGACATATCAACCTCAATGGGTTGTTTAATGCCGACAACATTTTTAGGATAGATTCATATGAATAGAGTATGTATTCTTTGGTTTAGATTGGTTTGGTTTATTTTGTTTTACGGTATATCAACCTCAATGGGTTATTTAATGCTGACAAAAATTTTTATTGCTGGTAATATTTTGTTTTGTCAAAAATTTGTTTCTGGTAATATATTTCCTTCAAAATTGTATTGCTGGTAATAATTTTTTTCAAAAAAGTATTGCTGGTAATAGTTAACTATTTGCCCATAGCTGGGACCCTAACAGGTGCTACCACCCCGGGTCAAGGTGGACCTGGGAATACCAACAATTAAGAGGTGGTTCTACACTCCTCAAAACCTTCTGATCAGAGGCCTTGCTGCTGAACATAGTTTAACGTCTTACCCAGGACGCGGATGTAGTTTAACATCTTACCCAGGATGCATGACTGAGATAAAGGCAAACAGAAAATATTAAATAATGCAAAAGCATAAAGCTTGTTTAAATTATTGCAACTCAACTTGTTTATGTCTTAAAGTAACTTGTAGAAATAACAAATAAACTGTTGATTTTTCATAGTATTAGCACTGATTGGCATAATGAATTTAATAGCAGACCCAAAAATGTGATCCTTTTTTTCTCTGTCATCTCAAATATAAAATGAGCGATCTTCTTTAGTTGTTAGCTATATTTAGGCTTACCATAATTTGCAAGCCTCAAGCTGGGACAATTTTCAATTCTTATTATATATTTATCTTCCTTTTATAATAAAGTATTTCATGATCCACCATGACTGACACATGCAAAAAAAAAAAAAAAATGAATACTTACAGCTTATATCATTGGTACAGACACCTCGAATTGGAACAGTCACAGCCAAACCAGGAGATGTTGTAAGCTATACTCTTTATATTCCTTATTCCTGTTGAGAATGAGAAAAAATAAACAGTAAATCTTTAATAGCTGTCTATATCTCTGAGTTGAGGTATTATGATTACTTGTATTATTTACATTATTCTGACTGTTATCCTCATTTTCATTGCCATATTCACAATGTTTCAACCATTGTATGCTCCAGCCTTCTTCAGATGATTGGAATTTTGAACTGAAACATGTCCCAGTGGATAAAGATGTTGGTTAGATCCAGTGACTAGAGCTTAAAGAATTTTGATTTCAATACCAGGCCAGCAGTGGCGAACCAAAACTTGAAGAGTTGAGTTAAAGGGAAATAACTGACATATCTGGAAGAGGCATGGCATGTGGAACTGGAACAATCTATGAAATAAAGCGTTCGGTTCCAAAATTCCAATCACCTGAAGAAGGCTGGAGTGTACAATGGTTTGAAACATTGTGAATATGGCAATGGACATAAGGATAACAATTCAAATAATGTAAATAATGCAAGTAAATCTTTAGCAAAAATCTAATTATTTGTACACAGGTGCACACACACACACATACACACACACACACATATATATATATATATATATATATATATATATATATATATATATATATACATACCTTAACCAACAAGACTGCACAGAAAGATATATATATATATATATATACATATACATATATATATATATATATATATATATATATATATATATATTATAAATTAATTGATTTAAAATATGGGTTTTTTTTGCTACACAGTTCTAACCATGTTTCAAAAATGGAATTTAATTTTGTAATTAAATTAAAGACATTAGTTCCATTTCATCCTCAAGCAAATTTTGGAGTAACTTTACTGGGTTTTAAAGACACAGCAAAAATCATAATTCACATTTCCAAGGATACAGAGAAATCCAATTCAACCAGACAAGGGGTGTTTGCTTGTTCATTATAATGAAAAAAAAACATATTTTAAATTAATTAATTTATAATATTAATGCTCTGTAAATTTACATTGAGCATTATTATGTAAAAATAAAAATATCTATAAGAACACCGGATTATATATCTTACTGTTCTTTCTTTTTATTTATATATATATATATATATATATATATATATATATATATATATATATATATATAATATAACATAATATATTTATATAAAGATCCCAAAGTATTCTATGAAGGCCTTAAAAAAGGTGTACAACCCGTAAAGAAATGGGATTTCACCTGTTATGTCATCTGACAGTAATACACTCCACACAGACAAGAAGGAAATTATATCATGATGGAAAGAACACTTTAAAAGTATCCTTCATTCCACCTCTACCATCGATGACAACATTATTGCTTCAATTCATCAGCGACCAGAAAATTTCCAGTGTTTCTTGAGCCATGCCTAAAGGAAATTCAGGATTCTATCAAGCAATTGTCCTCAAACAAAGCCCCTGGAAAAGATGCTATTCATCCCCAAAATTTTTAAGTATGGTGGGAGGACTTTGGTTAAGAAACTTCTTTAGCTTTTTAAAGTCATATGGAAGGTTGGCTCTGTTCCATGGGACTACAAAGATGCTTGCATAAAACATTTGTTCAAGAACAAAGGCAAAAAGATTGTATCTTGACACAAGTGTGAAATTTGAATTCCGAACAAGTGACAGCCTCTTTAACCATCAACGTTTTAAATCAAAATCACTGACTCGAGCAAGCATTATTCATGATTTCTTGTTTGCTGATGATGCTGCAATTGTGGCCACCTCAATTGAAGAAGCTCAAGCACTTGTCAACCATTTTTCCACCACTTGCAACACATTCGGATTAACTATAGGCATAAAGAAAATTGTCCATCAACCAAGGCCTACACCTAAGCAGGTCAAGGGTGTAAAACAAAAACCACCTGCCCATACCTTTCCAATCATTCCCATTACTATTGGCAGCAACAACCTGAGGTGTGTGAAATCATTCTTGCACTTAGGAAGCAAAGTCAATTCAAGTTCCTCTTTAGATGATGAAATAGTTAACCAAATATCAAAGGCAACCAATGCCTTTGGGAAGCTTAAGCATCACCTATGGAATGTTCATGGGATTTCACTGAAAACGAAAATCAGTGTCTATCAAGCAGTCATTCTCACCACACTTCTTGATGGGTCAGAATTGTGGACACCATACAGGACACACATCAATCACCTTGATGCTTTTCATAAATATTGTCTTTGTTCAATATACAGTTATACACGGCAGGACAAAATCTCTAACCCTGATCCTTTTATTAAATGTGGCATTGGTGGCATTGAATCCTTTCTGATGCAATCACAGTTCAGATGGGCTGGTCATGTCATCAGAATGAGTGATGATCAGATGCCGAAAATCCTCATGTATAGCCAACTTTTTCATGATAAGCGTAATGTAGGCCATCCTTGGTTACGCTTCAAGGACAAACTTAAATACAATTTAATTTCTGCAAATATCCCTATAGAGGAGTATGAAATTGCTGTTGAAAACCAAGCAAACTGGAGAAAAACCCGCTACTGACGTATAACTAACTTTGAAAAGAATTGTCTAAACCATCTGAGAGAATTAAGAATTAACACTAAATCTCAGGCTAATACATCAGCCTATATGACGGTCAACCCTTCAACATCTCCCTCATGTGGAATTGTTTGCAAATCCCTTGCAGAATTGTTGTCTCATATGAAACATAAGCATAAAAACTGAACTGAAAGACACTCATACATCGAAAACAACGGGAGAATATATTGTATATGTTTTATATATATATATATATATATATATATATATTTGATAAAAATATAGTTTTAAGGTATGCTATATTTAAGGGATAAATGTTCAATATCAGGGACTGAGCATATGTATGTGTTTTGAAACAGACTGTCACCACTAGGTGTTAACCTCAATGTCCACTCTTTTACATATATATATATATATATATATATATATATATATATATATATATATATATATATATATCCTGGTTTCACATAGGAACAACTATTTAATAGTATTGTTTACTAAAGTTGAAGATCTAATAGTAAGCATGGAAGACTATATTGTTTTTGTATAAACATCAGGATTATAACTCCAGCCATGTTAAATATTATAATTTCCAAACTTTCAAATACCAGTCCTTTGATTGTTGAGTTAACAACATATTATATATATACATATATATTTTCCAGGTCAAAAAACTCAAGGAAGTGGAGAGTGTTGGTTGATGCTACACTGCCAGTGGAGGTTATTGCGTCTGGTCTGAGACCAGATCTGGTCTTAATTGATATCGAGAAGCAACATCTGTTGCTTGATGAACTGACAGTAGCATGGGAAGAAGGGATTGGAGAGGTGCATAAAAGTAAGTTGCTTCGGTATGAGGAACTTGTGGCTGAAGTCTGTGAGAAAGGATATGGCTGCACCCTGGTACCATTTGAGTTTGGCTGTAGAGGATTTCCTGCTGCCTCTTTAAAGAGATTCCTCAAGTGTGCTTGGATCCAAAAGCCAGATAAGGTGATAAAGACTTCTGGTGAAAAAAAAGTGGAAGTAAGTGTATGGATTACCCAAAAATTCTTATTGAGTCGCATCCAATTAACATAGACTGGTTGTAATGTAACATCATCCAGCTGTTGTGGGCCCACCGTATAGAAAGGTACTGAGCTTAATGGTCCAAAACCTTGCTGAAGCATGGTGCTCAGCTGAAAATTGCAGCTGGTCTGGAGCACTTGATGTGTACTTGTATTTATATATACATGTGTGTGTGTGAATGTTGTTGAGTTAGCAGATTTCAAAAAGGATGTTTGGCTTGATGAAGACAATGAATTTTCAGAAAATAAAAAAAACATTTTCAAGACATATTGCCCAAAGAGCTCAAGCAAATTAAGAAGTCTACTAAAGTCATTGTAAAGAGTGGATAAATCATTTAAAATATATAAAATAAAACCACTGTATATGAAAATGTTATGTATGATGAAGTAACTAAATTTTATAAGGTTCTTGATGACTGTATCAGTAGTATTAATTTCAAGGCCAGAGATATTGCTACAATTTTAAAATTTAAAGTTTAATGACACAGTGGAAAAATACTGGAAATTGAATGCATTCTGCACAATTAAAGACCACAAAGCAGACTTTGAGAATAGACCTGAGCTATTGAACCCATTGAAGACAGAATTGGGTAAAGTCAGCAAAGTAATAATTCAAGAGATGTGTGAAGTTGTGGAGACACAAACCAAATCAAACAGGAAGTTAACACTTCAGAGTCAAAAATGCGAATGATGAATTCATGTTTGTATGCAGGTAGGATCAGTGCAGAACTTCTATTTCTTTCAACTTAGAAATATAAAATTTGGTCACATATTTCAGCCAATGAGAGAACTGTTTGCCTAAAAGAAATGATAGCTGTTTTGATCCAGAACCTGTTTCAACAAAAGCATATGTGAAGGAAAGCAGAATTAGCTTTGAGGCTTTTTTCTCCTATGAGAAGCAACATCGGTCCTTTTTGTCAACCACTGCTACGGTCATTTCTTTGATACATTTTCAAGTACCCAACACATAGGACTTGATTTTTCTCACCTGATAGAAAAATTCTTTTTTCTCATACACACAACTACAGAAATGTTATACAATATTTTTTTTCAATTAAACATTCAATTAAAAAAAAAAAACAGAACACACATAAATTAACCTGATATTTCTTATTGACATTCATACAGACATTTTTGAACATGAGGAACTTTATTCATTCATCAAATACCAAAATTGTTGTAAATTTGTTGTTATATAAAATCACTATTTTTGAATGTTATTTCTATTCTCTGTGTTCTTTTAAATCAATTAGTTGTTAAATTATCACAGAGGCCATAGTTCCACAATAAGGTCCTTAGGATATCTTGTTAAGGCTGACGATCTCCCAGTGAATGTATGGAATTGTTTAATAACATAGAAAACCAGAGAACAATTCTGAATCCAAAACCAGGAGTGAAATCCATGCCTTCCCTAGCTCTGGGTAGAAATAAAAAACTAGGGTGATCTGGATTTGCAATCATGCTCTTTAAAAACCTACTTGAGCAAAAAGATTGTATATTTCTCTAATTTGTTAGAATTGAATTATAGGAAAAATAATTTTTTTTTAAATACAATATAAAGAATTTTTACCCTTCTATAATGTGTAAAACACTGGAAAAAGCTATCAACATCTCCAAATAATATATGAGCATCTTGGATCAGTAGACTCAAATTATCAAACACTGCCATAAGTCCATCATGTAACAGCAATGTGTAATGAAAAGCACTCGAGAAATGATTTGTATTTTGATATACCTATGGGTTCATTTGATGGTGCAGAGGCTTGTGAACTCATGGGCTTGCTTATATTGCACGAACTGAGTGATATATGTGATATAGATGATAATAGGCTATACAGAAACAATGGCCTTATTTTTATTGAAAATACTACTGGTAGAAATGTTGATAATATCAGAAAAAAGCTCTCTAGGTTATTTAATGAATTGTGCTTTAACATTAATGCTGATACAGGCTTAAAGACTGTTGAATATCTCAATGTTAAATTAAATCTCAACAATTGTACAGTGGAATCATGCAGGAAAAATATTGTGTTATGATGTCATTGCCAAGTCAAACCACCCCAGCCACTTTATTGCTAAAATATCTATAGGTATAGAACATAAGTTGTCTCGTAACTCATCGTCTGAATGTATTTTCAACAATATAAAACATTTATCAGTTAGCATTGCAGACAGAGGCCCATGTAAAAAAAATAGAATACTGAAATTTCAGTTAAGAAAGAGGTAAAGAAACAAAGGAAGATCATTTGTTTCAACACCTGTCTCCCACTTCAACTTACAAGTGGATACCAAAATTGGTAAAAAATTCTTTACCATGTTGAGGAAGCACTTTCTGGTAAGCAGTGCACTTCATAAAATCTTTAATAAAAATACTATAAAAATCATTTATAGTACAACACCTAACATGGAGAAGATCATTAAGGGACATAACCAGAACATGTTCCAAGGTAAGCCCATGCCTAACATAAAAATGTGCAATTGCTATAAAACCTTTGGAAACACAATCGAGGCTTTTAGTAATATTTCTCAGAAACTTCAGAATAAATGAACAGAATTAAAGATATATACAAATAATATATGTTTATTTATCTGACTTCAGTTGGAGCAAGTCCTTTGTAATTTGTGTTGGCAAAAGTTTATTCAGCTGGGTAGTTGATAGTCAGACTTTGATAGTAGTCATCATCTTGCTGGCATTTTTTATAGTAGAAATTATGTGTGAAGCCACTCTTATTTTGGTAGATTTCTAGTCACAATAACTAGACCTTGGACCAGCAAACTTCTGCTGTGTTGCAGCCATGTTCAGTCTTTTCTTCTTCCTCTTTTTATTTAAGAGTTGTCTTCACTTTAGTTGAGAGAGAAGTATGGAGAGAGAAGAATAGAAAGAGAAAGAGAAAAAGAGATAAGGGTTTTAAAGGAAAGCAAATGACATTTTAATTCTAATTGTTTTTTTAAATATTTTTTTATATTTTATTGTTTTTTTTTTACATTTGAATTCACCATAAAGTGATGGTTGCCCTTTAAACAGCCAATGTTTGACTGATAATGTTGTTTACTGATCTGAAGTCAAAGTAGAAGGCCTCTGCTGAATGGCTTATATTGGCTCGAGCTATAATAACAACATAACATCATTCAGGTTGAAAAAATATTGTAGTGTCCTGTCAAAATACATTTGGAAAATTAAAGACAAAAAGAACTCTCAACCAAATATAAAACAGGGTAAAGTGAGGAAGAGTATGAGTTACACGTTAAATTTTGTAAATTGTTCCAGGAAAAGAATATGGCAATTTTGATGTTTGCATATATATGTCTTTGTTAAACAAGAGAGTTGAGATTATGACAAGATGCCCACACACTAAAAAGTACCTAATTTCTAACATGGAACCCAGAAGAGATTCACTTCTGGTAAAAAAAAAAATGTGTTCTCCATATTTAAGGCTGGCCCCACAAGCTAAGTAGGACTAAAATTGAACTTGGCCTGAATAGCATTGGTTTTATTTTTTATTCTTCACTTTTCTTGATGATTTTGTATATTCTATCTTGTACTAAGCACTTTTTATTATCAGTTTCATTATAGTTGGACCAAAACAAGTACCTTTATATTTTGTAATATATATGTGTGTGTGTGTGTGTGTGTGTGTGAATTTAGGAACATTCGAAAATGGAAACAGAAGATTCGGTAATTTTGACACAGTAGCAAAATTAAGTAACTATGAAATAAAAGTCAATTGAAAATAGATTTTAGGGCTGTTCTGGAGTGAGGATTTGGGGGCTAAGCCCCCCCCCCCCTATATTTTTAAATAACTGAAAATCGTAGGGTTCAGATAAAACCCCACTACAACAATACCAGGGCTGTACTTTCTGGCAGGGGGATACCACCCCTCACTTTTAAGTAAGTATTAAATAAAAAAACATGGATTTCAGTCCAGATAAAACTCCATTGCAATAATACCAAGACTGTACTTTCTGGATGTTGGGGAGACTTAGGGGGCTAAGCCACTCACTCCAATATTTTTAAATAAATATTTTTTAAATAGATATTTATTTAATTACCATTCTTTATTGTTTTCAAGCAAATAAAATAGATTTATTTAAGTTAAAGTTAAGTTCTTGTACCTTCTTTTCAAATTATTATTTTAATAAAAAGTAGTAAATAAATTAAGTTTTAGACAGTTATTACTTTTTAAAGAAGCAAAAATTATATAGCCTCATTTCTATTTCAAAAATAGGGGGGGGGGCTTAGCCTCCAAGTCCCCACTCCAGAACAGCCCTAAAATCAATTTGCAATAGACTTTTATTTCATAGTTACTGAATTTTCCTACCTAATCAAAATTACCAAATTTTCTATTACCAAATTTTCTATTACCAAATTTTCTGGGCACTGTGTGTGTGTGTGTGTGTGTAAGTGTAATGCTAGTAAATATTCCAACAAAAAAAGTCCATTTTATTGTGGTTTCAAATTTTGCAATTATTAAATTATAAGTCAAAAGGCCGGTGGAATAATGGATATTGGTTCAGATTGAGGAATCAGAGAGCTGAGTTCAAATTCCACTTGAATCTATTACATTCACTTATGTACTAATACCCTTGGAAAAGGTATGACTCCTCTTCTTCTTCCCCCAGCTATGGGTAAATAGCAGGACAGATTGGATTCTATAGCCTTGGATGGTAACTAGTCTACCACAGAAAGAAATGGCAACCTACTGCAGGAAAAAAAATGCCTTGTCAGTCATTTATTGAAAAGATACAGGATTGTCTAAGCATGTATCACACATGGCACATAACTGACTGACTGAAGTCAAAAGCCAATTATCTTTTTGGGAAGCATTTTTCTTGGGAAATTGTCATATCCCACCTTAAATGGAAGAGAAGCTTTGCTGTTTTGACTAACAAATTCATAGCCAAAAGAGCAAATGACTTTAAAAAATGATGAACAAGCAAATTATAATTAAATTATAATAAATTGGCAACATCTGAAGGTAAATGCATTTACTCTGTTTAGAAAAGGCATTTTGCAGGTAGCTTCATTAATCAAAAGTTTGGGGCTTGATTGTTAGTGTTCAAGCCCAAGTTAAAGTCAGCATTCTGAATACTAATATTCTTTTATGTAGATTAGCCTTCTCCAATTAGAAGATTTGGGTAACAAATCTTCCTACTCCAATTTCTGTCCATTTGGCTTTCTGCTCTGCTTTGAAAATGTCAATTGAGGTTCCAGACATCACTAGTCTATGGCTTAAATAACTGAGTCAAACTAATAATAAAAATATAAATATTAACAATGTCTACTTATAACGGTTCTTTTAAATTAACTTTCACTTTCATCTGTGTTAAAGAATTCAACAGACTTGCCCTGTATGCCTACTACTTTGGTTTGACAACTCGCTATGATTTGAAAAGTTGTCTGCTCTTGACGACGTTCGCTTGATAGAGGGCGTTAGTTGTAGTCAAAGTGGTTGCTGCTTGTATGATATTTGCCTGCCGATTTCTCCGGCTTAGGCCACATCGGTGTGTGCGCGTGTTAACTGTTCGGCATTTTTGCTCATCGTCCTCCCCATTTTTTTTTTTTTTTTAGTTCATCTCACACTCTCTCTCTATTTTTTTTTTTAATTTACCCTTGCTATTCTTAAGAACCAATTGGCACTTGCTGCTTCCTACCTATTTTTTTTTCTGCCTATACTCTTCAATCTGGGCTCTACCTTTCGGTAAGTGTTACTATTTCTTCTTTTTCAAAGCTTATTTCCTCATCCAAATGTTCTTAAAAATAAAAAAAGTATTCAAAAAATTTGATAACGAAGAAAAAGGGATTTTTCCCACTTTAAACTCCGTGTATATTTTTTTTCTGTGGAATGTTAATATTTTTTTTCTTGAGTGTTGTTTTCAGTGCAGTTAAAAAAATCATTATAAAAAGAAAATTTAATTAAAGTCTTTATTTTCCTAAACTATCTTTTCTACCTTATTGCTTTGTTTTAGTTTTTTTAGTTTTGGTATCGTTGGTGCTTAAAAGAAGCTGATAGTTGCATTTTTCAAAATCAGGCCCGCAAAAACTTTGTTAAGTCTCAAATGTTAAGGATTAAGAAAAGTGTTAATAGACTCGTTATTCACTTTTATTTTGTTACTTAACGTGTTGATCTTTCCTTTTAATCATGCATAACTATGTCCCGTTGTTGTATAGAGAGATGTGTTTAAAACCGGGTGCATTTGTTTGAGAAACTCGCGTACATGGACGAAATATTTTTAGCTGAACAACTGTAGTGTTCCACATTTCATTGTTTTATATAACTCTGGCAAAACTACAATTTTTTTTTATATAGAAGTCTTTTTCTTTTCTGTGTGCAATTAGAATCTAATCAGCTCAACATTTTCTTTCATCGAAGTTTGATGTTACTGTGTTTACTGTTTACACGTTTACGGTTTCTATGATCGATTTGAAAATAAAATTAATTAAAAAAAAATCAATTGCTACCTTTATACTTACTTCGTTTTATTTTAAAGTCGATCACATTTTTTAAATAATTGTTTGAGAATGAATTAAATTTCAAATAAATCCTCATTTTTTTATTCTGTTTTTATGTTAAAAATATATGCAAAAAAGCAAATATTTCCCCTTTCCTGTTAATGTTATTGAACTAAAAACTAGTTTTAGTTTTTGATTACTTTTTTTTTTTTTTTTTAGCTAGCAGCTGTTCATTTTTTTAAATGATAATCGTAAGTTATCTTTTGTGTCTTCACTTTATTTATTATTAATTAAAATATTAAATGAATAGTTGACTGACTTTTTAAGCAGATCAATTGTCAGTTTTAAAAATGCATTACAGAGAAAACTAAAGCGAAAAGTATAATAAAAGTACATTATTCACTCACTATCCAGATAATTTACTTTCTTTTTTAAAAAAGGTTTTTCCTGTGATTCCTTGTTACTCCTTTTTACCCCTTTTTTTCTCTAAGTAAAACAAAGTTTCTGTCCTTAAATAAAAAAAAAACAAAGAAACTTCGCGTTCCCCACATTCTTTTAAAATAACTCAGCGAGGAAAAATGCTAAAAATTCAGAATTTTCTTAAAACAAAAACGGTAAAAAAAGTATTAATATAATATTTTGATTTTTGAGTGTCAATCGATATCTATATTTTTATTTAATTTTTATTTTTTATCCACTTGAGAAATTCATTCAAGTCGAGTGTAAATAAAGTAAAAAAAAAAAACGTTCAGTGGAGTTTAGAAAAAAAGCGAAAAATATTAATTAAAAATTGTTGATTTTGAAAAATTATGAAAGCGATTGTTGACAAATGTCCCTTATTTTGTTAGAATTATGTAGACTTTTTGAACGTAGTGTTTAAATTTTTTTTCTGTTTTGTTTAGAAAAAAAATGCGTGTACAAAAAGTTGCAATTCGCTTTTTGTTTTTAACCGTAAGTTGATTTTTTTTTTTAACCCCTGAAGTCTGTCCTTTTTTCGTTTACTTTATGTAGATAATTCTTTAAATTTAAATTTATTATAGATCTTTCCAATTTTCCATTAGCATCCGATAAATTCGCTTTTGATTTAAAAAAAAAAAAAACAAAAAAAAAACATGTTTTTAAATTTCTATTATAAAAAAAATAATTTTTTCTTGGCCCTTTTTAACTTAAGTCTTTCTCTTTTATATTTTTATAAAAAAGCATTTCCAAATTTTGAGGATTAAAAAATGTAAACAAAACAGTAGTGATAATGTTGTAAACACGTAAAATTTACCTGTAACTAGTGAACAGGTGTCGTGTTTTACAACAGGTAGGTAAAAGTTGTAGTACTTAACTTCTAGTTGAAAAATGAAAACACTTTTTTTTTTACGATTGGAGACGGACTAGAAAGAATTAAAATTAGCCCGTTTCTATTTTTCTAGTTTTTTTTTTTTTGTTTTTTTTCAGTATTTAAAATTCTTTAATTCATTTTTTAAAATTTGATGATGGTTTTATTTTTGTTTTTAAATAATGAATGACTCAAAAATACGCAAGATCAGTTTTAAAAAAGGGGACTTGAAACGCTTATTTTCATGCTATTTTGCAGCGTGAAGTAGTATAGTAAACTAAACAAGGATTTTTTTTTTTTTAATCTGTCACTTTTTTTTTTTATCATATTTTAAAAATCAAACTATTTATTTTTAAGAGAAAATATCACGTTTCTCGACCCAAATAAAGACGGTGCTTTGATCTCTTTCTAAGAAAATTCTTACATTTTTTTAGTCATTCAGCAGGAATGCATGTAAACTGCTACTACCTACAGCAGATTCGTCCCTTCTTCCACGTAAAACCCCCAAGAAACTGAATGTTTTTTGGTTTTTTTTTAAATTTAAACTCTCAACAGAAAACAAACCTAGCTGTTTTTGTTTGTTTTCTTAGTTTAAATGCTCTTTTCTTAATTATTCGACTTGACTATTAAATAAATAAAATAAGTGAAAGTCCTATCAACTCGAAAGACTACGAAATTATGCAGCTAGTTGGATATTGGTCCCATTTTATTTCTTGGCATCTAAAAAATGACAACAGGGTTGTAACACTAAAAACACGAATGAGCTTAAACGTAGATTTTTTTCTAGTTAAAAAAATAAAAATATATTCGAATTTTTAGTGCTTTCCTCTTTTTTTTAATTTCCAAAGTAGAGTAAAAATCAATTCACTCAGTACAATGCAAAAATTTAAACACTAGTCAAAAAGTAAACGGAAATCCAGTAGAATTTTAAAATAAAAAAAAAATTAATCTAAAAAACCTGAAGGTTATTTATTTTTAACTCGCCTAAAAAAAAGTAAGCTAACACTTGTGACTTCTCTTTTTCTTTGGGGCTCTTGGCCCTTCATTTTTCTCCCATAAATGAATTTTAATCTACTACACACTGTACTGTAGTTTTTTAAATATTTGAAGCCGAATGTATTAAGATTCCTTTTAATTATTAATGATGAGTCAAATTAACTGCTAAAAAACTAAAACACTTGTTGGTAACGTTTAATTTTTAAGAGTTATCTATCCTCTCTTAACTTTATTTTCTTATGCAATATATCAATTGATTCTTGATTAACTTACTTACTTTTTTCTAGTATTTTCGGTATTTATTATTATTATTTAATAAAATGTGATGGACACTGGTTCAAGGGATGGGATTTTTTTTTTTTTTTTTTTTTTTTTAACAATGTTTAATGACTAAAAATGAATGACCATAAAATCCTCTGAATTCAATAATTAAAAACATGAAATATTGTCTTTGGTAAAGCCAAAATTTACTTGTTTGTTTTTACTTTTTAGTTATTAAAATTGGATCATTCTTAAATTTTAAATCTCTTTTATTGTTTAATTTCTTAAATTTATGAGCTAAAAGATTTCAATACAAGTAACTTTTATTCTTCATTATAAATGAATATTTGTTTTCTCAATTTAATATTTTTTTTTATCTCCAAGCAAGGTAATAAAGCCACCAAGATACAAGGGAGTTACTGAATGAAAGAATAGGAGAAAAATAAAAACACTATTAAGGCGAGTGAACAATAAAAGAACAGGAATTAAGACAGAAGATAACGATAGACACTTTGAAGATCAGAGTCTGCTGGGAAGCAAGAAGCTGGAAGAGAGTTCCACAACCAAGAAGTGTGAGAGAAGAAACTCTTGACATAAAATTTACATGTAGCAATTTCAACTGTAAAATGATGTGGCAACAGCCTGTTTCATTCTTGAATGTAATCTTCAGGCCATCAGATGGTGTTCAAGAATGAAACTGTTAGTGTTGCCTTCAGTATTCGCTTTTAGATTAACAAATGTTTTATCCCTGATATTTAGCCCTTTTTCTCATAAATATAACATACCTTGAAACTATATTTTTATCTCTCTTATGTGTATATCTATTTAATTGTATAAACATTTTGTTATTGATATACACTAAGTAATGGATCCGGTAGAATTGCATATAGCTGAAGGTGACTAATCTGATAAATTTTCATATATTTTTAACCTGTAAGTTGTTTCTCTTAATTAATTATTTTTTTTTTTTTTTTTTTTTACATTTCCTGATGCTAAAGTACATTTCAATTAGATTCTTTGAATAACAAAGTGATCATGTTGAGATAGGCTCTTCTTGTTAATCAATTAGCTTTGTATAGGTATTTTTGTCTTTGATAATATCAGCATGTTCACTCAAATAAACAAAATTATATTGACACCTTTATAAAAGAATGGATGAAATAAGGGCAACTCTGACCTTGTATAGATTTAGATAATAGAAGTATTTATAAATTATTGCTAATTTGATAAAAATAAGATTCAGTGGTGAACTTTTTATTTCTCTCAGTTTGTGTTTAGATATTGTATTAAATAGATCAAATGGGTTTGAACAGGGGGATCATTTTCATGCAATGTTATTCTTTAACTTAATGTTTATGTTAACAAAAATATATTGAATTCCCAATTTACATCCCTCATGTTTTCAAAGACTAGTGCATATCTTGTCATTGACCTCAATCAAATTTTTATTGAACATTTTGAAGTCTTATTAGATTTGTGCACATTTTGTCCCTCTTTTCATTTATTTTTTCTTTGTTTTAAACCCCAAAAGTCATTGGCTAATCTCCCCAATAAGTTCTTTCAACCAGCTTTTACTCTTATCTCTTCATAAAATGTACCTATTGGGTGTTTTTGTTATCAGCTAACAGAGATAAATTTCCAGATGATTAAACTTTACTTTTAGCATAATACAAATTATTTTTACTTTTTTATCAGGTGGATGCTATTTGGTTGCCTATTACTGAATCTCACCTATTCTATGTTCTTGACTTTGATTAATTTAATCTCATTAATACCTATTGAGATCAATTTTCCAGTCATTCACTTTAGGCTAATAAAAAAAAAAATAATAATTATACTAGAAAGGCCCATGAAAATTTCATGGTTTTATTATTGAAATTTTCTGATAAATCTTAATTCTTAAGTTAATGTTTTAATGAGTTCATGGCAAGTTCTATAACAATAAAATATCCATAGAAATTCCCCTATGACATTGTTAAGTATTTGAGCTTAACAACTTTAACAAAATATGGCAATAGCAATCATAAGAATGCTGGTCTTTATTTTAAGAATTTGGTAGAAATGAAAACTTTTCCATTTCACTGAAACAGTCATTAAACATTTCTACTTTTTTTTTTCTTTTCATTTTCTTTTTTTCATGCTGAAAACAAGTAGTGTTTTTTCCCCTTTTTTTATGGATCAAAATGGAATATATCTGAGGTATTGGCAGGAGACTGTTAAAACTTTTATCTTGCCTTTTTTTTTTTTTTTTTTTTGACACATTTTTGACTTCCTGTTTTTTAGTGCTTTTTGTTTTCAAATAGAATCTCAGGAAGTGACTTGTGTTTGTAAAAACATTTAACTGATTTTAGCTAGATAATATGTTAAACACTTATCACTTCATATTTTCTAAGAGACTATATAGACATGTGATAGGGAAAAATGTTCCTCTTCATTTAATCCTTTATAGAAGGATAATTCTGCTAAAAGAATCAACATAAATGTTCTCTTCACTTTTGCTAATTACTACTTAGCATACATGGAAGTTATAATGACTGATTATTTGCAAACTGCATATTCTAACTAATGCATCAAAAGTAATATATGCATTGGATTTTGTATGTTGCTTTTCAAATGTCTTTAGTTGATATCTAAATATAAATATCTATCATATTTCAGGAATATGATATCTTCATATAAATTTAAAATAAGGGCAAAAAAATTTACCTTGAATTTTTATTTTGTCAATACAATTTAAAGAATGTAGATCTTAATGAAGTGAAATTGTGTTGACAATTATGAATGTGTAGCCAAATATCTATAAACAAAAACAAATCTCTTGTAAAGATGCTAAGTGTTAAAATTCTTGGTTGGAGATCACTTAATATTGATATTAGTTTTCCTTCACAGTTAATTTGTGCTAAATGAGCTTAATTGGACTGAAATTTGAATCTCTTGCATCCTGATGACTTCTTGAAATGTTTAACTAAAACTTACTGAAACTTAATTGCTTGTACAAATTTATTATGAAGACTAATGGCTTCCACAGGTTTTATGAGATGTATGTAAACTAGTTTTGGCTTGAAAAAAAATTGCAAAAAGACTCTCAAAGTACATTGCTTTTTCTCTTTTTCAAATTAAGAATGTGCACAAACTTGTATGTATTCTGCATTTTTGTGTAAGAGTGGGAATCTCAACCTATATAACAACTAACCTAGATAAGTATTTCTGCTGTCATTCTTCTATTACTGAATATGAAAGACCATTTACGTTGTGCGGGTAAAAGAATGAGCAACAATTTATCAAAAGAAGTCAATGTTGGTTTTTAATTGATAAATTGAGAAATCAGAAGTTTTTATTTCAAAGAAAAACTAAAGCAATAATTTTATGTGTGTGCATATATATATATATATATATATATATATATATATATATATATATATATATATATATAAAAGAATTCAGTTCGTATTATAAAGTTTCTCTTGCTTTTGTCTGGAACTCTCAATGTTTTATTATATGTTTGACAAAAAAAGAGAAAACTCTTCTTGTATCCTAAGATTTGTTTTCTGCTGGCTCTGTCAACCAAGAGGTTATAACATCATGCCCCCAGTGAATGAAATAAGAATTATTGTTTAAACTCTTCTGAGAGTACCAGTCCTGATATATTGCCTGTATAAAAAGTGTGTAAGCTATTAATAAAAGCAATAATTATTGGATTCTTAGGTTGAAACAAAAAGGTGAATGTGCTTCCTTATTATAAGGATCACTAAATTTTCCCTTCAGATCACAATGAATAAAAAAAACTTTACAATTAACCAATATTTGGATGGGAAATATCCTCTTGGCAAATTGCATTTGGAATAAGTTATTTGAGAATAGTTTTTATTTACCTGAAGGGTGGATGTATCGCCAAATGAATCTAGTTACCCATTAATATGAGATACCTAGTTCAATCCTTTCTGGGTGTTCTATATTTGTTTAGTGTCTAAAATCTGCTGTGCTTCATAAATAGTTTATCTAGATAAAGATTGGCAGCTTATATATAAAATTGCTTATTTTATACCGTAACATATTTGAAGATGTATAAATTCTAAAATGCTGGCTAGATTTTTTTATCTAAATATAAAAAGATTCTAAATCCAAGCATTGGTTCTATTTGTATCAATTTACATGAATTGAAAAATTTTCTCTCTAGTCCATTTGTTAATTGGCAAAGCATTTTGGCCCCTATACAAATGATTTCAAATTAGTAAAAAAAGCAACTTTTTAAAATAAGTTACTCTTTTGCTTATTTTTAAATGTTTGTTCAATCAGTTCTTTGTTTAGAAAGTTTTATTTTAAGCATAATTATTGTTGGCCTAACAAGTGTAACTTCCTGGCCTCACTTTTGGCAAATAAAGTAACTGACTAACACTTTTGTTCTGTTTCTTGCTTTCTCTCTTAATGAAATTTAAATAGATTATCTTATCTAGCCATCAGTGCTCTCAAATTTATTGAAAGGAATAAAAATGAGATCCCTGGTTGATGTCAATGACTGCTCCAAATTGTAATATTGAGATTATTTACTAACTTATAATTGAAACTAACATTTAGCTAAATTTTTATTGATACTTGCTCATAATGTTTTAAGGCTAATTCAATTCTTTGGAATTTGTTTGATTCTCATTGTTTCTCTTTTGTTCTCATACAGTAATTTGAATAAGTATTTGCAAGCTTGAAAACTGCTTCTTTAATCTATTTCTGCATGATAAATTAGCTTGGAATTGGCATAGTTGATACATTTTGATTTGAGAAAATAAAAGAAAAAATAGTTGCAAATATGTAGTACTATACAAGAGGAAAACAAAAGCAATAATAAAAGTACAATTTTTAATCAGAAAACATTCTCCTAAGATTTAACATTTGCTACATTCCTGAAGAATCTTAACTCATTACTCTTTGCAAACAATCTTCAAGTCCTCAATTTTAAAGATCTTTCTCAATACACTTACAATTTAATCATAAATTTTCAATGAATTTCAAATTCGGGTACTGATTAGGCTAGTGGAGTATTGTTCTTTGTAGGCTATTCTGCAGCATCTCTTGGATTATTTCATTCCATTAAGTCAACTGTTTTATGTTTAACTGCTATGCTAGAAATAAAAATGATCCTCTAATACATGTAAATACATTGCTGTATTTATGTTTCCTTATATTACATGAAACCTGCTTTCTTAGCATTTAAACGAAGGCACCTCTATACTGTGATGTTCTCACATCCTTATTGCAGGTTGGATGTTTCTTAGATTTAAGATGTAACCATCTTTTCATATATGATGAGCAATTATTACCAAAATGTTCACTTCTAGATTTGTTAGATCAAAAGAACATTCTGCTAAAATAACATAAATTCTCAAGGCTTGTTTATAAATTTTAGTTTAATGTTTTGTGTTTTTAACATTAAAAGTTATTAAAGCATATAAATTTGAACCCATTCTAGTGTATTTTTCCATTAATATTGCTTTTGGTAATTGATGTTCAGTGATTTTAAATCTCTAAGATCATTTTGGATAATTGTATTGTTTCTTTTTTTATCTCTCCATTTTTCTGAGGAAGTTTTCTTGCAGTTTCAATAAAATTGACCAAGTCACATTAACATTCTTAATTTTTTAGTAATTCAGCTATCAGAATGTTACTTGCTCTTTCTCTCTTCTAAATTCGCTATTAAAATTCATGCAGTAACTGAAAACTCTAATTGAATTAGACTCATGTGAAATTTTTATTAGAATTTTGACATAGTTCCCAAGCCATATAATGTTTTTACTATTTTTTAATTATCAAAACTTGTTCATAACCAATTTGGTTTTTATTTAACACTTACATTTATTAAAGCTTATTATTCTCCTGCTTACAAATTTCATGTTAATCGTAATCAGCAGACTGAGTTTAAATTCTACCTGAAGCTGTTGTGTTCATTTAGGTTCATGCCTTCTCCAAATAGATAAAGAGCAGAGCAGACTAGGTTCAGTAGCCTTGGTTTGGCAACCAGCTGAGAAGGAACTGTAAATTCAAATCCCTTGCCAACATGTTATAAGCCATTACTGATAGACCTTGGGGGCTAAAATCCTACAATAAACTGAGAAAATGGCTGATAATAAATCACACATGTATGCATACACACACACACACACACACACACACACACACACGATCATGATCTGACTCGCTCCTCAAATTCCTGCCCAATATCTTTTATATTTTATTTATTTATTTTTTTCAATTCCTTCTTGGTCAGGACTATTTCTTTCACTTTACTGTAGTTGATGATATATTGACACTAAGAGTTTAGGTGTTTGCATTTGACATGACAAATGTTTTGTGCATTTTAAATTTCAATCTTGCATACCTGAGCTGTTAGTTACCATAAAACTACTCCAGTTTTAAGAACTTAAAAGTGTAAATCTTTTTGATGGTAGAATGATGTCATATATTTTTAATTGGATCAAATATATTTCAATAAAGGGTTATTTAGTTTTAAGGTAGAATCTGATTTATTTTTTTTTAAGAACCTTTTTTTTTTTTTCTAGACTTTTATTCCTTTGTGCAAACATACCTTATCCTTTAAGAAGCAGTTGATATTTATTTATTTATTTTTAATTATGATAAAACCTCTAAAAATTAAGAATTTCATGTCTATATAAATGGAAATTTATTTCCATCAGTGGTTTATTAAATGTTTTGAATGTATGACTATGAATAGATATGTAAGTGTGTGTGATTGAGTTCTTTGTTTATGTGAACACTTCTTAGTGTTCCAGCCAATAAGAACAAACATAAGTAAATGATTTGGTTGAAGGCTTTTTATTAACTAGACAGTTTCTTATAATTAGAGCTGAACCAACTGACATTTCAGGAAATGTGTCAGCAGGATGGTGGTGACATTTCTCTAGCTTTCTGAACTTTATAGCTTTTACTTGGAAGAAGGGTAAAAAATGCCAACATGCCATTCACTTTGATTCCATTTTCTTACTATTTTTTTTTTCTTAAGTGTTTCTTGTAGACATCTTTGCTTAATTTTTGATCTTATTTGATTTCATTTCGGTAACTTCTAGAATAAAGACTTTACATAGTTTCTTTTGTTTTTTTTGATAATTTATGCTTTCCCTTAACATGCTTTTTAGTCAAGAAAAGTGTGTGTTAAAAAAGGATCCTCATACAATGTAGACAAATTAATCTTTCATTGAACCATTTTGGAGCCCACATGGGCCAGAAGTGAATTTTGCTGTCATAACACTTCGTGAAGTGAGAGCTAAGGAAATCAATATGTTGTTCTACAAACTCTATAAAGGTCTTTTCTGTAAATTTTGTAAAACGTAATTCAGAAAATTTATTTCAAGCAGTCATTTTTGTGACTGTCTTCTTGCCTTTCTTTCTCTCAAGGTTGTTTCAGACATGAGACAATGTAATGGGTAAATTTTAATACTAAAACCAAGATGTAAATTGTTCTGATTGATCTGTTTAGTTACTGGAAGTGACTATGGTTAGTAAAGAGAAAAAAATCATCTGAACTCCTGAGATTTTTAAATTTGAGATAGCTCACTCAATAACAGTTGTCAGAAATTTGTATCCTTGTGGGATAATCACCATTCTCTTCTAGTAATAGAAATAATTATATACAGTGTGAATGATTTCATTCTCAGTGAGGAAGAGAAATTAATCTTAAAATGGAGACATTTCTTGCTGATGTAACAGTCATTTCAGAATTGGAACTTTATAGAAAATATTTTTGTGATTTGCTTACAAGAGTGCTTCAGTTGCACAAGGATGAAAATTAAGCACAATAAATATACTGCAATTTATTCTTGATAAAGGGAATTGTCAAAGAAATAAGAATCCTGTCCTAAGTATCTGAATATTTAAAGAAAAAGGTTAAGTGTATCAGTTGTTGCTATCCCCCTGCCTTTTATAGATTACTATCACTTGGGAAGGGTTATGATGAAACAAATCATGTCTTATATCCACTTGATGAATATGGTCTTTATTTATTTATTTTTTTTTTTTTTGGTCTCTAAGGATAAATAGTCATGTGTGTAATTTGTTTGACTCTCCAAGCTGTTATGCCCACTGTAGGTTCAATGTTTGCTGTCGTATCATTAATAAAATCTAATGGAAACTTTAATTAGTAAATAACGGAGTTACATTTCCTGAACAAATATGGTTTTGTACAGTTGAATATCAAACCCAACATTACCACTTAACATCATTTGTTGAGAAGTATAAATTAAGCACAACTCTATTCAATTCTGAATGACTTTAAGACCCACTTAGAGCAAGAAAACAGAATGTCAAAAATACTGCAGAAACCTCTTTTTGGATAAAAGAAAGGTTTTGTTTTATATCATTTGGCAGTGGGACTGTTGATTTCAAAGGACTTAATGGAAGAAGAGAAACATGCAGAAGAAATTTCTTAAAAACAGAGTGAAAGTAGTGTCTCATGCAAATGGAATCCAAGAATGTTACCACATTGTTAAAATAGATTTTCTAAAGTGAGGAAACATCTGGGGAAAGTACTTTCAGTTGAAAATACAAATCATGCCTCATTTTTAAAGGATACTTATTTTTATAAATTACAATGTTCTAGCTTTGCAATGTCATTTTTTCTTTTTTGTGCTGAGATCACAAGGTCCTGATATTATCATCTGGTCATTTACCTCGAAAAAATGTCCATATCTATTTTAGGAAAATGTTGAGTAGACTTATGAGCATAAAATGAAAAATATGAAGATTTAAAAACAGAATGCAAAATACATTACTAGGAAACGGATATTTCCTATCAAAGTGAAGTGTTAGTATTTATTGCCAACTTGACCTTAATGACATTGTGAAGGAAATATGTTAAGAGGCTCCAACATTAAACAGAGGGTTTAGCTACATGGATTTGGTATTTTTACATTGTGAAAGGTTTCCAGCAATATTTCTCATATTGTGAGGCATTGCTTGAGATAGAGTTAATCATGATCTGATGGGGGGTGGAAGTATTCCTTATCACTTTTCCAATAAGTGTTTTGTTTGCATTTGTCTATATTTGTATCTTTTATATGAAGCTAATGTACATGGTTGGTATTGTTTTTAATCTAGTATGTCTTGTTGAATTAATTTTTGGTCAATTTCTATATCTAAACTACTTCTATGATAAAACTTTTGTAAGGGAATAACTTAATCACAAGACATTTGTTCAAACCCTAAGGCACTCTGCAGTCTCCCCTTAATTTATATGCAGTGCTGTTGTGTTTTTTTTTTTTTTTTTTCCTCTTCCCATTTCACATTTTGAACACATTCCTATTTGATCTTTACAGGTGATTGACAAACATCACACAATCAAAGCTTTTAATTTCTTCATAAAACTAGACGTTAGTGCTTTTTGCAGTGTATTTGAAGAATTAAGTAACTTTGGTATATAGACATTTACGTGCACACAATTGCTTTTGTCCTTTTTTTTTTTTTTTTTCCATACTTGTTTTCTATACTTTCTTGCTGTCAACCGACTGTGAAAGGAAATGAGAATGAAGACTAAACTGTTGAGTTATCAAAGTGTAAATCGTAGTGTGCATCTGCTGCATTTATTGATCTCTAACATTTTAGCAGAACAATTCTTACAAGAAGCAGCATTGGTAATAGAGGCTGTTCAGTTTCAGGATCTTTTTTTTTTTTTTTTTTTTTTTTTTTTTTAAAAACAAAAACAATTAAGACTACTTCATTTTATACAAGAATGAAAATTACCCCACCCATTATTTTTTTACTTTATATATTAAACCATTAATGGTATTAACTTTGATATACTACTCTAATGAAACTTGTACTTGGCCTTAACACCCTAATGCCCTTCATTAGAAAGGACAAAGAAAACATACAAGATAAGTATTTTTTTTAATTTATTTAGTCATACAATGGGTTTAATTGGCCTTTGCATTTGAGTTTAATCAACCATTTTAAGTTATGTCTTATACCTTAGTGGTTAATATAATTTGGTGAATGTATTTATATCTCTGCTGGTAACCAGGCTGTGCTCTAGAAAAACCTGTTCTTTTATTCAACTTTGTCTTGACTAAACTATCCTTCATTACATAACCTCTTTCTAAAACTTCAGTTTCATTATTACCTTTGTTTTGTATTTTGTTGTAATAATCACAAACCTTTTCTCTTGCATTTATTTGTCACCAGAGTTATAGCTGTTCATCATTCGCTTTCTTGTATTCATTATTACTATGAAACGGCACAAAGAATTATTAGAACTGTAAGATATAGAATTTAAAACAACTTATTTCTAATCAAGTTTTGTAAACCAGTTTGTAAATTGAAACAGAAAAAATTAAACATTGAATTTTAAGATATTTTTATTTTGTGATAATGAACCCATCACCTGCATTGAAGATATTGAATCAAATTGTAATTTGGATGTTTCACCAAAACTTACATATTTCTTGAATATTGAGATGTTTTTTTTTTTTTTTTCTCATCAATAAAGTTTGTTTCACAAGATTTAAATCCAATCTTATTCAAAATAAATTTTGTTTTCTTATTGAGTATGTAAAGCAAAGATTTTTCACACAGGCTTATTGAGATAAACTGGATTGACATGGTTCCTTACATAGAAAATTTTTAACCTCACTAATGTTAGCATTTTATTTTTATTTTTTTTTTATTTAGCAGAAAATACTGGAATACAACATGTGCATGTTTGTTAAGAGAAAAATTTGGTGTTTGTTATGCTGTTGTAAATATTTTATTTTTCATTAATGTTGTATGTCAAAACAGGAAAGTTAAATTCAGAGGAATGGCCTACAAATATGCATACATATATATATTTTTATGAAGTAAAGCTCATATTTCATATTTATTATGTTTTTAAAATGGACATTGTTTTAACTTCATACTAAATTTAAAGTTTTTAAAATAAAAATTAATTGAAAGAATTTATAACATAGCATTTTAAGAAAAGGAAATCCTATAATTTCCTGAAGTACACAGCACCTTCTTCTCACTTCCTTTTATCCTTCTCTTTATCATTTTCCTCCTTCAATTCAACTGTAGAAAGTTGACAATAGTAATTTTTTTCTTTTTTCTATAATTACCCTATCATCAGGTTGGGTACTTGCTTGTCTGTTTGGTACAAATCAGAACTAACCCTTTCATATTGATACTCATTATCAAATTATATAATTGCTTGAAATCTTTTGGTTTTTAACTAATATTTCATTCACCTGCCAAAAATGCTTCAGATGTGAGGAAAAAATGCAGAGTGATTGTGCTTGGTATAACATTATCCAGACAATTTATAGATTAGACTTTGTGTTCTCAAAAGTTAATTCCCCCCCACCTTCAAATTAAATCTGAAAATAGCCAATCTTCATTCATTTGAATTCCCTTTCTTACTCATTAATGACTGAAAAATTTGAATTGATTTTATTTTATTTTATTTTTCTTAGCTTGACTTAAAGTTAATTATCCCTTATTTCTTGTCTCTCTTCTCTACCACAAAAAAATGTAGATCAAAAGATCTAGTAGTGATATCAATAGTGCTTGGCCAATAAAAACCTTTGACACCTGTTGATCTGCTTGTATTGTTAAAGGTGACATTTTATGATCAGATTTATTTATTTATTTTTTTTTTTTGTTAATTAAATTTCCCCTCCCCACAAAAAAAAACAAAAACAAACTTGAAGAATTCTACTATAAAGTCTGTTTTGACTGTATTTCATAAATAACTTTTTCTATAGGAATGGTAAACAGTAGATGAGTACTAAGCCACTGAAAGACAAGCATGAGTGTCTGAGCTAGCTTGACTGAATAAAAAGTAAAATAATAAGCTTATTAGTTACAATTGTAGAATATTTAGGGTTAAAAGTGCTTTAAATCTTTCATTTAAATCGTTATTCAGCCATACATTTTAAGTTTTTTTTTTTTGTTTTTTACACAATCATTTAGTGAATCTTCTGATCTCCAGATAAAAATGTATAATAGTTGTCAAATAATGTATTAAATTGAGAAAAATGAAAATTTCTAACATGGAACCTGTTGCTTGAATATATATATATATATATATATATATATATATATATAAAAGTAAATTTGGATTTATTCTTCAACATTTATTATTATTAGACGATTTTGAGACAAGCTCTGTTTATTTTAAAGTCTGTATTGTTTTGAATATCCAAATGGTTAACAATTTAATCTTAACCAACTTAAGTTCTGTCTTTCTAAATTATGCTATCAGGCAATAGTAATATTCTTATACCCATAGTTTTAAGGTGTCCTATATTTATGGGATAAAGTGCTTAATATCAGAGATAGAGCATATGTAAATATAAAAATGAACATTGAAGTCAACACAAGTAAAACAAATTAACCCTAATAAATATACAAGCCACTCCCACCAAAATAACCACCAGATTGGATTACCCACAATGCACCACTAACCCATATATATATATATATATATATATATATATATAATCGAGAAAAAATCCAACACTCGCGGCCTGACTGTTGCGTCTAGCATGAAACATCCTGTCTCCTCTGAGTGTTGACTTCAATGTTCACTTATATATATATGCAATTGCACTAAATTTATATTAGTATTTAGTGTTTTTATAAATACTACTGGCTATATAAATTAATACTCATATGGATGCCAATAACAGGAGTATGGTGATAAATGATTTGCTTTTAGACCTATAAATATTAATGAGCTATTTCTTATTAAGGTCTAGTAAGAAAACCTTTTAGATCCTACTCATTGAAATATGTATTAACTTAAAAAATTAAATTGAACTACCTAGTGAAAACCTAAGTTTATATATAAGAAAAAAAGAAATATACTTTTGAAATGACCTAATATTTATAGCATAGGATTGTATTTGTTTGTCAAGCTAAAAGGTAATTCACATGAGAGGTGGGGGTGGCAAAATAACTTATAAACATTAAATGATTTTTCTAAGCTGATCGTTTCATTCCTTTGATAAATTGTTGCACAAGATAGTTTTACTTTGGTAAAACTTCATTTTGTTTGAAATAGATCATATAGGATAACATGCATTCTGAGAAACTATTTTATCAAAAAGTGATTAAAATTCTTTAAAATTTTAAATTATATATTTAACAGAATTTTCATTAATTTAAATTTTTATCAATGTACAAATAACCTCAACTTTGTAACTTTCTTTTTTAAATTATTTAAAAAAAAAAAAATATAACTCAAATGTGTGTATCCCGAACCTCTTCATTTAGTTTCTCTTACCAGCTGTTTCACTCATTACTGCAATGTCATATTTTGAATTCCCTTGAAATTAGCGTTCTTCTTGTTTGGCATTTGTCCAAAATGTATGAATGTTCCATCTGCTAAAGGTGAAAGAAATAAACATTTTTTTTTTCTCTCCAACTCCTAGTCCAGTAGGGTCTCTGCTAGCTATGGTAAGCTGGTTCTTACATAAAGGAAAAGTGTGTCTGTTCATTTTTGGGTTTTTTTGTGACATGAAGTGTGAAAAATTCATTTTAAACTCCTCTCTAGTTATCTATGTTGATACTAAACTCTGTTACTACTCCTTTGTGAACTGACCATTTGATTTGAACTGCCTATCTAGAGGTTTGTCAAATTACTCACATCTGTCACTACAAAACTTGTGGATAGATAACTTCAGTGATTTTGATTTGTGACCTTTGATTAAGGTAAAAAAAAAAAAAGTACTGTGCATAATTTAAAATTCACTTGATGCACATCAGCAGCCAGTCTAGTCAAAATGGCTGGAGACAGCTGCAGTAGATGACTAGAATATATTGTCTCTGCTTCACAATGCATTTTTAGTGATCAGTTTTTTTTTTTTTTCATGTGCTGAACATTGGTTTCCATTTTATTTGATCTGAGATTCATCAACTATGCTTGCTATGCTTAACCAACCAGTGAAAGGTGTTGTATGGGATGGGTATGGCTGTTCTTATGTGCAGACAGATATTTGGAGCCAAAGGTGGGAGCTGTGAGTACTAATGGACTTGATGAATGATGAAGATATATCCTGAAAGGATATAGCAAGTATCATCCCCATTGAATTCAAGAGTACTTCTAAGAACTTGTAAACCCTCTATGATATTTAACCCTTTGACTTCATTTTTCATATATATATATATATATATATATATATATATATCCTTAGATTTTTGTGGACACTGAAGTCAACACCAAGTGGTGACAGTCTGTTTCATGCTTCAATGCAATCTTCAGGATATGGCTTGAAGGTTGTGCATAAAACGGACTGTCACTGCTTGGTGTTGATCTCGGATCATATTTACATACACTATATCTCGGATATTGAATACTTTTACCCATAGGTATAGCATAACTAAAACTATATTTTTTATCATTATTTTTATATATATATATATATATATATATATATATATATATATATATATATATATATATATATATATTTTCGATTCTCCTGTCAAGCAGATCAGTTCTCAGGAAACTGACAACCTGACAACAGCACATGAGATTTGATTATAGTGGTGAAGGTTTTGTGCAGGACCATCCACACTTTTTGAAGGGCCGAATACAGAGACCTGGTGCACTATGTGCCGCAAGGTCCCCAAACAACCCTCCACAGGTTTTGAATTCAGAGTTGCCAGTTGCCTTTGCCATCCAAAGCTGTAGAACCCAGTCTGTCCTGTTCTTTACCCATAGCTGGAGGAAGAAGCAGAGGATTCACACTGTTCCCAAGGGTATTAGCACATAAGTGAATGTAATGGATTCAACTGGAATTCGAACTCGGCTATTTAGGCAGCATGTATTCATCCAGACAAGTTTGTTAGATTCAGTCAAGATGTTTATTAGGATTGGAATGATGGATAAACTGTTTGAACGTCATGTTTTTTTCTGTTGATTTTGTTAAATTATTTTCAGCTGTTTCTGTCATTAACAAGAACAAAGTGCTGTCATTGTGGTAGGCTACATCTTGATATTTTATAGAGAGATGGGAATTTGAATTTGTCCAAAGTGATTTCATGTGGAATGGTTAAAGGTTTACTCCCTTTATCCACTTTGCCATGCCAGGCATTGGTTAGATCCAGTGACAGGACCCAAAGAGTGTGAGTTCAATACCCAATTAAGGCAGTGGAGAACTTTCAGAGGGAAATTAACAAGAGATAACTGATAACTGACATTCATTAAACATGGCACATGGAACTAGAACAGTCGACCCAGTGAGCGAAATAAAGGGTTAAGTTTGACATTCCAGCCGCCTGAAGAAAGCCGGAGCATACAATGGCTGAAACGTTGTAATAAATATGGTGACAAAGATGAGGACAATAGTCCAAATAATGTAAATAAGGTACATAATACCTCATCTCAGAAATATAGACAGATATTCATTTTTATTTATTCTTTTATCAGATCTCATTTTGGAATATTTTTTATGTATTTACTACGCTCATTAAAATTTATGAATAAGTAATTCTGGAAAGCTAAGTTTCATAACAAACTATTTACTGTTCAGAGAAAATTCTATTCAGTTTTATTATGATGTTAGATATGACAGTTATTAAAAATAAGTTCTTGCTAATGGTATGCAAGATTATAGTGAATGATTTGTCAGTGAAGGATTTTCTTTTATTTGTTCAGAGTAAATGTGAGCACAGTAATCCGTTGTTAGACTCTTCATAAACTGAGAAGTACCATGAGAATACAAAGCAAATGGTGATGAATGGAAAGAGTTTTCCAGGTGAAAACTTGCACTGTCTAACAGTGCTATTGTCTCTTGTATCTGTTGTAGTTTCTGCAAAAATAAATAGGCAAGAATACCTTCTGAATATCTCTTTTTGGTTTTGATCTTTATGTTGAAAATACCTGTGAAATAAAGGAAAATTAAATAAATTTAAAAATAATCTAAGATATTGGATAAGTTTTGTTGGAATTTTTGAGAAGAGGAATTTTGTCTTTGCGATATTACCAAGATACCTAAAGAAAACTAGAAGGCACAATAGCTGAAGTATTGTGATTATAGCAACCATGATAAGTGTACTAGTCTGGATGTAAAGACATAGTATTGGATAAGGTTCTATGTTTGAAGAGCCATCCCATTTTATAACTTGTTGATTCTTTCTTTTTCTTTTTTTCTTTTTTTTCCCCTCCCATTTTTTTTTTTTTTTTTTTTTTTTTTTGATGCATCTGTGTATTATTTCTTAATGAGACAGCTCACTAGGGACACAGGCCCACTGGATCCATAACAATATCCTCTTGGGTTACATAGTAAATATTTTATGAGGTTCCATCTATGCAAATACAAAATATTAATCTAGACTTTCAGCTGATGCAATGCAAATTGAATTTTATTTTGTAATTGACTATTATGTGAAACCAACAGTGCATTCTTGAGTAGTTATTATCAATGAGTTTTGATGGTATTAAACTGTTATATATATATATATATATATATATATATATATAAGGTACCTTCAATAATTCACTGGTAAAAAAAAAAAAAAACTGCGTACAATAATTTTTTTTTTTTTTTAATCATGGTATGCTATTTTTAGAAAAAAACGTATACTATGATTAAAAAAAAAACAAAAATTAATAAAAAACAGTTTAAATTAAAAATTAATAGAAACAGTTTTATCATAAGAATATTTATTATTAAGAGGAAAGACCAAAGTCTCTTTTTATTAAATTTTTTTTAACCCATTCTAACATATTCTAAATTTTAGTTAACAATCTTGTTTTTCTTGTGTGTTTTTTTTTTTTTTTTTTTTTTTTTTTACAAAGGTGGGGGGTTAGTGTACAAAATATTACTGTCTTTTTTGCAGTAAAAGTGTTGATTTGCAAATTCTTGCAAAAATCAAATAAGTGTTGGATTTTAATGAAATCTTTGGTACTTGTTCACAAATGAATGGAATTATTTTTGAAATTTTTTTTTTTTTTACATCTATTATGCCATCCACCTTAATTTTTATGAGATTTCAAGCAATTAAAATGACACCCTCTTCATATTTATATTAGCTAAAACGGGACCCCTTGGAGAATTTAAATTCTTAGCTTTTTTTTGTCAAGCAGAAACGCCATTTACTAAAAAAAATCTGAATTGTAAAAAAAAAAAAAAAAAAAATGCAATAAAACTAAAACATTATTTAATTAGCAAAGCATTTAATTGTTTTTACAAATAAGCTATATTAAGGATACTATTGTCTTAAGAAAATTTTGTTTCAATAAATAATGAATTTTTACAAGCATTTTTTTTTTTTTTTTTTTAATTTTAATTAAAATAATTTATAAAGTTAAAAATCTTTTTAAAATTCTATATTAATTTCACCCTTTTAGATATTATTATTATATTTACTAATCCTAAATGGAAAAGCTTAGTACAAATCATCATTTTTAAAAGAATTTTCTTTTTGTATTTTGTGTGCCTTGTGAACTTTGAGATTTAAGCAGGAAATACTTTAAATTAGCATGAAAGAATGCTAAATTTAGTACCTTTTTAACATCTTGGTATTAATTGTGAAGAAATATAGAAATCACAAATGTTGAAAAAAAGTAAAAAAGTTTACTGTTCCAAAGCTAATTTTATTTCAGCAGCAGCATGTAATTGTTGCAACATATTTGAACTCGTTTATCATTTGTGGAATGTATATATTGCATGCAAATAGTTTTTTTCACAGCAATGAATATCAATTATAAAAGTAAACGATAAACATTACAAAATATTTTCTAGAACAATGAGTCATTATTTTTCATGTCAGTTCAAACAATTGGTCATACCTGCATGTTGTTTTATTTCGTTTGGCTTATTTAAACTGCACATTTTAACCTACATTAAAATGACAAATTAATTTCCTCTTTCATTACATCATTTTTGTTTTAATGATTTCATTATAAAGGAACTTAACCATATCATATTTTAAAGATTTTATTTTCTTTTTAATATTCTTAATTTCATGTAAACTTTAGAATTCAAACCTATAACACTATCTGCTAGTGTCAAGGATGTAGTGTCAATGTTTGAAGAGACTCAAAATCCACACACATCCACTGGTTAAGAGTGATTGATAAAGACTGGAGTGAAATAAACAGTAAATGTTACACATGAGACTTAGTTTCAAATTTTCATTAGTAATGTTTGATGATAATATTACACATTCATATATTTTTAAATTTAGTATTTTGCAAGAGAGGGTTAATTTTTGGATTGTTTCTATGACTAGCTGAATTACAACATACAGTAGCAAATATTGAACCTTTTATAAAGATCTAAATAAATTTTTACTAGATAATTATTTGGCCAAATGAATTGTATTTCTGAAATGTTAATATAGCAACCTAAATGCATTCAAGATTCTTTTAGTTGTATTAAACTATATTTTGTACATTACTTTAGTGTACTTCCAATATTTAGTCAATGTTAGATTATATACTATAAGGTTCAAGCTATTATATTTAACTGATAAGTCACTATGGTTTAACAGTAAGTGTCTTGTGGGGATGTAGGAGACTCTTCCCCCTTCTCAGGTAGGGGTTTATGTATCTGTCATACAGTTTTCCCTGTACATGTGCATCCTAGTTTGCAGCTGACCCAACAATGTTCTTACTTGTCAGGATCAGTTACTGATGTCGTGCTGAGAGGTGCAAATCTGTACTTGGTGGCTTGGAGGTTATCTCTCAGATCAATCAGCCAATGTATCTGACATCACACGGAGTGCAAAGTTTGTTCTGGCATTATCTGGGGTGAGCCGCATACTATAAATGTTATAGTTCTTCTTAAAAAATAAATATCAATTTAAGAGGAGAAACATGAGTTATACTAATTATATAAATAGTGAAGCAATTTAAAAATTGGTTGCATTTTGAAGATGTATTTTCACTCTTTATTCATTACTTTAAACAGACATTAAAAATTGTTCACCATCTGTTGAAAATGGTGCCTATAAATATTATTGCTTTTAACTGTTTGTTCTGTATGATCTGTAAGAATCTATGCAGAAAATTAGTTTAACCCTTCCAACCCCATATTCTCTCTCTTATAAAAAAAAAAAAATATAAACTTTGTTATGCATTTGCATCTTCACACTAGAGAGGTATCTGCTAGTTGTCAAGGTGGTTAGTGGTAATAAACCTCAAATCTAATATTATTGTGCTTTTGGATAGTTTTCACCGTTCTTTGTCCAGTTTCTTTAATCTTCCTATGCAAGTCTTTAAGACTGTATACCAATTATTGGTATAATACTTATGTTCTCTTAAATTTTTATTTCCCTTCATATAGTTTATGAAAACAGATGTCTGCAATATGACTTTCTGTTACCTTAACGATCCAATTCAGTTTCTTGCTTGTATTGGGTGGTCGAAGTCACAAATATCCAGAGTATTTTAATCTTTTCAAGTATAGTTTTCAATTTTTCATGAATGGTTTAACCCAATTCACTTGAATACATCCAGTGAATTGCAGTCCTGTGATTTCTGTCTTTATATTCCTTTTGGAGAGCAATTTCCTACTTTTATTTGCTGTTTTTTCTCTCCACTTTGTTCTGATGCATTTAATTTAGCTGCCATGATGATAATTGATTCAGTGTTTTTGTTCAATGTCCTCTGCAGATCCATATCAATCTTTGCCTTTTTTTAAGTAAGTATAAAGTTTTTCATTGTTCCTTTGTCCTTTTGTTGCAGCTTCCAATTGCTGTAATTATTCTTGCCCTGTTCTATTTTGTAAGTCCTATAATAGCAGATTGAATAATCTTCCTGTTCTTATTTTTCTGTAAATTGTCTGCTATTATAATCTATAGAGTGAAGAGCTTTTTCCTTAGTCATTAATTTTCTAGATTAGAATTTCAATTCTTTTCTTGCTCAAACTCAGAAGGGTCAAGAATGTTTTGCTCTAGATACCACCCATGAATTCAAGTTTTTTTTTTAAGATTTATATTTTAGTTTATCTGTCTGATCTAATTTTATTCAGTTATTTTTATTTTTCTTTGATTTCCTCTCCTTTTATAAAAAATACTTTGAAGAACTCAAGGGTATTTGTAGCAATTATTTGTGTTGAATATTCTAATTTCTTATGTCGGTTTAATCTTTACTTTTGCAACAAATTTCATTTCATCCATTATTAACACAACACATTTCTTATGCACTTTCTAAAAACCATCTTTCTATCCCTACTTCAAATTTTATGAACAAAATATTTTGCATTTCATAATTTAATTACAGATTGGGAACTTGTGACATTTGTTCAATATTGTATTAAAAAGTTGTTTTAATAATATAATTACTAAACACAGAAGCAATATTTATTATTTGAAAAATTTGGGTAAGTATTGCTTCAAACAACGGGACATCTTTTAAAAAGTGCATCTAATTTGTTTAGTGTACATTACTGATGTAATCTATTGATTACTGAACACTTTCGCATTTATTTTAATTTTATTTTTTTTTCTCAAAACTAAATTTTTATTGAAACTGTCGACAAGTTAATTAAGATCAGCATTAACTTGCTTGTATTGGGAAGTCCGTTCCTTTCATGTGAATGAATTCTGATCACTAATGGCACATGATTTTTTTTTTTTTTTTTTTTTTTTTTTTAAATACTGTTCACAAACATCTGCTTTCCTTCCCCGTTGTTGCAACCAATTTGTCAATGAAAATAAAGTAAAAATAATTTATCAAATCTGTTAAATTTACTATGGTTTTAAATTCCCCCCACCTTCACCATTTTTTTAAAATCCAATTTTAACATTCTATGTACACTTTTGGCAAAGTTTGAGTATTTTAAGGAGAAAGAAACAAAGCTAATTTTTGTTTTCTCTCTTTGTTGTATTTTGCAATGAAAATAGTTTAAAGCTGAAGCAAGCAAAGTAAATCATTCTTATTTCTTGTGTCTCTCCTTAAAAAATGCTTTGTGCTTCATTGATTATCTATAAGATGGCAAATACCATTTTCAATTTGAAAAATCTGTTCCTCAAATTGAATAAATGTTTTCAGCAAATGAGATGAGAGCTGAAAGAAATTTGAGTAAGTTAGTGATAAAGTAGCAATAAAATATATATTTATGTATAATTTGTGACTAAATGAACCCAATAATTGTGCCATCATTGACACAATTGCATCAGTTATGCCACCTCACCTGGGTCAAAACATTGCCACTGTGAGAGGCCGTCATATTCCAACTCTTTTGGATAGACAGTCAAATTAGTGTGTAAAGATGGAGTGAGGTTATGGAAGTTTTTTTTTGCAAGGGTGTTCTGCAAGGTGGTAGTGGCTATGAAGTCTTTTTGGTTTGAGTTTGCAAGGACCATTTGTGAAACTAGAATCTGTCTTGACAGGATGACAAACAAATCTTGTTGCAAACCATTTCTGTCACTTTATCTAGTTACTATTCGTTCATTAAAAATGTGTAGGACAACTGATTAATTCAAAGAGATTTTTGGATAACTAAATTCATCCTTTTGTGATTTTTTTTTTTTTTTTTTTTTTTGTACCCACAAAATTTTGGCCAATCCATTTTACCACTTTCTTCATGTTTACTTGTATAAAAAACAAAAAAAAATTCTCTAGTACAAATCAAGAAATGGTAGCAAACAAAAAATGTAAATGTTAACAGCAATGCATGCTGCTAAACTTGTTCCATTCTTTTTAATGTGAAAATGTTCTCATTTCTGTTGTTTCTTAAGCAAAGAATTCAAGCCATATTCCTGCTGAGCAACAAAAACCATACTATGTTGACATATGTAAATTCAACCAGAAAGTAACAAATTTTTATTATGCATATTGAGGTCTGTGGTGTTAAGATTCCCCCCACCTTTCAAAAAAAAAAAAAAAAAAAAAAGAGAAAGTACAACTAACTTGATCAAGTACATAATGTTTTTGGAGAAAAATAACTTCACTGTTTGTTTTTATTTCTTTTTAATCATGAGATTCCGCTTAATCTTTGATTCACTTTTTCCGTAAATTATTATATGATGCAAATAATCAAAATTAATAGTTATGAGTTTTTAAAAAAAGTTTGCTTGATAGTATTTTGAAATTATACACTGATTCTTTTAGATCAGTTTCCTTGCCTCAAACATATTTTGTCTGTTGTCCATTAGTTTCAATCTAATTCAAACCAGTTACTGAATCTAATATTGAATAATATTGTGATACTATGAACACCTACATGGAAAAGATGTGGTTTTATCTTGATCCCAAGTGTTTCTGTTTTATAACCAGCAGTTGGTTCCTTTTGAAATTTAGTTTTCTGAGCAGCATCCACTTTGACTGAATAAGAGGTTTTGAAAATCAAGTAATAACAAAGCTGAAAATAGGGTGTATCCAGGTGATGGTCTATATTAACACTCATGTGTGGAATCAGTCAGTTCTGGTTTGATTTTAGCTATAGATAGACTTGTCTGTCACATGTCGGGATGTGTAGATGAGCAAGGAGTTGGTAGGAGAAAATAGCTGAGTTTTCTCAAGTGTTACCTATTTACCCACTCAACCAAACAAGTAAAACCCTGAATAAAAAAAAATTAAAAAAAACTCATTTTATAATATATTAATTTCTTGATATGGTTTGTTTTTCATCATTAATATGTGAGCATGCAGCTGGTTTTTTCTCAGTTTCCATTGCATACCGATGTGATTGAGAATTTAAATGCTGTGTGAGGTAATCATTGGCTGGTTGGGGGAAAGCTTTGGCAAGGGTTGCATTCTATGTTTACAATATTAACAATACCCTGTCTCAGAAATGTATTTTTTCTGTTTAGTTTTTTCTCATTTGCATTTATTGCTAAAAATGAATTTTTATCTGTTTAAAAAAAAAAAATAGGTGTTGCTGATGATTAGGAGATATGAATATATACAAGAAGACTGAAAAAGTTACTAGAATGCCAAGTTAAATTTAGTTGATATAGCCTGAATTCTAAGACTTGCATGGGCCATTAAAAATGATTTTTATAAAAAAAAAAATAAAATGTCAACTTTCTGGTTAATTTGCATATTTTATTTATTACACTAATGTGAGGTGTCTGTTTCAATTTTCCAGAAGTGGAACTCCATTTTCTTCAGTCCAAGCCCAATCTCCTGTTTCTGTCTGAAATGGGTATCAATGCCTTAAGCTCACTATAGAGGCTCACAATCCTGGGTTACTCACCTCTTATAACAAAACATGACCACCAAAATTGTTACAGCCAGGGATTTGGAGTCTACATCAAGGAGAGCTTCCCTGTGGCCAGGATGCAAAAAATGAAGACTGATCTCCTGTATATGTGCTTCTGTGTGGCAATTATCTATAGAACCACATTCATCTTTGCTATCTATCTCCCACAGGATGAAGGGACAGTAATCTTCAATCTAATATCTGAGAGGATTGATAATATCCTCACTGAATTTCCCTCAGCTAGTGTTCATATCTGTGGTGACTTAAATATCCACCATAAACAATGGTTAGCCCACTCCAACAAAACCGTTGATGAAGGCAGATATTGCAGAAACTTTTCCATTGCCTATGAACTAATCCAGATCATCAAAGAACCTGTCTGTGTCCCAGCTGCAAGGGGACATCAAGTGAACCTCCTCTACCTCTTTCTAACATCCTGCCCTGATAAATGCTTAACAAAAGTTTTACCCCCCCCCCCATAAGTACATCAGGCCATTCTCTAATCAGGGTCTAGATAAGGCATCCCCTGATATATTGGTCCATGAAGCCAGACTGGGACAGTTTTCAATCTTGTGTGACAGAAGCTCCTCTCTCAAGCTTCAATCATGCTACCTATTGTCTCAGAATGGATACTTTCTGGAATGGAGTTTTATACCCACAGAAAAAATTCCAGGAAAAAACCAAGCAATTAGCCCTGGCTCAGTCCTGAATGCTCTGCAAACATAGCTCACCAGAACCACTACTTCAATAACTATTGCAAGAACTGCTCACAGTTCCTGTAAAAAGTTCTAAAAACACTCAGTGCAGCTATACACAAGTTGTCAAAGTTGAAAAGAAACAAATTGGATCCCAGGAATTATGGAAGATTGCCATCCAAATCATGAACAAAAGTAAAGTGGCTATGCACACAATTATAACTGGGCCAAGAGGTTATATCTTCCTCAGAAGAAAAGGCAGAGCTCTCCACTTCAACATTTGCCTCAAACTTAACACTAGACAACAAAGACCATCCCCTCCTCAACTTCTCACATCTCTCTCACAATCTTGTTAATATTAGGTTGGTGCAAAAATAATGACGTTTTTTGACGTATTTTTTAACGTCAAAAAACGTCATTATTTTTGCACCAACCTAATATTACCATTACAGCATGTGAAGTATGTAGACTTCTCAAAAGCCTTGAACTAAGAAAGCCACTGGCCCAAACAAAATTCCTGTAGTTGTCCTTAAAATATCAACCCAGAATTATCCCCAATCCTTGCAAAGTTATTCAACTGCTGGAAGTGTCTGTGGAAGGTGTCCGGCATATATCCGGTTTTCAAGAACACGGTTGTGTGATCTTTCCCCTCCCAGTATGTACCCATCAGTCTCCTCAGTATCATTAGCAAGCTTTTTGAGGTGATAATCAACAGGAAGGTCATCAAGCACCTAGAGAAGAATAACCTCTTCAGCGACAAGCAGTATGGGTTTCGATTGGCCCAATCCACTGCTGATGTCCTAGCTACTATCATTCACAGAATTAGTGAGTCTCTTAATGACACACACCTAACATTAGATATCTCAAAGGCCTTTGACAAAGTGTGGCACAAAGGTTTGTTGCATAAGCTCTCCTGTCATGGAATTACTGGAAGAGTCTTCTTGATTATAAAATCCTTCCTAGCAGGTAGGTCTCTGAAGGTAGTTATTAATTGCCAGTCCTCAGAGCACCTGGAAGTCAATGCAGGTGTCCCCCATGAGTTACTTTTCAGACCAGCCCTCTTTTTGATTTACATAAATAATATGCCTTTCTCAAGGATACACGGTGGAGTAATGGATATTGACTCTGAGAAATCTGAGGGCAGAGTTCAAATTTACATTCACTTAATTGCTAATGCCTTTGGAAAAGGTATGAATCCTCTTCTCCCCCAGCTATGGGTAAATAGCATGACAGACCAGGGTTCTTTAGCCTTGGATGGCAACTGGTCTACCGCAGAAAGAAATGGCAATGTACTGCGGGGAAAAAATCTGCCTGGTCAGTCATGTATCGAAAGATACATGATCACCTAAGTGTGAATCACACATGGCACATAACTGACTGACTGAAGAATACTCTCTGATCACTTGAAAACATCTTTGCTGATGATATGACTATATACAGGTGCACCTCTAAAACTCTTGATGATCAGAGATTGGCAGCTGATCTTTCTTCCAATCTAGCAGTGGGGAAAAATTGGCTGGTTACATTCAATGTCTTGAACCCCAAACTACAGCCAGTCATAATGAACAAATGTCCCCACAGAGGGATACTGTGACTTTAGAGACTACTGGGCCTTAAACTCACACCTGACCTCAAGTGGAACTTGTACACACAAGACATCACTAAAGATTCTGGTAAAATGGTTGGTCTCCGTATCACTCCAGTAAGTACCTGATTCCACGTACTATCCTCTACCTTGACAAGAGCAAGATAAGGTCAAAAATGAAGCACTGTTTAGGTGGGTATTCCCCAGACCACACTCTCCAGCCTCTGTAGTCCAAAAACTTCAGTCCTTGTGGGTGATAAATTATTTTTCAATTTCCCTCTTATAGGTGGGATGTGGAAAGCCTCTCACTACTTTCACAGAATGTGCTTGGATGAACTGCATTCCTTGGTTCCACCAGTTCTAACCTTCACAGCAAGGACCCACTATGCTACTTACATTGTAGCAAACCACCCACATACCCTCTGTATTCCATAAGTGAGAAGTAAGTTCCACTCAAAAAGTTCCTTACTGCAAATCAGTGCATTGTGGAACCAACTCCCAATAGGATGTTTCTCCAATCACTACAATCTTAACCTGTTCAAGTCTAGGGTTAATTATTACCTTCCCCTTCTATCCATACAAATTGCCTCCTAATGTAACCCTCTACCTTGAGTGGCCTTTGGGCCTTGTACAGGGTGAACCCTACTGTAAAAAAATTACTTGGACAATAAATAAGGAAGCAATAATAAAGTGACTTTGTCCTTGTTTTGGATTTATTCCTTATTTACTCCAGTTTTGTAACATCAACTTCCATTTAGCTTGAAATGCTTTAAAGTACAAATTATTGAATAGTTTATAGAGCTTAATCCATAGATATACAATCCTGTTTTAATGAGCATTTCTTAAAAAGAATACAATATCAACTGGAAATAGAATTTGATTATAATATATATCTAATGAACAGCTTTTTAAGGACTTGTAGCATAATACCAACTTAGTGTATTTGGTAATTATGATTTTAAATTTTAAATGGTATTTAACTAATGAATATTAATCAATCACTTTAGGATGGTTATGAAATAGTAAATAAAACTACACAATGCCTATCAACTTTTGAACAAATAGCCGTATAAGATGACTATAAAAATAAATTAATCTGCTATTTTATAACAATTTTTTTCAAAATCTTTAAGCAAGATGTAATTATTTCTTTTTCTTTGGGATTAGTTATCTCCTTGAAATCAAGACAAGAATAAAACTACCTGTATTTAGGGGTGCAATTGTACCTCACACCTTTGACACTTTAAGAGGTAGGATTGGTTGATGATGCAACTAATTATGCACACAATCTCCTGTTGCAATTGTCCTATTTGGCTGAGCTTTAGCAATGGAGGGTGACTCATTTGTAGTGAGGAAAACCAGGTCAAGTCTATATTTTTGTTGATATTTTTACTATACTTTTAAAATGTTTGATTGCATTAAATGACAAAGGAATATATCTAAGAAAATATTTTTCTCTTAAAATAGGACATGAGGCCACATTGTTGTTGAAGAATAAACTTCTCTCACAATTCTTGATATAATTTACATTTTTGGTTGCTGATGTCTCAGCACTTTAGGGCTATAATGGGTTTACTATTTGTGGCTTTTTGTTTCCTTTCTAATATGAAAAGATTTTGTTTAGATGTTATTAATGTGCCATAGTCATGTTATGTTTTTTTTTTTTTTTTTTTTTTGCTTTCAAATATTTTCAAGTGCTTCTATTAGTTTTTTTTTTATTTTTTTTTTTTTTTTCACTTCTATCTTCTTATTTTTAGATTTTCAATCGTCATTTTAGGACCCTTACTTTTTCCTGAGGATGTTTTCTATATGACACATTCAAGCACATTGGTAAGTAAACAAAGCTACTTTAAAAATAAAAAAAATAATTAAGTCCAGAATGACATCTGAAGTTTTATTCATATGTTTGTTTTGAAGAAAGGAAAGTTGTTTTTTTTTTTGTTTTGTTTTGTTTTGTTTTGTTGTTTTGTTTTGTTTTGTTTTGTGTTTTGTTTTGTTTTGTTTGTTTTTTTTGTTTTGTTTTGTTTGTTTTTTTTTGTTTTGTTTGTTTTTTTTTTGTTTTGTTTTGTTTGTTTTTTTTTTGTTTTGTGTTTGTTTTTTTTTTGTTTTGTTTTGTGTTTGTTTTTTTTTTGTTTTGTTTTGTGTTTGTTTTTTTTTTGTTTTGTTTTGTGTTTGTTTTTTTTTGTTTTGTGTTTGTTTTTTTTTTGTTTTGTGTTTGTTTTTTTTTTGTTTTGTGTTTGTTTTTTTTTTGTTTTGTGTTTGTTTTTTTTTTGTTTTGTTTTGTGTTTGTTTTTTTTTTGTTTTGTTTTGTGTTTGTTTTTTTTTTGTTTTGTTTTGTGTTTGTTTTTTTTGTTTTGTTTTGTGTTTGTTTTTTTTTTGTTTGTTTTTTTTTTGTTTTGTTTTGTGTTTGTTTTTTTTGTGTTTGTTTTTTTTTGTTTTGTGTTTGTTTTGTGTTTGTTTTTTTTTTGTTTTGTGTTTGTTTTTTTTGCTTTTTTTTGTTTTGCTTTTGTAAAGTCTAGGGGTTAAAATTCTTAAGGATAAGGAGAGAAAAAAAAATAAATTTGATTATTCAAAGAAAATAGAAATATTATAAGACTATACAAGTGGATAATTATAAAAGTTCATGAACAACTAACTTTTTTTTTTCTTTTTTTTTATTACAAATAAGGGATCATTGCTTAAAAAGGAAAAAAATCGACTAATGCATTTAAGAGAACAAGAAAATAAAGCATATTATTACTAACTTTGATACATATGTAGTTTTCATGAACATGTGGCTGGGAAAATCCATCTATTTTGACTTGATTCAATAACAAATCTTTCACTGATTATAACCATCACAGATATTTTTTAATAAGTCAACAGTGGTCAATTAACATATTTGCATAGTGTAGTGGTCAATTGTTATGGAAAGTATGATTGACTTGCTGTGTTCAAATTCTGGCCCATGTTGTTGCATTCATTTTTGCACAAATACTCTTGCAAAAGGTATGAATCCATTCCTTCTTCACTGGCTATGGGTTAAATAGCAGGGAACACTGATTTCTATCCTTGGTTGGCAACCAGTCTACGAGAAGGATAACTCGGTTCAAAACTGGTAAGTTGTGTGACTAACAACTCCACCTTGTAAAAAGCTTACTTCTTACAGAAACTACAGCAACAACACTAGTGTGTGGCCCTTTACCCTCCATGGTGTAAGAAGGATTCTCTCTCTTTCTTCTTTCCTTAGTTAATTTTTATTTAATTAACCGTTTTCCTTGCTTTCACTTCTTTAGAAAACTTGGTAAATGCAAAAGAAAATGTTTGTTTTATTTTTGAACATAACAAAAGCATTTGCATGCAGTTAGAAGTATATATATCTTCTATACTTAGACTGATGTAAAAACATGCATGGTCCCAGAAAGTCATATGAAATAAAGTGTGTGTATATATATATATATATATATATATATATATATATAAAATAAATGCTAAGAACTGTGTAATATTAATTTGTCTGTACTTTCTCTTTATTTGTGTGTGTGTGTGTGTGTGTGTATATATATATATATATATATATATATATATATATATATATATATATTCTTTGGTGCATTATCAATAGAAAAAATATTGGAAATGAAAACAGGTCTGAACTAAAATTGGCTGTTAGCTTATTCCTTCCTCAATCAACAGCCATTGAGTTGTAGATAATTTGGGAATGGATCCAATATGTTAATGGAATGTAATGGTTGTAAATTAGTCTTTCTTTAGGGATGCATATTTGTTTTTATATGTAATTGGCTGCATCTGCTAACTGAAATATCTACTGTATTATTATATGCATTTCTTTTTTTTTCCTTTTCTCTTTTTTTTTTCCTTTTCTCTTTTTTTTTCTTTTCTCTTTTTTTTTCTTTTCTCTTTTTTTTTCTTTTCTCTTTTTTTTTCTTTTCTCTTTTTTTTTCTTTTCTCTTTTTTTTTCTTTTCTCTTTTTTTTTCTTTTCTCTTTTTTTTCTTTTCTCTTTTTTTTTCTTTTCTCTTTTTTTTCTTTTCTCTTTTTTTCTTTTCTCTTTTTTTTTCTTTTCTCTTTTTTTTTCTTTTCTCTTTTTTTTTCTTTTCTCTTTTTTTTCTTTTCTCTTTTTTTCTTTTCTCTTTTTTTCTTTTCTCTTTTTTTTCTTTTCTCTTTTTTTTCTTTTCTCTTTTTTTTTCTCTTTCTTTTCTTTTCTCTTTTTTTCTTTTCTTTTCTTTTCTTTTCTTTTCTCTTTCTTTTCTTTTCTTTTCTTTTCTTTTCTTTTCTTTTCTTTTTCTTTTCTCTTTCTTTTCTCTTTCTTCTCTTTCTTTTCTCTTTCTTTTCTCTTTCTTTTCTCTTTCTTTTCTCTTTCTTTTCTCTTTCTTTTCTCTTTCTTTTCTCTTTCTTTTCTCTTTCTTTTCTTTTTCTTTTCTTTTCTCTTTTTTTTCCTTTCTCTTTTTTTTCCTTTCTCTTTTTTTTCCTTTCTCTTTTTTTTCCTTTCTCTTTTTTTTCCTTTCTCTTTTTTTTCCTTTCTCTTTTTTTTCCCTTCTCTTTTTTTTCCCTTCTCTTTTTTTTCCCTTCTCTTTTTTTTCCTTTCTCTTTTCCTTTCTCTTTTCCTTTCTCTTTTTTTCCTTTTCTCTATTTTTTTTCTCTTTTTTTCTTTTCTCTTTTTTTCTTTTCTCTTTTTTTCTTTTCTCTTTTTTTCTTTTCTCTTTTTTCTTTTCTCTTTTTTTCTTTTCTCTTTTTTTCTTTTCTCTTTTTTTCTTTTCTCTTTTTTTCTTTTCTCTTTTTTCTTTTCTTTTCTTTTCTCTTTCTTTTCTTTTCTCTTTCTTTTCTTTTCTCTTTCTTTCCTTTTCTCTTTCTTTCCTTTTCTCTTTCTTTCCTTTTCTCTTTCTTTCCTTTTCTCTTTCTTTCCTTTTCTCTTTCTTTCCTTTTCTCTTTCTTTCCTTTTCTCTTTCTTTCCTTTTCTCTTTCTTTCCTTTTCTCTTTCTTTCCTTTTCTCTTTCTTTCCTTTTCTCTTTCTTTCCTTTTCTCTTTCTTTCCTTTTCTCTTTCTTTCCTTTTCTCTTTCTTTCCTTTTCTCTTTCTTTTCTTTTCTCTTTTCTTTTCTCTTTCTTTTCTTTTCTCTTTCTTTTCTTTTCTCTTTTCTTTTCTTTTCTCTTTTCTTTTCTCTTTCTTTTCTTTTCTCTTTCTTTTCTTTTCTCTTTCTTTTCTTTTCTCTTTCTTTTCTTTTCTCTTTCTTTTCTTTTCTCTTTCTTTTCTTTTCTCTTTCTTTTCCTTTCTCTTTTTTTTCTTTTCTCTTTTTTTTTTCTTTTCTCTTTTTTTTTTCTTTTCTCTTTTTTTTTTCTTTTCTCTTTTTTTTTTCTTTTCTCTTTTTTTTTTCTTTTCTCTTTTTTTTTTCTTTTCTCTTTTTTTCTCTTTTTTTCTCTTTTTTTCTCTTTTTTTCTCTTTTTTTCTCTTTTTTTCTCTTTTTTTCTCTTTTTTTCTCTTTTTTTCTCTTTTTTTCTCTTTTTTTCTCTTTTTTTCTCTTTTTTTCTCTTTTTTTCTCTTTTTTTCTCTTTTTTTTTTTTTTTTTTTTTTTTTCTTCTCCAGATAACTTTGTTTATAAAAACATTGATCCTTTTAAAATGAGTAAAGATTAATAGAAGGCAACACATAATAATAGAAATAAATGGAGAAAAATTTGCTTTCTTGTATTTCTTCATTCTTCAATAATTTTGAGGTAAGGTTGTTTAGGAAAGTGTTAAGCTGAAGACTCTTAGATTCCTTCCTGCTACTACATGTCCATATTAACTCCTCATTAGATGAGATTCTTATCTTATCAAGTATATTGATTTATTTTTTATCTGTATTCTCTCCTGAGCATGCATATGAGATGAAGAATAAAATCTATAGTGAACGGATACACAAGTTTCATTTGTGCATAAATGTTGAATCTAAACACTATTTATGTACTAATATATGCAAAATGTTTGCGTGCACCTTACTAAAATGGATTATATATGCATATATAGATGACAAGTGGGTGCTGAAAAGTTCTCAGCCTTATCAAAGTGGATTTTAAAGAAAATTCTGGTGTTATGCAAAAATTTTTTTTTTTTTTTTTTGAAATGGGAAAGATCAAACAAATTCTCAGTACCCCTTCATATGTATGACAAGGATTTTGTATATACCTTCATGCTTGTATTTTCATAAAACGCACAATAGAAATGCTCACACCTCAAACTGGCCCTTTTAAATTTTGATATTTAGAAACAGATATAACATACTTTTTAAGCTTTTTTTCAATGTAAAAAGAAACTAATATGCTTTAAGCTGTTGTTATCTAATTACCAAGCTCTATCCTGCTGATGGTTTTATAAAAATCATTAAATAAGCAACTATAACATTTATTTTATTGTGTATATTGTTGTTGTGTGTGTGTGTGTATATGTTTTGTATTTATTGTATATGAAAAACAGTTTCATTTGAATGATTGTTGAACTTGGAAATGCTGTTAAATATATTTTGTCTGTATTTGTTTATATACTTTTTCCAAGCTGAGTAAGAAATTTTCATTAAAAAAAAATAGGCAATGTACATTTAATGACTGAAATTTATTTTTATTATATAATTATAAAACTTTACATAAACTATAAATTGTTCTTTTAAATTCAAGAAGCATGTTTACATTTTTTAATTTAAAAAAGAAAATGGAAAGCACTTGTAAGTTTTTCTCATGACAAATCAAATTTTAACCTCATCAGCAAAGACTAATGAAAATTTTACAAATTTTCCTGACAAAAGAAAACCGTTTAAATTGAAATGAAAAAGTTATTTTTTTACAATTTATTCAGTATGTAGCAAAATCAATATATTTTCCCCTGGAATGTAGCTCTAGGTATCATGTTTTTTTTTTTTTTTTTTTTTTTTTTTTTTTTTTTTTTTTTTGTAATATTACAGAACAAATTTTAGTTCAAAGACTTTATATTTTTCAATCAAGTAAGGTTATGGCTGGCATTTTTATGAAATAATACAAAAATTAAATGTTACTCTAGATTTAAAATAGCTTTTGGCTTCAACTGAAAATCCTTTCATCTGTGAAGTTAGGATAGGCTTAAAAAAGAAAAGAAAAACTTTGCATGATCAAATATCACTGAATTTAACTGACTCAATTTTCACAATATTAGTTCCTTTTTGACTTATCAGATAGTAAGCAGAAAACTATACAAAACAATTGAATTCATAATAATAATACTGTGTAAATATGTAGGTATTATTATAGTACCTTTGTAAATTAAGTATATAGATTTATCCTTTTTCTTGAAGGAAATAAATGATTTTATTTAAAACTTATTGACAGGAAAGTACACTGATTGTACTGGTTGAAATGTTTAGCATAACGAAAATGACTATCTTAGTCTGAATACTTGGGGGGAGGGACTTATCTATGTATGATCTTGCCGAACATTTTTCTTGTTTCATTATCTAACTATTGTAATTTTCATTTTCATATTTTGATTACCTCTGCAATATTAATTATAAATAACTTAAAAATTTAAGTTTAGTTATAGCTATTTAATTAAAATAAATTCCATTGATGGTCTGAAATTAAATCCAATGTAAAAATTCTTAAATAGAAATCCTGCCCACCCACTTAATCTTTTAATGTCAAGGGAAATAACTTTTTTTCTCAATGCACATTTTGTATAAACAACTGAACAGCATATCCATAAATAAAGCAAAATAGTACAATATGGTAAGAAATAATTTGTTATATAACTATGATGAGGTACTAATGCTGAAAGTTAATGGTGGCCTGTAGTTTTATGCTCTACTCTTCCTCCACAAAAAAAAAAAAAAAAGACATAATCCATACAAAAATCTGAGAACAAACTGCATCTGAATAAATTTGTTCCATAATTTCAAAATGTTTTTTCACTGTATTGACATTACATTTTAATTTTCATGAGTTTAATTTTCTAGTGCATCAAGTATCGTATTTTTATGTATTAAGGTCAATGTTTCGCAATCTTTTTAAGCAATGGCACACTTAGAAGCAAATGAAAATATCATGGCACACTTAGCAAAATTTTTAAGGAATATGCATTTGAATGTTATGAAATAAAACTATAGATTTAGAAAAAAATACGCACACAAATATGAACTTACTTTATTTCAATGTTTCTATTCAACTATTTGTACAGCTTGTCATGTGAACCCTGTGCCTGGTGTTTTTGTTGTTGTTTGTTTTTTTTTTTTTTTTTTTTTTTTTTTTTTTTTTTTTTTTTTTTTTTTTTTTGGTTTTTGTTTTGTGATTTCTTCAATATGCCATGACAATATTTTGTGGCATACTATTGTGCTCTGGCACAGCAGTTGAGAATCACTACATTAAGATGGTAGACATATTCCAGTTTTTCATTAACATCTATTAAACCTACTTTGACGTTCTGGGCTACACTGATTCAAATAAAAATCTCACAAGGGAAAGACTGTTTTGCTAGTCAAAATCATTTTAAAATTTTACAGCTATCCTTCTATTTGCTTCGTCATTTGGGTTTCTATGGAGAAATTAAATTCATAGGCAGTGAAAGCCTCAGCTTTCTTCACTGACAGAAATCAAATTAATGACAATGGCTCCTTTTTGTTGTACTCAGAACATGTTTGGTCTTGCCACAAGCTACTCCTGCAAGTGAATTTTGTCTAAAATTGGCTGCTCATTGCAATGTGTGTGTAAGCTACTTCTTTGAATTTCAGATTATTAAACAAGTTTTCTACTTTGAAGCTGCTGCCTCCTAAAATGTCTATAACCTCTATGTATAAAATATTATATATGTTTTGTATATACTCGTGTATCATGTGAAGTTAATTTTAAGGGGGTTGCATCATATGAGATACAGATTTAGCATATGTACTACTGGCCCTGGTTATGCTGTTGACCAAATATGACATGTTTCATGTGCAATAATATTTCTTGGAAATTGATGTACAAGGAATTCTCTCAGGGTATATTTGTGGCTGTGCAATTGTTTTAGGAATTTTAGGAAATTGATTTTTTAAGTTCACTGTTTTTCCAGAGTTTGCTTGAATATTGAAACTCTATTGTTACCACAATGGTTCAACCAATCCATTTGGTAATCCTTTTGTTAGAAAAATTGCATTTATAATATACCATGCAAATGTTGAAAAGATAAAAGGTAGCAGGTATCTGTCCTCTTAAAATCAGATTAAAGGATATAAGATAGCTATATCCTAAGGAGACTTAGAAAAAAAAAAACATCTTATATGACAGACTTTTGGGGAAGGTCACATATTATCCTCTTTGGGATGAGGTTGAAATAATTGGTTGGAGAGAAAATCGGTGAGCATTTCACTGTATAAATTAGAATCTACTGTTTTATACAAGTAGGTGGGAATGTTATCTGTGGCTCAGATTGCTAGGAATGATCTGAGCTGGTTAGTATATTTTATCTAATTCTATAAAAGACCAATTTTTTTTTTTTTTTTTTTTTTCCTTAACACTTAGTCTATGGAATTGTTGAAACATTGTGTTAACAAAGGAAACAGAATAAGTTAATTGTTCAAATGATAGTAACTCCTCACCAAATTATCCTTAATAAGCTAGATGTTTATATAAATCCTCATAGGAAGATATATCAAAAAATTGTGACAAAACTTTCACTCACTTTAGAAATATAAGAAATGCTAAATGCATACATTGGAAGTAAGCAAATACCAAAATGTTCACAGTATACTAAATACAGGTATTGTAAATATATGAAGATATTATAAATAATAGTATACAATAATATTGTAAATGTAAAAAAAAATAAAATACAGATATTGTAAACATATGAATTCAAAATGTTGAGTGTTTCATATTTTTCTCTATTCAGTTAGAAAACTTCTATAAAAATATTCAGTGTTGTTCTTCATGCAAAAAATTATCATTTATAGAGCTGTGAATAATTGAAAATCATTATAATATTAATGCTTAAATGCAAATAATTTAAAATTTTTCAACTTTTTGATTTAAAAATTTATAAAGAAAAGGATTTTCAATGGCTAAGAATTATTGCAGTTATTGTGGACAGAGAATAAGTCTACTATATGTATAATACAATTGAATTTCTTTCCTGGTTGAGTATGGTTTGTCATTTCCCAAAGTCTTAAAAAGACTTCATGAATACATAAATAGTTACTTGATTTAAGCATTGGTAGAGTTAAAATGTCTTTCTCTCATCTTGCAACAAAACTTTAAAACTGTAGAGTTTAAAGTTTTTAATGAGGAAATGTTTTTAATATATGAATTAAAGATTTTTAATATAGCTTAAAATTTAGAAATGTCACAAGACAAACTAGTTTCATCAGCTTCATTTTTTCTTTTCTTTTCTTTTTTTTTTTTTTTTTTTTTCTTTCCTCCTATTAATCCCGTGAAACACAAGTTCATATTAAGCCCTGCTTGATTGTTATGCTTGTATGAATTGAGTAGCTTCAGTTAGTGAACATTAAGTCAGGTTTATTTCTGCTGTTGATTGATCATGGACTTGTAGCATCTGTTATTGATTGGCTTTTTATGTTTCTTTGGTTGTGATAGTCGTATTTATTTTTTTTAACCATATTTCTGCTGTTCCAGTTTTCATCGGACCAAATCATTTCGTAAAATATGGATGGAGTTGACTTTATAATGTAACTTCCTGAGAGGATTGTAATTAATGCTGGTTTCACAGATGTAAAAAGAATGGGTATCCACTGCATTAATTCTGAATGGGTTAACGTTGAAACTGAGTCTTAAGTTGACCTGCCAGGTCTTCTCTATTTCAGTACACTCGGAGTATAGAGGTACAGTTCTATTTAATGATAGTATCAATTACTGAGTGTCTGGCAGGTTCTAAATAGCACTTAATATGTTCTCAAGTTTGAGAACTAGTAAAATTTATCATACTAACAGAAAAAAAATAATAATAATACCTCTACATTTAAGGTTATGAGAAAAAAATAATAATAATACCTCTACATTTAAAAACCAAATATTTGTTTTTAAAGCCTTAAAATGATCAGATTATCTAAGTAAATGACAGCTGAAATTTTGGTTGGTTATCTCTGGGTTTGCACTGGACTTTGTTTATAAGTGTGTGCATGTATTGCTCCGGCCTTCTTCAGGTGGTTGGAATGTCGAACTGAACCTTTTATTTCATTCACTGTTCTAGTTCCACTTGGATGTCAGCTATCAGTTTTCTCCTGTTGATTTCTGAAAGTTCTCCACTGCCTTAACCAGGTATTGAACTCACACTCTTTGGGTCCTGTCACTGGATCTAACCAATGCCTTTATCAACTGTGCCATGTGTCCTTGAGGACATCTGTGTATGAATTTCTGGGTATTATAAACCTAATGTCTCAGCAACCATTTTTATCAGTGCTCATATTGCAATTTTTGCTGTTATCATTGCATGTTTTTATCAGAGCCCATATTGCAACTTTTGTTGTTATTACTTTTCTCTGGCACTCCTTATTACTGGTTCCCATATTGTATTCATTTCTATGCTTGGTCGGCTCAGAAGATTTTTGTGGTCTAGCATATGTGCTGATTCCTTAAGTTTACAAATTTTCCTATGGTGTTCCTTTGTCTATGATCTCAACCTGATCCCACAGAGGGCGGTGATCTCCCTTCTCTCTCCATATGTGGTCAGCCATGCCTGATTTTTCCACTTTCCCTCATATTACAGCTTTCTGGCGTTCTTGAAACCTCACCTGTCTCCCCTTTATATTTCCTTATGGAGCTGCATGGTCCAGTAGAACCTGAACATTTTCCAGAGTATGAAGGTGTCATCTACATAACTTAACCATATAGTTGGCTTTAGAGAGATAGATTCTAATGCCATTTCCTCAAAGTATTCCATGTATATATTCGCCATTGCTGATGATAATGGCGAGCCCATTGCTAAGCCCTCATCCTGTCGATACATGTGTGATCCCATTCTGAAGTGTGTTGTTTGTGTACAGAAAGTCAACATCTCCATCAGATTATCTATTGGAATACTGGTCTGTTCTTCTAGGGATGAGTCGGTGGCCAATCTGACTACTGAGAGTGCCTCTTCCGTCGGTACCTTGGTGAACCACGTCCAAGCTCACCATCTGGTTGGATAGGATGGGAGCATCTTTGATTATTTCCATGAAGTGGGCAGAGTTTCAGACATATGAAGGAGACTTTCTGATCAATGGGTCAATTATATCAGCAAGGAAGCGACTCGGAGGGTGGTACTCACAACCTTGGCAACTAACAATCGGCCTGAGCGGAATACTGTCTTTGTGAATCTTAGGGAGACCGTATATGTGAGGTAGCTTGGTGTAACACAGCAATAACTGCTTATACATCTTAGGTGCGAAGTGATCCTTGTTCTTGATTAGTATCTGTGACAGTTTGTGTTCCATTTTCATTGTAGGTTCTTTTTTACTTTGTTGTAGCTACCATTGCTAATGAGGTTTTCCAGCTTTCTTGTATAATCTGATTTGTCCATCACTACAGTCACATTGCCTTCATCAGCCGGTAGTATGATGATGTTTTTGTTCCTCTGTAGGGATCCGATTGCCAGCCTCTCCAGTTTTATGTTAGACCTGGGCGGCTTGGCCTTCTCCAAGGTCTGTCTCACCTTCCATCTCAGTCCTTCTGCCTGAGCCTGAGGGATGTTCAAGGCCACCTCCTTGACTCTGGCAATGATGTCCAAGTATGGCACTCGCCTGATTGTTGTGGTGAAGTTGAGACCCTTATTCAATACTGACTCCTCAGTGGCACTCGGCTGATATTGGCTGATGTTGACTACTGCTTTCACTGGTGGGTGATGGACCTTGTGCATCACCTTCTGATCTTTCAATCTATTTAATTTTTGTACTTGGTGAGCCTTGACTACATTGAATTCATGTCTGAAGGATTTATCCAGGTCATTTGGATCCTTCTCTGGTCTTTTTCACTAGTTTCTCTCATGAAGAAATCCTCGAGCCTCTAGGATATATGAGTTTGTAGTCTCTGTTTTATCCAACGATTGTACTGGATTCTCTCTCGGACAAGGGCAAGGTTAAGGTACCTAGATGACACCTTCATACTTTGGCCACATCAGGAAGATGTTCAGGTTCTACTGGACCACGTGAACTCAATAAGACCTTTGATACAGTTCACAATGGAGAAAGAGAGTAACAACATACTCTCGTTCCTGGATGTTCTAATATCTCGAATAGAGCATAGGTTCAAGACATCAGTATACCGTAAACCGACATTCACCGAACAGTGCCTCAATTTCAACTCCCACCATCCATACAGCATAAAGAAAGTGATCGTCCGCTGCTTACAACACCAAGCAAAAGTCATAAGTGGCAACCCAGAGACATTAGATAAAGAATTGGTCAGTATAAGTAGTACCCTACAACATAACAACTACCCTGTGTACATGGCAGCAGTCTCAAAAAACTGGGATAGACGGGTACAAGAGGAGGCCAACATCACTCAGAAAACAGTCTGCCTGCCTTATGTGAAGGGGTTATCAGAGAAAATATTAGGTTGGTGCAAAAATAATGACGTAACAATGTCGTTTTTTGATGTCGAAAAACAACATTATTACGTCATTATTTTTGCACCAACCTAATACAAACGATCTGCGGTTCATATAACATCAGGACAACCTTCAAAAGCTGGATGACACTTTGCAGATATCTCTCCCAAGTAAGACCCCCCCCCCATAGAGGAGAACATGACTAAAGACTGTGTGTACGCTATCCCATGCAGCTGTGGAATGAAATATAAAAGGGAGACAGGCTGCCCCCTTAAGGTAAGGCTTCAAGAACACCAGAAAGCTATAATATGAGGGGGAGTGGAAAAATGAGGTATGGCTGACCACAGATCACTGCCCTCTGTGGGATCAAGTTGAGACCATAGACAAGGAACACCTTTGGAAAATTTGTAAACTTAAGGAATCAGCACATATGCTTGGCCACAAAAATTTCCTGAGCCGACCAAGCATAGAAATGAATACAATATGGGAACCGGTAATAAGGAGTGCCAGAGAAAAGCAATAACAACAACAAAAGTTTCAATATGAGCTCTGGTAAAAACATGCAATGATAACAGCAAAAATTGCAATATGAGCACTGGTAAAAATATATAATACCCAGAAATTCATACACAGATGTCCTCAAGGACACATGGCACAGTGGATAAAGGCATTGGTTAGATCCAGTGACAGGACCCAAAGAGTGTGAGTTCAATACCCGATTAAGGCTGTGGAGAACTTTCAGAGGGAAATTAACAGGAGGTAACTGATAACTGACATCCATTAAACATGGCAAGTGGAACTAGAACAGTCTACCACAGTGAGCGAAATAAAGGGTTCAGTTCAACATTCCAACCACCGGAAAGGAAGCCAGAGCGTACAACGGCTGTTACGTTGTGATAAATATCGATGAGGACAATAGTCCGAATAATGTAAATAATATACACACACACACACACACACGATGCTTTCTAAACATGAAAGGAAATGACTGATGCAGTAATTCTATACTCTTTGAAGAATACAATGTTTTATGACAATGTTTGGCACTGGTTATGGCTTGGTTTTTCACATTGTTTAAATAAGTAGTCATTTTACTTGTTAATGTAGTCAAGGAATGTTAATTTTGTTTTAACCTCTTATTTTTCCAAGGATGGTAACTTGTAAAATGTAAATTCTTAAATATATAAAAAAGAAAACAGGAAGACACTGTTACCAGGATGAATTAGTAGTAACGGTTCTAAGCTTTTTTTTTATTTTTATTTTTTTTCCTCGGGTATTAATTATTGAATCTGATATTTGTTGGATTCATTTCTCCCCCCCTCCATGTTTCAGCCATGTACTCTCTGTCCTTCTTTGGGTGCTTGTTGCTTTGGGACATTGTTGAATCCTATTTTACTTGTAGTATTCATACTCTCATATTGATGGACATTGATATGTGCAGACAAACAATTCACTAATCTGGTCTTCAAAGCTAAGTAAGTATAGTATATCTTCCTCCATTTTCTTTTCTTTTTTTTTTTTTTAATTAGATATTTGTTATGATATAGCATACCTTATAAGTACATCAATGCACTGAAAGTGAAGAACATCTAATATGAGTTAGATAATCATTTTTTTTTTTTTTTTTTTTTTGCCCAGATACTTTCAGTAAAAATTTCTTATTGTTAATACTGACAGGGCATATTGAAGGCAAGAGAAGAGAAAATAGGGAGTAATCTAGCTGACAAATGGATGGCATAACCATAACTACAAAGACAAGGTGAGATTGTAAGAATTACTTATAGGAAAAGGAAATTGTAGGGTTTTATGAGTGTCTATGTCCTGAAAGGACATCACACACACACACACACACACACACACACACACACACACACACACACACACACACACACACACACACACACACAGTGAGAGTGAGTAATTATCTAAACAATGAGGAGTTGCCTCTGAAATCCACCCTTTTATGAATATAAACCAGTTGACTGATTTTGTAATGATGTATTATTGCAGGTATTGGAACCACCATTCAAGAAAAATTCTAATAACTGAAAATTTGATGTTTACCATAATAATGATATCCAAAGAAAGGCTCTGATGTTGAAATTATAATGCTTTAAACTATTGTATGGGTCAAACATGAGCAAAAGCAGCATCATAAATAATTGATAATTTCTTCCCTCCATCAAAATACCAAGAGACAAATAAAATTGTTGATATTTATGTCTGAATTCTGTCTCCAATAATGGTATTAATGTGAAGTAATATCTCTCTAACAGATCCTATCAGCTTATTTTAACCCTCTATTGATACTGTATTCACACTGTGATGTTTTCAAACATCCCATTTTAAAATATTATATATCATTTAATTCTTAATTTTCTTGTTATATATTGAGTGTTAATTCTGACTTTTATAAGATAAATGAAAAAAAAAGTTTTCTTTTAAAAAATAAAATTGAAAAGGCACTATTAAAAAAAAAAAAAGTTTATGCAAAAAAAAAAGTTTTATTTTCAATAAACAAATAAAACTACTTGTAATTCACACAAATATTATAATTAAAAGCAGAAACTCTGTAATTTACAGAAAGAACAGCTAAAAAAAACAGGATTCAGGAAGATAGAAGATGATTGACACTGCATTTAAATTTTTGAAGAACATAGGTGACAGGGAAGCAAGAAATTGGAAGATGAGAAGTGAGAGAAAATAATCTATTAGAATAGAATTTATGGTTACTTCTTGCAATTTCAACAGTAAAATGGGACCTACTTGCCAATCTAGTAGTATGCTTAAATTCATGCAGTCAAAGTGCCTATGAGGAAAGCTCCTTGGAACAATGCTCATGAAAATATTTATAGTAAAAACACTGTTACATTGGTGGGAAAGTGACTAAAATTGAGATACCAGGTCAGGATTGATAACATTACAGACCCATCTTTAGATTTTGTTGAGAATCTCTGGACATATAGCAGGAAGACCAGATCATATATAGAGGCATTCCACGTAAAATCAACAAGGGTCTGACCATCACCAACACATATTTTTTTCAAATTTGGTACACTTACAGAATAGAATGGTGACTATTTTACATCACCAGGTCAGTGTTTTGGCGATATAACCCTTTGACCTTTGCCACAAAGGTGAATTTTGGAAAATACTCATAAAGTTTAAATCTCAGTTGATTTTTTTTCACCTACAAAGTACTTGTATATATCTAAAATGTGGTATATTTTCTTGTTTATAGGGTAAATAAAAAATTTGACCATATCATTTCACCATTAATTTCTCAAAAAGCATGTTTTTTGTTTTGTTTTTGACAAAAGATTTGTCTGCCTTATTGCAAAATGTATACAAAATTTTGTGGTAGACTTTTGACTGTGGTCTGGCTTACAAGGTTTTTACAGAGTTGATTTTGAAATTGAAATTTTCTTTTTTCTAACAATTAGATTTGCCAACTGCCATTTTTGTTTATTACTGTTTGCCTTTCCTAACACACTCGTCTGACAGACATCACAGGATAAAGTCAGTAATGTTTTAATACATTACCCCCCTTACCTACAGTCGCACTACAGTTTGCAGTATTTAGGAACCAAATTTTACAAAGTTTACTTGATTTTAATAATAATAATAAAAAAAGGTCGGGGCAAAACAAAATTGTGTTTTTTTTTTTTTTTGTTTTTTTTTTCTTTTCTTTTTTTCTACCACTCATGGTAACAGAGGTAGAGGTGAAGTTTGTCATTTCAGAAAGCCAAATTTTATGAATTTGACTTTTTCAAAAATTTTAATTTCATTTCCTTGTTTTCATAACATTTTTATATTGTTACACTTTCTCACTAAGTATTAAAATGAAGCAAAAACAGAATTCCCTAAAACAGAAAATTGTCCTATATATATATAGATATATATATACACACACACAGGATTGGTATATACGAGATAAAATTCCAATAACTGAAAACACTGTTTGTAAAAAAGTGCTCAATACAAAGTAGAGCAAATAATATTTATTCAAAAATTATAACATCACTACAAAAATGGCCAGTTTGTTTTAATGCTTCTGGCGTGTGTCTTGTCAAGTAATAGTATCGATCCACACCATCACTTGATGGTGTGGATCGATACCATTAGAAAGGCTTTTAATTGCTTTTATAAATAAAATATTAAGGAAAACTATTGTCTTAAGAAAAAAATTTTTTTTTTTTTAAAATGAATAATAAAATTTTACAAGAATTGTTTTGTTTTTTTTTTTTTAATTAGAATAATTTACGTTTTTTAAATCTTTTAAAATTCTGTATTAATTTCAACTTTTTAGATATTTTTATTATTATTAAATAAAAACTATATTTACTAATCATAAATAAAAAAAGCTTAGTACAAATCATCAACCACCAATTTTTTTTTTTTTTTTTTTTATGTATATAAACGTGCCGATTTTCATAATATTGAGAACCAGACATGACATTATTAGAAAATAAGAAGTATAATTATAGTAAATTTAAAATCAGAAAGTATGTAAAATTCACTAAAACATTAGATTACAGAGAATATTTTCTTAAATTTTTAAGATTACTGAGTACTGAAAAATTAAGTACTTAGGTTAATTGAGTTATTTATCTTAAGGCTAATGACCCTGCCTAGAATAGCATTAGATAAATATCAATCTGTCATTAGGCTGTCAAACACGTCAACACCTTAAATGCATTTCTGCGATATTTTAAACTTAAAGTAAATAATATTTGTTTCAAATCAGATTAATTATACTTTAAATCCGCTAATATAACAGAAATAAAGTTTCAGAAAGTAAATTTTATTTTTGGAAAGTTTCTTTTTAATAAAGAGAATTACCTTGCAATAAATGCAGGTTAAAAAATGGCACTAAAATCAAATATTTTTTAGAAAAAAAAAACGAAAAAAAACTTCAAGTCAAACTTAATTTTTGAAAAGTATTTAGTTTATTGGAAATATTAAATTAAATTTATTAACTTGAATTTAAAAAGGAAATAAAAGCTTCAAGGAAGATTTTTTTTCATTTTTAAAAATTAATTTTAAACCTTAGCTTTTGCGAATTAGTGCTTTGACAAAATCAAAAACAATGTACATGCCCAAAATTAAAAATATAAAATGACAATAATTTACTCATCACACTATTATATGTTTTAAGGTATGCTATATTTATGAGATAAAGTGCTCAATATCAGCAATAGAGCATATGTAAATATAAAAGTGAACATTGAAGGCAATAGACTGTTTCATGCTAAATGTAATCATCAGGCTTGATGATTGCATTATCATGAAACAGTCTGTCACCTCTGAGTGTTGATGAAAATGTTTGAGTAAATTTGGTTATTCTGGATATATATTTACAAATTATTAGAAATATTTTCATGTAGGGTGTTAATGTTGTAATTGAGCATCTAAAATATTCTTTAGGGCAAACTGTTTCTTTTATTTATTTATTTAAAAAAATTTTTGCAGGCATCAAAAATGTTTAATCATTGCTCCTCTCCTCAACCTTGAGGGAGTGAGACATATAATCTTACTTAAATAATAGATGATTTTTTTTTTTTTTTTTGGTCTTTGATTTGTCTTCAAAAATGTTAAGTTCATAATGCAAAAATAAAGAATATTTCACAACACAGGATTGTTTTGCTGATTTCTGTATACATGCCTTGTATCATAAATATTTGGAACAACAGGATTTATTTTCATTGTGTTAGTTTGGAATTTATGCATTTAAAATGAAAAACTTGAAGCTCTCAGTTATTCATTCCAAGTTCTGAGTTTTACCTATGCTACTTGTTTCTTATGTTTTATTCCCTTTTTGCTTTTGATTAAATCTTTTTTTATATTAGACCTTTCAATATTTTTATTAAAAAATACAATTGATATTTAAATAAAATCATTCCATATTGTTAAGTTTGCCCAGTTAGAAAAATTTAACAGTATTATGATTTTGTATCGTATAGCAGGAGGAACTATTCATGGTTGGACATACTCATGTAACTTATAGCACTATTAAAAGTATTATTTATTGTAAAGTTTCAAGTGCATTCAATTTGCCATGTGAAACTTAGATTCTTATTACTGCACTTGTAAATATTCATTTTACTTTTATGTTTTAATTTTTCAGATTCATATGAATTAAGATTGATATTTTGAAAAAAGTAAGCTCACCTGTTTCTTGACCAGTGTACCACACTCCTTCCTTTTTCTTTTTCTTTCTTTTTTTTTTTTTTTTTTTTTTTTTTTGTCGCTTGCTTATTTCTCTTTGCAATTGGATATTGATTTGCTTGAACTTCTATGCCATTTTGTGCTGCTATTCTGTGCATTAATATCTCTGAGAGCTAACAAAAATATTACACCTTAAAGTTAAACATTTCTGAAAATATTTATAAATTTTTGTAATTTATTTGTTTTTATTTATTTTTTGTGGGGGTAGAGGGGTAGCTTCTTTTTTCTTTTTTTTCCCTCTCCTCTCAGATGCCCTGTTCATTAAAAAATCGTTTTGTAACAACTAGATTACTAATACAAAAAATCAGTTTTAGAAAATTGGTCATACTGAATTTAATAACTTATGGAATTAAAATTTTCCTCATTTTCTTAAGATAGAGCACCAACCAATAAAATAAACTCTTAATACAGAGAAATTATGCAAATTTAAATTTATATACATTTCATATATGGTTCATATAGAACCTGCTCAATTAAAAAAAAATGTTGGTTCTTTCTTCAATCTTTTAAAAGAAATTTAGTTTGTAAATTATTTTCAAGTCTTTACTTTTTATAAACTGTTGAAAAATATTTTTCATTTTAGATTAATGATTAGATAAACATACAGAATTTTTATACAATCTTGCAATAGCTTTGATTTAAACATAGCCAATGAATCCTTATGGTAACACATCCTTTTCATCTTATGAAAAGCTGTTTATTTTATGGTAGGGTATTGATCAATGTGGGGAAACTTTTATTTAAAAATGTGAAATATATTTACATAATAATGGAATCTGATTTGTGTATGTCTGAATGAAAGCTTTAAGTAAGGAATTGCTTAAATGTGCTACTTTAAAGGGTACAAAAACAATCTAGGGGATTTACAAATGAATGAAAATATCATGGGATCTGCATTTGTTACTGAACTGGGTAAAACTTTTTTTCATGGGAGATAACTATTATAACTAATTAGAGTACTAATCTTTTATTTTCTTTTAATTATTTGCACATGAGTAAAAAAAAAAAAAAAAATCTGTGTGCAAGAAAATCCACCCCCTCCGTACAAACTCCATATAAGGTAGAATATGTTGAATGGGTAAGGATGTGGTAATAACCTTTTCATACTTTTTTGAAGATTGGCCTAACAGTTGTCTGATACTGTGAGGTGGGTGTTGAAAAGTTCTCAGTATTACCAACATTAAAACATCTGACCAAATATCAGATTTTTTTTTTTTTTTAAAGAACTTCTCAGTCAAACTGAAAACTTGTCAGCACCTGCTTCTATTATTACCTCTATGTATAATTAAGATTTGTTTTTTATATTATTTACTGATTAGGGATTTTTTTTTTTTTTTTTTTTTTTTTTTTTTATTAGGGTCACATTAGATGCTGGTGACTAGAATTTTTAGTCCCTCTTTCACATACAAAGTAAATAGTTCAAGATTGTTTACTCTACATGTTGAAATTAAAGAACTAGTTACTCTGAGTACAGAAGATATTTTATATTAAAAAAAAAGCACAGAAACAGTAATTGTTGCTAAATTGTTTCTATGTTCATGAGTAAAATTAGAACAAGTGGAATGTTAACCTCTTGCTTGACTTTGTCACCTCTACATGACATTGTTGTCATGTGTAGTGATTCAAGAATTAAGAATAACACATGAGATATATATATATATATATATATATAATAAAATTTACTCTAAATGAAATGAATATCTTCATTTTAGAAATGACTGTATAGGTTCCAATAAAATATTCTTCCAGTTTTTGTAAGATATAACCTACAAAGTCTGAAGTTTAAATTTTAATCAATTCTAACAAAGAAAAAATTTGTGGATTTATGGTTGAAATGTAGCGGTTTTAAATATTTACTAAACTTAACTAGTATGTCTGTCCACAGTCAAATGGGTTGGTAGAGTGAGAAAATAGTATTACATCAAACTTCAAGGTGGTAAGCTTGCTTTGAAAATAAGCATTCAAAATTTTGGCTTTTACCTGAACTTGTGTCCATATTACTGTTAGTGGTAAACACTTTATAAATATAATTAAACTACCATAGCCACAAGTAAGTCTTATGTGTGTGTATACATTTTATTCAATAAGAAATTGAGATAATGTTGATATTGGTAATTCTTTGTTCTCTCTGATCTTAAAGATGGAAATATAGTTTGTATTTCCCATAAATTCTTTGATTGATTTTGGTATGAAGAGTGGGGAAAACCATTTTATAAAGTTTCATGACAACAATCATCTACATGTAGAATTTGAATTGCAGACATAATGCAAAAGATGCTCTGAAAATAATGCCTCCAATTTATTTCTACACTAACAACAATAGATAAAGGGGATATAATAACACCGTTGAATAGAGCAAGTTTTTAGATACGAAACTTCATCTTCCCTAACATAGTCAAGGGTGATGGTTATGTGACTTTATCAATAATGAACAAGTGTTTGCATGCTGTGCTCATAAAAAAAAAAAAAAAAAAACTGCACTAGTGGAGACAACCCACTTCTTCACACACATTGCTGCCGACACTGCTGAAATGCATTAACCACTACCTAACTGTGCTCACATCCACTATCTGGTCTCTAGACATCCAACAGCTGTTGATTAAAGTCAATGAGTACAACTCTTTTCTGCATGAAAGAATAAAATGGTATACCTGTTCCATATACACTTCTATATCAAATGCTATTTTGCTAGACTGCCACTCAGCTACTATCTGTAATAAGGAAAAAACTTACAGCATATTCACAGGAAGGCTCAACTTCTACTGCCTTACCATAAACATATGCTTCTGATGTTTAAGCTAACATAATGATACAGGAACATTATTTTCAAAATAACCCGTGTATATATCCATTTAGTGAGCAATTTAAGAATTGTTTTTCAATGTAATTTAACTAATTGATGTAATATAAAACTTTTCTGTAAATATTTCTGACCTTCATTTTGAAAACATTACTCACCATGATATATGGAAAGTAATAATTTCTAATAGGATTACAATAGCAAAATATTGAAATTTTAACATAAAAATTTTTATCTTTATGTGAAGACTATCCTACATTTTTGGTTTAGAATTTATTCAACAGATTTCATTTCTAATCAGTATCATTGAAAAGAATCAAAATAATGAAAAAGTAGAAGGAAAGTTTTCTGCCTAAATTTCTGGAATGTGGTGTTATCATTATTTACACAATCTACATGTTAGCTATTGTCCTCATCTTTTGTTGTTATCACTGCATAATGTGCTGAAGAATTAGTGCATGTTATTTGCTAGCAAATAGATGAATACCATTTAGAAGCTTTTGCTGCCCAAGTTGGGATATTCTCACTTTCATTGCTCATAACTCAACTGTCAATGAACCAGATATGTTTTAACACACTCTTAACCCTGTATCCCTTGAACAATTTCATATAATTCTGCACATGTACTACAAGTTATGAGTTATACAATCCCTGGATTAAATAGTGGAGTTGAAAATCCCAAGAAGGTTATAGAGTATGATGACGAGCACCTGAAGAAAGGTAGTAAGTACAGCAGCCAAAACATAGGTATAACCACCAAAATGAACATACAGATCCAAATAACAAGGCATATAATAATCCCTGGTCTCTTCTCTCCCTTTGTTGGGATATAAACAAAAGTGATTGTAAATTTATAGATGCCATAGCTGGAAAGCTTGTGTAGCAACACTCTGTCACATCTTTTCATACGCATTTGAAATATCTAAGGTACATGCTCTCATGTTGAATTTATCAAGTACTTCACTGATTCTATATGTAATAACAGTTAAAACATCATCAGTGAACCTAGCAGAACAAATTCCACACTGTTTATCAATTAGGAGGTTGTGATGGAAGTTCTAAAAGTACTATCTCTCATTTATTTCTACATCTTACAACAGGTGCATTGGATAGAACAAGTTTTAAGCTCCATACAGTCACCACCACTGATACATTTTTGTCATTTATGAACAAGAGTATATACCTTTAAAAATCTGTATCAGCAGGGTTGATACATATATTGCTAGTACAAGTGCTGAAATGGATTACTCACTACCTAATTGTGATAACTATCAATGAATGTTAATGGGTGTTATTTTTTTCCATGTGGAGGAATTTGACACACTTTCATATCAGAAACCATTTTGCCAGACTGCTACTCAGCTGATATCTGCAGCAAAGAAAAAAAAAACAAGTTATTAGTAAGAATATTCAATCTATACTACTGTGTCATCACCATCTAGTGAGGCAGTATAAATAAATTGGAGTTACCCTAGTAGGATGAAGCCACATTGTATACCCCACCATCATTTGTGTTAGGTTTCATTATCTGCAAGAATTCTGCTGCTAATGGTATTTTGTTTGTTTCCCTATTATTTCTAAAAGTCTAATGCCATACTTTTAAGAAACTAATAGCATTTAAAATCACTAAGATGACTAAAAAATATTTTCAGAAGAGTTTAATGGATGAATATGTTTATAAATTAGTCAGAAACACTTAAAATTTCATCAATTTATACATTTAGCTTAATATGTTGCAAAGTATATTAATTTAATAATATTGCCAAAAGTTCCAAGACATTATAAATTGATAAAAATTTTATTTTAAGATGTGCCAAAAATGTAACAACTTTTCAATGATTTATGCCAGCTCAGTTTTGAGCCTTATTTGATCAATACACTATTTTTTAGCATACACTTTAACAAATCAGAAATCATGGGCAAAAAGTTTTTTTTTTTAAAAAAAACAAACATTTTATATAAATGAAATTATAGTCTCTGAAACATTTACTGTAATTACAAGCAAATTATACTCGTGTTAAATCAGGTTATCCCGTTTTTCAATAAGTGTGTGACTAATAAAATTTATAAATTGTACTTTTCTGCAAAATTATAATCCTTGGTAGAAAATATATACAAAAGATAAGAACTACTTCATAAGATAAAATTTCATTCTAAGTTGCTAATTTGTTCAAAGGAACATTGGGTGCAAAACAAGGGCCTACAAGTAGTTGTATAGAGCTTTTTATTGATTACAAATTCAAAAGTAACAATTGTTTCACTTAATATATAGTCAACACATATTGTTTGAAAATTCAAATTAAATAAAATTAATAAAATGTATAGAAATTACAATCTTTTTGTCAAATGCATGATTGGAATAGTTGTAATATTGAAATGAACAATTTTCTATGTAATGTGTAATATATTTATGTATGAATAATAATTAAGGGCTTTTGACTCGATAACTTAATAAAATAAATAAATAAAATAAACTAGGTTTAGTGTTGACTATACTGCTTCTCACATTTTTTAAAATTATAGCATTTTAGTAATTAAGAACATTATAGTAGCATTTAAATAATTTCTCTGTTCCCCAGTAGGATAATTTTATCATTCTCTTAATGTATATTTAAATATACTTTCAATATCATCATTATAAAATGTCTGCCCCCCAACACTTTTTTTTAAATATATAAAAACTAGTTTAACAATGGATTGCGTGTTTTTGACATTTTTAGACATAGACTCCTAAAAGAACATTGTACGGTGTTAGCCTATTGTTAGTGTCAAGGCTCTGAATTGCTTTGTTGTTAAGTGGTATATATTTTACATTTCCATCATTTACTGATAGAACTAGTGAATATTTAATATCTGAAGCACTAACACTTTTCAGCCCAACAAAACTATTGCCAAAATATATGCAGTGGAACCTTGGTTATCAGCCATAATCTATTCCAGAAAGTTGTCTGAAAATCAAAATGCAGAAAAACCAAGGTAACATTCCCATAAGAAATAATGTAAATCCAATTTCACACACCCAAAAATATTAACAAAAATATATTTTATACAGAATAACTAGTTTTACATGGCGAAAACAGTGAGACATAAATATAAATGACATAGATAAAATAAATGAACATTTAACTTTTTATTAAAGCCATTGTTTGAAAAGGAAATACCTCTCTATAAAGACTTCAGGTAAGCCATGTTCTGTGGTTATTTCTCTCTCTCTCTCTCTCTCTATATATATATATATATATATATATATATATATATATATAGAGAGAGAGAGAGAGGTTTGTTTTTGTCTCTGCTTTAAAATTTGATGAAATGTGAAACAGCTTTGTTAGGGTGATATTTTCAACACTTTGCAACTCACTCCATTTTGGACAAATGTTTTTAATCAATGAAGAATTCACATTCTCTACCCCCCCCCTCTTCTGGAGTTATTTCCTCAACTGCCATTTGTTACTACTACAGCTGAAAGTCTTTGAGTTCTTCAGTGGTCACTTCTACATGTTGGTCCTCCACATGCTGATCACTCACATCCAAGCTCAGTGACTTCCCCAAAGATGTATTCAAAACTTTCTTTGAACCCATGGTGGCTTATTAACTGTAAAACTAAATGAAACAAAAATTTTCTGACTAATGCTAGGAAAGATGCTCACTTAGTGAGAGACGAAGCATACTCATAATGCTTTGTGTGGGGGCTTGGTTTGGGGAAGTCACATGGCAGCAAGTGGATAGGAATGTACAGGTTCATAACAGATGGATTTCCTAACTTGTAAACTAAGATGTACAATTTGCAAGACACATTTTTACCAAATAAGTGAACGATAAACCACTCATTTGATAACTGAGGTTTCTCTGTGTGTGTGTACACACACAGACACATATAAAAACCCTTATTCTTGGTCTAAATGGAAGTAAATGTGTATAGTAACTAGCTTAGTTATTCACTTCACGACACACAAGCATGTTTGATAGTCACTAGAGATAACTTTCCTCTGAAAACTAATTGTCTAGCCAATCAGCAATAAATGTCAAACAGCTTTGTTAGTTTTACTGCCAGCATTGTAATTTTGTGACTTAAGAGGGATTTTTTTCTGAATGGCAATTTAACAATCAGAAAATGCAACTTAAAATGTCTACATATTCATGTTCCTCGAGAACTGTATGATCATCTGAACTTGTGTGTGTGATATTTTATACACATCCAAATTCCTAAAAATTTTAATTTTCAATGAATATATCAGCTGAAACATGTTAAATAATAAAGACGAGAATATCAAAGCAGCTTGTGGTATGTGACTTTTTATTTATTTACACATACGAGAGTGGGCTGAAAAGTTCATAGGCTGAATATGAAGGAGTGATGATATAGCTGTGAAATCTTACATTCAGTAATTTTAACTCTTATTAATAACTGCATTGTTTTTTTCCAAGTAAACTGACATCTGACTGTTCAAAGAAAACTTCAAATGTAACTAGTTAAAACTTCTCTTGAAAATAAACAAAATTTGGCATTGCAGAAAAAGGGTATAGTTCCTAAGGGCATTCATGCTAACATGATTGCTACACTGGGGATGACACTCCACCATTATCAACAATGCAAAAGTGGGCAGCTGAATTTAGGAGAGGTCTAAAGATGAGTCATGGTTTGGATGTCTGGCAGCTGCCACCATCAAGGTAAACATTGATCATGTTCACTACATGGGGATGGATGACAGGCCATTGACTATAAATCAAATAACAAATGCTATTAGCATATCTTTGAGAATTTGAGTTGAGAATATTCTGCACAATGAACTTGGTATGACAAAAGTTTCTACTTGGCATGTTCTACATCTGACACCTGATCAAAAGCTCACCAGGCTGATCACATCACAGGAAAATCTGACATTGTTTGAAGCAGATCTAGCTGGTTTCCTTGAACTTTTCCTAACCTAGATTCATCACTGTAAGCTAAAGACAACTCGTGCAGTGAAAACACCTCCTCCTCATCTGCTCCAAAGAAAGCCAAGGTCATTTGCAGGGAAAGTGATGGTCTCAGCCTTTTCAGATGCAAAAGGCATTGTGTTTATTGAGTATCTTCCAAAGGACCACACCATCAATGAAGAGTACTATGCCAACTTGCCGAGGTAGTTTTGAAATGCTCAGGATAATTAATAAAAGGAGTTTTGTTTCATCAGGATAATGTCCCAGCACATTGATCCTTGGTTTCAATGGCTGCTGTGCAATACTGTGGCTTTGAACTTGTTGATCAACCTCCCTATTCTCCTGATTTGGCCCTATCTGCTGTTGATGATTTTTTTTTTTTTTTTTTTGACCAACAAGATGAAAGCTTCTTCACCAACAGGATATAAGCATCGCAACAGCAATGGAAAAAGTGTGTGGACCTCAAAAATGTTGAAAAATAAACTTCATTTGGTATCATCCTATTAGAATATCTTCGTCAGCCTATGAACTTTTTAATTGACCCATGTATTTCGTCTTTGCAACAAGTCATCAATTTCCTTCCTAAAACCTAATTTTTGATAAATCTAGTAATTCTAAGTAGAAAGATTGTATAAGTTGAGTAGAATGAAATAAAAATTCCAGCTGCAACAAATTTTACTAATAATTTTTAACTAAATATTTTTGTAACATGGACACCAGTATTGCTATGCAGTAAAAGCTCCTATATTTATTAAACTGCGATATTTGCTTGAGTATTGAATGCACTCTCTCAAGCTGGTCAACATAAAGTGAATTTATTTATCAAATACTAATTTCTTTCTGGCCTTTGTGAACTTTATTTCCATTTATTATGGAAAATCTATACGAAAAACATCCCAATTTCATGCCATTGAACAGCGTATATGCCTATTTTGTTGTTCTACATTCAATTCAGATAGATTCATTTATCAGGTACATCCTGCACATACAATCAGTTATGAAATTTAAAAAAAAAAATAATTTCAATCAATACATTTGAAAAGTTCTGAGATTTGTATATTCATTTATATGGGTAGAAAGTACAAACTAAAAGTTAGCAAGTAAAAGTGATTCTTTTGTTTGACATCATACTGAATATTGTGAAGAGCCAGTTGGCCATAATCCCTTTTAGCAAAGAAACATTTAACTTTTATGACAAGTGATTATAAATGAATTTCAGTTGAAAATTTGAATCTGTAAAAAATATTACTTTAAAATAGATTAAAGTTTTTTTTTTTTTTTCCTTCTATGCTCTGATTTCTATAAATTACAAGATCCTGTAGCAATTAATAAGGAACACAAATAGTACTCTTCTTATTTTGACTAGTACTGTATTCAATTAAATTTTATCTTAATTTCATTGATTTCAATATTGAGAAAATTTTGAACTAATCTGAAAATATGCCAGTGAAAAAATAAATTAGCTTGTTTAGTTTGAGCTTTTCATGTGGCATAATTTAAAAATATCTTTAATGTTTGTCTCATTGTTGGATGATGGATTCTATTAAGTTTCTTTTTTAGATGCAGTTAACTTTCATTTCAAGGCTGTTTTCCTCTTTATTAACACTGAAGTGGTAATTTTGTTGTGAAATTTTATAATTAGCAACCCATTCTTTTTGTATATGTGTGTTTTTTTTTTGGGGGGGGGGTCTTCAGAATTTCAACTTGGGAAATTTTTAAAGAGGAAGAGAACACTTTTACTACTGTTTTTATTTCCTGCAGTGTTCATAGCAACCATTGTTGTTATCTGACATTTCACATGACAAATTAGTTAAAAAGATATAAGTTTGCTAAAATATTTTTATTAATAATACAAACATTACAAAATTATTCAAATTATACATTGTCTATGTTCACAATAGAAAATTCAAGTGGATTTAGCATAATGATTAAAAGAACATCATGAAATAGATGTCTGTCAGAAAATGTTTACACAGAAATTTTATAGAGATAAGAGAACTTCTATTACAACTTACTCTGTGTATATGACTGGTATTCAGTTACTATAAGAAATCCCGATATTATTAATTCTAATGATTAGAGTGCATTTTATACAAGCCAATATTTAAACGTACACACAATTAGCGCATATGCTAAGCTATGATGACCTCTTTAGTAGGCCTAGCATATAAATAAATTCAATATAGGAGCTGCTAATAAAGAAAGGCAAACAACAAGTCTTCAATAGCAGAGAGTTGTAACAACTGGGAAGCTTCTCTGAGTATAGTCAAGTGTGACAAGCAGCAGGACTCCTCAGCAGGCAGATGTTTAAAGCTCCATGTTCCCTATACAGAATTGTCTCATAGCTTCATGAATATGATGACATGCTAATTGTAATTTCAATACCTGGGCTGGACAGTAGTGTGTACTTGGACTCGGTGGAAATGAGGCAAGCAATAGTTGTGCAGTACTAAAAAAGAACTAGATGAGATTTCTTTAGACATGGGCTATGGATCAAGAACTGTCTACCCTTGTAAAGGGTTCAATTTGAAAATCCCTGTAGGTTACCTGGATCAACATACATCTGATGAAAGACACAATGGCTGAAACGTTGTGATGATGACAACAACAAAGATACATCTAAATAATGTAAATGATAATTCCTCATCCCAGAAATTCAAACAAAAATTATATATTTTCTCTACTATAAAGTAGCATCACATTTGAAGATAACTTTCATAATCCTCTTAATTCTGGTGTAGATATTTGCTTAAAGGGCAATAACTTTTCTTGGCATAATTGTTTTTGGGGTGGGGGGTGTTAATGTTGATTAAAAGAATAAAAGGAAACATCTCTCAATACAAAATAATAAATCATATTTAGCAAATGTTGAGCTCATTAGAAATCTGTTTATGGTTTCTATAGCCATTCCTATTCTGTTTTTACCTTTTGATACAATGTCACATTTATTTAAAAAAGATAGAAATTGATTCATTGTTCAAATGTTATAAAGTTGATTCAATAATTTGTAAGATAATAAATAATTTTAATGTCTTTGAAGTTAAATTTTGATTTTATTTGAAAGGTAATCACTTAAAGCTAATCTGTATTAAATGAAAAATTAATTTCCATGTCTAAATAATGTTTTTAGGCATTTTTTTAAACATTGTCACATTCACTTGTCACTAACAACTCATCAAACTGTCATTATAGATGAAAAATGTAAACAAATTTAAAAATCTCTTATTAAAAATACTATATTTGTACTAGAGATGTGTTTCAAAGTCAATTAGTAAACTTAAACATTAATTAATGAATTTTAGTAAAAGTAATGATTACTTTTTTTTTACCTAAAATATAATAAAAATAACATTTATTTACCCATGGTAGCCTGTAATAAGTCAAAAACAAAATCTGTATAATTTCACCCATGACTTTAAAAAAAACATGCAAAAATTAAAAATTAAACTACAGAATAGCAGCAGTGCAAAAATCAAGAAATTGGTATTTCTATTTAAAAATAAATTCACTTTGTATAACTAATAGTTTAAGAACATTTTTTATTTTATATGCTTTAATTAAACTTAGTATAATTAATGTTATTTTTTATATTACATTAGACATATGAAAAAAATAATTTAATTAAAAATTAGTGAAATAATACTTGTTAGTTTAATTTATTGCTTTTATTTTTTTCTTACTGGTTTCATGTCATGCATGCAATGAGGTCTTTAATTATTCTAAATTTAAGAGTTGTGAATTATCCTATTCTTTCAATACGAAAGGGTAATCAAAGGCAGTAATTCAAAATTATTTCCTTTTTGAACACCCATAAAAAATATAACAGTTGCTGAAATGAAAGAAAATCTTTTAAAAAGCTTCAAAATAGCATTAGACTTTACATTTTTTTTATTTTTCAAATTTGTTTTATTTAATAAAACAGTAATGAAATGAATTTCAAAATTGCACTGAAAAATTACAATTTTCTTACTTTTCCTTTTTTTTTTTTTTTTTTTTTTTTTTTTTTTAAGTATTAAGTGTAGATTTTTCAACTGTCAGAAAAATTTATTGAATTATTTTTGGTAAGGTTCAGGACAAATTTGCCATTTGCTCAAATTTGAAATAGCATAAATTATTCTTACTGTAATAACGTCTTCAGGGATTTTTCTTTATACAACTGTAAAAACATTTCACAAACACTGCTCAAATTAAAAAGTACACAAAATATCAAAAAAGAGACAGTGAAACACACCCCTCCCCAAGTTTTCTAATAAAATAACCTATTGAGTATACAATTTACTGATTAATCAATAAGTACTGGAAATTTTGTTTGAAATGGATAATTTCCTGATCTTTTTTTAAATTTTTTTTTTAACTAGGGGTAACAATTTGTTGCTTTCATTTTGGAGAAGAAACATCTATTACAATACAAGTTTTGTAGGACAATATGAATAATTTCATTGTGTGTGTTCTAAAATCTATGGATTGTGGAAAAGTCAGTCAAATTCATTTGATTACCTTCACTTTCTCTATCTTTTTATCCACATTTTTTTTCCATCTGCTGCTAATTTCTCTTACATAATAACCACACGCAACAGCACTAGCAGCAGCAACAGATTATCTGGTGATGGGAGTCATTGTATTCAGGGACATACTGAACATCTTGTTTCAATTTACTACTTTTATTTCAGTTTATAATTCTAAAAGTTATTATCCCCACCCCTTTCTAAATTTTGCTATAAAATATCATGTAGTAGTTTTCTTTGAATATTTTGTCATGAAATGTATTGGGATGAATTTTAAAATATTCTCTTAGACATTACTGAAATATTGAGAAATATTTCTTCTGTGTCTACAATAGTACTCTTTTCCTATATAAACAATTTCTATATTAATACTTAATGAATAAAAGAAAATATTTCATGCTATTTTATAGTAAGTTTTGTCTTGTCAACAGCCAGAACGTTTTTATTGAATATTTTAGGATTTTTGATCTGTCATTTAGCAGATCAGTTTTTTGTCAACAACTTTTTATTATTTCATAAGCTATACTTTTAGAAAGTAAACTTACTGGTATTAGCCATTAGCTTTATTTAAGCCATCTTAAATTGTATTTTAAAAGCATTGTGTTTTGTTTTTAATTTCTTAATTTCATCAATTATTATAGTTGTTAAAGTTTTTCCATAATAAATAAAACACTGCTGTACAAAAAAAACTTTTTTTCTTTTGAAGGGTGAATTTGTGTGATGTTTATAGTTGTTTTCATGAAATCTTTTTTTTTTTTTTTTGCATTTGGTCTCTCCATACAAAATAAAATTCAAATGTTCAAATCTTTTTCTGAATTATTTAAATTAACTTGATTTTGAGTATAAAATTCACAGAATTTTAAGAATTTAAACCTAAATTTGTATTTTTTGATTTAAAAAAAATAAAAATAAAAAATACATGGAATTATTTTTCTGTTTTCTTTTTTGTTCTGTTCACAAACCAACTATACACAGCTATAAATAGCATTTGATTAAATTGAGTTTTTTTTAAAATCAATTACAGTACTCTAACAAATAATAAAAGTAACTTTATCTAAATTTTAAATATTCTTTTTTAATAATTCTAAAACATAATTTTCAACAGCTGTTTCTATCTATCTCTCTCTCTCTATCTATATATATATATATATATAATAGAGAGATATAACTGTTTATCAATAAATATTCATTGCATAATTATTTGTTCAATTTGTGAGTGAATCTGAAAAACATTCTTGTTTATTAATGTTGCAATCAGGTTGCTATGCTTTTTAGATTAATTTTTTTTTTATTTGGTTAATATCTGAAGATAAAATTTGGACTTCTATAATAAAATTAACCTATTGTTAATTACTGACAATGAAAATAAGTGGGCTTAAAATACCCATTAAAATTCTTGTCTAATATTGCTAGTTTACCTAGAAATATTAGCATCTTTCATCTAATTGCTTAGATTTAAATTCCCATATATTCATTATTAAAAACATCTATTAATGAGAAGGAGTTAGATATATATATATATATTTATTTATTTTTTTAAGAGTGAACTTTTGTATTACTTCCAATGGTTATTAATTGTAATGCCTTCCAAGAGTTTGTAGCTTATTCAAATATGTATTATTTCATAATTTGCATTCAATGAGCATATGAAGCCAGTTAATTAATGGCAGGACGTGTTTGCAAACTTCTGTCTCGTTTTTTCTTTTAAATACCATAATTAGAATTAGAAATTCTCAATACTATTTTTCTTAGGAAGCAAATAACTTTTGTAAATTGAATTTCATATCTACAAATTCAAATGTTATTCATAACCTTAAAAAAGCAAAACACAAAATCCATCATTAAGCAACTGAATAAACTGAAATCTTGTACTATGTTGGCTCCAAAGCCACACTGGAATTATGGGAAATGACAAAGCAACCAGATTTACTTTAGATATGGCCCTTCGTTACTGCTTTATGATCCCAACCAAAATTAACAAACTATTCCTCCAAAAAGAAATGCAAACAGCATTGGCATATCAACATATACAAGCTCTTTAAAGTGATGCCTACATTAGAAAAGTGAAAACAAGGATTTGGGAAGACCTGGAAAGAACAAGTCACCTTATCCTAACTATTCATTGGTTATACAAAAATCACATACACCTTTATACTCAGACAGGATGAGTGTCTAGAATTTGCAGCATGTCAGGCACTATATACAACAAAGCACTTCCTGATTGTGTATGGCAATCTTGCTGTCACTGGACAGCAATTTTTTTTTTTTGTTTTATAGTGCAAACAGTATGTGGTGCTGTTCAAAAATGTCAACACAGATGACCTGTTGTTGATCATAAAGGAAGTGGGCATATACGAGACAGTATGAGAATCTGACTAGACATTCCTTACTTGAAAATTGTTAGTACTATATATTAGGTTGGTGCAAAAATAATGATGTAATAATGTCGTTTTTGGACGTATTTTTTAACGTCAAAAACGACATTATTACATCATTATTTTTGCACCAACCTTATATATATATATATATATATATATATATATAAGGAAGAGGTTATAGTGGTTCCAACGAGAGAAAAGTGTGTATATTAAAATGATCCACAATAAAGATAAAAGAATTGGTTTATGACCCTTCGCGCAGAACCCTTCACTGCCAATTCAAGAAAGATATTCGGATTACTAACACAAAAACAGAATATCTCATATCGAGAATATTTAACATCAAAAAACAAGGAGAAAAAAATTAATAATTTTTAATATGTGAAAATCTTCACCCCTTTACCTGATGATGGTTGTGGGACCAGAAACACATGTAGTAAAATTATGGAAAATAAAACATTTTTTTTTTTTTAATCCACATTACAACCAAAAACGTTTGTGGTACCTCTCTTCTTTTTAATATTTTATATATATATATATATATATATATATATATAAGGTTGGTGCAAAATAATGTCGTTTTCTCACATATGTTACTATGTGAGAAAATAACATTATCTTTGCACCAACCTAATATATGATATGGGGTGGTAATTAATATAGAAAATCAAACCTTAAAATTGTTTACTCATATAAGACCTATATAGTTCTGGAGATGAATAAAAGAAAAAAAAAATATGCAGAAGAGGGACTGACTTTGACATTCAATGACTCAGCAAAGGATTGAAATGTTGAATCTAACCTAACCGCTCCTTTCCATCATTCATCTAATGATTATTATATATATAAAAAAAAAAAACTATCACAAGCTCTATTTGTAGCACTGTCTTTTGAAAAAGACTGAATTTAATTATGTTTGGATTCAGAAAATGAAACATAGGATTGGCACTTTCACTGAAGAAATTCAATTTGGTATCAGTAGGAAAAAAAAAAGATAAGAGGAATGCTTTGTGTCACTGTTATTTGTATGTCACCTGTCATTTGTCACATGAGAATTTTTATTTTTAATATTTAAATTAATTTCAATGAGACTTAACAATTAGGACTCATCAGTAACAATTATTAAGATCTTGATTTTTAGTATACACTAACATACAAATATTGTTACCTTGGATTAACTAGAAATTTACTATTTTAGAATGCTACTTCAATGACTTAATGGGTATCTTATTACCACTTGTATCTATATACCATAAACTTTTTTTTTTTTTTATTGCTGCTTATCAAGGTTCATTTAGGAATGTTCATAATCAATTTGGTACTTATACTCAACTTGACTATCAATTCACAACTTACAAAATCTACAATACACAATCACTAAAATGCTACTTTCATTGTATTTGCCTTTATTTCTCTCATTACTATTATTACTGTAGGTTTTGCTAGTATCTGGTATGTGCATTGTATCTACATCTTTTTTTTTCTTTTACCATTTTACATACAATCATTATTAATGTCCTTTGCTAGTTGTTGTCATTCACCCTGCTGCTTTTATTGTTAATATCACTGAGCAATGGATATTGTGGCTACTACTAGATCACTGTCTTACCTGTATTTCAATTGTGAAGCAATAAAATCACACCACTATTACATCTACTATTAACTACCACTATCTTGATGGCATTTCTATAATTCTTTTGCTACCTATTGCTAACACTATCAGTTCTTCCATTACTATTATTACTACTACTTTTGACAGTTCTCTCATTTATCTTACTACTACTTCTACTATTAATGAGTGTTGTGTTTACTGCTAGGCTCCCTTGGTACCACCTGTATCTCAGCATTGAAAGTACTGAATCTCACCACCACCACCACCACAAAAGTATCATTTCTGTTGTTGCTATCAACTAGGATCAATATTGAAGTGAAATGACAATAGGGGAAACGAGGTGGCATGTATGTGCATGTCCTGCCTGCACGATTCCTATTGCTGATTTACACATGCTACCTTTTGGGACACTTACTGATGTAATCTTTAGTTTTGCTGCTGAAACCAGAATGGAAGCGATGAGGTAAAAAAACATAAAGGGCTTGAATATTTATCACTTTGTATACTTGATTAATTTTCTCATCTATAGAGTTGTTGATCTACCTTTTTTCTTTTTTTTTTTTTATCTATTGTTCTTTATATCTTTTATGCTATCTCTTTATACATGCTAATCTTTGAGATCTTGGTGTCACTATGTTACCAGTTTTTTTTTTGTTTTTTTTTTTGTCTCACTTCTTGTAATAGATTATATTTGAATTTGTTTATGTAAATATGCAAAGTTTTTCTATATACTGCATATCTAAATACCTCTATTTTTAGTCAGTCATTATCTATTCATCTATCTAGTTTGGTATATTATCTTTTTTCGTGCATCTTTATTGAAAATATATGCATTCAAAGTAAATAATAAAAAAAGGTTTCCTTATTTTTATTCTGGGGTGGGTGAATTCATTTTTTTTTTTTTTTTTTTTTCTAACGTCTGTTCTTATAATTGTAAGTCTAGATATTTAGTTTTGTTTTTATTTTTTCTGTTAGTCATAATTTTAATTTTTTTATTCTTTACTCATTGAAAATGTTAAGTATATTCTAATTGATAAACAAACAAGGTTTTTATACAATGAAAGCTCCTGTTAAGGATAACAGATTAATTTTCAAAATTCACTTGTAAAGATAAACATCAAGGTGGGCATCTGGTTGTAAATTAAAGTTGTTTATTCTACATGTAAAATTTAACCCCCGAATGTGTACTATGTGTATTGGTATTTTGGAGAATATTCAATTATTCAATAATATCACTCACATGTGTCAATGTTTACAAAAGGAATTAGTGGGTTATAATAAACAATTAACAATAAAAACTCTGGGATTGAAGGCAATTTCTGTTGAAATTAGTTACTTTATTTTTTTATATACTTGAGATTTTGAAATCAACTTTACTTCATTTGAAAAAAAATAGTAAATGATAAACTTTTATCCTTGAACACTGTAAAAAAATTTGGAACAAAATTTCAATCAACGAAGATTAAAATCTTTCTTTCTTTCTTTCTTTTTTTTTTTTTTTTTTTTTTTTTTTTTTTTTTTTTTGATATGTCATCCCACCTCCAATTTATAATAACACAGTTGTAACAATCTCAGAAAATGACTCTAACCTTTTGAAATTCTTTATGCCTTTATTGCATTGTATAAAATACAAAGATTGAAATATCTTTGAGGAAAAAAGTAAAGCATAATTAAAAAAAAAAAAAAATCTTCAGTCATTATGAGATAACCATGTAATAAAATTTAGAATTTAGAACTTGTGTATAATCTTTTTATTACATTTAAACTAACTCATTAGTTATTTTCAAGTTTGAAAGGAGGCATTTTAAGTATTTTTCAAATGGGTAGAATATTTGAATAGTATCATATTTTTATTCCTTTACTTATCTTGTATCCAACAGGCTATTAAAAGTTCAACATAATCAAACTTCATATTGAAAATTTGAGTTATAACATAAATCACCCTCCACCCCGGTCACTAATCTACAGTCTTCCCTTAATCCATTACATACTTGCTTACATTTTCAGTTCCTGAAAACTTGGATTTAATTCATGTTATGTTATATATTACTGATTTTTAAAAGAAAATAATCATGCAATTTGTTTCAGGATTGCTTATCATTGCAGATATTCTAGGGCATGGCATTGGTATGCATATGCCCCCCCCCCCATGTGCTATTACTATAATCTTTATAATTTTGGTGATAACAGATTTTTTTTCTCACCCAAAATAGTACTCACTTTTACATTGAATTTTTTTGTGTATATTGCCTTGCAATAATGCATATAGTGTCATTTTAACATTTTAAATGTACAAAATCAATTACCCCTGAAAAATTACTTCAAAACAAAAAATATAACTCAGTAAATATCTGTCTAGAGTAAATGCCAAAACTAATGTATTATGCACATAAACTGGACAAATATATGTAAATGCTTAACTTTTACCGAAATTCAAATCCTGAATCTTTCAACCATTTTAAAATTTACAAAACTTAACTAATAATTGCTTTAAACATCACAAGGAAAAAATGTTGAACACTTTTAGAACCAATATTTTTTATTTTCTTATAATGTGGGGGCAATATTTTTTATTTTCTTATAATGTGGGGGCCAAGACTAGAATAATATAGCTGATTCTTTAGTTTACCATCATAGACTTAAAGTCTAAAACTTCTATAAAAGTTAATTTTATTATCTTAATTTTTATACCCTTATTAAGAAGAGTGGGGAACATTTTTATATAAAAATTCTGTCCACCATATAGGACCATAAATATGTTTCATATAGTTAAAAAAAAAAAAACTTGTGAGGAATAATATATATATATATATATATATATATTTATTTATTTATTTTTAAAATCTGCCAAAATCAGCAAATTATTGGATTTCAATAAAATAAATTTTGGTATGTTTTCATTTATGAATCAATTTAAAGAGGATTTTGTTAAAAAAAAAACTTATGAAAACAATTTTTAAGTCGATCACACCCACCTGCCTGCTTTGTTTAATTTTATAACCTGTCAAAACATCTTTTTTAAACACTAAATGTCTTTACATTTCTAAAAGATAATTCCCTATTTTTTGTTTTAATTAACTATTTTGTTTGATTTCTTTTTCTGTTATAGTTTTCTCAACTTTGTGTATCCCCAAAACTCACTTTCATTTATTTAGTATAACTACTTCATCAACTCTAGTCATGAAACAGAAAAAAAAATATATTTTTTGAACTGTTGTTTAAACATTGTCCCTAATGAAATATCAACTTAGAGAGCATCCATCACTTTGCTTCTAAAAGTATGTTTCAAAAGTTGGAAGGATTACAGATAAACATCCATATGTATAACTGTTGTATTTGATTTTTAATTTCTCTGGATTTGTATTTGACTGTACAAAAGATGACTTTAAAAAAAAATTGATGTTACTATTCACATATTGAAATAACTTCGTTTGAAAGAAATGTTTTTTGTTAAACTGAAAAAGAGTGGTTTGAGTTATTTGCATATCTGGCTCAAGGTTTGTTAGCTTTTTGTATTTGAAAAGTATTTTGGGCAACTGTAAAGATGTTAAAGTTCACAATTTAAAAGTTTTAATGAAACATTAACATGCAAGGAAAGTGTATTAATGATTATAGGAGCTATATTGCAGTTTTTGCTGATTTTAATGTATTGGGTTGGCCAGAAAGTTTGTTCATTTATTAAGTAAATTTTCTGCTTAATAAAACAAATAAATGCTTTGGCTAACCCAATATAAAAGTTTACAATGAACAAAAAATATAAAAATTAAAATGAGATTTTTGTTACTGATATTAAATGTTCCCAACCACCCTAACACTTTGGACCTTTAAGTTGTCTAACTAAAATAAACTGTTTTTTCATTTAAAATTTGCCAGCCTATAAGAAATATAGTTTCTAAGGGTATTTAGAAAAATATCACATGCTGTTTTTATTTCAATGTTTAATAGATGGATTTCCTTTATTTTTAATATCAGTGCAATGTTGTGTAATATTTGCAGAGGTGTTTTTATTTTTGATGCAACTCTTTTATGCTGGCTAATTTGGTATCACTTAAGTGATGCCCAATTCTAATTAAATCTTTGGCAACTTAGCATATAATTTGCTTACACAATCTGATTCAAATAGAATCAGGCAGATATTAGCTAAGTTTTCTTGACTAATAATAAAAATACATACTATAATACTAAGTGCCTAATAGAAGTGGGAGACATTTGTTTATTTACTTTAGTTTTATTTTTATTGTTTTAGGAAATTTTTCAAGCTACACCCAAACTTTTATTAAGACCTCAGCATTTATAAATTCCTTTTTGACCTTTTTTAATTATTTTCTTTTATATTAAGATCCCCTGTTTTTTTACTCTCTTTCTCTTAAGACCCTTCCTTGTATTAAGTGTTTTAATAATCTTTATACATAGAAGGGTGAAACCACTTTGATAATTTTACCATGTGATATTTCAGATTTTACAAGTAAGATTTTCAACTCTGTAGATGATCTTTCCACCAAGATTTGCATTGGATTACTCTCTAATCTGTGATAATTATCTCAGTTAACCAAAATGTGGCTGTCTGTGGTCATGGATCTCCAATACTCTGCCTGCTATTTGAGATATAAGGAAATAACCTGGCTTCTTCTCTTTTTTTGCATGGCAGTTTATTTTTTATTGTTCATGTATATTCATATGTGTTTGGTTTTTGCAAATTGCTTAAATCCTTCCACTCACACTTTTTGTGTAAGTTGAGTTGGAATCCCATTTGTTTTTTTGTTAGCTCCAAATTTGTCTCTATAGCCTTATGGTTGGAATATATTATTATAAATCTATGGTTAGTAGTTTTGATAAAAATCTGGATAATTTTTATTTGGAAATATGTTTTTGGTTTGATACTGATTCTCTTATTACCACTATAGATAAATGTAAACAAACCCAGCAGGAAAGCTGGCAGCAAAATTTGGATGGTGATATTTGATAGAAACGGATTCATAATTCTCCTTCAGCTTATGATTTGTTAGCTGTGAAATGAATCAGTCTTTGATAGGAAACCTAATTGTAGCAATAAATGGTAGACAAATACATAGTTGGTTAAAGTGATACTAAAAGAGATATCACTTAAGATGTCCCAAAGTTTATTTTCTTGCATGTGTGTGTGATAAAAATATAGTTTTAAACAATGCTATATTTATGGGTAAAAGTGCTCAATATCAAGGATAGAGCATATGTAAATATAAAAGTGAACACTGAGGTCAACTCTGAGTGGTGACAATCTGTTTCATGCTTGAACACAATGTTTGAGCCACACACATCTTCCAACCATCCATCAGCAATAATCAAGCAAATTCCACAATCAATTAACCACAGGTCATCTGACAATTCTTCAATGAAGCCAAAAAATGATTATGAAACAGCCCTAAATAATAGTGGATTTTTGGCAATGCTCACACCACACATTTCAAAAAAAAATCATTTGGTTTAACCTACTGTACAGCAAAAAATTAGAAACAAACATAAGAAAAATATTCATTAAACTCTTACACCCGCATCATCACAACATATTCAGCAGAAACAGTAATAATCAGCTAAAGTTGCAATGACCACATGACACAACAAAAAATAAAACAACAAAATGAAAATAAAAAAAAACAACAGAAAAATAACTAACAAGCCACTCACTCAAATTAAAAAACCACTCTGTAACTGCAAAGCAAAGTACAGATGTCTCTTTGATGGCAATTGCTTGCAAGATATAATATAACAAGCGACTGTAAAATTAGCAGATACTGGAGAAAAATATATGAAGGACCCTGGAAACAAACTACACTCACAAAACATCCTTTACAAATAGTAAATATGCAAACAGCACAACCTTTCTAAATGTATATGGGGAAATTAAAAACAAAAAAACCAACTTTCACCAAAAATATCATGGAAAATAAGGAAAACAGCCTACAACACTAAATCCAAAAACTGTAAACTCTGTCTGGAGGAGAAAATAGCTATAATCACCTTCCCAAACCAACACAAATTGATAACTTATCTCAAAATGTAGACTCAAAAATTTCTACTACATTACTTGAAAACTGAAAGCTAAAAATGAATACCTTGTAAAATTCTATCATGAAAAATGCAAAGATATGTACTATATACAATGTAGATAATGTAACATATTTTAAACAAAGTCAGTAAAGCCAATAACCATTAGGATAATAAAGAGACCTTGCTAGCTGTAATATACTATTGACCAGCCAAACCATAATACACATGGTTTGAAGATTGTGTTCAAGTGTAAAACACTGTCACTGCTCAGAATTAACCCCAACCATTTATATGGTAGTGACAAGACTAACCATTTTTATACAGGAATCATTGACCAAACACCATGACTGTTGGTTAAAACTTATTAAATCTTTTTTTTAAAGCAAATTTTCAGAAAAATAGGCTTCTCGAGTCTATTATTTATTATCACTCTTTCTAGTATTGATAAGAATTTCCTTCCTAAACCTTTGTTTAAGGCAGTGTAGAAAGTCATCATCTTGATTATATTATTTTCTCTTCTAATGATATGTGCTACCCATTTTAGCTGTTGCTGATCTCTAAGTGATATGGTTTTTGTTATTTAAAGTTCCTTGTTTGTGATTTTGCAGCACCAGTTTAAAGGGTTTGTTGAAGGAGTGGCTCCTTCTTTAAGGAGTAAAAGATTTATTTATTTCAAGCCATTTTTAATTAGGGATCTGAGAAAATGGTTGTATATAGATGATAGTTTAGACATTTGTGAACATGTTGGATGTCCAAAATGGCCTTCATTGGAGTCTAGATCTGATTAGGCTATTTAAGAACATTACTCAAATTCTTAAGTTAATATTTTGTTTTTTTAATTTTTGGCAGTTATAGACAATTTACTTTTAGTGTAAAATAATATCTAAAAACAAAAAAATTATTTACTTTCAATCCTGATTTTTTTGTAAAATTTGAATGCTTTATAATTAGTATGCTAAAATTCATATCTACAAAGTGAGCTAAACAAGTAATAAGTGTGATTTAAGCTTCTTTTTTTTTGTATAATGTCTATAGGTACATTATCATTAGAGTACATTTTGCTTGTAAGCTAATTTGTATTTATTTGTAGGTTTTACAACAGTTCAAATGATCAAATCTCCAAATATTTGGCAACAATTGCTGTTTTTGTTATTTCTTTTATAATAATCAATAGTTGTTTTTACTGTTTATGACTATACAGGGGAACCTTGAATTTCAAATGCCTCTCATCATGAACAAATTGGTTCACAACAAAAAATGTTTTAAAACAAAATATCTTCAGATGTAAGGGGAGGGTGTCATTAGGTCTTTGATCAGCAAAATTTGTGCAAAATGGGGTGAAGTACAAAGTTTCATGGAGTGATATCACCCTGATAAAGCAGTAGCAAACCACAGCATAAACATTTTCAATGACAATGTCATGTTTCATTTTAGAAACATTTTAAAATGTAGGTAAAAACAAATCTCATTGGACAAAATTTTAGCCAGACAGAGACTTAAGTCTCAAACTGGGTCTAATGGTGCCATGAGACAGAAAAGAAAAAGAGAAGAAACTTCAGAAAGATAGTTACCTGATATTTTTATGAAAGAGGACTCTTTCCAAAGAATAACGTCTCTCCTCTTCCTCACCACTGCCCACTTACACCATCAGCTCTCCTCCATACAGGTATGGTAAAATTAACTATTCATCTATATTTTATCTCTTTAGTATTGTGTTTATCTTTTTTTTGTGTTAGAATTAATGATTTTTATTGGTTTTGTGCATAAACTTGTGTACAATGTATTGTTGTAAAGGTTTAAATAAGCAATCAACTGGGGTCCATGAATGGATTAAATACGTTTTACATGGATTCCTATGGGGGGAAAATAGTTTTGGTTTGAAGACATTTCAGGTCACAAATGGCCACCAGGAACAAATTAAATTTATGAATAACAATTTATTTAAACTACTGTCCTCATTTTGGTTGTTTTAGTCAGATTTTCAGCTGTTGTAACCTCTGACCTTCTTGAGGTTTTGTCATAGTTGGCAACCTTTCAGTAATTTCAAACAGAACTCAATCCATGGGGAGAGATTTTCTTTTTTTTTTTTTTTAATTCTACTGTCCATGCTAGTTATTTTATATTAGTTCTTCCAAGTTAATTTCTCCTTGTGTTGGTCTAATCTGCTGGACTAGAATACATTTGACTTTATTTTTTACGCTACTTAGCCCAAGGATTGAACCCACAATTGCTAGTTAACTAGATCCCCCTTAACCAACTGTTACAGAAAAAGAAAAATACTAACAACCATTCTCCCAGAATCTAAGTTTCATATCTATCAATGTGGAACTTATTCTCCTGCTGCTAGATTTATTTTCTCACTACAGTTCAACTGATCTGTCTTTCTTGGATTAATGTTCTCTTTTTATATTGGTAAATTCTATGCATATTCAAATATATATGTCTCAGGTAAATGCAGCAACTTCCTTTTCAGAGTTTTAATTACAGTTGCCAAACCATACTTGATGTCTTCTTTGAAGTTGACCACTATGTTCTTGTTTTTTCACTTATTCTGTTCCTGTTATGCACACTAACTTTCTTAGCTGTGTGTTTTATTAGACAATTCAGAAGTAGAAACCTAAACTTAATATTTTTTTTTGTTTACCTCTTCAACAGAAGCAAAATGACACTACTTGTAGTATAATTAGGTGGTGGACTTTTTGAGTTTGCAGTCTAATATTCTTCTTTTAATTAGATCTTACCGTATGGCGTTCATTTTTGTTTTGCCTTCTGGGGAGGTTATTACAGTCATGCATATGTCCAGATTTATTTTATCTTATCTTTCAGTTGTTGAGTGGAAGTGACAAGTGATATTACTAGGTTGAATTAACCTGTTAGAATTTGATATTTAAGGCAGCTTTCTAAACACCCAGTACACACCTCCAAGCAGAAATGTCTTGCATGGTAGCAAATTGGATGTCTATGTTCTTAAAAAAAAAAAAAAAAAAAAAAAAAAAATTTTTTTTAAATTAAGATGGTAATAATTTAAATTCATTTTGTTTTATCTTTTCCCTTAGTCTTTCTTAATTTCATAATGAAATTGGTGTTATATTTTTCTATTAATGTTAAAATTTTATCAATATCTTTGAAAATTTCAGATAACATTCTATAAAGATAAAAATCACTCATCTGTTTAACATACAGTTAATTGAAAGAAAATGAAAAATATAAACAACAGTAAATATTTTTTTCTCTCTGCTTTTGGAGCTGTTTAGGGCTTATTTTTTATTTATTTTTGTCTTAGCCTTCATTTCAGTTAAGGCCATCCTGGATATGATGATAAACTACATCCAACAGCAAGGCCTCTTATCAGGAGGTTTTGCAGAATGTGGAACCACCTCTTAATTGCTGGTGTTTCCAGGTCCACCCTGACCTAGGATGGTAGCACCTGTGAGGATCTCAGCTATGAGAAAATAGTTGACCCCCAAACTAGGGTCAAAACACTATGAAAGTGTAAAAATAGGTTTTAATACTAGCAATACACTTTTTTTTTTCTTAAACAAAAAAAATATTACCAACAATACATTTTTGAAGGAAAAAATATTACTAGCAATAAAAAAAAAAAAAAAAAAATTACCAGCAAAAAAAAAAAATTGTCAGCATTAAATAACCTATTGAAGTTGATATGCCCCAAACCAAATCAGTTAAGGATTATAAGCCTAGTCTTTAAAAGATTAGAAATTCTATACGCACAAATTAGAAATTCTCATATCTGTACTCAACTATCTAGTTCACATATTTATCTGTTTATGTAACTCATCAGATGATTAAACATATGAAAACTTTCATTCACTCTACTGATTACCTGTAGGATTATGCAGCAAATAATAAAGACAAGTAAGTCATCATTTTTATAGTACTTTTTATGAACAGATTAATAATTGAAAAAGTTGATCCTTTAATTATCTAAGTAGTGCCAGAAAACTTCAGTCATGCCTTGAAGGTATAAAAGGTACATTTTGATTTCCCTCTCTCCCTTTCCTTGCTCACAAGCTCAAACACATCCTGTTGATGGAAAAACATTAATTGGTGAAAACTTAATGCATCTTGGCAGATGGCCACACATAATGGAGTTCACTACTCAGAAGAAATAATCTATGTGATCAGCTTGCTAACTATTAGTTTGCTGCAAGGTTCATATTATTTTAAATATAAAGTGTTAGAAATAATTAGAAAACATTTCACAAATCTATTGTAAATTTCAAATATTGCTTAAAGGATGTAACTAAAAAAGTGGATGGGAATGCATTTGTTTGGCATTGAGGAGACTCACAGATTTTCCATGATTTCAAGCAGAATTTCATCCCAGCAATGCAAGTGATTAAGCTGTTCCTCTTTTCAAGCTGCTTTTCTTGATCATAGACTTGTCTTGAAAGGATGCCTTATAAGTTCTCAATAGAATTGCTATCTGAAGAGTTTGCCGGCCATCTATAACTGATGCATTTGCATTCAAACCATTCCTTGTTGACCTTAGTATTGTGAATGGTTGTATTATCCTACTGGAAAACAAAATATCTTGTGTAATGAGGGTCAACAAGTAAGACAAGACTTTTCTCTAACACTTGTCTTTTATCACCACTTATTTATGACTTGCTACCTGAATTGTCACTGCTGCTGTTGCTTGTTTTTATTTCATTTCCATTTCATAGATCTGTTGCACTGTCCCAACGCTACCAAAAACACAGCATTCTTTGTGTTTTTATTTAGCTATGTTTTTAGTTATCACAACAAGCTTTTTGGTTAAGCTGAGAACTTTTTAACACCCACTGAAGACTTAAAATTAAAGCAGTTTTAGAAAAAGGTTTTTCTTTTTCATATTCTTTTTTGTTTTTTGTCTTTAAATCAAAATGAACTAAATTTTCCATTAAGTATAAAGTTTACTAATTTACAAAGCATGATTAAGCAAACAGAAAAGATTGTCAGTTATTAAAAATTGATCAATTTTCTATTCTCAATGGAAAAATGACTTTTTATCAAATATGAGATGATCCTATCCAAATGAACAGAATATTTCAAGCACGCATAATATGAACAAATAAACTAGTCCATACTTTATAATGAAAATACTACATCTAAGATATTCAGATAACTGGAGACTAATTAGGTCTACCAATACTACTATGAAGTGTAAATAAACAATACATTGAGTAAATCAGATATGGAAAAGTGTGGTCAAATGACTATGTAATTCCTACGTCGGGGTTACCAATTGTAATTCCTACGTCGGGGTTACCAATTGTAATTCCTACGTCGGGGTTACCAATTGTAATTCCTACGTCGGGGTTACCAATTGTAATTCCTACGTCGGGGTTACCAATTGTAATTCCTACGTCGGGGTTACCAATTGTAATTCCTACGTCGGGGTTACCAGTTGTAAAGTGTTGATTAGTACGTCGGGTTGATCAATTATAGAATGTACTGGTTCTCGAGTGTTGTGGTCACCAATGTTGAATGGGGCAAATAGATAATGTGGCTGCGTGTTGAGAAGGTAATTAACATTCATACATAATACTTAAAACATCAAGGAAAAAGAACAATGAGAACCAATTTTGTTTAATGAAGAAATATGTATATTAAATTCAACAATAATACAAAGTAGTTGCAATATGAGTGAAAAAGGGAGAAAAAAGTAGCTTCCCCTTGACTGTAAGGAAATGTCTTAAAGAAGATTTGTCTGAGTAAATGTTCAGAGTTCAATGTTGAAAATAGAATATTTCTTTCAGAAAATTGTTCAGTAGTGGCAACTTACAAAGTTGATTTAACTTGGTGTGTCCACTGAGAACTGGTGGTGTGCCACATAAAGTTCTGTAGTGTGTATGTACGTGCTGAGTGAGTAGGATGAAATACACGAGCGAGTAAATGAGAACTATTGTCTCTGGGTACCTCAACTGTGGTTCTGAAATTACTACTACTGGTTTTTTGGAATGCATCCAATATTTATACTATCTGGAGTGGCTCCAAAAAGAGATGCTTTAGTACATTTTTGAATATACATGAAAAATATCCTATTGGACAGAAAATGGACCAATCAGCGATTTTGTAGCAAAGCTTGGTTTGAACAAAGTGTAGGAACAAATTTACTATGGTGGAATGCGATAGATAAATTGTCCTGTTATTTTTAAGTATGTATTTATTGACCAATTAGAATTGGAGAAAATGTAGGCGTGGCACTACAACTAAATCTGAATTTTGCCTGCTAATGGGCTCCCCAAAAATATCTAAGAGCAAACAAAACCCCACTAATGAAACCTGGACAAGTCAATATTTAAATACAATATTAGCAGTGATGATAAGTATGCTTTCATTCACTGTTTAGTTTGATGATATAGAATGTTCAGCATGATAATGAATGCAATTAGAAAATCATCATTATAAAATAAAATAAAAAATCTCTGCAAAAATAAAAGATTTGTTGACATCTTAATTTACTTTTGGGTGCCAACTGTAACCCAAATAATTAAATACATCTTGTATCATTATCCGTTAGTGTTGAGTTTGATCCTTACTGGGCACTCCATTACAGTGGTCTTGTGCTAGATTAAACTTGATTAAATAGTTAAGGCACTGGGTATAACAATAGTTACAAAACACTCTCACAGACCAGTTAGCTTTCATAGAATAATGGTTTCGGTCCTCATTGATTATCAGTCTAAAATCAATTGAGTAATTTAGGATACCTCATTGTAGAGTAATAATAGCTATCTAGCTAGAACATGTGTACCAACCATATCTTCTCTGGGTTGGGTCTTTGTATAATGCACTAGAAATGTTTTTTCAGTGTGAATCAAAGGTAAGTGTCATTGTTCAGACATGCAATGACAAAAGTCTTCTCCGCCAAAAAATCTGTTACTCTCTTTAAATTAAAGGAAAAATACAATATGTATTTGCCATTTTCTTTAGTGGCCAATGTGGAATCACACACAAATTTATATCTGTCTTGAGATAATTTAAAGTAATGGAATAAGATAAGGAGTCTGCTATACATTTGTCCTTTTGATTATTGTGTGTGTGGGGGGGGGGTGTTAAGTCATCCAAATGGCAAAAGCCAATTAAAAAATCAATTTTTAACCATGACTTTTTCATACCTTGTAATGGCAATAATTAAATTTTAAACAATATTACTAATTGTCAGGAATTTTATCACAGTTTATTATAAAACAAGCTAGCATTGCATCTCTAGTCCTTTCCATGCTAGTAACATTGCATTCCATTGGGGGCTATATAAATTGAGCTTCTTTTAAGAACATTACCTTACAATTTATCCAAATCACTTTTTTTAGTCCACTTTGTAAACATTTTTTTTTTTTTTTTGTGCACATCATCAGAATGGGCACTTTCATTCAGAACTGGGACACAAAGTTGTCTGATTCATTAAGAATTTGCTAGACTTTTTTTTTGTAATGAAATTAAGAAATGGCCAAAAAAAAGCAATTCACCTCTTGATGCCTCTTTAAGAAGGCAATGATGGTCATCAGTGGCCATTTTGGATGGCTTTCATGTTTTTTTAGTGCCATAATTTTCTTAATAAAAAAAAATTGCTAATGGTGATTCTTGATGTACTTTGCAATAGTGCTCATACTGTTTTTATCTTTATAATAAGTTTCCATTTTTCAAAATGAAGAGAATGAGATGTGATTCAAGCAGTATTCAATTGACAACTTTTAGAATCACTTCAAAGAAAATTATATATCAATTTCTAGTTTTTAAAAACTTCTGAAAAAAAGCAGAAAATAATTTTTGGCAAGGTGTTTTGTACTTAATTTGAAATGTGATTTTTTTTTTTTTTTTTTTTTTTTTTTTTTAATAATATGAGCAGGTAACTAAGAAAATAAATTTTTAATATTTAATTTCTTATCTACTTTTTCCATATATCAAAGTGGATTTGAACAATATTTGAAATTTACAAACTATTATTTATTAGATGTCTTATGATTATCACCACTTTGTTCAGTTTATAGCTGAAGTTTTACATAAGTTTGGAAGTTGTAGGCTGAAGTTTAATATCCATTCCAATTAAGCAACTCTTAAACTCTAATCTTTCATTTTGATGTCTTTATCATATAATTGAATGTAAAAGAAATTGACAACTTTCTTTTTTAAAGAATATATTTTATAAATTTAACATCAAACAAGACACAGATAATATTCTAGAAGATTGTTCTATAGTAAAAATGCAGGAAAGCTTGTTAGAAATAGAAAATATTTAAAAAATAAAAATTAGATGAAATCTTTGTCTTCATTATACTACTTTCTTTTGTAATGAAACCAATATAAAAAATTTATTTTCTTTCTTTATTTTAAGAAAAAGTTCAAATAATTAGATTTCAGTTTATTTGGGCAGTTAGCTAAAGATATCATATGACAAGTGTAGGAAATTGGGTGAGAACACTTACAACTTCACAGCTTTCACGCATGACCAACTCAAGTGCCAGATTTCACCATTATGGGATGCAACTCAAACAAGCTGATACTATAATTAAGTATGGTACTATAATGTGTAACATGGTTTTCATCTATATGCTAAAATAAATAAAATACAATTTTCTGAGGTGATGGGGAAGGAAAATAAATTTGATAAAGAGGGATATTGAAATTTTGCTTTCTATGATAAACCAATTGAGAAAATGATCTCTTTTTCAGACATCCATATTTTTCTCTTTCCTGCTTTGGGTGCTATTATAGCATATTATTATTGTTTGCATTTGACATGATTTTGCTTCATCTCAATCACCTGTTCTCAAATTTCAAAATCTTAATCTGTGGAGTTTTGGACAAATTATATTGGGGTGTTCAATTTAGGCTTTTTTTTTTTTTTTCTTCGTTTATTTCACTCTCTCATTGGAAATAAGGGTTTCTTCAGATGCTTTGAATTAGCAGATCAGAAAAGACCTCTTTTCAGTGCAAAAGTGATCACATATCTTCAATTTGAAGATATAATTTTTGCAGTTTGGAAATTCCATAAGAAACTTTTTCAGTTACTAATTGGTCACAAAACTCTGTTGGGTAATTTTAGTTCAAGGTAGGGCATTCCAGTATATGCAACCAACTGAATACAACAACCATTTTGGCATATATAGTTTCAATCTTAACTTCATGTCAATTAGCTGTCAAAAAATGCCAATTTATATTTCATTAGTTCACAGTAACTGCAACCAAAGACACTGTTATCAGCACTGAAACAGGCGTTAAATGTCTCTTCTTAAATGCTATATTTATAGTATATCTGTTAGAGCTGCGATAATTGAAGAAATGACTTTAAAGAACAAACCATTACAACAAATGATGAAGTTATCTATAAAATGTAGTCAAAGGATTCAAATGGAGAAAGGTTGGTAGCATTTTAGCTGCTGTGAGTTGCTTTTCATTGTGAACTTTCCTTATGAGGTTGTGATAAAAATTTTCAACTTGACCCACTTTCCAAAATCAGAATTTTAATGATCAAACATAAGAATACACACTTTTTTTTGTGATGGGGAAATGATCAAACGAAAAGATTGCCTGCACTTGGGAAATGTTCTCTTCAGTTATGATCAATCCATGTTATATGGCTGACTCTGGGATTAAGCAGGTGTAGTCAAGTTATTAACAACTAATTCTATCATAACCACCACTATGAAATCCAGCACATATCATCCGTCAATTGGAATATTTGAAACTTCTTTAGAAAAGCCACCTGTATGCATCTTTCTTATTCAATTATCAAGTGATACCTATTCCTAATACACCAGGGTGTGTAGTTTAGTAGAAGTTGAAGTTGCTGTTTGATGTTATAGTTCCAAAGAATAAAAGATTCTTTTATCACAATGGAGACACAGTTACTAATGATATTGCCTATCACTTCATCAATTTTCATCAGATAGATTGGCAAAAGAATAGGCTTAATATGCAACCATTAAGCACAATGTGTCATTGTTTTACATGCAAGTCAGATGAACCTTGGCTATAGCATATCCAACCTGATATGACCCAACCAATTACATGTAGAATAAAAAAAAAATTTTTTTAAAAATGAAGCACCAACACTGCTACCTAGTTTCACTGGATACATTTGACTTTGTTAGACAGAACAAATGACCAAGAGCTTCAGAGTCACCACACTCTCTCTCTCTCTCTCTCTCCAACCACACTGCTACAATGGCCACTAAAGAGTAACAGTAAAACCCCAAGTCAATTTCTGTGCATTAAGATGAATTTTTTTGACCAATCGCATTTCATAAAAAGATGTTCAAATTTGTAAGTACTTTTTGATAGCTGACATATCATTCAAATGTTTCTTGAAGGAATTGAATTGTTTGATTCTATTTTTCTACCACATACTTGTTGCTGACAGTCTGGTACAGTAGTTTTTATGTAAGCATCTGTTTCCTCTTAATTTAATTTTAGATCTGCTCATATAATTACGTTCATAACTGTTTCTATGCTTTCTAATTGCTAGGGATTGAAGAGATGGGTTATGAAGTTGTCAGATTTCAAGGGGATGTTGACGAAGAATTGATCTGTGCTATCTGCAGTGGTGTTCTTGAGGATCCACTTCAGGTGAGTAAAACTTATTTCTTTTTTAACTGTTGTCATTTACTGTCATTCCACCCATCATTGTATTGTTATTTCTTTGTTTTATTCCATTACTTCATTTTTTTATTGTATTTGTTTTGAGGTTTTTTTTTTTTTTTTTTTTTTTTTTTTTTTTTTTTTTTTACATCCTTCGTTATTATTTCATTTGTAAGACTTACAAGATTTGTAATTGACTTTATACAAGCATAGACACTATCAAAATTGTTAGATTTGATTTTAAATTACTTTTCTCCAAATAATACAAATTGTCTTCTCTTTGTAACTCATTTTATATATGTCATATTAAAAGCCTGCAAATTAAATTTCTTGAAAGTTTCTTCATTATTTTCTAAATAGGTTAAAAAAAAAATGTATTTTTATTCTCAGCGGACAAGCAAAAACGCATTTGACTCGCAACATTTACACTTGGGTATCATGTTACTTTATTGTTAGGTTTAGTGTAAATTATTATAATTTAAATTGAAAAATTTAATGAATGAGAAAAAAATTATATCCTTTTTACTTTTTATAAAATCAATTAGTAATTTAGAGGATTCGTGAACTATTCGAAGAAATATAGAAATTTCCAAAAATGGATTTGTCAGCACTTGAAACACTTAAGACTTGTCTCCATTCAACTCAAAAGTTCTTTACTCTTTCATATGTACACCCCCCCTATCTCACATACGACTTTCTCTATTTGGTGTTTGGCTGTGATTAAGAAGCTGGGTGTATGTTGGTTTTGGGTGAAGTTGTTTCACTCAAATGCAAGGTCTGTCATGAATTTTCTTTCTAGTTAGTATGCTGTAATTTAAAGTGGCTGTCTTGTACATTATGCTGAGGAACAAATTTTTTTTTTTTTTATGCACATGAAGCAACTACCAATTACATTAACTTTTAAAAAACTATGGCTTCTTCCTTAAGCAGTTTAATAACAGTATTAAGAAATTGATCTGTGTGAATTTGAGATGATTAAAATAAAAATAGACGTAAAATGTTCAGATTATTCAACCAAATTTGCTTCGATGAAGATATGCTGCCTAAAATATATATAGATATATGCACACACAGGTAAGTGGCCAATGAAAACAATTTTGATGTCTCATGTCATGTTGACAACTTAAAATCCAAAGGATTGCTGCAAGAGGAACTATTGTCTACCCTGTGGAGCATCCTTTAGCATTTTTTTTTTTTTTTTTTTTTTTTTAAACCCTGCATAAGTTTTGCAAATATGCTGAAATCTGATGTTGTTGATTCTTCACCTACATGAGACCTCTGTGCTAATAGTAATGAAATAACCAATTGCAAATGCCCATTAATATTTGTCTAATTCCTTGAAGAAATTCACCCAGTCAAATATTTACACAAGTTCATTAAGTAGGTTGTTTGCTGTTTTCTTCTCTTTCGTGCCTTCACTATGTCCTGTGAGCATCAATTCTCCAAGCTCCCTCCCTCTCTCTCTCTCTTCATTATAAATTTCAATTGTCTCATTCTAAGTATAAATGTCCATTTTATTTCCATTTGTCTAAAACTTCCTTGTTACTCAGATATTCAGTCCATGGGATTCTCAGCATCTTTCTGTAGAAGCACACATTTCTATTGCCTCAAGTCCTCTTCATTTCTGAGGAGATTGTCCAGCATTCACTACCATATAGAAAAAACAATATTACATAACAGTTCAGTATTCTTTTCTTTGTTTTTCATGATATTTTCATGTTTGCTTAGGCTATTCCAATGCACCTCCAGATTTTTGTTGTTGCATTTTCCATCCTCTGGTAAAATATTTCCTAGATATTTAAAATTTTGTACTTGCTTGATTTTGGTGTCTTCAATTAGTAGTTTGCATCTTGAACTGTTCCTTTTACTGATAACCATAGATTCTTTCTTCTTACAATTGAAGTTTAGTTCTTTCTTCTCACTTTCCTTTACTACATTTTGTAGGGGCTCCTGGAATTTTTCTTTCTCTGCTCCCAACACTGTCATGTGCATCTTATGTTAAGATTGTACCTGTGGTAGGACTTCTAATTCTCTCGGGATCACCTCATTGTAAAGGTTGAATAAATTTGGTGAGAAAACACATCCTTGTCTTGTGCCCCTTTCTATTTTTGCCTATTTACTGAATTAATTTTACTTTTATAAAATACTTTTGCATAATCTTGATGTTTTCAAATTAATGTGATCAATTTTAGTATCAATTTTAAAACTGTTCCTTGATTATGCCAATCACTAAAAGTAATAAAATGAAATTTCAGGTATGCAGGGTGTAATGGATAGATTGTCATCTAAATTACACAAAAATAAAAATAACACTGACATATCATTTTAACAGATATATTTACCAAATTTAAACAAAAATAGCTTGAAATACTAAAGAGTAAATCTATTCAATAAAATCGCCATTGGCTTCAACCGTGGCCTCCAGACGACTTCATAATCTCCTGCAACTCTACTGGACAGCCAGCTTGTTTAATGCTGCCATAATTCTTGCCTTCAGTTCATCTTTGGTGTTACAAAGAGTTTTGTTGGTCTCTTGCTCAACTGTGCCCCACGCATAATAATCAAGGGAGTTCCAGTCTGGGGAGTTAGGTGATCAGATGTAAGGGGTTGCAGAAATTGTCTGACAGCCATGACTGTGTTCTCCTGTTTGTGTGGCATAGTCCTGTTGCCAGATATAGGATCTTCCAGCAGCCACTCTTTTGACCTAGGGCAGCATTACCACCTCAAAGCACTTGATGTAGGCCTCCGTGTTGAGTCTGAGGCACTCACCAACAAATTTGGGAGTTCTTTTCTTATAACGATCAGTGAGTTTTCCAAGCTGCCATACCTTCATAATTAACATTAAACTCATCCAACTCTTTCTGAATCCTCTGCAATGTCTTTAGATTGATACCCAAACACTTTGAAATGTTTGTATTGGAGCTTTCAGAATGATTACCAAGCAGTACAGCATGCCATTACCAAATTCTTGGTGGAATGAATTGCATCATGGTACTCTTTTTCTCACAGACAGTGCCAAACTGACCTTACTATATGGTGCTGTTGACAAAAAAAAAATGTGTGAAATTAAAAATATAAAATGGCAACAATTTACCCATTGCACCCTGTAGCTATGCAAATTTTTTCTTTCATAATTTGAAAGGTAATTGATAACTGACAGAAAATATATTTTTTGCCCATTAACAATATACTTTTGATAAAACCCTCATTTTCATAAATTAGAAATACTTTAAAATGTCCTTGTTAAATATTACACTTACGAATATGTTAAAGAATATATTTAATAGCATAGCAAAATGATGACGCTCATGATTGACAAGCATGTCATAAAAAAGATAAAATTTTATTGAGATATGCCAAAGAAAATATTTTATTTCATATTTTACAAGCCAAAAGCGAACCAGTAGTTATCTCCCTTTTAACATGAATTGCTGACTTTCGAGGTCTGTCAGTCATAGCATTAGGCAATGTCAATTTTTGTAATACATAAATTTTATTAGTGCAGACTGCTCAAGAGAAAAGTATTTTTTCTAGGTGAGTATTTAACATCGCTTGAAACCAACCTAAAATTAGAGATACTTTATAAGACCTGGGGGCCCTTCTTATGTTCACTAAATTATATCCTTTTACTGTTTTTTTTTTTTGTTTTTTTTTGTTTTTTTCTGTTAAACAGCAGGCTAAAATTGTTGCTTATTAGTGGAATATAGAAGATTCATTAGTTTTCAAGAACTTAGGATAGTTAACATCAATTATTGTCTTTGGTTACTTAATATAGTTACAAGTGCCTTGCATTATAAGCTATGTATCAGACTAAGTCAAGCTTAGTTATACATAGACCATTAGGCAAGATACAAATTAAAGAAAAAAAACTCTATCAGATAAGTGATTTTTCCTTTTTGGCATTTATCTATTATAAACCTTAAAATTGTATGATTATGTAATTGGTTGCAAGTTTCAGATTAGTTGAAAATAATTTTCATTACAATGGTTATCTTGTGCCTCATGTGCTTTTAAAATTTTATGGCAGTTATAAACATACACAATCTTTTTAAAATTTGGTGCATCACTCCTTCAGTTTTTCACCAACTGGATAAATCCCACAATATTGTTTTGATTCTAGTTTGCTTTGGTATGAATTACATCTGGAAAAGGCTTTGTGTGCTTTCTCTAGGAAACAAAAGATGAAATAACTCAATGATGAGATATAAAAACCTTTATCTTTTCAATATATTGATTTCTTTATGCAAGTATTCACTTGGGTGTAACTAAGTGGCACTTAGAAATCTCACAGCAGAATAATGGACCAGAACTTCCCTTCAGCTAGAGACAATTTCAACTGCCTCTCTGACTGCAACTGTCTGTACCTCTTGATTGCAGTTATTACCAAAACTCCCTACATCTCTGATCAATGGTTTCTCACACTTTAATGGTTAGTTGGTATTTTAACCACCCTCTCTTTACTGCCTACAGGTGGCTAGCAACTGACTGACTTTAACCCTGACTTTGCCTATATAAGCCCATAACTGGAACTCCTTACCTTCTGGCCAAGTGGCACTTGATCCCAAAAGTTTTCATTTATTTATTTACTCTATTTCCTTTTTCCTACTTCTGGACAGTGGTTGATTGCTTTGAAGATCTCATTTTTGGACTTCAGTATTAGTTGTGAGACACCAAATCCTTCAACCACAGATAAAATCATTTAGAGTCTAGTTGACTTTGTGGGTGTCCAAATACCGGCTGGGGCCTCATTGTGTCTCAGTGATTTTGATGTAAAATGTAGTAGTTAACTTTAAAAAAAACAAAAAAACTCCTAGGACGTAAAATACTCCTAATTTCTCTTATTTCCATATAATAATTATATACTTGTTATTTATGTAATGCATACATATGCATTAGTGCATGCTATATTTTTTCACTTGTAGAAGAGAAGTTTGAAGAAATGCCTAAAACATTTACATGGTGCATAGTTTTTAAGTAATTACTTTTACTTAACTTTTAGAATTAAAATCATATATAACAAGAGGAGTTATGCACTCAGATTCTTCAAAGTCTAAAATGAATAAAGAAGTGATTCAAAGTAATGAAAACTAGATATTTCACATTTTCACTTTAAAGTACGTGTTAGCTATGTATGGATTAAATGACCATATATTTGAAAAAATATACATTCAGTTCTCAAAAAATAGTAGAATAGCGTTTCTGTCTAATCTGTATGTCAGTACAATTATATAGAAGCTTGAATACTAATAACTTAGACAATGACTTTAAAAAAAAATTTGATTTAAAAATAGTTAATTCATGATGAACTTAAGATAAATTGCCTCCCTTTAACTTAAGATTTATTTTTACTGATTTGATTCTATTTATTTGTCTCAATTTTATAATCACTACTCTAAATTAGTTGTTTCTTTTTCTTTTCTTTCTCTACCAGCAATAAATATAACAGCAAAATATTATCACATATGTACTTATCAAAAAAAATAAAAAAATGGTGGATGCACATGCATGAGACAAATATTTGTATATTTATAGTGTAATGAAAAATCTTTTTTATTTAATAAAGTATTAGGTTGGTGCAAAAATAATGACGTAATATTGTCGTTTTTTGACGTATTTTTTAACGTCAAAAAACGACATTACGTCATTATTTTTGCACCAACCTAATAGCAGTCTTTTAAAATAATTTATAAACCAAAGAAAAGTTGCATTTTGATGTACCTTTTGAATTATCTTTAATATCTCTAACACTAGTTCTTAAAACAATGTTGCCAAATTAGTGATTGAATGCCATGATATAATAAGAAAAATTTTCAAATTTTTAATATTTGACTCTTTTACAAATAAAGCGAACACTTCAGATTGCAATCTGCAATATAAAAAAAAAACCTTACAAGCATTCCTTCATCTTCAGGAATCAGATGCCTAAATGAAACCCCGACAAATTTTACTGCCTGTTACTTTAGACAAATTAGCAATTACTCTCTTGTGTCTAGAACACTTGGGAAAAATACTTATTTTTATTTCTGCCTTTTAATTTAATTAGTGGTAGTTATGTTTTACCTATTGAATCTCAAATATTGTCAAAAAATCTTTTTGCTTTTAGTCAAAAACATTAATTTATCACAATTTTAATAACTTTGAATCAGCTTGTAACTACATGAAATTGAAGAAGTTATAATGAGCACACACACACACTACAAAATTTTTTTTATCAATTTTATGTCCTATTTGATTTCTTGTTACATTTTCAAGAATCTTGGAAACTTATATCAAAATCCACATACAGTACTGAGCAAAAGGCAAAGGTCACCTTAAACTATAATAAATTCTTAATAAATGAATGTTATGCAATCCTTTTTTCACAGATGATACATTGACACTACTAGTGTCATTTACATACTTCAACTTCATAGTCTGTTGTGGGAGTTAATTTGAGAGGAAAAAAATATTCGCTAACCTACAAAGGGAAATAACTCTTTGAAATTTGTGAAAATTCGCATTTTAGCATTCTTCATATCAGCATAATTTTCATTAACAAAAGAAACCAGAATGAAGATCGTGGAAATGTCCGTGAATATGAGAAAAATAGCCATGAAACTTCAAATATCAAGATGTTCATTTTCTCAAAATTTTTCAAAGTTTCAAGAGATTATAGAGATGTATCAATCAATCTGGTTGTCCTCAAAAGCTACAAGCACAGTCTGTAAACTAATTAGAACATTAAAAAAAATCAATCAAAAATGACTGCAAGACAATGAACTGGTCCAATTTTGTGTCAGCAGACACAGTTATATATAAGTACTATCACTGATTTGTTAAAATATTAGCATATCATGATGAAAAATGCCCCCAAATTAATAAAAACAAAATTTTATCATCAAAAAAATGATTTTTTTTTTCTTATATTAAATTATTTTTTGATCCTTTTTAAAATGTTTTGAAATTTTGGTTAAATTTTTTTTTCCTTTTTCTCTTGGGTTAAGCAGGAGGGACTAAAGAGTAGTATACAAAATTTTAGCATCTTTTTTGTTGTAAAAGAAGACATTGATTTGATTTGGATTTAAAATTAAACTTTCAGGACTTATTTGCAAACGAATTAAATTTAGATTTTTTTTTTTTTTTTTTGTTTACATAGGTTACCAACCCACTTCACTTAATTTTAAGAAATTTCAAGAAATTCATTTTTGTGACACTTAATTTTTATATTAGTTAAATGCAGAACACTTTGGAGAATTTAAATCATTTTTTTTTTCTCCAACAGGAACACCAGTTACTGAAAGTCTACTCTGAATTGCAAAATAAATGCAATAAAATTAAGATATTATTAGAAAATCTTTTAATTGCTTTAAATATATTATGGGCATTAAGAAAACGTTTTTCAATGAATAATGAATTTTTACCAGAATTGTTTTCATTCTTGAAAAATTTTAATTAGAATAATTTATAAAGTTTAAATCTTTTAAATTTCTGTATTACTTTGTGTCTTTTAGGTATTATTATTATTAAGAACTATATTTACTAATCATAAAAGGAAAACAATTCATCCAACACCAATATTTTAAAAAGAATTTTGAATTTCTTTTGTATGTGTTAGTGATTGGATGATTAATCAGAATCAAGGATATTGAAACTTTTTGGGGTATTGGAATCAGCATTGTAACTGGAAAATTTTAACCTAATTTCCAATTCCCAAAATGATTCTTTTGGATTTTTTTGGATTTTTTTTTTTTTTTTATTAAGACTTAATTCTCCATTCCTGGTACTAATAAAAAATATAAATATTTATTGATTTTTAAACTATCAGTAAAACTAAAATCTATAGGTCATAATAACACCTAAGTTAAGTATGGTGTAAATTGTGTGTGTAAAAAAAAAAAAAAAAAAAAAAAATGCAGGTTTCTACTTATCATTAAGTTTGCTAGTTTAAAGTCTGTTTCAGTTCAAAATAAAATTTTTATTTTTTATTTCTTTTTAAACATTGTTAATTGACCCATTTAATATGAATTATTAATTTAATAATTATAATCAAAATGATGTAAACCCAAAATGAATTCACATTTTTCTGCCACGCTCTCTTTTAAGACAATTTTTTGTTTTTTTAATTTATACAAAAGAAAAAAGCATCTGCATTTAAAAACAAAAAAACATTTTGAATTTTATTATATAAAATTTTAGTTATTCTTAAGTAGAAATTAAAAATAAAATTCCATATAATTCTAATGTCCAAAAAATGATTTGGTGATTAAATCTGACAAAATAATTTATTTCTGTTTTATATAGCATACAACATAAACAAAAATAAATCTTTTCAAAAAAGTAAACATTCTTTTTATGAAACTTAAATTTGTTTCAATGGAATTATGTATTAAAATTTTCTAGCTTTCAAAATAAGTATCACAGAGATGTACTGTCTCTGAGATACTTATTTTGAAAGCAATTTAATAATTTCTCATTGTAAAATTCATGTTCTCATAGGAGACAATACAGCTAATATGGCAGCAACAACTGTACAAGCCCAATATGAGTCATTACCTTGTTTTCTACACACCTTGCAGTTGACCACAAAGGTATGTGAAGAATATGCTTTCTATTTGTAAACAAATAGTTGTGCACTTCAATGACTCACCTGCAGCTCTTGAAAAGTACTAGGAATACCACAAGAAAACTTAATTTATCAGATCATAAATTTATTCAGGAGGTCCAGACAAGATGGAACAGTCAGTGTTATATGATGTCCAGAGTATTTGAACAAAAAAATGCTCTTATCTCATATTGCAGTGATCTTCCAAAACCAAATTGTTTAGAATCCAACCAATGCAAGATTTTTAGTGAAATTACTGAAAATACTAAGCATTTCATTGATTGTAGAGAAGCAACTGCCTCTTATATTATGCCAAACATTAAAGTCATTTATCACTTTTTTAAAAGGGGAGAAGAAAGGGACTGTTTGATGGGTTAGGTTCAACTCTTTCAGCATGGAAAGCTTCTTTTTATGCTAGATTTAGCAGCTACTTGGAAGACAAAAACCTTATTCTAGCAACATATCTTGATCCCAGGTTCAAGGCTGGTTTCCTTGAAAATAACTACTGTAGCTTGCCTAATGACAAAGCTCTTGCAGAATAGTTCACTCAAGATATCTATTCTATAACAGAAGGAAAAACAGACCACCTCATCCAAAGTATCACAAGGCATGGAGAATTACTTGTCTGATATGTCTTCTGTTGAAAGTGAACATTTTAGTATTGGGGTAACATTTACCTACTAAAAGAAATCAGCTGAAAGGTGAAACAGGAGAGATGATAATGTTCTTAGATTATAATTTTAAAATTTTAGGACTTAAATATTAGTAGCTACATACTTAAGTGGTTAACTTAAAGAAATTGTTCTCTTTATTGTTTAAACTCTTAACTAATTTTTTAATAAAAAGAATATCTAACTTTATTTTATAAGCTTTTGAAATGTTTTATTAATAAATTTATTAGGACCTTGAATAAGTTCTTGCTGATTTTTCATGAAAAATAATGTTTTATTTACAAAAATTAGTAAGAAACATGTCACTGTAGGTATTGTTCATTGCTAGCCACTACTTTTTCCCATCTTTCTGGCAGCATTTAAATTGGTCAGAACAGGTGATAATCAGATGGTGCAATATCTAGTGAATATGGCGGGTGTCATAGGATTTCCCATTTAAGTGTTTCCCAGTAGGTTTTTACCCATTTTGCAACATGTAGCCTGTGTCATGTTGTAAAATCACTTTGTAATGTCTCTGCTTGTATAACGGTCACTTTTTCTTCAATGCTCAGCTCAAATGCATCGATTGTAGTTGATAGTAATCTCCCATGATGGGTTTGGTCCTACACTCAGCTGATCCCACCAAATGCAGAACAGAAGCTTCAAACCATGGATGTTCAGCTTTGCTGTCGATGTTGATGCTTGGCCGACCTTACCCCATGATCTTCTACACTTAGGGTTATTGTAGTGTATCCACTTTTCATTGCTGGTCATGATACAATGCAAAAAACCTTTTTCTACTGTTAAAACAGCTGTTCACACATGACAAGACACCATTTAACATCTCTTGGCTTCAACTCATATGGCATTCTATGTCCTTGCTTTTGAATCATTCCTAATGCTTTCAAACATTTCAAAACTGTTGTGTAATCAACTCTTAATAATTCTGTTAGTTCAGCTTGCACTTGACATGAGTTTTCATGAAGTAATGCTGCCAATGCTTTGTCTTCAAGCTTTTTCAATGTGCCAAAGCATTCTTTATCTTCAACCTCAAAATCATTATTTTTGAATTTTTGAAGTGTCTAAACCAATCTCTGCATGTTGTTTCCAACAGAGCATGGTTGCCATAAGTCTCAACAAGAATTCTGTGTGCTTCAGCTACAGATTTCTTTTGCATAAAATAGTGCAGTAAAATTACCCACAAATACATTTTCTTTGGCCTGAAATCCAACATGTTTAACACTATGAAAAATAAAGTTGTTTACACTTCAGCAAAATGAGATACACTGAATTTCAAGCTTGCTTATAGTACTTCCTTATAGATGTGTTACCATCTGAAACTACACACATGCAGTTCTGGGAATGCCATCTGTAGGAAAACAGCATGAACTTATTCAAGTTCCTAATACTTTGTTCATGAAGTTTCCCAAACCAACTGTAGGGCCTGAAAATGATGAATTTTAATCATTGTAGGTATCAGAATCAGAAATTTAAACCGTATCAGGAATCCTATCAGAATCAGTAAAAATATTGGTATCATCCCATCTTTAGTATGTGTATAAATGTGACGATTTTATGAGATTATCAGAAAATAAGAGCGATACCTATAGTAAAGTTAAAGCCAAAGTATCTAAAAATTCAATAAAACATTAGATTACTGAGAATATTTTCTAAAAATTTTAAGATTACTAGGTATTTAAAAATTATATAAAAAAGACACTATGAATGTTAATATTCTTCAATTATTTTTTTACAGATAAATACACTGTAGGAAAAATTTAGATAGACTTCCTTCTGTCATTCAAGCTGTCAATATGTCAACACCTTAAATAAATACCTACCACCATGTGAAAACAATGCATTTCTACAATATTTTAAACTTAAAGTAATTTGTTTTAAATCAGATTAATTAAACTTTAAATCAGCTAATATTCTTTAAATAATGTTTCAGAAAAGTATATTTTTTAGAAGATTTTTTTTTTAATAAAGAGAATTACATTCTGGTGAAAGATGGCTAAAAATGGTGTTAAAATCACCAACTTCAAAACAAAAACTCCTTTCAGTCAATTTAAATTAGTTTTGAAATAGGGCAAAGTATTTTAAATCTTGAAAATATTAAATTTAATCTATTAGCTTGAAATTTAAAAGGTTTAACAAAGACATTTTTGTTTTTTATAAATTCATTTTAAACCTCAGATATCACATATATCTTGCTATATGCATTCTTTGAGAAAATGCATTGATGGAGTGTATAGCTACTAAAAACCCCAGCATTGAACAACAAAAATTTGTAGACCAGATTCTAGTGGTCAAAGATGCATGAAATGTGGGACATAACATTTAATTGGGGTAAAATTTTATTTCGTGATGAAGCAAAATGGAATTGTATTCTAACAAGAATGTTAAGACTGAAAGGAAAAAGAAATAACCCCCACTAATATATATATATATATATAATATATATATATATATATATATATATTATTAATGTTAATAACTATACTCAATGTAAAAAAAAAATAAATAAATAAAAATAACTAGATAATACAATTTGAAATAAAATAAAAAATATCAATATATTAAAACAAAAGGGTATCTGGGGGAAAAATTTGGGGAAAAAAGTAAGGACTAAAAACATCCAAGTAGGTCGAAAAAAAATCATCCAGTGCCATAATTTCTAGTCCAAAGAAAGAAAAAAAAAACAAAGCAACCCAGTCGAGTAAATGAGAAAAAAAACAAAGTGCTCAATACACTAAGTAGAGCAGAGTATGAAAAAATCCTAGTGAGCCATGAACTACCTACCTACCTAGATTTCACCTAAATGAAGATCCATTTAGGTGAAACCTAGGTAGGTAGTTCCTCGTTCACTAGGATTTATATATATATCACACACCTACACACACAAGCCATATAACCCATCTTTGACTGGGTCTTTCATTACTGGGAATTTTTGCCATTCAATTGTAGCAATTTAAGTTTAAAGTGAGCCCACCTGAAAATCAATATTAGTAACAACAATTGGGTGCAAATGAGGCACATCCCCAAATGGTGGGGTGTTAACAATTTGATTTGATCATCATTTTCAGCTTCATGTGCAAAAGCATTCAGATATGCTCTTTTGGAAAGCCAATGGCTACGTTGATCTTCAGACTCTGTGGCTCTGATTGAAGCATTCCAAGAGGCATTTTTGGCGGCAGTGGTTTTGCAACCTACACAAGATCTTTGGTGGCATGTCTTAAGCAAGTATGAATTGTCAAATGGAATGCATGGGCAAATACCAGAACAGAATGCTGTAAGGCTACAGGGATCACTAAGCTTGAATAACTTTAGGAAAGGTTGGAAAAATAAATGTTGAGTAATAAAAAAAGCAAACTTGCTTATTACTACGGTGAATGCAATGCAAAAACTAGCAGGACAATAAAAAAATTTAAATTGGGAACGGCTATAAATGACAATGAAAGCAACGTCTGAAAACTGTAGTAGTAAGCTTTATGCAACGGAAAAGGTAACCTCACTTGAGAGAGATTGATGCTTGGCCAAGAGAAGGGGAATGTATAATTTGGACTTCAAACTGACACTGAAGAATTATCTATTAAACAAAAAAAAATTCATTGAAATCGGATGAAAACTGTGGAAATGCATAAACAACATTCAATCACACACACACACACACACACACACACACACACACACACACACATTTTGAGAATTTTATATATATATATATATTATATACATATATACATAGCGATTATTTAAAAATCGCTACATGATTACAATCATGTTTCAACACCACAAATGTGTCTCCTTGGCAAACAAAAGATTAATTAACTTAATCTTTCGTTTGCTAGTGGTTTGATATCACCCAAGGAAACATATTTGTGGTGTTGAAACATGATTGTAATCGTGTAGCGATTTTTAACCTGTTTTTGTTTTAATATCCTAAAATAAACAATATTTAGCTCTATTCTGTATTGAAACCTCTTTTAAATTAAATGTTATATACACTGGAATTATAATCCATTTGTTCTCATTTTAGCTAGACACACACACACACACACGCATCTATATATATATATATATATATATATATATATATATATATCTCACTCCCTTCTTCCACCTTGTAAGCTAGTGTACTCTGGTGATATATAAAGAATGATGGTTTTGGAAAGTTGATAAATAGTATTAAATACATTTGAATGGCAATGGAAATTTCCATGCCATAAAGCATGTACAACTCGGCAATTTCTGACTGACAAAAATATTTTTAAAAATTGGCCAGTTCGAAGCCCTGATATAAATATTATCAAGCAAATATGGACGCAGCTAGAGAGAATGAGATTGTATACCAACGAAAGTAATAAAATCTCTTCCGCAGCAGATTAAAGCCATTATTCAAGCTTGAGGAAATCATATGAAATAACTAACAATCTATTATTTTTTGATTTTGGAAACACAAAGTAAAGTGTTTCAAATGAAAATATGACAACCTCGTTCAAACTATTATATTGAAAATTATTCTTGTTGCATCCAAATCAACAATCATATTAGATGTTAAAAATTTTCTTATGGAATTCTTATTAAAGTAAGAAACTGTAAACTGATTCTTGATTTTTTTTTTTTTTTTTTTTTTTTTTTTTTTTTATACACACACACATATATATATATATATATATATATATATATATATATAATAAAATCATTTTTTGGGAAAGTTTTAAGTAATGAAGTTTACTAAATAATATTTTTTCTCTTAGGAAGAGCAAAATAAGCTAAAATATCCTAAAACTTATACAGGTTAATTTGCTTTTAATTCCTGATATCTTTTACAGATTTTCTTTTTATAGCTTCAAAAATTAAAATCCCTCATATATATATATATATATATATATATACACACACAGTGTAACCCGGATATAAGAGTTGTCGGGGCCGGAGAAGAAGTCTCTTATATCCGGGTTTCTCCTATATCCGGGTTTGGTCTATTTTGTTTAGGTAATTCTGGGAACACTTCATATAACGCTTTTTAGGTACAGAACACTAGTTTATTTAACAGTTATAGACATAAAAAACACAGGCAAAAATACATTTTCAATCAGTTTTCAAAATAATTCAATCAAAAATTACTTTTTCTTAAAAAAGTTAGTCATTTTTGATTGTACAGAAATCTCTTTGTTAACATCATGAACACTTTCATACAGTCCGTAAATCATTTTCAATGCGCCATCAGAATTACTGCTTTTTGCTTCAAAGTTGGCTGTCAGAGTTTCAAGCGCATTCGATGCAGCCAGAGAATTTGGCACTGGTTTGTCACTTTCAGAAACTTCAGAACTTACGCTTTCAGCATCATCATCTTCATCAAAATCTTGATCATTCGAATTTATACCATGTGTGATGTCCGTGTCAGTCAGTTCTCTATAACATTGTGCATGGTCGTCGAAGCTGATAAATTCATCAAAATCTGTTTTCCGTGGTTTTGCCGACTTACCAACAACTACAGCTTGCTTTTCACTGCCATCCATGTTTGTGAACTGAAGCATCGTGAGACAGCATGGCTTTGTATAAAATTCAATTTTCATCACAGTTCCAAACATCTTTTTGATCATGTCCATGAAAAAGTTGTGGCAAAACGTTTGTCACCCATTCATTGGCAGAACCGTGATCTGCTGACGTTGATTTGCCGTGAAATTTTTTGAACGAAACGTTATTGGCTTGCTTCCAGCGCATGAGCCAGCCGTTGCTCGGTTCAAAATCAACTTCAAGATTTACGGCCAGTTGTGATCCTTTCTGCCTGATGATGTGATCGGTGACGGTAGCTCCATGAGCACATGCTTGCGTAAACCATTGTGTAAGCCCTTTGTTAACGTCCTTGTGCACGGATTGGCGCTTTCGTTTGCGATTAGTTTTTCCGTTCATTTGCATGCAAGATCTGAGATCGTCTTCTTTCTTGAGAATTTTTGCTGCTGTTGAATAACCGATTCTGTACTTTTTGGCTGCAGCGGCCAGTTTGAGTTTCTTCACTTTGACATCGTCGATGAGCTCCAACTGTTCAGAAATGCTCAGAGTTTTTCATTGAGACGTCGACATCACTAATCGCAATGATCGCAAGCAAACGGTTTTCAGTGGCAAAATTAAGAAACCGACAAACTTCTGACTCAACAGAACAGTGGGTAAAGTGAAGGTGCTGTCCAGTAAATGCAACGACAAACAAAGTCGGCAAAAAAGCAGGCGGCGCTACCCTTAGGCACACGAAGCAAAATCATAAAGTAGAGGGCGTCTCCTACAGACACAGATTGGACACACCGTGTCTCTAGACTAGTCAAGATTAAGTCATTGAACTTCACTCTCTCTCTCTCTCTCTCTAACTGACCTCTGTTTGACCAACTTACGACATCACACTGTCACGCAAAACGAACTCTTATATCGGGGAGGACGGGACCAGAGAAAATCTCTTATATCCGGGTTTCACTATATATATATATATATATATATATATATATATACACACACACACACTTTTTGGTATAGAATAATGAGAATGACAACAGTAAAGTTACTTTTTTTTACTCTACCTAGACCGTAATATAACAGGTACAACTTATGAAACAAATATGACAAAAACTTTAATTCACTCTAATGATTATATAAATTGTGGTGGAGGTGCTGAGACAGTGGTTATATTTTAGTGCTGATTGTATTTAAATATAGTATGCATAGAGATGAGGTTTTGGTTTTTATCACACAGCCCACTGACTTTAATGTTATTCTCGCTAGTCATTTTCTACTCTAACAAAACAAAAAATATTTCTGAAAGGAAAAACATTAAGAACTGAATTTTGTAATTCAGCACTCCAGTTTCTATGACACTCATTGAAAAATCAGGAAGAGATGCAGTTTTGTTAATTGTCAGGAATTTAAAAAAAATATATATTAAAACCGTTTCAGAAAATAGTTAGCAAAATTTAAAATCTGGCAAATAGCCAGGATTTTAATATCCTTGGTAAAGTTATGTACCTTAAATTTTTCCATTAATTAAACACAAGCAAAAAGAAAAAATGATAATCTCAAACTTGGTTCTTTACAATTACATAGATAAATATTGCAAAATGGCTTTGTCACTATAGACAAGCCAATGTAGCTAAATCCTGCACTTTGGACAGATGTGGCACAGTCTATGAAGATCTTATATTTGTAAAACTATCTGAATAATGATAATAAGACTAATTCAGTAAGTTAAGTGCTACAGGTGATACATGCTTGGGCGATCATGTATCTTTCAATACATTACTGACAAGGCAGAAGATTTTTCCCCATACTAGGTTGCCATTTCTTTCTATAGTAGACTGGTTGCCAAACAGGGCTAAAGAACAGTCTGTTCTGCTATTCAACCCGTAGCTGGGACAGGAAGGGATAGATTCGTACCTTTCCCAAGTGTATTTGTGTGTAAGTGAATATAACAAATTCAACTTAAACTAATTAGGATCATGATGAATTAGTATATTACAGAAATGCTGCTTTGTGCATGTCCTGCATCACTGACCTATAAGAATCTAAAAGGATGCAGTAAACTCTGTCTGTGCATTTCAGGAATGCACCTCAATTTTCCCATGGAAAACGATACACTGCACACAACCAACCTGTAACAGTTATGAGACAGTAAAAGGAATTTGTTATTTGTTGATATAAAGTAAAGAAGGATATCAGTCCAATGATGTGTCCACATTTAACCTAAATGTAGTAATATATTCTGTTTGTAACCAAATGTGAATCATTTGTTAAATGAACGATGATAGATATTAATACAACCACTTTCTCACAGACAAAACATTGCAAGCCTCTCACTGCTCTATCCCTATTTTCCATGGAAAATGCTCAGATGAACTACATTTGTTAGTTCCACCAGTTCTAACCTTCACAGCTGACATCACTACAAATGTTAGGGAATACATCAACCAGCATATTGAACCTGGAACCTTAGTGTTGAGAATAATGACAGTGAACTTAAGCAAGGCAATAAAGCCACTAAGATGCAGTGGGTTACTGAGTGTGAGAGAAAAAGGAAAACATTAAGTGGAGAGAACTGTAAAAGAACAGGAATTAAGACAAGATAACGACTGGCTTGAAGGTGTTAAAGTTGAAACAGTATGTAGATTCACTCAGGCAGCTTCTTCCCATGAACTACTGCATTGTAAAACCAACTCCTAAGGGTATGTTCCTCTGATCAATACAATTTTAACTTGTTCAAGTCTAGGGTTAACCGTTATCTTCCCCACATATCTTCATGAACTGTGCCTCTTACTCTGTCCTCCTCTACCTTGAGTGACTCTTGGACTTTGTACATCAATAAAAAAAAAAAAAAAGTGATATCAAGACTGGAAATCCCATTAACCAAAATGATGAACATGGAATCAGATGGGGCTGCAGTAATTATAAGGAGAAACAAAGGCTGTACAAATATACTGTCTTTGATCCATCCACCCACCCGCTTGATAAATGTGCACTGTGTTGCCTACACTCTGGCCTTGTGTATATCTCAAGCAGAAGAGTCAATAGCAGATCTCAAAGAGTATCAGTAGATGCTGACTGATCTGTTTTATTACTTCTGTGCTACTCCCAAACAAGCAATCATATAAAAAAAAAAAAAAAAAATATATATATATATATATATATATATATATATATACAATGACTGCTGGTAGACATAGTGCTCACTTGCAAAGACCTGTATTTCATCTATTTTATTTATACAATATAACAATGCTCTTCAAACTGTGCACAGGACAATTGATAGCCTGCTGACATACTTCACTGAAGTGTTCTACGATCTCGGCAAAGAACCAAAGATAAATGGCTTAAAACAAAAAAAAAATCAAAAGATGTTCATTAGCATCACTGCTCTGATGAATGACATCATGGACGTTATCTTATCCCAGTTCCTATAAACAGAATATGTAGATGTGGCTTTAATTAAAATGAAGCTAGTTTTTGCCATCAAGGCAATGTCATCTCTTAAGCTGATAGTATTAGCCAGAAACATCCACGCTAATATGTACAAGGGTGAGCATCAGATCACAAAGGTGACATTCAATCTGGAACAACTGTGCATCAAACTTGTCAACAACTTGATAAGTAACATATATTCCAGGTTTCCAAACACACCTGTATTGTATGCATTTAATGTGTTTAGTCTCTATCCCATCTGCTTCATGAGTGAGGAACAATAGAAGGTCTGTGGAGAGAAGAAGTTGAAAATTATTATTATCCATATGGACATGAGCAAATCCACAAATGGTTTGTTCAACAAATGATTATCCATCCCTTTGTAACTCCCAAGTTGTTGCTCCTCTTCAGCAGTAACCAATAATGTCGCACTACTGTCAGCCATCAAGTTCCTTCAGATGGCTATGTTTACTATTTAGCTGACTCTTCAATCAGTGAATGACTCATTTTGTCATTGATATCGTGATGATGATGGCATGCTTCCACTTGACTGGCATCTATCTGTGACACTATTTAGCTATGGTAATTAACTAATTAGCCATAAAAATTGAACTGGGAAATGCTGAAAACAGAAAAGAAAAGTTAAGAGATATCCTGAAGAATATATCGATCAACATAAGATTTTAAATAACCAGAGTTGACAAACATATCGTTTGAGAGTGCATAAATATTATGTACACAGGTAATGTGAACAAGGAAATGGCCAGACGAGAGGGCCATGTGTTAATTGTAGGAATTTTGGCAGGGCGCAAAAAGGATTTGCACAAACAAGGTTCCAGTTGATAATTCTAAACTGCTAATGGTCTGGGAACAGGATAAGAAATCTTGAATAAGCAGTGGTGTCAAATAGTTAATTAATGAAGCAAGCTTAGCCACACCTGCACGGCCAAAACACCTTTGGTTGTGTGGTAGTAGTGGTGATAGGTGAAGGTAAAATAGTAAGAGAGACAGAAGTTACTAATGCCCACTGAAAGGAATTGGTGTGAGGTACCAATGTGAGGAGGAGGAAGTTTAGCTATCCTACAACCTTTCCTCATGGAAGAGGAAATAATAAATAGGAAATAATTAATTTTCCAAAAATGGGAAGTAATTAATTTTCCTGGCCGGACAACAAAAGGTCCCTTGTTGAAAATCAGGGATTCACCGAAAACTCCAAGCTGCGTCTAATCATGCACCTGGTTTTGGTTGAATTCCATATGAGCGAGCGCCCTTGGGCAATTAGCTAGTTCATGTTTTGCAGTTTGTGAGAGCTACGAGAGATTCCACTAATCTTGCCTTTGACTTTGCCTTTCTACCAACAGCAAGTTATACTGACGAATGAAGCTAAGCCAGCACTTAAAAACTAAACCAGTTGACTTAGAAGACCAGAACTTGCCTAGAGGTATAATAGTGTTGCTCTCAGAAGAAATGGGTTGGGAAGAACACACACTCCTGTATAGAACAGACTGATAAAAGATGATTTGCTTTCTTTAAACATACTCAAACTTTTTTGGTTTTCATTTATTTCTTTTTGCTTGTACGATGTCACTTCCAGTTTAGACTCACCTTGCCCGACAGCGCTGGTGTCTGATTGATCTCGTCAACCTAAGATCAAAATCACAATTTGGGTAGGTTAGACTTGAGATCAAGATAGTTACTTCCAGTCATTGGAAGTGAGCTGAGAATGACAGAGCTGGTGTCAAACTGGTTAAATCTGGTGTGCAGCCATTACATATTCGTGCCATTAGAATTGACCAACCATCCCATTTGGTACCCTAACCAAAGGTTTCTGCTGGGTAATAACAACCATCAATCGACCAGGTCACGTTTTGATGGCAGTGACTAAGTCAACTCCAGAACTTCTCTGTAGGTGTCACAATGTGTTCATGACCATTCACTCCTTAGCCATGTTGTATTTTGATCTCAGAGTGTGTGAAGATCACTGATGAAACAGACTAGAGTGAGGAATGGTCTCTCAGCCGGAGCTACATAAAAAACAAGAATCCTTTGGAATAAAGAATTAACTCTAGTTAAAAATGTAACAACATTTTGGTTTATATATGGTTTGTTGTATACAGCAGTTTTAACCCTTCTCACTTGTTATAACCAAATGATACTGGGATCCCCTTTGGAATTTGCAGATTGCTTTAGTAGTAACTTAAATTTCTAAGTTCTGGTTTTCCAATCTAGCACGAGGTCTTGGTCAGGAGATCTTGGTGAATGATGTTGATTCCAGTAGTAGTGTGGGGACTCTGTGTATGTGTGTCTTAACTGTCCAAAATCTCCAATTTATATGGAGTCCTGCGTCCAGCAAGGGTGGGGTTGACTAGTCTGAATTTGGTTGTCTTTTACCCTAAGTATCAACCTTTTCTAAATTTCCAAATATAAAAATACATTTACTTAAGTGGTTTTCCAAATGTGGAGTTGTCCAGCCCCTTTTTGAGATTGGTGAGAGAGATCAAGCCACCTCTTAACTCCAACTCCTTTTATGCCTCACCTTGCACCATAGCTCCATATAAGCTTTGCTAATATCTCTCTCTCTCTCTCTCTACCTTCACCTGCTTTTTCAGCAGCCAATCTCAAGGGCTGGTGTGACAATTCCAACCTACAGATGGCGCAGCAAAAACAAAGGATTTTCAGTCATTAATCCATCTCTATCAGCTTGCCCCATACTGGGATCTCTCATTCAACCAGACCACTCAAGAATTGGAAAAGGAAAGAAAAATTATTTCCACTCTTCTTTAAAACAAAAGTTAATATTTCTCTGTCTATGCATTTTTTTTTTTTTTTTTTTTTTTTACAATCAATAGACCACACAGACTTTCTGTCCATGGTCACCTGAAAATAGTAATTAATTTTTCCTTATGAAAGATGGCTTTTCCCGTCTCCCTTTTTGTTTTTTTTTTGTCCAGAGGAACTGTGAATGTTATTTATTTCAGCGACTACTCTGGTTCTTTATTGACAACATAGGTTTTTATTTTATCTGACATTTTCGTGGATGCCTTAATGGTCTCTTATTAGCAGAAAGTGGGGAAGGATGGGTAATCTTGGTTTTGCTCAATCTTACTGAATTCTATCTAGTTAAATTTTTTGTTTGTTTCTCCTTGGAATTATTTCACATGATTTTTCAATCCATTTCATTTTTAATTTTCTTAACTTTTCAATCTGTCTTCCAGCAAATTCCAACAATTACCATCCAGTTAGTTGACTCTTTCCTCTCTTCTTCCTTCCTTCCTTTCTTTATCAACCTCCAGAAATCTCGGTGTCACACCCTAATCAATACTTTTCAATTTCAACTGGAGTGCGACCTTCTGAAGAATGTTGTTAAAGCACAATGCTACACCAGAGAGAGCATATGGAAGCCAACTTCAACATCCTTGCTCAACTGGCCACCACTTTGTCTGTGCATACAGCTGGCACTGAAACAAGGGTTCTCTGCTCAGAACTTAACCTTCCCCTGAACAGGCTGTGATCAGAATATCAAGAGCAGCTTCTTAAGGTCAACCTGGGATTCAAAATGTTTCCTTTTGAAGAGGAAATGTCCAAATGAAAAAAAGTCGAGCACAGAAAGCTGTACACTATGAAGTACTAGCAATCATTGAGAAATGTTATCGAGTTTATTCACATTAATCTACTCATAATGCACCACAAACATACCTGCATCATTTGATCTTTCTCAACATACATTCCACCATTTTAGTTAAGTTTCATTATTGTGCTAAATGTTTCATAGTGACTGACTAGGTTAATTTTCTCATCAATTAAAATCACATTTGATTTAGTTGATTGTATCCAGCCTAAAAGATATTTTTGGCGCTTTGTAGATTCCGTCAAGGTTGATGTGAAGGTTTTGTTCATGCATTAAAATCAGCACTATTATTATTAACTTATTTTGGTGCTACTTAGGCTGTACAAATTCAATTTATTAATTTAATTAAAAAAAAACAACTTTTGTTTTGTTAATTAAAAAAACACTTTGTTCAATAATAAAAAAAAAGAAGAAAAAACTTAGTTCTGTCATAATTCTCCAAAAAATGTTTCTTAAATGAGCTGTGATTAAGTGTAAATACTGTTTTTGTTTTAAATTTATTGATTTAATAAATAAAAAAAGAAAACTTTATTCTGTCAATTTAAGTAATTTGGGACAATTAAAATTGTTTTTCAGGATGATGGTAAAAAAAAAAAACATAGTCTGGAGCCCTGTAGTTTAACACTACAATTTATGAAGAAACTTTAGTTAGGTCCCATTGAATTTCCCAGTAACCCACACAAATCACCATAGGATTATATGACGACAAGCACAGGGGTGTAAACAGCCCAGACAATATTTTTGATATCTGTACAAAGAATTGAATTAAATAAATATGGCCATTTTTTTTTTTTTTTTTTTTTTTTTTTTTTTTTTTAAAAAACAAATCATATTTTTACATCTGCTCCATTCAGTTTTGTCCATGATAATGAATTTATTTAAAGAAAGAAATGGAATGTCTTGTTTAGTTTGTGTTAGTTGCTTTTTGGGTTTTTTTTAATAGTAGTAGCATCCTCTCACATGTGCAGAAGTTGTAACTGGTGTTTTAGGCTAGGTTAAGTGACTGCAAGTCTTGTCTGTACCCCAGCACTCATTGTATACCTTACTGTTGTATTTAGTAATGCCTCATTGGTGCCAAATCTGTACCAAATTTATGGTCCCTTCAGCATTTTTCTATGACTCTTTGGGACTATTCTCAGTGCTCTAATAGTAAAACTACCTTAGCTCTTTAGCAAGGCTGGTGTAATAGCCTATCTTTTTATTTTCCTTCAGATCTATTTTTTGGTTACAATTTCAATGCTCTAGAGTTTGGTAATACCTAATAATATTCATTTTGATAAAATAATGTTCTACTAAAAATAAAATATGGATGTGTTTGATTTAGAAAAAAAAATTAACTTTTCTCTTTCTATTTTGACATCCATTATGTACTGTACTCTTATGATCAGAAACTACTTTGCAATTTTCCATTGCCTTCATTTCACTAGTTTCATCATTCCATTATCCAGAATTATGGTGTCATGCCATGAATTAATATTTATTAAAGTTTTGAGATTTTATATCCATTACTTTATCTTTATATATTTTATTTATCCTTCCTACTATCCTGAGCTTAATTCTACTCTGCATTTGAATTTCTTTTTCTTGGATGTTCTAGATTCTTAATATTTGTAATTATAATCTTTAACATAATCTGTGATTCTTAATATTTCACAGCAGCTGAGGCCAAACACTTTGTAGCATTTGATGCCTTGATAAATAAATGAAGAAGCTGATGAAGAACAAGCAATCTTAAAAGTTCTATTTCTAGTTTGATTCATGTTTAATAGACGAGAAAACCAATACAAATGAATTTCTACCTAATGATTAATTAATCAATAAACACCTTAAGCCTGAGGATCTTGGTTTACAATTTAACAAACTTGTTTGATTTAATAACAGAAATTTTCATTTCTCGCAAACATGGCTGACATGCATGCATTTACAACTTTTTACAGATTCTGGGATTCATTTTTGTGTGTTATTTATGCATTGTCTAAATTTTATATACAATTCAGTTTGGGAATGATTAAATTACAAGAAACATTCAACTAAAGACAAAAACAATATAACTCATTTATATTTGAATTTTGTTTAAGTGAGTCATACATTTTATTGATGTCATTAACAGCATGTTACTGAAATTTTATCCTGCTATTTTTTTAAAAATTTTTTATGGGAGTTCATAGAACAAGACATGAACAAAAGATGGTGAATTCAATCTAAGACGAAGTGGTGACTGTTATAATTGGATACCTATTTATGTGAACCTTCATTTATTTTGTTTTTATTGAATTAGATTTTTTCTACAATATTTTTACACCTTAACTACATCAAAAATACATAAATGATTGTCTCGCAAATCACAATAGTGTTATAAATGAAAATCGTAAATCTTGTATAAAAAATGTCACTTTTTATTTGTGGGTGTTTTTATTATATAAAACAAAATGAACGATGCCAAGATTCAAAGCTCTAACCTGAAAGTAAATAGTCAAGTGACATAACAATAGGCAAACTTATTACTTCTGATATATTTGGGTAAAATTAGCTTGGAATATTTTTATACATATAAAATTATTTTAATAGATCACTTAACTTTCTTATTTTAAAGAATATTGATGAATTTTACTCATTTAGAATTAAGTAAATTAAACATTGCTGTTGAATTTTAATCACATTTTAACCATAATGACTTAACATACCTCTTATTCCAAGTAGTATTGGAATGTTTTCTTAATTATCCATTCAAGTTAAATAAGTAACTTGCTTTTTTCTTTCTTTCATTTTTGTTTTGTTTTGTTTCATAATTTCACCCGAAGCAAGGCAATAAAAACACTAACACACAGTGGGTTACTGGGTGTGAAAGAATAGAAGAAAATCATTATTAAGGAGCAAGAACAATAAAAGAACATAAATTAAGAAGATGGAAGATAACGATTGACATTGCATTTAAATTTTTGAAGATCAAACTTGAATGGAAAGGAAGAAGCTGGAAGAGAGTTCCACAATTGAGAAGTGCAAGAAAAGAAACTGTTAGTATAGAACTTAGTTACATCTAGCCATTTCAACTGTAAAATGATGAGATCTTGCTGCCAATCTAGTAATGCACTTAAATTCATAGAGCCTAGGTACCATAGAGGAAAGTTCATCAGAACATTTATCATGAAAGTATTTATAGAAAAGTATGCATAAGGGAGCTACATTATGGCAGTAGGGGACTTGACTGAAGTTGAGATGCCAGTTAAGGACCAGTAACATTGCATGTTCTTCTTTGGCTTTTATCAAATATATGTCAGGAGCACCATATGCAAAGCAACAGCCAGAGCTTCACCATGCTTATCTAAAGCTTGATAGACCCTTTCAGCAACAACTATTAACACATTAGCAGTTGACCTAGAGAAGTGAAAGCCATGTTGCTTATCTGACGGTTCGCGTAAGTTTCTATAGACGGAAACTACAAAAGAGGATTTTCAACAATCAATGAAAGCAAGAAACAGTAAGACACTCATTGTACAGCTTAGAGAGAACATGTGCCAGTTTGAGAGCACATTTCTTATTGCAGAGATACCATCAAGTCCACATGCTTTGAAGAGATCCTGTTTAGAGATGATGTCAGAAACCATTGCCAGTTATATCACTCAGTAGGGATTAAAAAATATTCAACAGAGTAACCCAAATGAAAAAGGCATAGATAATCTCACCATATTGATTGGAAAGAGTAAAGAGGTAATTTCAAATAATTACCAGAGAAATGCAAATGTTTTACTCTATTAGACTATTCTGACTCTAGATCTTGGAGCTTTAAATTGGAGGTTGGATAGAAAACCATCAAGCTTAAAGTTACAAGTTCTCAGTAAGCCCAGGAGTACTCTATAGGACAATAGCCTAGTGGAATAAAATGTTGGTGTTATAGGAATTGTTTATATCCTGGGCCAGGTAATAAAGATTTAGACTCTGGGGGTAAACAGGTGGAGCAATAATTGAGCAGTGCTAAATAAGCAAGAGATGAGATACCTCTAGATATGGACAGCAGAAAGAGAACAATCTATGTCTGTAGATTAAATAAAGAGTTCAGTTTGAAATAGTACAGTTTGAAATAGGACAATAGTCATTCATTTTCTTTCCTAGTAAGTCAATATTGAGTAATGTTACCTTTCAATATTGATATGTTAACCCAGACGTTTCCTTTGTGGGTGGTGATAATGTATACCCTTTAGTACCCATTATTAAGGAATATTACTCTTTTCAAGGTTCGCCAATTGCAGTAACCCTACTGTTGATGATTGTCCAAATTTTTTCCTGTTTCCATATCACAACACAACTACAAAATTCAATCACTTTGTCGTCCATCAGTCAGTGGCAGTGGTAGAACAAATCTCAGTGACCAGTCACCTAGTTGCTAAATGTTAAGAAAGAAAGGAAAATAGTTTGGTTCATTGTAATATTGGTGTATCTTTGTTGATAAGGTGCTGTGTGTATGCTTGTAGCAACTTTTCACAATGCAGAGATACTACACTGATCCCTGGCAGAGTAAATCAACATCTATTCTGATCCTAGGCAGAAGTAATGATATGAAGTTCATCATGCATTAATGCATTATGGAAACAGAAATGTAACCATTAAGATCCTCAAACATACAGAGGTATCTCAATTCGACCCATCATGATGAAAGTATTAATGAACATTATATTAACTCTTCTCAAATGTCCTTAAACAACTCCAAGAAATTGCTTACCTCTCTAATAGGAAACTATATACTTGCTTTGTCAATCTCACAGCAGCATATGACCACACCAATAGAGGCTTTCACTTTTCATCCATTAGAAACAGCCTTCCAAACTCTAAATCCACTCAATACATTGATCTAATAGAGGAACTGTATTGATCTACAAAATCTTACATATCTGGCAAGGACCACAATACAGAAATGTTTTAAAATTCAGCAGGACTACAAGGAGGAAATGAGTCCCAGTTTATTTAATCTTTTCTAGACTATACTTTGCACATTTGCAAAAAGAAATGTGAAGAAATGGACACTGACCATTTAAGCAGTCCGTACCACATTCCAAACAAATCTACCAATAGAAGACAACAATCTTACTTTCTCTCCTGAAGCCAATGTACTGATAATGAGGGGGCTATACTGTTGATATAGGTACTGATAGTTCAAATATTAATGATCCTGAACAGAAAATCAACATTCTCCACCACGTGTTTCAAGAAATAAGACTTGAACCTTTCCAAAACAGAAACTGTGATCTGGAATTGGAATGAAAACAGTGATGGCATACTCTGGATTCATCATAAAAATTTAGGATGTGGAATTATTAATACTAAACACTTCAAATACCTTGTCTTATGGATCATTATGTAATGGGTGGCATGTGAGAAATTTCAGAGTAAATTTATATTAGGTTCTTTTAAAAAGAAAATAAGAAAAAAAAAAATTTTTAGCAACACTAGAAATTACTACCATGTGGGCTAAATGGTCATCCAATTGCCAAACAACAGACGTTATTCTGTGAAAAGCCTTTTAAAGTCAATCATTCAGTGAGAAAGGTCAATACAGCTAGTAAGGGCACACCAGGCTTTCACCAGTGATAGTTTTAATTAGGCTGGGAATCTGATTGGCTAAATAAATGATGAGGCTTCTGATTGAAGATGGTTCAGGAGAAATCTGGTGCATTCTAGAAGACCCTACATGATTCTAGAAGCCTCTTGGGATGGATCTGGAAGTGTTCACCCACACAAAAGGCAAAATGTAAAAGGAAAAGTTTTGGGATGAATCAGAAAAAAGAAAAGTCTTCTGGTGAGTTTTTTGCTGAGGCAATTAGTCTGGAAGGAGGAAGATTGTGAGTGAAGCATGCGGGCTGAACCCCCTATAGATGTCCCCCCTCCATAGAGAAAAGTTTAATAGTCTACTGCTAAGACAGAATCACTAGTTGTCTTTCTCTGTCTCACTTGGAAATTCACATGAGCAAAAAAAAAAATAAAGAAGAAAGAAATCAATTGACATAGTTAACAAATTTGCATCCATCTATTGTTTATTTTTTTTTTAAGATACTGGAACAGAATTTAGTGCCATCATGAGCAACTACATCATTCATCATGTTTTAGAGCAATGAGTGGTATTGTTACATGAATCAGTTATAACAAATTTAGTATAAGAGAAAAGGAAATTGAACATAGAATGTGCTGCACCAGAGGTAGTTTTGCCCAACACTGCAACCTGAAAACTTGAATAGCCTCATCAGATCAAGGACTTTCATAAAGATATCATGCATGACATCAAACTTGTTCAGAAAATATCTAAACTCTCAGCTGTATGCACCTGCTTTCTAAGTTTATTAGTTAAAAAATGGCTTTAAACAAATGAAGACTGAGAATCTTAGCAAAGATAATCCTTCTTTGAACATTGTGGACTGACAATACAGAATCACAAAGAACTGTATCAAATAACAGAAAACCACATCATTTGATGGCTTAAATGCGATATCCATTTTAGCTGTTGCTGTAACTCAAAGGGAAGATGATGGCATAATCAAGATGTTGACATTTCACACTATTTCAAATAAAACATTAGGAAGGTAATCCCCTTCAATATTGTAAAGATAGATAACAGCTATTGTTTTAAGAGAAAGATTTTATTAAATTTCAACCAAAAGCACTACTTACTGCTCAGTTATTGAATGCCAAAATGTTTCCTTGTAGGGAAATGGCTGATACTATTATTATCATACTAGTGTATTTATGCTAATGTGTGAATAGATGAAGATTACAATCTTTTGTTTAAAAGAAAAAAAAAGATGAGGACAAAAAGTATAATCTCCAACTGCTACATTTCCATAACCTCAAAATATCAAACATTGTCATCTTGCAAAAAATCAAACATTGTCATGAAATATACAGTTTATTAGTTCCAACTGATTTTCAATATTCATTTTTTTTTTTTTTTTTTTTGTTGATCTCTTCTTGGTCCGGTAAGAACTTCTTAACATCCCCCTCATATATTTAATGCTTATATTGAAAGAATTAATAAAACATGCTTATAAAATTTTATCATACATCAGTTATTTTTACATTTGAGTATTTTATATAGAAAACAATAACTATAAAATAAATTGCTAATTATTATTTTTATTTTTTCTCTCTTGTGCATGTGATTTACCATTAATCTTCATGTTCACATTGTTTCAAAATATTTTCCGAAAAAAAAAATTAGTTATTTATGTGGCCTGGCAGTACTAGATTGATTTGCCCAATAAATATCTGCAGCTGGAAATACATGAAGAAAGCTATAACAATTGAATTTCCAAAACAAGAAAATGGGGAAATTGTGATTGCTTGCTAAAGAGAAATAGAGAAAAATGGGATAGCAAGTTGTGGTGTAGATGGGAATAAATTCTGTTAATTTTGGCTGTCTTCATTGAGCATTTTACCTTACATTATGAACATATTAATAAAATCTATTGAAATAATCTATTTGTGAAATTTATAGAAAATTAACAAAATGAGAATATAATAATTTTTAAATCAACAATCAGATGACAATTGGGTTTTGTTTATGCCTAGAATAAGAATGCTTGACATCTCAACTTTTAGATTTGCTCTATGCTTTTTTATTATATATTAACATTGATCTTATTTTTGCATTTCCTTTTATTTTAACTTAATAATATAATGAAAGTCTACTTTTTTTTTAATATACAGATTTGTGCAAATTTGGGATACATTCTTGGCCTGTTAATAGCAACTCTTCATAATTGTAGAAAAGTATAATTTTAATAAGGAAATGAACCATTAATTAGAAATTTTTTTCTTAATTTAAGATTGTTCTTTTTGGAAAATGAGCATATTGTCTAATTTTAAATATTTGTTCATGAATATCTGACAAAAGTAAATCCATCTGGTTTTCAAAGTAATTAAAAATGAACTAGTGTGAGGCTCAAAATTATCTCTACAGTATGATTTCATTTGAAATAATAGAAGTCTCTTTTCAAATACTGAAACAGGTTTTATTTTTATATTTAAAAGAATATGATCTTAGTCATTGAATAAATACTCATCATCCATTTCAGAAACATATTTATTCAATTTATTTAACATTATAAATACAACATTAAAAATTGGAACAATTATCCCGACTCTCACAAAATTATTTTTATTTATGAAATTTATAAAATATATCATGTTATGATGATGTCATCTATCAATCTGTATCAGTGAATCATAAAATTAAAAAAAAAAACAACATAAGTTTAAGGTAATGAATATGTGTATTGTTTACTCTGAACCAGATATTAACAACAACAATGTCATGAATTGGAAAGGATTGTCTTTGGATTTAAAACAAATTGCGAATGCTTGGAATTCAAGAATGTGTTTTCAAGCAGCAGCTAAGTGAAGCAGTATTCAGTACCAAAGTTAACTATACAATATATCGTGGAAAATATTGTGAGAAGAAAACATTGCAATCCTTCAAAAGCTTAAACTTAAGCTAGATGTACCATGAAATTGTGCCAGAAAATATTGCTTCTGATTTCTCAAACAACTCAATGACTGTGACATGTCTTAATCAGGGGCACTCAATAAATATGTTCTCAATATATAGCCTCAAAGAAAAACTCTTTTGCTAAAAAGTCATCCTTGCAAAGCTCGATTAGTATGTGACTACTTTGAAAAAAGAATGATTTTAGGAATTCATTTTTATAGAGCGATGAGGTGAAAATTAAATCATTTGGTTGGAATCAGGTACAGTTATGCAGAGGAAAAGTTATGAACCTGAGGAACACTGCCCCTAGTGTAAAATGTGGGTAGGGGGCAAGCTTATACTTTAGGGGAGTTTTTGTGAAAATGGAAAGGGCCATCTATTTAAAATCACTGGAATCATGAAAAAAGAATACTCAGATATTTTAAAAGAAAATCTGAATGATTCAGCTAGGTACATTTTTGTAAGATGACATTTCACTTTCCAACATGATAATGATTCCAAACATAAGGGCACTGGTAAAAAAATTGACTCTAGGACATCAAGATCAACATCCTACCTTGGCCTGCTAGGAGTTTGAACCTGAAAAAATTGTGGCAAGAACTTAGATTTCATTCAAGATAAACTTTACATTTAGTAAAGTCAGAGAAATTTGCATTTAAAGAATGGATACTATAAAGAAAGAAATTTGTATTAGCTAATTATAGAAAACATTTACTTAAAATTATTGATAAAAGAGTTTATACCATTGATTATTAATAGAAGTATACAGATAATTTTGTTCTTGCCTATTTTATTCCAGTTTTGTTCCTAATTTTACTGAATTGAATTCCATTTCTGAAATGGATTATTCAAGGCCTAAGATCATCTATTAGGTTGGTGCAAAAATAATGACGTAATAATGTCGTTTTTTGATGTTAAAAAATACGTCAGAAAATGACATTATTACGTCATTATTTTTGCACCAACCTAATAATTTTTATATATAAAAAATTTTTCAGTATATAAAAAAGAAATTACATTATTTGAAATGAAGTTGATTGTTCTATATTGATAATTTCATGCTTCATTGTACCTTATTTGTCAATGTTCCTTGACAGAGATGCAAATTTTTTTTTTTGTGTCTGTAACTTAGTTGATTTTACTGTCCTTAAAAACAAAATTATTCCAATCTTTTCCTTATATATTGTTACCTCCAAATATTTAATGAATTTTCATATTGACTTTTGAATGCTATTAGAAAGGAAAATGTTCAAATTTGAATGATTTTTCTTAAAAATGACTGAAAAGATGAGGACAGCGTTTTTTGTATCAACTAGTAATCCAAATTGTATAGGCGGTGGTACTATTTATTCTCTGCCCTCTTCGTTGTGACTTTCAATTTTCATTAAAATATGTATCTGTTTTTTTTCTTATATTTAATTATTCATTTACTTCATGTCGCATAACTATAATCGCCATTGAGGTTTGTGTAAAACAAAAAAATTAACTTTTTTTTTCCTCATAATTAATTTCTCTTCTTTTTTGTTTTTGCTATTTTTATTTTTACAATTATTATAAAACAATTCAGTAATTTGTATACTCCCATAAAAAAGAATTTATGTCTGACATTTTTAGCAAGAACAGACCAACTTCAATTTTAAAGTCATAACAAATTCATAATTTTACATTTTCAATATTTTTACAAACAAATTTTTTAATATAGCAAATTTATAGAACTTTATTAGATTATTGACATGTGTTTACTAATGTTGATTGAAGAATGATGCACACCAATTTTTTTCTTTGAGTGTCTTTCATTATATAAAAAAATGTTTACAAAACAAATATACTGAACATTTTACTATGAAAATTCAAGATTACATAAACTATTGCACTTTTTGACTTTAACAGAATTTGGTAAGTTCATTTTGTTTTCTTTTTATGATCATATTACTTACTTTCATTTAAATTGTTCTTGTTTAAACAATTATGAAAACCACTATCAGGTATTGAAAATAATAAAGAAAAACTTAAATTCAAATTTGTAAATTGTAAATTTTATTTGAATGTTTTAATATTTGAGAATATCATAAAACCTTTTCTAATATGATAGCATTTTGGAACTGAACTGCTCTTGTCATTGTGTTTTATGCTCAATTCTCTTTTCTGCTTGTGCTTTGTAAAGCAATTGATTTGAAATCTATGATTAGATAGAAACAATCGATTTGTTTGCCTGGGCTACTAATCAAATCTCTGTCCCTTTGTTTCATTATCTTGATAAAGCATTTCCATCAAGAGCCAACAATTTTTTAAAAGTCCATTTTGGTTAAATTATGATTTACCCTTCTCTCTTCACTTCCAAGTCACAGATTTAATGTCACCATCAAAGTATGGAGTTCAGTTTCATTTGAGTTATTTTGAGAATATCAGTAATGTGTTTTTTTTCGATATACTTTATTGCGAAAGAAGGCTCTTACTCTCTTTTGTCATTCGTTGCCAGCAATTGTTAGTATTGCCATTAGTTTTACTCACACAAGTGACATTAGACCAACAATTTTCTTTCTTTCTTTCTTGTTATAAGGATTTTTTCTTAGGCACTCATCAAATGTTTTTGCTTCACCTTGGTTGCTATATGAAATTCTCCTTCAGAGTAACTCAAGATTTTATAACTTGCTAATTTTAACTTGAAGAAATTGCCAAAGTAATAAGTTTGAGAAAAGAATATAAAAAATACAATCATAATTCCTTAACTCTTCTTTTGCTATTGAAATGAAAAAATACTTTTTTTGCAACAAGTCGGATGTAGGTGTTGATGTGTAAAAAAAAAAAAAAAAAAAAAAAAAAAAACAACAAAAAAACAACTGCAAAATGCAGTTAGATACAGCTTTGCAAATGGGTGTAAGGTGTAAAGGTTCCTAAAAAAAAAGTTTCAATTGTGCCTTTCATATAGTTGTATTATATACTTGTCCTGATAAGGTATTGACAGTTGAATGAGTATAAACCAGTTATTAAAAATAATAAATGCATAAATAAAATTAGTAATCAAATTAAGAAATTGCAATTTTTGCAGCATGCAATATGGAAAATCTTTTTTTTTTTTTTTTTTTTTTTTTTTTGATTCTTTAAAAAAAAGTTTATTGTGACAAGATAACTCTGACTATTAACTGCTAATTGTCATTCCTTTTAGTTTTAATAAGAGAAATAAACAGGAAAGAATCCTTGACTTGTTGCACTCTACCAGCCATAGTGATATACTATTGATGAAAATTTAATAGTTAAGTGTAGTGGTAATTAGCATTTGTAAATAATTGATATAAATTTTCTAAATCTGAAGCCTCTGCTTGAGGTCATGTAGAAGCTGATGAAGATGGTATTTTAGCAAATAAAGTTTAACATGCAAATGATTGTATTATAGTTTTCAATTTAGCCTTTAATGATGATCTTTGGCTTTCTTTATTTTTATTTTTTAAATGTACAAGCTTAGAAAATGACAAAAGAATGGCTTGATACTGTATATTGGTTATTAATACTCTAGAAAATGTATTCATTAATATCTTTTATCATTGATTGTTTAATAGAGCTACAAAAATAATTACATTTATACTTACATGTTTAAAAGAAGCTATGTTAACCATTTTAAAAGATGTGTTGATGTGCTATTGTTTCTCTGCGTTTTTTTGTTTTTTTTTAAATATCTAATTAGGTTTTCTTAAATCTGTCAGTTCCAAACATTTCCATTGGCATTTACATTCTTCTGTCTGATAAATCAGAAGAGACCATAAAAAAAATAAAATGAAACAATGCATTAGAGGTGGGGGGGGGAGTTAATTGATTTATTGAACTGCTTTTAATGTCTGTTGCATCTTTGGTTTGTATTTTTGAAAAATCACATTCCATTCTACTTAATGCCTTGATTGCTTTAATCTGTGAGACCATAATTGTTTTTGAAGCTGTTATTACCACTTGGTCTTTTGCTTGTATACCAAGCACTTGATATCAGAACATATCTGCATGGAGAATTCTTGTTGTCATGGTAACATTACTCGAACCATCTTTATAGTGTCAGTGTTTTCTATTGTTGGTTACCCATGCAAGAAAATTCTGAATATAACAATGTTGGATTAAATAATTTGGTTATTCTTGAAATAGCAGACAATAAAGTATTAGGCAAATAAAGGTTGAAAGACTTAAAATATTTGTTTTTATTGCCATTATAATCTTTCACTTCAGTAATTCTTAATTCTTCAACCATATTAACTATTGTTTTAATGCTGTCATATTGCAAAATGTACCTTACATTCTTTTTAACTTTTTATACATTTCCATAGTTAATTATAACTGTTTTTCATATATATATATATATATATATATATATATATATATACACACACACACACACACACGTAATTGATATAATACCCAATTGATAGTGTATAATTATCTCAAAAGTGAATTGAACATGTGCAAGTTGGTATTTTCAAACTAATTAGATCTTTATATTTACGCACATGAATATTTTTGATAGCATTGTTGAGTATTTAGCATTGTGTTAATTTGGTATTTAATTATTGATTGGTTTACTAGCAAGAACACCTGGCATGCATGGAGGGGAAAAGGTTCTTTAATATATTTTGTTTTATATGGCATTAAAAAAAAAAATTACACAATTTACACATGTAAAAAGAATTTGTTACTGAAAAAAGTGTTCTGATTCCCAAAACAAATCATGCAGTCCTTTAGTTTGACAGGGTTTCTTTGGATACAATATTAGTGCTTTGCCCATTGAGTGTCAGTATGAAAAGTTCATTTGGAGATGGAAATGAACTTGAAACATTATCCTTGATGGTAATGGCAGCGCTCAACCTCATTGGGAATTGAAATTACTTGAATTCAAAGAGTAAGTTTGTAGAGATCCTGGAAATGAACAAATTCTCCTTTTTATCTGCACCAGTTGGGATAGTTACCTCAATGACAGTTACTTGATACCTATTGCACAACTTTAGAGGGTTGAAATCCTGAGAATCCTGATGAGCATCCCAATTTCTAGTTGAAGCTTGTAAGGAAGAACACCAGTTAATTGAAGAGTGTTGAGGAATAGCCACCATGATGTTCAAAACACTGTTGACTTGTAGAGCTGAACTTTCTCAGATACCTACTGCAGGAACTTTACAATTGTCTTTTATTGGATCATTCTTTAGAGCAAGAATACCTTATTCACAAAGTCACAGGTAGTTTTTGTAATTTCAGACCATTTTCTTTACATTTTAAACAACTTCAGTTTAATCCTAACTATTTTAGAATTTTTCTCTGAAAATGTTTTACAAACAAAACAAAAACAAATTCATGTTTTTTAAGCCCTTCATGTTTTCAGTTTCATCTGGTGACCTTCAAATACCTTAAAGGTCATCCCACTCTCTCTTATGTGATTAAATTGTAGCTAATTTGAAATATCTTGACACATGCCTAAATGTATTATTTTTTTTATATAGATGCTTAATTCTGTTTGCACTTAGTTTATCTGTTTCTATAAAGAGATAATTTATCATTCACATAAGTTATTGGACATTATAAAACTAATACCTGATGGTGGGAAGATTTTCAAGTTTAAGATGTTTGCTCAACTAGTTTAAGAATTAACACTGAGATAGCAGTTTTGGCATAATGGCAAAAGGTTTGTTTGCTTCTTTTATCCCCAAAGACAAACTTTTAGTCAGTTTTTAAAATTCTAGGTGGTTAGTATTAATAATTCTAAAGGATTATTTTATAATGGCCAAGAAAAAGTTTTGTTTTATAACCCAATTCATTCATTTTTGCTATTTTTCTATGAAATTACTGTATTTGATAGTATCCATCAGACTCTTTTTTTTTTTTCCTAAAAAAAAAACAAAAAAAAACAAAAGAATTTCATAAATATTTTTAATAAATGCATGAAAAAAAATTCATTTTGAGTTTGACCAAAAATGAAACTTGAATGTTCCAGTAACATTTGATGTGTTTCAACAGTTTTTGTTTTTCCTAACATTCTCTGTTGAAATATGTGGCCATTAGATATGGCACTTGGTGGTGAATGACCCATATAGATTTTAATGTACCTAAGAGTTTATATTTGAAGGTCTAAGTTGGTCTGTTTAAACAAGAATTGTCCTCAAGTTTATCTACTTGCTTCCAAGATAAAGTAGTTGGTAATGCCTTCTCCAGTTGATGTCCATTTGCTGCTTTAGAAGACTGCTGACAAATTTTAAATATCTGCTTGTGTTGGTTGTTGCTTGGGATCTCACAGTTGAACATGTCTGTTTCTATCATTAGTATTACTCCAAGAGGTTCATATACATAACACTACACTATAGCTATTGATTTAGTTTTGTACTCACTCAAGCTGCTGCTACTGGGACAGCAGACTAGTGCCATTCCCTGCTCAAATACCTACAAGCCTTGTGTTTCTTTCACTTGATAGGTCACTTGCTCAGTGTTTAATCAATGTTCACCATTTAGTAGCATTCCATTAAAGAAGTGATAGCATTCATATAAGATGGAAGTACTTTTTTTAGCCAAGTTTTCAGATTTCTCATAGCCAGGTTTAAAGTCTTTCGGAATGTCTTGGCAGAGGGACTTGTTGGGGTCCCATGAGTTTATTTATATTATAGGTAGCCTGTTTATATTAACAGCAAAAAATGGCATTTCAAAAATTATAAAATTAAAGAAAAAATTTAGTCAGCAAACAGGTAAATATTGTAATTTATAGCGTAAATTGCACACCTTTTATTTATTTTAAGATGAATGATTGTAGTAAACTGTTCCTGAGTTTAAAATAACTTTTGTTGCTATTAATATTTGATTTCTACCAAATCGTTTCTGTTGCAGTAGCTCCAAATGAAGATAGAAATAGACATGAAAAATAAATGTATATTAAATTCATTGTAGTCTTTGTTTTCTTCCTGAATTTTATGGATGTGTTTAAATCCTGTTTGGAGCCCTCAAGAATTCTCATTTTTATATATGTATTACAGTATCCAACTTGATAGTAACAGCAATAAGTATATGCTCTCATTATTTAACTTATAAATGACCTAATATTGAAATGAGAAGCTTTTTTTTGCTTTAAATTGTTTCATTTCTTTAACTATAAGGTTTTCTTGCCACAATATATTGTAAACAAACTCGGTCAAAATTTATAACACAAAGGCTATCTTTCCTTTTAATTGTAACCATTGATTTCTCTCTTTTGGCTTTTCTTTTTCAGTTTTTAAAGTCTTTTTACATTTTTCTTTTCTATTGAAAGCAGATTTGTATATCCTAAAAGGTGATATTTTTCTCTCCATAAATATATCCAGACAGAGATAAGAATTTATGTATTAATCTAACACTTGGAAAAAAATTCAGATATCTTTTATTATTAGTATATCTATCCTTTACGAACTTAGGTTCACAGCTTTTTTCCTTTCCAATATTACATTTTAGCAGGGTTAAAAATTTTGGAATTTTTTTTTTTATTTTTGCTTATAAGTATGTTTAACAATTTTCTAAAAGTTGTTCATACTTGCATCCAGCCTTCTGACCGGACTGACTGATGTTTTTTTTTTTTTTTTTAAAGGTAGACTGTTCATCATGATTGTTATTTTACTTGTTCTCAAATCTATATCAACTCAGTTTGTGGCAACATTAGTGGCATTATGTTTATTTAGAATTCTGATTGGTTGTTGGTGATATCATCCTGAATTCTAATAGCTGATTGGTGGACCAGTGCCCAGTCTATTTGAATACTTATGTTAATTTTACATCTCTTAGTGAAATTATATTATAACCAAATGAAATTGTACTTTTTTCTATTTTTTTCAATATCCAACCTAGCTGAAAAAGAGGAGTTTATTTTAAAATATTCAAGGGTTATAGGTTATCATACTGCTTGCCATTTAGAAAAAGACAAACTTAATATGATTTACTTTTATTGGCCTGCAACAGATTAATTTTTTTTTTTTTTTTTTAGGAAAAGATGAGAAAATTGCAAACACTGATGAGCACAAATTATATTTCATCATACTTGTCCTATTTTTTCTTTTTTGGTTATTTAAAAATATATATATATTGAATCTGAACAATTTCTGTTATCACTATCAAATTCAAAAGATATATTGAAGAACTTTTGTATTTTGGCCATTCTCATGATAAATTTTTCCATTTGAATCAAATTGTTTTTAATTAAGTACCATTTCAATTACATAAAAAAAGAATTCTATTATGCCTTAAAATTGTAATTCTTTCTTTTACAACTTATTTCAGTTGCTGAAGAATTGAACCAGTTTATTAATTTATGTTGTGCTTCCCATATTACTCAAGAGATAAAATTATGCCTGACAATTTTGTATTTTCCAGCTCTTTATTTTAAGTATTAAATTGGCTAAAATGTAAAAAGTTACCATTGCTGAAGATGATATTGCTTAATGTGTAATTTCCTGAAACATTACAAATGATAAGAATATTATTGGCTGCATTTTCAGCATGTAGAGATTCAAAACCAATTACTATCTGGAAGATCTGACATACAAATTTATATATCAGACTAATTGAGTGCATTATAATGACAATATAGAAAAAGGCTCATGTCTTAAACATTTTGTCCCTCAGAAGGACTTCAATAAAACCATTATTAGCCTATTGATGTTGTATATATGTTGCAGGATAGAAATACAACAAATACTGATTATAATTCTATAGAGAAACAATGAAGATATAAGGGTACTTAAAAAAAAAAAATTTTTTTCAAAAAATGTACAATTTAATATTCCTACATTTTCAGTAGAAATGTAGAACTGTAACTAGCATTTGTTGTACTCTCTCTACATATATAAGCCCCTTTGATAAAACCATTATTTGTATGAAGGAATCTTTTTGAGAAGTGAAATACATGATTTTTTTTTTTCATCATTGTATATTTAAATAACATATCCTAACACAAGTTGGGTAAACTTTTAAAGACCATCTAAAGGTATTTTTTTTATATCTGCTGAAATAAACAAAAATATTGACCTGACCATTCCAATATTTAAGATAAATAATATACCAATCTTTTTATTTTGCTGTGCGTATGAATTTAAAATGGAACTTCAAATAGTATATTGTGCTGCCTTCATTCTCTTTCATAAAAGTATGTTTGCTTTTTATGGCTAATGAATTTAAATTTCAGTTGCTGTCTTTAGACTTTTATAGGAAAGTAAAATAAATCTTACAGGCAATATTGTGGGAAAATGGTCCAGACAGAAAAGCCACTACTTTTAATCATTCTGATTATGAAGGCTCTAAAAAATTAATTTTCTCACATGCTGAAAATCCTTGCTACCACTGCAGGGGTCAATAACAGATACTGTATTATAGTTACAGAAGCCTACACACATTCATTACACTATTTTACTCATGCCTTGAAAAAATGCTAACCATTTAAGTAATTTTGCAAGTGAATTGTACTTATAAAATATTAAAACTTTTGTTGCTCTGCATACTTATGTTCAATACTTTCTGAATATTAAACAAATAACATTTTATTCATCACTGAACAACAGTGATTTTACGTCACTAGAATAATAATAATTTCTACGTCATCTCTCTTCTGGTGACGTACAAGTGTATTACACACACACACACACACACACACACACACACACACACACACACACACACACACACACACATTATTTCTTACCCTTTGTTTTCTTGATATGCGAAAAAATTATCAGAAACAAGGGTAAACAGTTATTAAAAATTTAATATAAATTGCCAAAATTAAATTTGTATGGCATAAAAATACATTTTTACTTTCAAACATTAGTCTTTTTTTTTTTTTTTTTTTTTTTAGAATTTTTTGATTACTTGATGCTTTTATACAATGACTATATAAGTAGCACTGATGGATTCTAAACTAAGATAGTCAATTCAATATAATCTATTTTTAATATTATGTAATACTCATCTGTACTTAGAAGGGAATAATCTTTCATAAAATTCATTACAAATCTTTTAAAAAAAAAAAATAAACTTTAATTCTTACATGTGAACATCATATACTGACTGTTATTGAAAGTAGTGATCTGATTCAAAATGCAAATTTGAGAATTCTTTCAGTTTGTGTTTATAATTCACACCCTTAGACTGACCATCAAATATTTACTGGTTCACTGATATAACTCTTTATTGAGTTTTCAAGTGCTGAAACAATCAAAGTTTTTCTTAATAGTGTAGGTATTTTTGTTTTTATCATTAGCTCACTTCCAAAAAAAAAGCGGGGGATTAATGATTTTCTTAAGTGGATATTGTAAATTTAATGCCAACAATGCTGATCATTTTATCAAAGAAGTCTTTTTTTTTGGTTTGTTTTACTTATTTTCTTAACATTTGACAAATTTTTCACAACTTGATTCTTAGACTACAGTAGCTTACTTTAAGATGCTTGAGTATAAAACTCAAGACAATCATTGCAGATAATCTGAGGTAATTTTCTGTTTTGTATATTGAACTCATTAAATTCTTTAAATCTATGCAAAAATATACAGCAAGTCATTCCAACTCTGAGGAAATTTTTTTTCCATAACTACAGACAAATAAGAATAATTTTAATTGATTATTTATGCAAAATATTTGGTAAATAAGAGTAGCTAAAATGAATATTTCCTTTCTCTTGTACACATGTATAAAATCTACAGGTATTTTGTGTTGAAGTTACTTTTTGTATGTTTGCCTTGCTGTTTTTTTTTTGTTTTTTTTTGTCCTCTATATTTTGCTTATATTTCCATAATACTACAAAATCTCTTTCTTCATCTTTCTATATTTAATGCCTGCTTTTGTGTCTATTTTCTCATATTTATCTCTCGACTATTTTCATTATTTCATGGATATGCAGAGCTTTTTTTTTTTCTCTCTCTCAAAGCAACATTTTTTTTAAATCTTTCTACACAATATTTAACGTGTGATGTTCTCTTCTGTTCTGTTCAATGTTCTGCATCTCCATATTTTTTTAATACGAATTGTCTCTGTATGGACACACATATACATGTGTGTGTGTGTTTTCATTTTACCTATAGTTAACTTTTTTCCCTTAATACTAACACATTTCTCATTTGCTTTTCCATTTCCAGTAATTTAGATTTCACAAAACAACTTTCATGTTAGTCTCTCATGTTATAGAACTATCATGAAAGAAATAACCCTCAAGTATCTGCAATAAATTTCCTCTTTTATTCTCTTTTTTTTCATCAAATTCTTTATCCTTTAGTGTTTCTCTCATTTATTTTATATCACTTCATGATGCAATGTCTACAACTCATGATAGTAATTGTTGTAGACTTTAGCAGTAACTTTTCTTACTATTTTTAAATGACAGTTTCTCTCCTTGTTCTCCTTTTTTTTCAAAGTGCCTCTTTCCTCTCCTTTTTTCTTCTATCTTCCACTTGTTTTTATCTACTAAAACAATATGAATGAAGAAAAAAAAAAAAAATCCAATCAAAACTACATTTCTCAAACACACTTCTTCACCTCTTTTTGGCCATCACAAATTTTCCTCCTCTCTCTTTCCACTCTGAATAGTATCACAAATGAATGAATGAATGTATGAATGAATGTACAAATGAATGAATGAGGGGAAACAGGCAGGCAGGTGGGCAAGCAAGCAAGCAAGCATGTTGCTGTAGTTTAACTGTATGTACATACAAAATGAATAACTTGTTAAATGAATGAATAGTATTGCACCCACATGATGCCCATGAATATTAGTGGATAATCGATCCATGCATTTTGCTATTGATTGTGTACCGAACATTCCATAGTCTTAGTTGCCCAACTTGATACTAAGTCAGGTATCTTACTGACCAGAATGTCTCCTTTACACCAAAGCTGATTTTAACTCTCTTCTCTTACCACTGATTTACTCTGCTCCAGCAATAATATTGACATTTGTCAGGATACCTCAAAACCAATATTGATTCCTTCTCTTTCCTTATTTTTATCTTTCTTTTTTTTTTTATTTTATAAATTTTCATATTTATTTTCTCCTAGAAGCATTTATTGAATTCATCATTTCAAAGCATGAGAACAGTGATGGAATTATCGTTCTTTTTAATCATTATCTAATTCTGGAAAAAAGCTAAATTTAGAAACTCTATCCACACTACGTCTGTTTTTCCACCTCTTCCTTCTCCTCCTTTGTCTTTTTATAGATAGCAGCTCTACTTTTCTTCACTCAAGCTACGGCTATTCCTTTTTCTTCCTCCCCCACATTACCATCATTCCTCCAACTACTTCTGTACTTACGCATGAATGTACCTCTCTCTTTTTTTCCTTCTTAGTTCCTCTCATATCATTTTTAATTCAGTTAAATTTTCTTTCTGTTCTTCTTCCTATCATCATCCAGCATCTGTAGTCCTCCAATATATTTGTATGGTGTTTTTACTCTACAGCATTCCCACTTGATGTAAGTATGTTTTCACATGCACACACACATACTATATATATATATATATATATATATATATATATATATATATATATATATATATATATATAAAAACTGTATGTCTATACTTCTGTATATATGCTAGTCTTCATATTCTGTGTAATTTTTGTAATATATGCAAACACTTTTAATTGCATGTTGCATAACTGCGAATATGCACAACAAAGCCATGCCATCAAAATTACATTGTCACATTCAAGGTCTTCCAAGTTAGATGTCGGACATGTTACCCTAACCCATCTCTTCTCTAAAGTATGATGACAGAACACAAAAGATTTTTTTTCCTAACTTAGTTCTTCCCTGTTACCCAAAATACATACTGCTAGTGAACAATGAGGTAATGCTGATGTTGTTCCTATTTTTGATTAGTCAGTCCTGCTCCTTCCACGGTCCTCAAATCAAACACATCAACCTTGAAAGAAGAAAGCCACCTGATGTTGTCATTAGAAAAATGACAATGATTGTATACTGCACAACTTCATTTGTCTTCCTTCTCTTCTGTAGGTTACGTTGTTCTCAGGTTTATCTTTGTTAAATTAATTTCTAAATTCTTTTAGGTTTTAATCAGCAACTCTTATTACTCTAAATTTTCTCTTTTCTTTTTTTTTCTCTTTTTTTTTATATCCACATGTTTTGGATACTCTCTTGGTAACTTATGTATGTATACATATATACATACTAACTGAATTTTTATATATAATATATGTGTGTGTGTGTGTATGTATATGTACTTGGGTTTGTAGGTACTATTGTATTTTGCTTGTATCTACCAATTGAGGTATTTCTATTTGAAAGATTTGAGATTATTTTTTCTTTTCCTTCTTTAACCTCCTTCCTATACCAACTACTCTTCCTTGGTTTCCAGCTGCAAATATTTGTCCTCTTATGTTTATATTTATAATATAAACCTACAACTCGATTTATCAAGCACCATTTGTTCTGCATCAAAGCTGTTTTTCTGCTGAAAAATGCCTACATTACTGATTTGCTTTTTGAACAATATTCTAACACAGTACAATTTTCCATTGACCTCGTATAACATTGTCACTACACTATTTATCTAAGATCTAGTTATAACATGATTTATCAATTATTTTTGCTAGTAATTACTTTTGGGATTAGCATTTTACTTTTGTTATTGTATAAACAAATTACAACAGCTAACATAATTCAAAATTTAACCAAATACTCTATCAGCTAAGTACTGTTGTTTTGCACCTTTTACTTTTTTGATAGAATTTCTGCTAAATGTTCAATGTTGTCCGTTTTATGTGAATATTACACTAGACTGACCACTTAGAACATGAGTTACTTTGTTTTAGTTTACTTTTGCTTTTGGTTTGACTTCAGAGATAATCTCATCAGTCAGACACCTTAAATCCTTTTCTCTTTTTTTTTCTTCTTTTTCTTTTTTTTTTTTTTTTTTTCTGTTAAACCCTTTCTTGTTCTGCCTCTTTGACACTTATGTCATTGTTGGATTATTTGTTTATATTGCTTTTTCTAGAATGTCTTTGATATAAATCATTAAAATGTTATAATTCAAACTATAAAGAGAAATTCTTAGGCTAGGAATAACATTCCTAGCACATTATTCTTGTCATAAATACCAGGAACAGACATAATGAAATGTTAGTCAATGAAAGTGCGCTCTATTACTAAAGAACTTTAGATTCATCCTTACACTGTATTTTGGATATACAGGAAAATGGAGGTGGGGTATAAATTGTTTTCATCGCAAATAGTAGCTTAACTCTTGTCTTTGTCAATACCAAAGAAAATTATAGCTCATGCCACATAGTGTGTACAGAAGTTACTGTATTTAAAGAATCATTCATGTATTTACATTGTGAGTTGTTTAGTTGCATATAAATATAAGCAAGATAATCACCTATACTATGTTGCTTGATTAGAGAAACTATTTATTTTATTTTGATTGGTGTTTGATGCTGTCGGAACCGCAATCATCAATAAACATGATTACAAGGAGATGGTGAAAAGTTTTCAGCCTGACTTGCTTCAAAAGATCAGATTTTTTTCATTTATTTTGGTGTTTTGGTTAGGTCGGGAGCTTTTTGCACCTGTATGAAGCATGTGTACCATCAGATTCTAGGTTTTTATAGGTAATGGTGTAATACTAATCAACACTTGGTGAAGGTAATAAACCTTTTTACTTTAATTTTGAAATGACTACTTTTTGACCTTACTTGAATTTCATATTCTTCTTTTTAAACAAAAAATCATAGAATTTGTAATCAGTTTGTTTTCTTACTGCCTTGATTTCTATTAAAACATATTTATAGGTTTACTTAAGTGGTGAGAGAAAAAGATACTGGATAAATATTTCCAAAACTTCTGTACTAATTAGCTCAATAGTGAAATGGATTTTTTGTTTTCATTCTAGAATCAATTTTAGAAATTTGGAAAATATACTGCATTCTTACTCTAGGTCACGTGATGTTCATTTCTTGAGTGCATCACATGTCCTACAGTATTCCATGACTATTTTCTGTAGATGTGCTTTCCATCTATACTAGGAATTGAACAAATTTAATATTTTAAATTTACCGTTAAATATTTATATTTAAGGAGTCTTTTAGAATTTATTTTATTCATTGCCATTAAATTATGTAGGAAATGAAAAAAAAAAGTCTTTCATATTTCTTTTTTACACATATGAAGAACTACATGGGATTCCTTTTTATACTAACACCAAATTCTCTCAAATTTTTTGTACATTGCAAATTTACTTCTTTTTTCTCTTTTGTACACTTTAGAGAACAAAGCAATCTTGTTCATTGCAATTATTTATTTAGGCAGAAAAAATGAATGATACTCTGTGAAATTTAATTTTATTTTAGCTTTTACTTTAATATTAAAAGATTCAAAAATCAGTGTTTAGGAACTGTTCACAATTTATCAAAATGATTTATATTTCTATATATGGCTTGTTGAATGAAATATCATGGGTCATTTGATAAAATTTCTATGAAATAACTTTAATAAGTTTCCTATCATCCACAGTTAATGGGTTATGGCAAGATTTTCATACCTTATCTGTTACATTCATCTACTTGTAAAATCTCAATGCACATCAAAATTTAATCTTTCTCAATTTTCATTTTCTAACCCACATATTTTATACAAACATATACCAAATAATACAATGAATATTTCTGCAACAAATAAGTCTAGCATGTAGTGAGAATAGACGACCCAATGATTCTATCTTTTCAATTATTCTGGTAAATTATATTCATGTCTCCTCTGTTTATTTTCTCATCTCCAATCTTGGCCCAGCCCCATCTCCATTGCACATATCTCATTAGTAATTCACTTGCCAGCATCTTGTGCCAAATTAATCACCACATCTTCATATTATGTCAGATTATTTCATTTTGGCTGACCACAAGAAGTGGTTAATCTCACAGAGAACTTGCACTAACAATACCACAGTGAAAAGCAATGACTCTGTTGCTATAGATTATTATACTTTAAGCCACAAGGCCTATAGATTACATTAGTTTAATTCATGGTCAAGTGAAGTCTGATAAACAAATTAAAGTCTGAATGAAAAAGTTAATTGCTTTTCTAAAGTTATTCACAATCAATCTTAGACCTAACATGTAGATATTGCAAATTATAAGTATTAATCACTGAAAGGAATGTCCCTTTCTTTCAGAAATTTGACTTGTGTGATAAATCTCACTGACTACAGCAAAAACGGTCTCTATTAGCAAATCTAATACAGATGTTTTGTTTCTTCTATCTCCGTTCTACAAGTCATATAAATATAAAATTATTCTCTTGTTAAAGCAATAGACAAGAAAAAAAAAACCTACAAGTCAATCTTACAATGCTTAGTTGATGTAGAGAGTGTTATAATTTGACAAAATAATATTTTAATCATTCATGCTTACAAAGTGATCAGAACATTAGATTGAAGGCTTAAACTCTGGCTTAGTTCCAGAATGAAATCTCTTAAACTAGAGAAAGAATGATTCTGCTATTTTATATACAGTCTTTTGTTATGACAGTGAAGTGATATTTTGATCATCCATTAAATCATAATTTTCAAAATATTTAAATTAATACTTGCAATATATCATCCTTGCTTTTTTATTGTTTACTAAATGGAGAAAAATTTTACTTTTTGAATATTAAAAGTTGTTATTTTAGATTTTGATTACTAAGTGTAAAAAAAAATATAAGCAAAACAAAGAAAACCTTCACAGTACCTAAAATATTTTTAGATTGGATGCAAATTCTGTTACAAGATTTTAATATTGCTTGCATAGCTTTGTAGTTTTAACCAGAGACAAAATTTTCTCATATACAAATGCAATATTTCTAAAACTTGCAATGTCTTCAACAAATCTATGATGCTCCATTAAAATACAGATTATAACATAACAAAAATGACTTTGTTTTAGATTTGATTGATTTATTAATGATATTTTTTAAGATATGCAAGTAGTATAATGGATATTAGTCCAAAAAGTGGAACCTGTAAGCCAGGTTCAAATTCCAGGTTACTTTTTTTGCATTCACTTTAGCACAGATACTCTTGGGAAAGGCATGAGTCTGCCCCTTTTTCTCCCAATTATGGGTTAAATAGTAGGGTAAACTAGACTCTCTAGCTTTAGGTTGCAACTTGTCTAGGGGAAGGAAAGCTCTGAATTCAAAATCATGAAGGGAATAGGGATACCACTCCCCTTTCTTAGCAAAAAATGCATGGCAATTCACAGATAATAAAAGGAATCTTTAATAATATAGCAATTCCTTTAGTTTTCGTGTCTTTCAGGTGGATTCCTTGTCAATTAGATCTTCAATCCAGACGATAGATGATGAAAAAGCAATTAAAACATTATTTTTTATTATCTTCTATGTGATTTATATCTTTTGAACATGGGCAATCGTGGATCTTCACAACTTCTTTTCCTTTCTAGGTTTTAGTAAAGTTTAACATTTCACTAACCCTACTACTCACTGTTCTGCCATCAGTTTATACAAGTTTGTTAGGTTACTCACCGTTTCTCTCTGTCACTTTTGTTATTGTTATATTTTTTTTATTTACTCATCCAGATTTTTCATAAGCAAATTCTGCTGATGACAGAATATTAAGTAGTTACAAATCTTATCTTATTTGTCTGATACAAGGCCACAAATATGCAAACACAGTGAGGATTACTCAGTACACAGTAGTAATGGTTCAGCTAACTAGTTCAGTAACCATTATCCCACAGAAAGCCACTCAGATTTATGAAACTTTCAGTATATGCAAATTATAAAACCTTTTTTAATTTCTAGTTCAAAGTAATTAAGCTTAAAATAGCATTAATTTTATTTCCTTTTGACTGATTAAAGTGTTTGAGATGAGATTGACTTTAAATGCAGTGAACCTTTAGAAATTGGATTTTCATCTCCCTCCAAATGATTTTATATCTCTCCAATTTTGTTCTCTTGAGCAAATTTTGAAAATTGCTTTTCATTAGAACATTTACAGGATTTCATAAAATCTTTCTCACAAGTATCTATTCTCATGGCTCCACTTTTTTATTCTTTGATGACAAAGATTATAAGTTTTAAAGTTTTCTTTTTTTTTATACTACTTAAACATAATAAATTTTTTCCCAAAATAAGATGTTTACTTTTTGTTTACTATTCAGCTAAATTCTTTATTTACTCCATAAGAATGTTAACTTTTGACTCTCATTACAAAAACTGGCTCAGGCTTTAGCTGAATAAAGTATCATTCATGTATTGCCAAAATTTTTCAAACTTGTTAGATTACATTTTGATCTCTATGTGAGATGAGATAATTCTCTTAGTGATTGAAAAAAATGTTGACATTTTTGTTATTCATGATTTGTTTTAATTTTGTTCCTAGGCCCCACAGTGTGAGCATGCCTTCTGCTCTGTATGCATCCATGAGTGGCTGACCCGCCAACCAACCTGTCCAGTTGACCGCAATCCTATCACTCCGAACCAGTTGAAGCCTGTACCCCGCATCCTTCGCAATTTATTGGCACGACTCTGCATCACGTGTGAAAACGTTAACTACGGCTGTACCGCAGTGGTTAATTTGGATATGCTGCAGGCCCACCTCCAGGAGTGTGAACATAATCCTAAGAAACCTGTCCACTGTGAGGCAGGATGTGGACTGGTTGTACCTATGGACGAACTAAAGGTTAGTGACCATACTCTTGTTGTTGTTGTTAACTGTAATTCTATCTCCCCTACCACCTGACATGATTTTCATATTTAACCAACGTTCTTTCACTCTGAAATTTGATTTTTTTTCTTTCTTTCTTTTTTTTTTTTTTTTTTTTTTTTCTTGATAATAAAAGAACCAATAAATCATTCTTAATTCATTTTCTTGATACAAAATTTAAAACTTTCAAGCAATGATTTTAATCACTTATAGACATGCTTGGTAATAGTGTCTTTGTTTTTTGATTTTTTTTAGTTTTTATGGCTTTTTTTTTTTTTTTTTTTTTTTTTTTTTTTAAGAATGCAGCTTGTTTATTTTTAGTGTGTAGCTTTGTTTTGTTTTTACTGTATACAGCTTGTTTGTTTGTTAGTGCTTGCAGTTTATTTTATTTATTTTTTGTTCTTAGAGTTTGCACTTATTTTGTCTTTTTTGTTTTTAGTACTTGTACCTCGTTTTTTTTTGTTTTAAGTGTTTGAAACTTGTTTACTTTTTGTTTTTAGTGCTTATAACTTTTTTTTTTCTTACTGCTTATAACTTTTTTCTTTTTTTTTTCTTACTGCTTATAACTTTTTTCTTTTTTTTTTCTTACTGCTTATAACTTTTTTCTTTTTTTTTTCTTACTGCTTATAACTTTTTTCTTTTTTTTTTCTTACTGCTTATAACTTTTTTCTTTTTTTTTTCTTACTGCTTATAACTTTTTTCTTTTTTTTTCTTACTGCTTATAACTTTTTTTGTGCTTACTTTTTTTGGTGCTTGAAGCTTTTTTTTTTTTCTTTTTTTTTCTTTTTGGTGCCTCAAGCTAGTTTTTTGGTTTTATTGCTTGCAGCTTTTTTTTTTTTTATTTAGTACTTGTTTGTTTTTTGTTAGTGCTTGCAGCTTATTTGTTTCTTTTTTGTTTTAGTGTTTGTCTTTTGTTGTTAGCACTTGCATTTTTGTTTGTTGCTTTGTTTTTTGTTTTACTGTTTTCAACTTGTCTGTTTTTTTTCTTCATATTTGTTTTTTCTGTATTTTTTTTTTTTTGCTAAGTCAACTTTTTACATACAATGAGAAATGAAAAAAAACTGTTTTTTTTTTTTTTTTTTTTTTTTTCACTGCAGTCTATAAAGTGTCTTGGTTAGCAAATTAACCATAAGCTACTTTCAATTTGATTCAAAATATTTAAAATAATTTTTTTCAATGTCATGCAAATTAATCTATTTCCAGAAATATGCCAATATTATATTAGAATCAGGCACAGATAATTTAACAATTGGCATTTGAAAAGTGTTGGTTTAAAGTTTGCATTCATTTTTAGAACAATATTACAAATCTATAGAAACTGTTTAATTTTGCAATTAAATTTTTTTTACTAATATCTTAAAGGAAAGTACAGGTTAGATTTGTCTTAAGACATGAGGACTTCTATCATTTACCTTTATATAGACATAGAATACTTATTAAAAAAAATGTACTCTCAAGCAGGATTTGACATCCTAATAAAAATGTCAGATTAAAAAAATAAAAATAAAAAAAAGAAATAAAATCTATTAACTATTTAGAAATTGCTTTGTTAACATTTTGGATATGAAACTGAGCAATTATGCCTTTTGAAAAAATTTGAATGTGCTTTAAAGGCAAATAGAACATTGCTTGATTCTGAAGCTCTTTGTAGCCGAGTAGTCTCAGCATGCTGGATCAGATGATGATTTCTCCAGCTAATGAATCCTGCTGAAGAGCACATTTTCTTTAACAAGTTTCGGGGGGGGGGGGTAGATGAAATAAATATAGTTAAAAATAAATGGAGTGTCTACTCAAATACAGGTAACCACTAGATTATTAAATATACTAATGGCCTCCCTGTTTAGTCCTCACCTAATTTGTTACTTGTAAAATCCAATATTCACATGGAATATTGTAATGCTCACTATCTCTTTAGGTGGTTTTCTTTGCCTAAAATGAGCAGGATTTAGTCCACTGCTTAAAACAAAATTATTTGGTACTTGTAAAATACAATTTACTAATGGAATATTTAATAGACAAGGAATAAGAAGCTGATAGATTGTAGATTTATACTTTGTAAAGAGTTTATAAGATGAATGAGTTTAATATAAAAATTTGGTGGGTTGAAAAGAATATATATTTCTTTTCTTTCATATAGTAAACTCATTTTACCTTTACTTTCTAGCAACCTACATTAATATACCAACTTCAGTATCCATCTTTAGGTCTGAAGATGATCCACTTCCTAAAGACCAAACACCTGAATTTTTAATCTTTTTTTGGTTAAGCTGAGAACTTTTCAACATCCACTTATATTATGCAATTTTAGAATGTAGTCAGAAGAAAACTTAAAAAAAAAAAAAAAATGTTCCATCACACCAAACATTAACATGGCAAATATTCATTTTTGTCTACTTGTCAATGGCATTTATTTTCTTTCAGTTTTATTGATAATGTGTCCATCCCAAATAATGTCTGATTTACACACCAAAATTTAACATTGTTATAGAAGCTAATTCATTAATTCCTATTCTTTTATTGTTCTTTCTCTGTGTTTTTTTTCTCTTATTCTTTCACACTCGGTAATCCCTTGTGTCTTAGTGGCTTTATTGCCTTGTTTGGGGTGAAGTGATTTAAAAAAAATAAAAAATATTTTACTAGGCATTCCTCAAATATTCTATTGATGGAAGAACCTTTCCTAGACTTGGTATTGCAGGTGGAAGTTAAGATTTTGTAGTTATCAGCATTACAACTAGCCACTGAACTTGGTGTCATTTGAGATAAAGACAAGAAAAACTGGTTCAGTTTTGCTTTTGTTAAACCATCACCTATTTCATCCCCCCACTTCTCAGTTTACATTCCCTACCTTTTATTAAATGTATCATAAAATACAGAGGTATTTGCTTGCAACCCGATACATACATAGTTCTTTTGAGAGTTTATCATTCAAAAGAGAAGAAATGTGAAGATGTAGGTACCTTTTTTTTTTTTTCTTTTTTTTTTGTCTTTATGGAAAAAAAAAAAACAACTGAAGAAGAGGTGATGGTAAATGTGATAGCAGGTAGTTGGGGTGCAAACCATTAGAGGAGGTAAGCTTAATGCAGGATGGCTGTTCACAGTTTGAGAGAGAAAAAGATTGCCTCCCTGGTGACACCAAGTTGTAAGCATTCCAAATATCAAAATCAATACATTTGCTTACTCATTGAAATCTATAAGATTTCAGCAATTACAAACTCCTTGTACATTGACTTCATTTATTTTCCTATATGACTCATCACTTGGACTTAGGGGGTCAGTCAAAAAATAGCAAAACTCAACATATAAAATAGAATTCTTCTTTTTTTTTTTTTTTTTTTTTTTTTTATAAGGAAAATGGCATAAAAATGTAATGTAGCTAAAGACAAAAGATAGATTAGAAAAATGTGTAGGCTGGCTTAACAGGTGGTTGTGATGAGATACAATATGGCATCAAAGATAAAAAGTTGGGCTAGTGGTTTTTATCAGATGTTAACCCTTGTTGGCTGATTTTATGTTAAAAACAACTCCCCAACCTCTCTGTCTCTCACACACACACACGCATATATATATATATATATATATATATATATATATATATATATACACACACACACACACAGAGTGTTTTCCAACTCTTGTCTGAGTACAGCCATTACTACATATCTTTTTTGGAAAATATCTACTGATGTGCTGAACAAATGTGGCCTTTAGCCCAGCAAGGGACCTACATACTCTGGCACAAACAGAGAACTTAAGAGGTGCAACAGGGGGTGTTACATTATCATGCAATTTAAAATGTCACATGAATCTGCTTCTGGACCCACATGTCTTACTGCAAATATCCTATTTCAGTTGCTGGACGTCTATGACTTTATAGTCGGTAGTGCACTCTCAAGTGACTCCTTAGACCAGACACCAACAAACACACTCTACCACAATTTGTACACATCAGATTGAGCTGCCTGCAGGTGTCTTCAGGAAGCTCAACAGGGACGCCTTTACGCATATCTCTTTTAAACCTTGCATGCCTCTTCTTCTCCTCCTCCTCAAAGTAACACTTTCACTCCAAGCAGCTACATTCCAATTATTGCGATCAAATGCACATTCTTCCCAGTTCTCATAAGCAATGTTGCATTTCTTCAGCGCATCCTTGATGCAGTCCTTAAAGTGCATCTTTGGTTTGATGGGATTTCTCTTCCCTGTTTGCAGCTTATCATAAAACAATTGCTTTGGACTATGGCTGTCATCCATTGTGACAAGGTGGCCCACCCACCAAAGTTGATATTTTAGTATCAAGTACTCAATACTATCACAGCCACTTCTCTCTAGTACATCTACATCACAAACATTTGTCAGGTAATGCGAAGGATACAACGTAAGCAGTACCGGTGGAACTCTCAAGACTTTTCATTTGTCTCTGGTAAACCACCCATGTCTTGCAAGTATAAAGAAGTGCTGTAAGTACACATGCATGACAGACCTTTATATATATATATATATATATATATATTATTAATTCTATAGGTAAATTTCAACAATTTATTCTTGGGCCCATAAGCATTTACTTGGTAGGTGGTGGATCTTACTCCTCTGCAGACAGGGCAATTAAAAATAGTTGAGTAACTTGGAGGTATTTTATTATTATATTGTATTGGGCAGTTGATTTTCAATAGCAAACCAATGAAAGATCTTATTCTATTCTAGATTCTGTCAAAATTTAATGAGTTTATGCAAAAGTTGTAAGCAAGAAATGAATCCTTTTACAATTCAATTTGCATAATTAGAATGAAAATAAATTCTTTTAGTGTCTCTTACAAAACTACAGACACGACGAGATTCTATTCAGCATTTCTAGATAAAGAGGAACAGTTAATAATGTGAGCATGTCCGATACAATTGACTATCCACAATTATAGATCACCTGAAACCATCTAGATTTTCAATAAACAAGACAGAAATAATAACAGCCTAATGATTACTAAATGACTGCCTAAACAACACAATGGTGGTCTGGAGAGGGGTGTCTTCTTACTCGCACATCTATGCAGTGAAAGAAAAAGTTTCTAGGAAAGGGGGACATATTTCATAAATTTAAACAAAAAATATCTGTTAGAGAATTTTATTTACTGATTTAATTGAACATTAATGGCTTTTTTTTATTTATTTTTTTTAATGGTCTCATTTAAAGCAAACAAGGAAAATCACTCTTGTTTTAGAAAGATCTTTTCCTCTCTCTCTCTCTCTCTCAATACTTTAGAATGAGTTAGTGAGAGAGAAAAAGTTAGATCACTCTCCTTCCTCTCTCTCTCTCTGCCGTGCTCCTCTAGAACAAGAAAGAACTCACACTCTTTCCTTTCTCTTCTCCAAACTCTTTTGCCGATGGCAAACTCTTTGAGAGCTTATTGATGGATTTTAAAACTTGTTCCACAAAAATCTGAAATGCAAGGTAAAAGTGGATACTAATATTTATTTTCTCTAAGCCACTTTATTTGCCGACAGTTCTAGTCATTGAAGAAAAGAAGACCTGACTACATTTTCAGATCTACCGAGGCCTTTTTTGAAAAGAAATTTTTTTTTCTCTGATTAAAAAAAAAAGAAAATTTTTAGTCTCTGGTTTTTCTTTGTGTCTACATCTGTTATATATAAGTAACTCCAAAGATTCACTGAAAAATGAGCATACATGATGAAAAAATGCCCCAAACTTAATAAAAAACAAAGTTCTACTGTCAAAATCTTTGTTATTATTAAGAGAAAAGACCAAAGGTTTTTTTGATTATTAAATTATATTTCTTGATCCTTTTTTAAACATTGAAAATCTTTGTTAAAAATTTTGTTTTTCTTGCATCATTGAGGGACCATTTAGTATAGGAAATTTTAGCATCTTTTGTGGGGGGGAAAAAAACCAGTTGATTTGGAAATTCTTGCAAGTACCAAATACTTTTAGGGCTTATTCACAAATGATTTAAATTCTTTTAGAACTGTTTCTATTTTGGAAAATCTTGGTTAAAAACATTTTTATTTTATTTATTTTTTTTTACATCTGCCATATCCCCCCCCCATATTTAATTTTATGAAATTTCAAGAAATTCATTTTTGTATGGCTTAATGTTTATATTATAAGCTTGGAAAATTTAAATCATCTTTTTTTTTTCCTTTTTTTTTTTCTTTTTTTTCCTTGTAAAGCAGAAAAATCAGTTATCAAAAATGTAAAATAAAATATGCAATAAAACTAAAATGTTTGTCTATATTTCTGAGATGAGGTATTATGTACGTTATTTACATTATTCGGACTATTATCCTCATCTTTGTCACCATATTTATCACAACATTTTGGCCGTTGTATGCTCCGGCCTTCTTCAGGTGGTTGGAATTTCGAACTGAACCCTTTATTTCGCTCACTGGGGTAGACTGTTCTAGTTCCACGTGTCATGTTTGATGAATGTCAGTTATCAGTTATCTCCTGCTAATTTGCCTCTGAAAGTTCTCTAACCATTTTTACTCCACTGCCTTAACTGGGTATTGAACTCACACTCTAGGCCACAAAAATCTCCTGAGCCAACCAAGCATAGAAATAAATACAATATGGGAACCAGTAATAAGGAGTGCCAGAGAAAAGCATTGATAACAGCAAAGTTTCAATATGAGCTCTGGTAAAAACATGCAATTATAACAGCAAAAATTGCAATATGAGCATTGGTAAAAATGGTTGCTGAAGACATAATTCATAGCCAGTGGATAAAGGCGTTGGTTAGATCCAGTGACAGGACCCAAAGAGTGTGAGTTCAATACCCGCTTAAGGCAGTGGAGAACTTTCAGAGGGAAATTAGCAGGAGATAACTGATAACTGACATCCATCAAACATGACACGTGGAACTAGAATTCAGCGAAACCCCAGTATATTAAGAATATTGAATTTTTATTGTTTATAAACATGCCAATATTTGTAAATACAGACGTCTATACATGACATTATCAGAAAATGAGAGCAATAACTATAGTAAATTTAAAGCCAGAAAATATCTAAAATTCAATAAAACATTAGATTACAGAGAATATTTTCCTAAATTTTTAAGATTACTGAGTAGTTAAAAATTATATAAAAAAGGTACTCACATTATATTAAAGTAATTTTTGCAGTTATGTCTAATGTAGAACAAAAATTAGATAATCTCCCCACTGTCAATATGCCAATACCTCATAAAAACACCTACTTCTGTGTAAAAAGAAATGCATTTTTGTGATATTTTAAGCTAAAATTAAATATTTGTTTCAAATCAGATTAATTAAACTTTAAATTAGCTAATATTCCTCAAATAAAGTTTCATAAAGAGAGTTACATTGTGCTGGTTTCTTTTCTTTTTTTTTTTTTTTTTTTTTTTTTTTAGAAATTAAAAAAAAAAAAAATTCCAATCCATTTACAATTATTTTGGAATACAGCAAAGTATATTGCTTATTGGAAATATTAAATTTAATCTAATAGTTTGAAATTAAGACTAAAGCTTTAAAAAAAAAAAAAAACTTTTCATTTTTAGAAATTAATTTTAAACCTTAGGTATTGCATTTCTTTAGAGGTACTTTAGTTATATATAGAAAGGTAGCTTTATTTTTATTGTTTTGTCTCATTTATTTTTTTGGTTGATTTGTAAAACATTTTCAACAAACATGGGTAAACATCCCCACAATAAGACATAGTGTCAAAAGGATGTTTTTTTTCCCATGACACAACTTTTTTTTTTTTCTTTTTTTTTAACTATCTTCACTCTTCAGCAATGTTTAATTGCTTTAAAGAAGCGATGGTTAGAATTGTAATAAAACCTAAACATATGAAAGTGATTTTACACATTTTTTTCCTTGAGAATTGACAACAAAAATAAACACTATTTATTAGAATGTTTATTTACACATTTATTATATTATTTATTGGAATGGTTGGTAAAACATTGGCCAATTGCCAATTGATTTGAACTTTATCAAATGGTAAATAAGGATTTCCTCATAGTTCACATATTTTAATAATTTAGTAAATGTTTATAAATTTATGAATAAAAATTGTGTTCACATTTATTTCTTCATAAATTGATAAATGATGAAATTGCTTTAGTTCTAAATGCATTAGTTTTTAGCATGTTGCAAATATAAAATTGTTCTTGTAAATAAACAATCGAATAAATAAATTTAATAATTTTGTTGTAAATTCTCAAAAAAAAAAAAAAAAATGTATAAATTCACTTTTATCAGGGGTTTAGGTTTTATTCCAATTCTAATTATCGCTTTTTAAGGTTTAACAATAAACATTGCCAAAGTGGGTGTCATTGGAAAAACCATGCCTTTTCATATTCCGTCTTATCGCCATGTTTGTCAAATTTTCAAGAAATTCTATCTGTAATATGAAATTTTACTCCTTTTTAAACATATCTATGGGGTGCTTGAAAGTTGCCTGCCTAACCAAGAATTCCTTCCCCAACAAAAAAATAAAAATAAAATAGATTTTGGTCATATTAGCAGACTTTGGAAAGTGGGTTGAGCTGAGAACTTTTAAGGACCACCTACCTTCTTTTATGCACTCTGTCCCTTCAGGACATGGTTGATCATGGTTCTCCACAGCTTCTTATTTTTGTTTGAATCTATACCATCTCCTTCTTTGTTCTAGTTCTGTCATTTATTCATATAAATTAATTAGGTAGGTTACATACTGTTTCCCTCCATGCCACCTTCCCTCAGTATGTCCAGTGAATGTTAAATTTTCAGTCTTCTTTCTTCATGATTTGTCCCAGAAATTTCAACTGTCTCTTCATTTTTCTCATATAGAGAATATATTTTCTATTTTAAGAGGCAGCACAAAAAAGAATTTTATCATTTCTTATTTTATAAAAAAAAGGAATTTTGTAGATGTAAATTTATCAGGAGATAGCATTTACAAGGCTGAAACTATTTTGGAAGAAGATTTATGATCACCATCATCATCCTTAGATCTCCAATATGGTTGCTTGTAACTCCATTGATATTCCCTTTCCACACTGTTTGGTCCTGCATTGCTGTCCCCAATGTCCAACCCTGAGTCTCAAGCTATGGTGTCTAAGAAAGTCATTTTTCATGAGAAGGATGACATAGGTGTAAAGATGAGACGATTTCCTTGTCCATTTGGTTTATAATAGTGGAACAAAACTCATCAGTAGTAGGCCGAGAACTGAACCTTTGGTCATTGGTCTATAACAACCTTCTTCAGTAAAAGCATCTGTTAATACATTTTATGCTGAATTATTTCATGATGAACCTGTATTTAACCATAATCTGGATTCACAAGCTTTCTTGTAAAATGTGGTCAGATATTATTGGCTGGAAAGCTTGATCCTTTAACTGCTTTGTTGTTTCTTTTTAAAAACTTTGGTAATACCTGTTTTCAAAATATGCCTTTGTAAAAAAAAAAAAAAAAAAAAATGTTAGTCTTTCTTTCTTTTTTTTCTTTTTTTTTTTTTGTTAACTCTCTAACCTTGGAAAACATTGACAGTCTCACTTTCTTAATGTCATACTGGAATGGTCATTGTTTTTAGGACCACAACTGTGTCAGAGAACTGAGGAATTTAGTACAGCAACAACAGCACAAAATGTCAGAGATTCAAGTTGAACTCACTGAACACAAATTACAGCTCAAGGAACACAAAAGAGAAATGCAACTGCTGAAGGTAATATCTTTATTTGTCTTAATGGGAACATTTGGATCAAATATCACAAAATATTGAAGTGTGTGATATAAACAAATTTTCAAAGTTACTCCTGATAAGATACACAATCTGGTTCAGATTATTCATTATAAAAATATTAACTTTTTATTAATTATTCCCTGCATTTCTATTTACCTGTTTCTTTCTTTCTCACTTGTGTGTTTTCTAATCATGTGTATGCACCCCCCCCCCCCCCAACAACTCCTTACAATGTCTAACTAGTTCTTTGTTGGGGAAATGTATACTCAATTTGTAAGTTACTTGTTGTATGATTAGATAATAAAGATCTTTTACTAAAAGTCCAGACTGTTTAATAAGAAAATCAATTTGTCTGGTTATAAGCATAACCACTTATATAGCGAGAGAGACTAGTGTGTTGCATTATGGGCACAAAATGTACTTTTCCTTCATAATGATCTTATGATAAGAGTAAATATGTAATCATTACAATTCTGAATTGTATATTGATTACTTGCAAGTTTACTTAGTTATCTCCATCTTGTTTTAAATCATTTTTAGGGAACTGGGGGATGTTTTGTCAGCAAGAGGAATGGGAACAAAATTGTAACCTCTTATAACCAATCAACATTCTCTTTCATCCAGAATCTCTATTTTTAAATGTTTGTTTTCATGCATTTGTACATGTCACCATATACTTCATTTCCTTACAATTACCTGTCAATGATATTTCTCACCTATTTTGTACAACCATTTCTGTTTCTACTTTCATCTTTTTCTTTCTTTCAACAATTCAGCCTTTCTCTTTACTAGTTCTTGTTTTCCTTTAAAGTGCAAACCTGATTTATACTGAAATGTAATATAAAATTAATTTGAAAAAAAATTTTTTTTTTCTCTCTTGAAAAACGAATCAAATTTTACTTGTACAATATTTTTAACAGAAATTATTAGGGATTTTTAGTTGAAGTCTTTCATGAAAGAAATGTTAAATTTCAAGAGTTACATTTTTTTTTTAATTTAAAAAAAAATTTTTTTTTATGGAAGCTTTAATCTTGGGACATTTTTTGTGTGTTTGTGTGACTATTAGACTTTAACTTAAGATATGTATATTCTTGAACAATACTCTTATTTCAAAGGAAAGTCATTAAAGACAATTTTACTGTTACACTGAGTTGCCATACAGGATTACTTTTAAAATGCTGTGCTTTTAAATTATGTTGCTTTTAACATTTTTTGTTACTAATGTAGAGAAAGTCAATTCAAAATTTCTTAGTGAAATGTAGCTAAATCTAGCAACTCTGGCTCGCTTTAAATTTCTGTAATATTTATATTTTTGTGCATTAGACTCAATCTTAAGTCAATTTTGCTAAGTATTTTTTTGAGTGTTCCTTTTTTCCCCCCACCCCTTTGGTGCTTTCTCTCTTTTTTTATAAGACATCATTAATTTAAAATTGTTAATTTATTTTTGTAACTGTTAAGATTTGAATCAAATTGTATAAACCATTAACTTGTCTCTTTTAAATTGTACATTCTTTAATTGCTTATTTTCAGGAATATGTGCGGTGTATGAGGGTGTCAAACCCTCGGATAAGAGAAATACAAACAGAAATGGAAAATGCAGATGTTGTAAGGTAAACCAACTCTATTGCTGTTTAATTTTCTTTAACTTTGCCTACTGAAGACCATGGGGAATTTGATATTTTTAACTTGTAGATGCTTCATTGTACAAAGTATTACAAGTTCTTGATGCCTAGACAACATATTTATAAAAACGAACAATTTTTTTTTTTTTTTTTTTACATTGAATATATAAAATCAGAATTTTTCTAAATACTAAATACAAAAACTTTGTGCATAATAAATATTTATTAGGTGATGAAATCCAATTTTAGTTGTATCATATTTTTAAGTTTTCTTCTGAAATAATAGAACAAACTGGAAACTTAAAATTTTGAAGTTTTTGAAGTTGAAAAATAAATTCAAATGTCAGAATTGTCAATCTTTTGTCAGTTTCAGTTAAAAACACAAAACAAAAAACTGAGATCGTCAATTTTGCTGACCATTTAGGCTTGCACATTTTCTCTAACATTGTATTGTATGAAGAGGGCTAAAAGCTTCTTGGCTCAACCTAATTCCCAAAATCTGATTAACATCAGCTGTCTTTTTTTTTTTTTTCTTTTAACAAATTTCTTGTTCAAGCCAAGAATGCTGTAATGTCTGATTCATAAACCAGCAAATTAACAAAAGCTGGTAGCTGATTGAAAAATCGCATTAAAACAAATTGACAAAAACAATTATTATATTATCCTGATCAAATTGATAGCAGACTCAAAATGATAAAAGAATGGAGAAATTTAGAGTAAGCTAGCCAAGTGTCAGGATTAAAATCATATGGTTAAAATAGACAAAATTATTTTAAAATCTCTTGAAAATGACTTCTTTTTTTTTTTTTAATGCTATGTTCCTTGAAGATATTGGTAATCATAACTCTCCACAGTTCTTGTTTTAGATTTTTTTTTTATTGTATCTGTGAACTTTGCAAAGATAGTGAAGTGGTTTTCCACTGTCTTTACTCTACTTCTGAATTCCACCTAAACTGTTTGCTTATCAAGACTCTATGACACAGATGTGAAATAGATCTGGAGTAGTTCATAAGATGCTTCAGAAAAAGTCAAAATACAAAAGATCCTATCCTTGAATTTTATATTTCAAAGTATTTGTTAAATACATGTTCATATTGCAGGAATATCAATGTAGAGGAATCTTTGTGCTTACAATTATTGTTATTTGTCTGTGATGTGACCAACATAAAGAAAATCAATTGCATGTATATGTATATCAATGGAAAAACAATATCAAAAATGCACACATACTGTACAATTCTATATAGAGGTGCCTTTGACATAGGTAATTTTAACTTTGCCCTGTCAGGCTGGTTGCAGCACACTTTGGCTCAAAAAGTGGTTTCCCTGACTGGAAAAAAGGAATGCAGGTTTGATTCCTGTTAGAGGTACAATTTTTCTTTAGTGGGACTTCTCATTTTAGGCCAGTTGCTATTAATTTCACTGCTTAATAAAATGAAATCAAGGATAGCGACTCACACATGTACCCACTAAAAATAATGTAACATGAAATAAGACTTTATATACAAAACGGAGTGTAATATTTGTTCAAAGGAGAGAAAAGTCTGTTCTTAAAGTTTATAAGCAAAATAATCTCTACTTACCTGCTAGAGAAAGAATAATAATTATATTGTCTTGCATCCAAAACTATCACTCTTTAAAAGTACCAATGTTTTTGCCTCCAGGCAGAGTTCTGAATGACTAATTTTAATGTATCATCCGTTGGTTGATTTAACTTTTGAAGATCCAGCATCACAAATAATCAACATAAATAGGACACAAATGCCTTGATCTCTAGGGCTTTTCAAAGGAGGTTATTAGCCAAGTTTTATTTTTGACTCTGTGAGGAATAGTGGACTTACCACATGTCTTGTATAAATATATCAAATACCTTAAAAGATTTAGTTAACTTGTTTTGCATTTGTCTAAAATTTGTTTACATTTCTAGAACAAATATCGGAGATTTTACAATTAAAATGTTGCTATTTACATAGCATAGACAGAGAAGAATAAGCTTTAAATTTGTATTTAAAAAAAATACCCAATTGACTTATTTTGTACTCTCCCCTCCCATTTTCAGATTCTTTAAAATTCTCTTTAGTAATATGATGATGATCATCATCATCATTATTATTCTAAAAATAATCAATTAGATATGTTTTCATTTTTTTTTTTTTATACATGAGAACTCGAAACATTTTTCTATACAAACAGTATTACATACAAACTTGATGCTATTCTGTGATCCCCTAAAATGATTACTTATTTCCCAACCAATCCTTTCTACTTACATCCAGCTACCCTTTCTGATGTTTTGATGTACCTTTTCTCTCTAGATGGGTGTCCAACCTGCAGAAGGCACGTGTCACTCGGTGGGGCGGAATGATTTCAACGCCAGATACAGTACTGCAGGCTGTTATTAAGCGTGCCCTCATTGACAGTGGCTGCCCTCCTCACATTGTCAATGAATTAATGGAAAATGCTCATGAACGACGCTGGCCCAGTGGTCTTGGCACGCTTGAAACCAGGCAACTAAGTCGGAGACAGTATGAGAATTACGTCACAAAAAGGATACCAGGTCAGCACCCCCTTGCCTCTCTCTCTCCCTCTTCTTCTCTCTCATCCTCCTTCACATGGAGAACCCAAAATACTAAATACAGTAAGTGAATTTATGAGACTACTTTAAGAAATCAAAAGTGCTCTTATATGAAAGCAGAAAACGTGATTGTAGATAAAATGAGAACAACAATGTAAAATCTTTAGAAACACTGAAAGCAAAATGATTTCGACAGCAGATACCAAAATCTTTGTTCTCATTAAATGTACTCTCATTGCCAGTAGCTTACGGCCACACCACGTTGAAACATTGTTTCCTGTATGATCACTGAAGTTAAGCAACATCAAGCCTGGTCAGTACTTTGATGAGTGACTGTTTGGATATACCAGGTGCTGTAAACTTGGACGTGCAGGTGATGTAGCTTGGAATTATTAATCAGAGAGCTGAGTTCTAATTTCAGTTGGATTTGTTATGTTCACTTACACAGAAATACCCATGGGAAAGGTAGGAATCCACCTTTTCTCCCTTCAGCTATGGGTTAATTAGTAAGACTTGTATCACTAAAACCATTGTTACCGACCCCCTAAAAAAAAAAAAAAATACATTTGCATATAAAATATTTAGATTTTGGTATTAAATTACACCTAGAGGTTGATATGCTGCTAAACAAAAACAATCAATCATTGTCAGTGGTTATCCTGTTCCCAAAGGAATTTTGGCAATGAACCCAACAGAAAATAGGTACTCATCACTATAGTAGGTGTTTGGCATATTAATGTGAAGTAAAAGCATTATTTACTAAATTTGTATCACATTTGATTTTGTGTTGATAAGAAAAGTGCATGAGTTCAATTTTAAATCATTTTGGGATAAATAACCGAGTTTCAGTTGCGAATAGTAACAACAACAGTAGTATAAAAATTGCATTTTAAGATCAGAGTTTTTGATATATTTATACAAATTATGAATTTTTTTTTATTACTTTCCCCTCCATAAATGCTGAAGGACTCTCGTATAATGAAGATGATTTTAAAATCTCTACTGTAACCGTTTTGCTTGATGTTATTATTGCAAAAGATTATTAAATAGCAGCATGATGGGGGGGCACTTGCTATAGTGTCACATAGACTTTAATTTATTCTGCTTAACTTAAGACTGCCACAATGTTATATATTGAAAACTTTGAGGTTTTTGCAACAATTTGTGATTGATGGGCTGAAATGAAAGTCTCAAAAACATAGGCAGTAAAACAAAAAGAAATCTGTTAGATCCTTACCACTAGAATGAGTGCTTGGCATATTAATGTTGGATAGCTGTACTTAATGTGACTCTCTGATTTTTTTTTTTTTTTTTTTTTAGCAATTAGATAGAGGATTCATTTTGAAAATGGTACCTTCATTCAGAGAAACTTTCAGTTTATGGTACAAGCCTAAGACTGCAGAAATAATTTGTCTCTTTATCTACTCAGAAGTAAGATTACATAAGGAACACATAGAAAAACCTTTCTTGCTATTTTAACTTCATTAGAAATACTTGGGAATGAGGGGAAACATGGAGATGTTTCAATATTCTACCTGATCAATGAAAACAAACAGCATGGAATTTGATGTATCAATATTATTGCACTTCTCTTATTCCCAAAAGTTTCTGATGAAGCTAAAATAAAATATTGAAACATCAAATTTATAAAGGTTTCCCTATTTTTTCTCATTTAATCATTATTGTCGGCTTTAATCTATATTTTCAATTCACTCTGAATTTTTTCCATTATCTCTGTCAAAGGAGTGAAGATCTATTGAACTTGATTAAGAATTTAAAAAAGAATGTTTTTTTTATGTTCAGTTATTTCATACTTCACCAACCAAGTTTAAATAGAGGATAGCTGGGATAGTGTGCGTGTGAATATAAGAGTGGATATTAAGTGGCAACAATCTGTTCCATGTATAAACACAATCTTCAAACATAAGGCCTGAAGATTGTGTTTAAGCATGGAACACTGTCAACACTTAGTGTTGACACCCCTCTCCCTCATATATATATATATATATATATATATATATATATATATATATATAAAAATTAATTTCTGTAGTTTACTGCTACCAGCAAGCAGAAATATTTCTTCTCCCAATGATGGCCATTTTGGCTGAAACTAGTCGAGGAATCTAAATGAAATAATAATAAAAAAAACGAAAGAATATTAATCTACAACCCAGTGTGTCTGAAGATTTTAATTTTTTAATATTTTTTATTGTTCAAAAAAAATATATATATTTTGCAATTGTCAATGATGGCATGTCTATGTTCCAGTTTATCATGTCATGAAAAAAATAACTCACCCACCTCCACCCTCTGAGCTTAAATTTCTATTGAATGTAGATCTGTCATTTAATTAGTTAATCAAGACATACCCAGAAGTCTATTTTTAATTCTGACCTTATGTCTCCCCACCCCTTTAACTTTCAGAAAAGAGGTAATACTTTGTTTTTAAATTTCCTTAAAAAATCATTTAATCACTAGTTACTTATGAAGAAGTAGAATCCTACTATTGAAACATGAAAGTTTTTGTGTAGGAATTTCAACATGTTCCTAATCTCTTATAATAAAAATAATATACACACACAAGGCGATGAAAATTTGGCCAGTCTCTCCTGGGTCAAATAGTTTGTGGTGAAGGAGCAGTCTCTTGTTGAAACATGTATATCTTTCTCTGTCTTGATACAGGGATTGATCAGTGTTCAGCACTACATCATAAACAGTGACATGAATCCTGTGAAAGTTAGCATGGCCTGATCATAACTGACAATATAAACTTAATGTGCATCACCATGGGGACTGTAAATTAACCAGTCAGTTTTCCTGTTAACCTCTGGTACCTGGCTGAAGTTCTTCTAATGCTAGGCTCCTTGAGATATTGGGGTTTGTTGAGCAAGTACTTCAATCAGATCAGATGCTTCTCCTGGGTCTTCTTGGATATGAACGGTCCTCTTCTCATCCTCCTACACCACATGTTCGAGAGTGAACTCTGCCAACTTGCTGGGGTCATGTTTTATGTTGCCCAAGACCTGCTGGAAAAACTCAGCTGTCCTTATAACATCTGATCATTTTCTTTCTTTTGTCCACAGATGACCTGTTCTTAACTTTGAGAAGAACCTGGCCACTTTCAAAAATCTATCTATGAGTTGATATCATTGGTGTCTAGTGTCATGAGAATGGTTATGGTGTGTCTTTTCATTTCCTGTATCAGTTTGGAAGCTGCTATGTTAATGCCCTTGATAGATCTGACAAAGATGAGAATATTAAAATTGGATCCATGCTGTATAACATTACATTAGGTCATTTTCTGCTAATGGCCCCCTGTAGGCATGTTCTCACATATCTGGTCCACTTTATATAGAGTGGACATAGGAATCAACATTGCATAGTGACTATTAGTTTCATGCCTCATGAGATCTTCAGACCATGATCTGAAGATGGCATCAGGCATGAAATTGACAATCAATCAGTGTTTTTCATATGTCCAAACTCTCTGTCTCTGATATTTAGTTCTTTTCCTCCCCATAAATGTAACCAATTTAAAACAAATATATTTTAAACCAAAATTGTTCAAAGAAAAATATTTTAGATTATTTTCTTATTTAAAGATTATCCAAAAGGAATCTATTGTTTCCTGTCTAATTGTCTAAAAATATCCTATTGTTGTATACTAAGTAATATAATCACAATAATGACCACAACAAAATTGAAAAATAAGAATATTGTACACTCTCTTAACCAATTTATGAGGCAGCATTGAAAAGTTCTTAGAAAATTTTCTTTGATGTTTAGTCAGATTTTGGGAAGTGGGTTGGTCTAAGAACTTTTTGTAAGTAAATATTAAAATGGATCTTCATAGAGATTCTCATTTCCACCTCATTTATTACGAGTGATATTTCAAAAACTTGATTTGGGGCATGTGCAGAAA